>OX461810.1:88207951-88838305 GCA_949802685.1 Dicyrtomina minuta | reverse complement strand
TGTTTATGAATTTATAATTCAAAACATTATTGAAGCGGAAGCGAAGCCAAAAGTCGTAGTCGTAGTTGTATTTAGGCAGAATACTTTTATTCGTGTATACTGGACATATGTTAATGAATTTACAATTCAAAACATTTCGAAGCAAGACGTAGCTAAGCAGTACAAATTAATGTTTGCTTTTGTCGAAGTCGTAATCGTAGCGGAGAGGAGAGGTAGCAGTAGTGATCGTAGTCGTGGGAGTGGCCAACAAGTGACAATGTTTTTCAATGTGGAGTCTTCATTTATACATTTTCAATTATGTTTGAAAGACAAAAGGGTGAGAAGAAAATCGTTTGGGTACAGGGCAGTGTAAACTTACCATTGCTCACCCCTTAACTGCATTACTTCTACATGGATCTATTCTGCTCCCCGTACTTTTACTTCACTATTTACGACTACTTCTTTAATGCAAAGTCTAGCTTTGTACAATACCACATACTTTGAGCTAGAGTCCCGAGATAGGTACTTTTGTACTCACCTGCCTACCTACATGTATGTTATTATCCTGTATCTCGTTCCTCTTGAATTATTACAACTAGCATACTAACAAATACAATCCAGCACTAGCAAAAACTAATGTATTCCCTACAGACAATCTACAAGGTACTCACAGTGTCTGTATTTTATGTATTTATTCTATTTGCTAACTATTTTTCCTTATTCAAGCTTGTGTGACCAATTTGCGAAGAAAACTACACATAATGTAATAAAGAACATAGCCAGCGCGAAGACAAGACAATTTATGAAAATAGGAACTAAAAAAATTAAAATGCGAATAGTACCAGAATTTACAAAAAAATCATTCCAAAATCCCATGGTTTTATACAGGTTTACACAAAAACCATAAATTTATGATATTTCCATATGATTGTTTTATGTAATTAATTCCGCATTGCCTAGCACAATGATAATCTCAAAACAGATTTGAAATATTGCATTTAGTTTAAAAGATACATATGAAAACCGAAATATCGGTGTTACCCGAGTAGTATTTTTTGCACAGAGTTGTTGTTTCTTTAGAATGTAGCTACAAGTAAGATCTATCAGATGGCGCTAGCCGCATCTTTCTACGTCAACTTGTTCTCGAGCAATATAGATTAAGGCAATACATAGTGTGCACCGGTCGGATCGATTTGTCCGGCCTGTCCGATCCGGTTTTTATTTTTTCGAATTTTCAAATTCTGTTTTTGCAGATGGCAAGCCTGCAAGCTTAAACAATTAAAAAAAAAATAGTCTGTGCAAAAAAAAAATTACATACCCTAAAATTTACTCCTAAAATAACCCTAAAATTTTTGCGCGAAAATCACAAAAATGACTATGCCATAAAATAGCCCATGCTCGATAACGTCTAAATATCGGGTTTAATATAAAAAGTTCGTTTAGCAACATTGATTTAACAAGCAGGTTATAAAAAGTAGGGCTCAATAGGGTATACCTAAAATCTTTATTATTGCGTATTTTTAAAATGTTTTTTGATATTTGGGGTAACAAAAATCAGAAAAGCATATTGGCGTTGAAAAAATTGAATTCGCCCTATAAACAAAAAAGTGATTTTTTTCTAGAGCGAAAATTAAAAATTCGTTTTGCACATAGAATACCCCATATTTTGTTGAGTCTAAATGTCGCGTTAAAACTAGAAATTTCTATTGGCAACACAAAAAATTTTGAAACTTTTGGGAGCACGCTCTGCACGTCTAATTACATAGCCCCTGGTAGGTCACATGTCCAAAAGCTCAATTTTGTATTTTTGTAATATTCGCATGAGAACACATGGTATATACATATGCATTTCCGTTAAGTGTAGTTTGCATGCTTAACTATACTAAGTATACAAAGTTCTAACTACCATTGTCAACTATTTGTCAAAATGCATTAAATTTATTCAATATTCAAAGAGTATAGAAGCGTAGTCTGCCGTAGAAGCATATAGCACGTAGCAAAGTGTAAATGTCTGCATTTGTAACATAACAAGATGCACAAAGCATTAGGTAGAATTTTAATAGTCGTAGTACAACGTACATATGTAAACGTGTATTTAATATATGCGTAGTGTAGTAAAGCACAATATGTTGTACATCAAGCAGTGCGTAGCGAAGTGTAAATAGTTGTATTTGTAACATGACATGATGCATTCAATAACAACACCAATTCTCTATTTCAAAATTTTGGTTGTTAAAGTATTATATTTAAGTAGACGTAGCGAAGAGTTTTATAATATCGAATAGATATTATTATGCGAGTAGTCAAGTATAAAATATTATACATCGAGTTAATCGTAGCGGAGAGTTTTTAATATCGAATAGATATTATTATGCGAGTAGTAAAGTATAAAATATTATACATCAAGTTATTCGTAGCGGAGAGTTTATAATATCGAATAGATATTATTATGCGAGTAGCAAAGTATAAAATATTATACATCGAGTTATTCGTAGCGGAGAGTTTATAATATCAAATAGATATTATAATGCGAGTAGCAAAGTATAAAATATTATACATCGAGTTATTCGTAGCGGAGAGTTTAAAATATCAAATAGATATTATTATGCGAGTAGTAAAGTATAAAATATTATACCATTCGTAGTTGTATTCGGACAGAATACTTTTATATTCGTGTATACTGGATTTATGTTTATGAATTTATAATTCAAAACATCGAAGCGAGGCGTAGCTCAGCGAAACGAATTAACGTTTGCTTTTGTCGAAGTTGTAGTTGTATTCGGACAGAATACTTTATTTTTCGTGTATACTGGATTTATGTTTATGAATTTATAATTCAAAACATTTACGAAGCGGAAGCGAAGCCGGAAGTCGAAGTCGGATGTCGACGTGTGAGCCGATACCGATGCAATTCGTATGTACGATTGCTTTAGTTGGAGTCGTAGTCGTAGCGAGGCGAAGCGGAGCGAAGAGTTTGGAGCGAAGTGTTCGGAGCGAAGATGGTTCATTTCTGAACAAACTGTAAAAGTTTTACATCCGTTATATACTATTTCTTTCATTTGAAACAGTCGGGAGGAGGACGGGTGGGTTTGTTATGGCTACAGCACACTGTATGATTAACCATGCTGCCCCTTTACCGTACTGTTACTACTGCCCGGGTCCGTTTTTTCCCCCTTGCCTTCATTTCACCTCTTACTACCGTTACTCAAGTGCTAAAGACAGCCCCGTTCACTGTTACATACATTGGGCTCAAGTCCCTATATAGGTACCTATGTATATACCTACCTACCTACATCCCACACAAAGCCCACATTTCCCTCACATTACTACTGACAGCATACGACACAATGCAAATCTGCATCTGCCAGTACCTACCCATTACGTATATACTGTATATCTACTACCCACTTACAACATAGCTACTGCATACAATGTTCGTATTCAATTTTTTTATTTTTTTATTTATTTTATATCCCCTCAATTTCTGTCCATTCCTCCCTCACTGTTTAAAGCGCAGCACACAAAGCAAGGCAAATTGCCATATAAAGTACCTACCTACCCACACAAGCAATAATAATATTTTTATTATATTTTAATAATATTACTGTATATATCAATATTTGTCCCTGTACTACCTCCCATGCCATGCCATCCTATCATATATGCGTGTCTCCTCTCCCAATCCCATCATATCTCCATGCCTACTGTCTCTTTCCCTCCGTTTATATATACGTCACACTACCCGCCAGCTACCACCGCCGTACGTTGTCCGAATTCCCAAGCCACCCACTGTACATAATCTCCGTATCCAAGTTCCCCGCCAAACTCGTACCAAATTCCCGTCCGGGGCCACCTGCCCTCAGTTTCCTCATTTCCTGCCATTCTTTCCTCTTTTCCTATGTTCGGCATACAACACAAGGGAAATCCCCATTCATAGGGAGCTACCTACTATCTGTGTGCGTACCTACCTACGTACATGGATTTGCTCAGTATTATTATTAATAATATTACAATGCATTAATTACTGTACACAATGCCAGTCCATGTCACCCAATGCATCTCATTATATCTGTCCTCTCGTTCCCATCATATCTTCCCGTTCGTTCCCGTTATCATTCCTTCCATATCTGCCCATAATATCTTTCCCGTTCCTTCCCATATACCTTCCCGGATACCTTCCCACCTACTTCGTCTTTCTCACTCCTAACATCCAAACTCACCCCACCAACCCCAAAACACCCCTATGCTACAACACACTCAGCACAACGTATACTCTCCTAGTAGTTACAACTTTACAGTTTTTTCAAAACATTTTAGTAACATGTTGTAAACAGAAATATACAGGTAATAGATATTCAGGGATCGTCTTTAATGACGTTCTTTAAATATCATGGTCCTAAATACCCTCTTTACAACTTGAATTCTTTTCAAACATATTTTAATAACATGTAACACCATTCACAACTTTAATATTTTTTTCAACCTATTTAAAATGCATGTCATAAACATACATAACTATATCGCTGGTGAAGAGGCAACATGGCCTAAGTCCAGTCCAAGCTTAAAAGTAACTTGGCCCAAGTCCATTCATTTCTTAAAAGTAACTTGGCACAAGTCCATGTCAGTTTGGTAAAAGCATGCAAATGAATAGCGTTAACGCAATTAGGGGTCGTCCATAAATGAAGTTAAGAAAAATGAGAAATTTTATAACACCTCCTTATTACCACATCCATAGTATAGCGTCACACTAAGTTTAAATATTACATTTTCCCCCTCTCTCCCCTAAATATAGACGTCATTAATGGACATCCCTTCTTGTACCCCACACGTTTAAAACGTTCGACGGACAAAAACAATAGGATAGACCTTGCGACCACTGTCAATACCGTCATCCATTGTGAAAGGCCAGCGGTAAAAGGCTGCGACAGGTTTGAACAGGAACGTATCCGAACCTATTTAATGCAATATCTGCCCAATCAAACCCGGTCCGTGGCCGAGGGGTGGGAATCCACCGTCCTCGATAAGTCTAGTTTTACTTTTGGTTGGCTTGACTGAACACGCCGGGGTAGCCGATCTTTCCTTTCCGATGGGAATAGAAAATAAGTTAATAGGCTTGGCTGAGGAGTTGGGTCTGAGCTAACTAAGCGTGCTAGTGTGTACAATTACAGATATGCGGAAATGTTTACATCTCCAGTGGCATAGGTAATTGGCTTAAACGGAGTCTTGCGAGATTTCGGCTTCCCTGCGTACTTCGGTATAGTAAGCAACAAATTCGCTCGTCTCTCTCTCTACACTCTGAAGCTCAAGTACCAGCTATTTTCGAATACCGTCACGCGTGATTGGAACCGTCGGTGGGTGACGGGACAGACAGTACCACTCTCAGCTGAGCATGAAGAACTCGGCTGGTTTGGATGTAATACTGTTTGTTTCGTTCCCTCCACTCAGTAGGAAAATGTTCTGACCATCTGGAGTAGTCCAGTATAATCTATGCTTCTCAAAATGGGCGGCCGTTACTTAGGCACTGAATACAATTTCTCTTAAATATAGTAAGACTGAGCACTGCATTATAGTGGTCCTGTGATTTCATCACTTGATCCACCCTGCAAGCTCATAGAGCAAATGAGTATGAGAAAACAGTGGACCATAGGCAATGCCTGAATGTCATAAGCTGTATAAATACTACATATCTGCCCAATCCTTTTCCTGTGCATGCTTTTAGGAAACTGACATGGACTTGTGCCAGGTTACTTTTAACAAATCAATGGACTTGGGCCAAGTTACTTTTAAGTTTGAACTGGACTTAGGCCATGTTGCCTCTTCACCAGCGATATAGGTTGTACATATTTTATTTGACAGCCTCCGAACGTATCATTTATAGATGATGGACTGCGAGCCTCCAGAGGTTTCTTTGATGAGTGATGTACGGCAAGCCTCCAGGAGTTTCTTTACAAGCGATGAACGGCAAGCCATCAGGGGTTTCTTTAATAAGTGATGCCAGGCAAAAAATTGGGCGTTTTTATGATAAGTGATAGACAGCGAGCCTTTAGGGGTTTCATAAAAAAGCGATAGCCGAAGAGGCTTTGGGGGTTTCATTATTAGGTAGTGGTTAGCAAGAATTTTGGGTTTCTTTACTAAGTGATGGAGAGCGACCCTCCGGTGGTTTAGTTTGATAGGTAAAGGACATCAAGCCTCCTGGGGACCTCCTTTGTCCTTTGTCTGTAGTAACCGCGCTACAGGTTGCACAACCGAACTGATTTTATTCAAACCATGCAACGTAGGCCAAAAATGCTGCGAAATACAACTTTAGGGGTAACTTTTGCCGTGCAGCTATACCTTATAAATCATTTTATGGCGTAGTTTAAATTATGTTGTTTCTTTAATGACGCCAATGGTCACTTAGGCTAATTATCTACTTCAGGCCCACATTCACCAAATCCACTATTTTTTTTTTCAAGAGCTTTCAAAAAAGCTATAATGCGCCGCAATTGGCCAAGTATTTCAACAATTTTCAAAATTATGTAAATAGGTAGAAAAAAAATTAAAGTTGAAAAGAGGGATTCTTAAATACAAAATCTTTGTGGGACGTCGTTTATGGACGACCACTGACAGTCTTTAATCAATAAACACGCACGACCATAAACGTACTATCTATAACTTAATTAGGTATGGATGTCCGCGGCATATATTGTAAAATAGGAATCTGTAAAATCAGGAGTAAGGGGATGCTACTGATGCTGGTGCTAAGCAAGATAAAGAAAAGGCGATTCACACCACTTAGAACAGGTACTGTAACTTTTTTTAAATTTTCACATTCACTGCCAATTAGGTTGAGGCACAACACAAATAGTGCCGCCGAAATTTTTAAAAATGTATGTTTCACACACCTACCCTGTTTTTTTTCGAAAAGTTGTGTAAATAGCATATTAGATTTATTTACAGGTCTTGAAATTTTTAGGCGTCCCACCCTATACTTGTTTAACGTCATTTGTGTGTGGCAGATCGTAACAGACACAACTAGAGTACCTAAGTACTTGGAAATAAAGGTAGGTATGTACTCTAATGTGTACAACGAACACTTATGTGTTTACAGCGGCAGTTTTTGATGGAAAGAAATAAAACTTCTAAAAATACTGAAAGTTCCTCCATACAATTAGTTACAGGGAAAAAACTAATAACACAATCTGAACCAAAAACTATACAGCACTAAGCAGACGCTCGTGTTAGAGTTTAAAAAATATTTTTAAAAATTCAGTTAAAAACTGTTACCGTTCTTGTGCAACCTACATACATACAGACAGACAGAGGGACAGACAAAACCATTTTAATAGATGCTCATGACACTGATAAGCTGTAGCTCAGCATCAAAAAAGGCAAGGCAACCATTAAAAGCTCAAGTGTAATATTTTAGCGGCTAGGTTCAAATCTTTATTAACAATTTATTCATAATTCATTCATTCGACTTTTTTAATTCTCATTTTCTGATTATCTTTGTTTCTCGAATTTTCCAACAAACAGTACATAAGCATAGTCAACAATAGTAAATAATACAATTTATTCTCTGGCGAATCCACTAGCATTACATAATATGTACAGTCTGGCACTTTCAGCCAAATTTGAAAGCTTCAGTATTTTTTCGTAATTCTGTCTTCACACTTGAAAAAATAATACCCAACTAAAACCTTTTATATTAGACACTATTATTGATTTCCAGGTATTTAAAATATGCAATTGGGGCTTACCATTTTTGTGCGCTATTCAAAAAACAACCCTGACCCTGTGCACGATTAAAATGAACCTAACGGCAAATTTTCACTCCTAAGTAGAATAACGTTTTGACCAGAAAAAGCATATATTTTATTAAATTTCACAACTGTACTCTGTTTTGTCTAGCGGCGGATCCAGAGGGGGAAGGGGGCTTGGGGGCTTTAGCCCCTCCCCCAGAAGGAGATTATTTAACATTTCAGAGATACGAGCGGCCAATTTTAATATGGCGGCTTAACATTGTTAGCTCCCCCCCCCCCCCCCAAGACAAAAATCCTGGATCCGGCGTTGGTTCTGTCAAAACTTTCTTAGTAAACGATAATGAGGGAAACAGTCAAATATGTGTGCTTAAGCATATGAATGCTGTTAAGAAGTGAATTCAGTTGTTACGAAGAGATAATAGTGTATAATTATGCAACATTTAATGAATAATTTGAATAATTTAAAATTAACAAATTATTGAATAAATTTATAAACAATAGTAAAATTTAATGTAAAATCTGATATATAAAGATAACTTTATTCAAAATGACAAAGTTAACACTGACGTCCAACGAGAATAGCCTAATAAGACTCAGTATGCGTAACAAAAACTTCTTATCAACGAGGAAATATAAATAGATTAATGAATAAAATGTATAATTAGTGTAGCCAATTATGTATTGGGAACTGTAGAAAATAAATGATGTTGGCAAATCTGTACGGATTTCTTCAGTACTGTTGTTAAAATATCTTCAATAAGAAAGGACGTCAATGCTTGAGATTTCATAAAATCCATAAAAAATTTAGTAATAGTACCGCAAGCTCCTACGTAAAGTCCTATCACCTCAATATCGTCTAAGCCAAGTTTTTGTTGAAAGTATGGAATGCAGGAATCATAAATATCTTTCTTCTCTCGATTGACGATCGCAGCTTGATCAATATCGTTATGCTTCATTCTAATGGTGGAATCTAAAATTAAACCTTTTCTGGTCTGTTGGTTGTAAGCAATAATATCGACACGCCTAGAACCATCTCTTGTACACTCTACCTCGTGCAAAACCTTCCATCCAGATATCTTCATACCATCTGCAATCAAACGCCTTACCGCATGATGTCGGTTGTTACGTATTAACTCTCCCCGGGGACACTTACCAAGGATATGGCCTAAAGTTTCTGTCTCGCTGCAACTATGTCTACAGCGGAATGATCCTTGGTCAGGTCGCTGGATTGCGTTAACAGTCATAACATTCCAAATCATTTTGAAAGCGTTGGTTCATTCAGATGAAATAAGACCATCTTTTGAATGAATCCATTTATTAGCTTGTGGACAATCAGCAAATTGTATCACCCCTTGGCCTTTTTGAGGAAGTTTGCACCCATTTTCGTACTCTAAACTTTTCAAATACTCCCGTATAGGTTTGCTTTTTTTACCACGCACTATAGAAGCTGTATCACGTACTTCAGCTGGTATGTCCAGAAAATCCAGGCAACGCGCTTGATCAAATTCGAAATCCATAATTTCACATATAAGCGCATAGTAAGATTGTTTTAAAATTTCAATTGCATTAAAAGTTTAAATACCAGCTTCCTATTTTGCTCTTATGAGACCTCATTCTTTAACTTTGGTACTGGAGTACAACATTTTGGTCGGAGTAATGGTTGGAAGATTTTTAATTTCCTTAGTTGAAGTCCGGATAATTTGATCAATGGATTCCAGAAACTTAGTGGAAAGCTTTGTCAATGGGGCATTCTGAAACTGATATATTAAAGTGGGTCAAATGTAACTCCTCAACACTTTCAGTTTTTAGTCAGGGCGCAACATGGGGGTTAAAACAAGTTTTTCAATTTGGTTATTGAATTTTTTTACACATTTCCCCTCATCAGAAACTATGCAGTCATTAAAATTAACTCTAAGATATTTAATTGTTTCCTTTGTTCCTATGCATCTTATAAAGTTGTTTTCGTCCACTTGAAGTGGATCCTTGCACAATTCGCCGCCAACAATGCTAATAGTAAAACGTTTTGGAGGGCTCATATGAAGTCCTATTTGATTAAGCGCACCGGAACTTTGCTGATACAATTCAATTGCTGAATGTCTTGAATTACCAATGAGACCGGTATCGTCCGCAAACTCCGCATTAGAAACGCATAAATTTAACGGATGCAATCGCAATCCAAATTTATCTGTAACTTCTTTTTCACTTAATTCTTGAACCATTAGATCGATGGCCATGTTAAATAAAAATGGCGATAGCGGACTTCCCTGCATGACACCCCTATTAAATTTGATAACCCCTGTATTACCCTCAATAGTGTTGATCCTTGTGAAATTATTAGAGGCTAAGCTACAAGAAAGCTGCTTTAGTAGGGTGGGGGCGGGCTTAGACAATATTTGGCGAAACGTGTGGGCGTGTCCAACATTATCAAAAGCTTGTGCGATATCACAAAAAAAAATTGTACAATCCGATTTTTCTTTCTTTGTGTTTTGCAAACACGCTTGTACCAGTCTTGTATTGATGAGTGTACTAGCATGGTTTGTAAACTCCCTTTGGTTTTCATTCAGAATAATATATTGCCGTAATTCCTTGTCTAGGATTTTCTCAATTATTCTACGAATTACAGAACTAACTGTTATTGGCCTCCAATTTTTCGAAGCTGTATCCTCTCCACACTTGTAAATAAGTATTGTCCTTGCTTCATGCATAAAAGCGGACACATAATTCTGCTTAACCATGTACGTTAGAATGTATGCAATAATAACCTTTGATTTCTTAAGTGTGCACTTAACCTAACGAACAAGAATTTCATAGGGTCCAGGGGCGGAGTCTACATTCATTTTTTTAATATGAATTTTAGCTACTTCTGGGCAGCAAACTGAATTAAAATCAGCATTAATTTCGTTTTGCCGGATTAGAGACACAGAAGTATAATTTGGAAAAATGGAGTTGTTGGAAGTGCTCCACATAGCAAAAAAATCAGTTTCTAAGTCTGCTAACGGAATTTTGCATGCCTGGTCATTTGAATTCATTACAATTCGAACTGCCTTTTTACGCTGGCTGTAAAATAGGCATTGCACCATTCGCTCTTGGTAAGCTTGTTTCCTTGCATTGCGCTTCCGCTTAGACAATCGTTGAGGATTATAACTTGAATTGAACTCAGCATCTGTATTCATAAACCCGACCTTTTTTTTTCCTAAGCTCATAAAATTGTTTAGCTATATGTTTTGGCCCAGGTAATTCATTATCACTTTTACGATGAACAGTCAAGTACATCTTACATAATTCCTCAAAAAATACATGATTAGGGGCGTCCTGAGAAATTAATTCGTCAAAATGTTTAATTAGGCTGTCAAAATCATTGTTTAATGTTAACACCTCTGGGTCATCATCTGTTTCCCTTGATTCTTGTAGGAGAGTATTGTTAAAAGAGTCAACAAAATGTTGTCAGTGAATTTCAGGGTGAGCGCTGGTAATGTGTCTCTTGATTCCTTTTTTCTTAAAAATTCTGTCACAATGAGGGCATGGTTCCATTGTTGGATCTTGAGATAAAGCAGTAGTAACAAAACTTATTCCCGAATTAGAAATGGTATTTGAGGTTTGACTGCAGTCTTTTTCAGCCATTTTGAATTTTAGAACCACAAATTTTAAATCTACTAGTTACGAAAAACGTTTTTTATGAAAAAGCATATGGAAGAAGGCAATATCACTGAACGATAGATGGAACGACAGAAAAGAATACAGATCTCATTGGTACTTGGAAAGTGACTGACGTCATTGATTTTCCTCTAACCTGAGATTCTCATGATATTGTAAAAATACGACGAAAAGTGAAAATTAGTGAATCAACAAATGGTTTAAATTTTTATTTAAATATTACCACGAAGTGTAATATTGATTGAACCATAACTTACTTCAGGGGCGACAACTAGAATTTATTGTCGCTTAAATATGCATTTGTTATATAAAGTCACTAAGAGATGAAACTTTTACGTTAAACGTTCATTTTCAAACGCCTTACGATCAAAAAACATCGTTGTACAAAAATAGCAGTTGTTTAAATTGTAATGTCACACGTTCAAAATTGACTCAATGTGCCAGACTGATGTAACGCCTTTATAAACCTAACTTGAAAAAAAACACCTTTGGTTTAGTTATTTCCGATGTTAAAAAAAACTGAAATAAATATTATCATCCCCAGGGGTCCACACTATTTTCCTAATTCAAAAAATCAGGAAAGGGGCAAATATCTCGAAAGCAAGATATGTACTCTTTCAATTCCTTTTTTACATTTCTTGTTTTCAAAATATGAGCGTCCTATGGTTTACTATGGGAGATATTCGTAATTTGGAATTTGAGATGTTTTTATAAATAAATCGATAAGTGTGAGAAGAGTAGTATATAGTCCTAGTAAGAATATACGTGTTTACAAAATTCCGGCGAGAGCACATGTCTTGTTTTTGATATATGAGCGTTCTATGGTTTAGCAAAGCAGATATGCGTTGTGTTAAATTTAAGAAGTTTTTTATGAATAAATCAGGTAGTATAAGCACAGTAGTATGTAGAACTAGTGTTAAACTAGGTGTGCACAAAAAAAAGGCCAAGTTTTATTGTATTTTTTTGAGATATGAGCGTCCTATAGTTTAGCATGGCAGATATGCGTACTGGTGAATTTTAGGAGTTTTTATACATAAATCAGGTAAAAAGAGCGTAGTTGTATTTAATAATAGTGATAAACTACGTGTCCACAAAATTAAGGCGAGGGTTTATGGTTTGTTTTTGAGATATAAGCGTATTATGGTTTAGCATAAGGGATATGCGTAAGGTGGAATTTAAAGAGTTATCATCAATTAAACGGGGAGTTGGAGCATAGTAGTATGTAGCACTACTTCTAAGCTTCGTGTACACAAAATTTGGGCGCGAAAGCATTTCTTGTTTTTGAGATATCAGTTTTCCATTGGTAAGAATATGAAATATGCGTAATGTGGAATTTGAGAAGTTTACATAAATTAAACAGGAAGTATGAGCATGGTGTTATGCATAACTAGTATTAATCTACGTGTATACACAATTTGTGCGAAGGTACGTTCCCTGTTTTTGAGATATTTGTACTTTTTACATGCTGAGCTTAAGCATCTATTGAAATGGTCATGTCTGTCTGTCTGTCCGTCGATGCCGTATCTGCCTGTTGGTCGTGCTCTACAGGTTACAATTATTAACTGATTTTTGTCAAACAACTTTTAAAAAACCAAAAAAACGAGCATACAGGACCGTATTGTTTTCAGGTGCAATTTATTTAGTAAGTGTTTAGCAGTTAGCAGTTAAATGGACCAACTCTCAAAATTTTTTACACTCGAAAATATACTCGTACAAAAACCGAGTTTGTGTCGGCCCTTAGTGCCCCTTGCATTACATGCTACGTACATAGATACGTAGGTACTTTGAATTTTGAGCTGTAGGTATACTGTTGTTCAAACTCTCCCGGAAAAATTTATAGACATCCGCACGTACTACAGATCGTACGTGTGGCTGATAAGGACGAAACACAAATGGCGCCACTAAATTTAAGGGTTGGCCACTTTGAAAAAACAAAAAACTCAACGTCATTGATAGCCATTTACGCAATCCCTAAGAACATAACAAGCCGGAAGGGTGGTTTCAAAATTTTGGTCAATTTGGATGGCGTCATTGGTACCTGGCCCCTGATTGAAAAGTTGCATTTATTTAAACTAAACAAATTCAATAATGATATATCAATACGAACCAACAAACGAACCTATATACAAACTTAGGGATGGTCTGCAAATGATATTACCAAAATCACAACCTATTTAGTACCCCGACCCCTCCCCTCTCCCAAACACAATACCAACTAAAACCACACAACCCACAGATGGCATCACACATGGACGATCAATTTAGGTATTTTTTACAAATCAATAATTTCGTAATTTATTTTGAGGGAAAGTTTGAAGCTCTGAATTGATCTTTAAATAATGTAAGCAGTTCTTGGCATTTAACAGATACTTATATGATTCTGTTTTGGATGCTGAGCTTAAGCATCTATTGAAATAGTAATGTCCGTCTGTCTGTCTGTCCATCGATGCCGTGATGACGTCCCTTAAATATTATAATTTGAAGAACCCCCATATCCAACAAAATTTTTTCCAACCTGCTTTAAATACATGTAATGAACTTTTTTATAGTGGGTAAAGATATTCAGGGATCGTACATAATGACGTCCTTTACATATTATAATTTAAAGTACCCCTATCTCCAACATTAAATTTGTTTAAATGCCGAGCAAGCATCTACTACAATGGTGTTGGCTGTCTGTTTCTTTGTCTGTCTGTATGGCTGCAGGTCACACACTACACTTTACATGCTACATGTCACATTTTTGAACTGAGTTAAATCAAACAACTTTTTATCGTCCGCAAGTTTCGGGAAAAAGTGCTGTGTAGTTTTTGGTTACAATGTAGTTAGGCATCTATCCACAAATAAATTTAATTGGACCGAAGTTAAAATCATGTTCTTAAGTGAAACAAAAAAAAAGTGGAAATTCATGAAGGTAGATACAAAGGTTTGAACTTGTCATGTTTCGCCACTAAAAATGCACGAAATATTTTCACGAATTTACATTACAAGTAAAGGTACTTATCTATGCACGTTCACAGGACAGCCAAGTATTGTCATATTGTGGTCGTGAGTTTGGGACTGCAGTGTTTAATTCTCACTCCATGTAGATCTCTATGCGCAGGTCTGAGCACTAGGCTTTGATTACCACCTCAGCTTTTGGCATCGAACTTCCTTACTGCGTTTCACGTACGTACGTATATGGCTCATTCATGGTAGCGGTTATTTCGTACGTGTTTTATTTATCACTATTTTACAGATCCTCCTTTATTACTACACATCACGGAAATACGCATGTGGCTTAAATATGGTAAGGCATCAGTCTTAAACGAGGTCGTTCAAATATTACCATCCTGCCCTTTTCACCAGCGAAACTTGTATTTAGCCTACTTTTACGGCGCTGAATGAGAGAGCTTTGGGTAAGCCTTACCACAAAAGCATTGTTTACCAGTGACCAAGCCAATTTGCTGTAAGCTCAGCCTCTACTTCGGGCCCACGGACGCTAAATTCGGCGCGAAGCGCCAGATTTTTTATTTGTATTTTGAATTGAAACAATAGTGAGGGCCCCTGGGGATAATAATTTTCTTTTCGGTTTTTTTATGTTAATGTTTTATTGTGCCTCTTTTTCTCACGCCAAATTCAATCACACAAAGAACATTTAGGTTTTTAATTTTACCACTTTCCATTTCCTTGTAATAACTTTTATATGAGTTTAAAGTTGAAGAGCGCTATACTCGGTTGTTGCAATTACAAAATTTATTCAGTTACACAATATTATAACTATATAATACCCCTTGCGTTGAAATTACATTTTTCATTTGCATTTGATTTTCGTATTACTACTGTGTCAATTTTATTGTTGATGCCAAGAAGCAAATAAGTAGCAAAGTTTATTTTAAATATTACCCATTTACAACACAAACGGAAAACATTAGAATTTAGTTAATATTATTTAACAGTGATTGGATTTAGTGAAATTAACAATATTGAACCTATTGAATATCTTGACTCAATTTGCAAAATTTATATTCATCCATTTGTCGATTTCAAGGGTATGGCATTTTTTTATAATTTTTATTATTGATGTAATACTAAAATCCATCTGCTGGTGGCAGGTCACCGCGGAGAAGAGGAAAAGGTGTCAGGGTTAGTTGGGGGTACAAATGCAAGAGACGGTAGACAGGCAGCGAGGGTGGAAAAATGTATTCATTAATACAATTGCGATACATAAACGAGGTACAGGAACGCGAAGGCACAAAAACGGTGAGCGAATTGACGATGGGCTACAAGCAGAGGGGAAAGGGGTTGCACGGTGGGGTAAAGGTGTCAGTAAAGCGGCAGGCAAGGGTCGGCAGGAACAGGCAGCGGCGCTACTGTTGCTTGCTTGACCCTCGGCGTGGCTTCTTTGGTCGTGCTGGGCACTTTGGCTTGATTTCGGAAACGCTTTTGCCGCCTTGGGCGTGGCTGCTCGGCGGGGCTTTATGGTGATGGGCTTCACGGATAACGGCTTTTGCCCAGCGTCATCGTCACTGTTGTCGTCATCGCATCGGCAGCGATATTATCAGCGGCTGCGGTTACAGCTGGCGTAGGTGTACACACGGCAGGGTAGAGGTGCAAGACGGACACCTAATATTCTTCTGTGGGAGCGCACAAGTCATCGTCGAGCGCCTGGTCATGAGCACGCACTGAAATGGGTCGGGTACCGGCTAGTTCTAGAATATCCTTATCGGTGGAAAACCCAGTGAGGTCCTCAGCCGTGACTGGCTTCGGCGGCAAAGTGTGAGTAGGCGGATTCTGGCTTGCGAAACCAGGGCGGGGGCTATCAAGCCTTCGAGAACCGGATCCAAGGGTTGCGATGAGCTGGATGCTGCTGGCGGCGAACATAGTGGATTTATTTTTAAGTATTTAAAAAAAAGAAACAATATTCACAATTTCAAATCTCTTTCTATGAGTTCACCAGAGCTGCACCCAGAAATGCACCCAGCACTTCTTTTTAAATGCTAAGCATCTATATTATTCTATTAAAATGGTTTTGTCTGTCTGTCTGTCCGTATGTTTGTCTGTTGGCCGTTCTCTACAGGTCACAGTTTTTAATTAATTACTTTAAAACTAATTTTATACTCTCACAATTGCGAGCAAGAGGTGCCCTATTGTTTTTGAGGGTGATAGGACTAACTAGTTATCTACAGCTAACAGTTAAATGGACCTATGTCAAAACTTAGGGAATTAAACCTGTTAAAAACGACTGAATTGCGTGTAAACGCATACAAAACAAATGCAAAAAACTCCTACACATACCATCGCATCGTTCTTAAATTCTGCCGGGCAAATACAAGCATTCCAATCTACGCTACAGTGTAGTCAGTGGTTATTGAATCTGACCTATTTTAGCTACATGTCATAGATATATCTATATAGTATATAGATACTCAGGAATCGTCCCTAATTACGTCTTTCACATTTTACAGTTTCAAGTACCCCATTTCCAACTATAAAATTTTTTCTTACCCTATGTAACTACATAACAATAATGCATCTATATAGTCAATAGATATTCAGAGATTGCCCATAATGACGTCCTTGACATTTTATAGTTTCAAGTAGGGGGTACTGGGTATGGGGGATATCCAACCATTAAACTTTTCCCAACTTATTGTAATTACATGTCATAGATATACCTATAAAGTATATAGATACTCAGGGGTCGTCCCTAATGACGTGTTTCACATTTTATAGTTTCAAGTGCTACCATTTCCAACTATCAAGTTTTTCCCAACCCATTGCAACTACCTGTAATAAATATACCTATATAGTATATGGATATTTAGGGATCGTCCAAAATGACGTCCTTCACACTTAATAGTTTTACGTAATTAAACCATAAAATTTTTCCCAAACCATTGTAACTACATGGCATAAATATACCTATACAGTATATCGATATTCAGGGGTCGTCAATAATGGCGTTTTTTAAATATAGATTTTATTACCCCCATTTTTAACATAAAATTGTTTTTAAACTAATTTTTTAACAGGTGGCAGCGTACATTTCTGTGTGTATTATTGGTGGTAGGGGAGACTGCCAAAATGATGTCATTTGTAAATAATGGAATTTTCAAAATTTGTTTAGCTTTTTCAACTACGTGCCACATACACCGTATATAGCTTATTGATTGTACGAAAGCCCCCATAATTGGCGTTATTAGTTCATGGTAAAATTAAATTTTTTTTTAACTTAAATATTTAAATTCTACGTACATTCATATGTAGTTTAGTAATAGTAGGGGAGCTTTCATAAGTCTTATATTATCTGTTTACGTTACTTAAGCTATTTTGCTTCTTTGTTGAAGCTCAGCATCTACTTCGGGCCCCCGGTCAACTAACCTGGCGCTAAGCGCCCGAGTTTTCATCATGCCCAGCGAACAAAGACTCTCACTTTCTATATGAGATCTCTACTGTCATTATTTTAGAAATTTAGTTGTCACATATTCTTTACATAGGATTTTGCTAGTATGCATTCAAGGATTGCCTACAAATAACGTCAGTTGGAGTTCATGTTGTGGCCTTTAAGTCTGACTGACTTGTTTCTGCGCTCATATTTCTCGTGAAATTTCAGTATTACAAAGAGACGTTACTTTCCATAATACTACCTAAATCAACTCTTTCAATAGTTAACTTCAGGTGTGTAACAATAATTAGTCATAATTATCTAATCTTGTTACTTATAGTTGATAAATTAAAAGTTATTCAAGTTTCTATAGATATAAATCTCCAGCCATGTGGCTATCTTTGACGTCACATCTAAATCGAGCAAAATCCACATCAAAAACCGTAGCGCTGTAACCGTTTGCTCCGATTGCCTTGACATGTTCTACTCCGTAAACATCACCAATGAACTGAGTCACTAGCCTGTTACAAGAGTACATACATTCTATAAATGTTTTGGGCATCGTTATAATCTAATACTCTTTAGACCTAGAGTTAAAAGAAAAAGAAAAATTAAAATTAGTGAATCAATACCTCGATGTATCCAAAATGGATTATTTGATATGTAGTTAATATTTTAGTATACATTAATAATAAATAATAATGAAAACCAGACCTTTTCTTTAATCTTCATAACTCTGTATTAAAGAACCGTCAACCTTTTTGAAAATATGTTTGGTCCAGAAAGGAAAGAAACGACTGACACTGGCGTCACGAGTACCAGTACTGGTACCGGTTTCGATTTTAGAGGGGAAAGCAACTCATTGCTTTTAGCTCAACAAGAAAATTCAATTTCAAACACCGAGTCATACTCTCAAACAATAGAGCCAGAACAAAAAAAGGAAACTACCAAACCAGTAAAAAATCAAATACCTGAAGAAGACAAGCCAGCCTTTACTGCAGAATTGGAAGAGAAAGCATCCCTTCTCGAAGAACATGATGTGCTACAAAATAAAATTGCTCAAGCTGATAAAATTAAACAGGATTTAAAGGAAGAATTGGGTGAAAATGAGAGATGGGAGAGCATCTTACCAAATGACTCGCTTCTTAAAAAGGTATTATTTTATTTGGATTCATTGTTTCCAATAGTCATTGCTACACGTATGTTTGCCACTTAAACACAATTTAAATTGTTCCTTTCAAACTGTGTAAGTTTTGGCAAGCCAAGTACAATCAACCATTGTCTGTGAAGAACCAAAATGTAAAATTACTTATTTGTAATTTAAGCTAGAACTCATATGAGCCATGTCAAAAAATTAAAATGGGAAACGTGGATTATATAAGTTAGAAAGACAACTTTATTAAAATAAACTTGACACTGTCGTCCAACGACGATAGCCCACAGGACTCAGTAAACAGTGCATAATTTTGCTGCATATAAATTATGTGTGTTAGTATAAATATAAATGTAATTTAAAAATCTTATGAAAAGCGAAAAATGTTCTATTCACTTGTTTTTGAAATATGCAAAATGTTCAACTTACACGTTTTTTAAATTTGTAAATGTTCTAATTACGCGTATTTGAAAAGTGCCAAATATATTATATTTCCACTTTTTTGAAAACCGTAGAAAGTTCTATTCAAATGCTTCCATGACATGTATCAATATTTTATGTACAATGTACATAATGGATATGGTTTTTAGCTACAAATGAATATTGGTCATTTTGGTTCTTTACATGTGTTATCTGAATAGTGCTGAAAGAATAAATCCTGTGTGTAATGTACTGCGTCGATGGTGATTAACATTAAACATTTATTTTCCTAGGTGATTAAAGAAGGTGTGAATAACAAGCAGCCTTTACGTGGTCAGATCTGCACCGTGCGTCTTGTAGGACGACTGCAGTCTGATGAGTCTGTTTTTGAATCTGTCGAAAGCATGAAATTTCAACTTAGTGATGCTGAGGTCGGTTTTACCGTACATTTAATTTTTAATCAATATAATAAATTGAATTACATAACTAACTTAAGTACAAAGTTAATATTGTTAACTATTCAACTAATGTATAATTGTTGCTTCGATGATTTTAATCGTTGTAGGTAATTCCAGGACTGGACTTTGCTGTTCCCCTAATGTGCAAAGGAGAAATAAGCACTGTAAAAGTAGCCGCTCGATATGACGTGAAAGGGATGCCGCCCGTCGTTCCGTCCAATGCTGACCTGGTGTACGAAGTTGAATTGTTAGATTTTGAATGTGAAAAGATATTAGAGGTGCTCAATGTTGGAGAGCGGATTGGGATAGGGATTCAAAAGCGAAAACGGGGGAATTGGTTTTACTGCCGGGACGAAGCTTCCCTCGCTATGCAATGCTACGAAAGAGCCCTGGAATTCTTTAATTATGTCAAGGGCGGAGTTTCTCACCCCCGTGACAACGCTGAAGACACAAAGGTATGTGAAATACCACTTAATTATGTAATTCTAGGATTATCGAATAAATAAAATAAAATTACTAACTAAGAAGAAATCATCCGTAAACAGCCAAAATGATCCATATTCATGTGTAGCTAAAAAAAAAATTACTTTCTACAAGAATATTGAAACATGTCTTGAATGCATTTAAATAGAATATTTTGCAAATTTCAAAAAATAATTATGCAAATATAACATTCAACACTATTCGAAAACATGTAAATACAACATTATACGCTTTTTTAAAAGGTGTAATTACACCACTTTAAAGGAAAAACAATGGAATTAGAACATTTTATACTTTGAAAAACCATGGAATTGAAATATTTTACATTTTTACAAATACGTTTAATTATCATATATCAAACTTTTTAAAACCTTCTTATTAACATTTTAGGCATATTATTACTTATTTTGTTTTTATGCCATAGCTCATTTTGATTCCAGCGTAAATTAAATATGTGCCATTTTGATTCTTCACATACGATATACAAAATTTAGAAAAATAATTAATAAACGGAAAAATTGTCAAGAGTACATAATAATACCTACAAAATACAAAATCATGTTATGCGATTCGGATTACAATTAACAAAATGGTTGTTTACATTTTAAATTTTTTTAATTTAAGATAAAATTAAAAAATAGTTTGTAGCCTAAAAGTTTGATTTATTTATTGATTTACTTCAAATTAATGCAAACAAATTCTGATTTATTTTTAATTATTTGCTATCACGTGAAAATATATCTTCACAAAACCAGTATATAATTATTTGTGTTTTTATATTATTTTTGTTTGCCTTTTTTAGTGTCCAGCATTTGTGTTCTATCACGCGCTCATTTTAATTTTTTATAATTGCAGACTAGTCCAACTGAAGAACCTAAGGAGCTGCTAGAGGAGCGGCTTAAGACATACAATAACATAGCAGCTGCCTAACTCAAACTTCAAGCTTATGATGATGCCTTGAAGTCTGTAGAAAACGTACTCAAGTGTCAACCAAATAATTCTAAAGCCTTGTTTCGAAAGGAAAAAGTAACCTGGAATTTTTTGTTTCTTATTTTGTTTTTGTTTTTTCTAAGGTGCGTATTTTACTACTATTCTACTACTTACTTAACTTTTTAAGTTAGTATGAATATTTTTGTATCTAGATTCATGTCGCTAAAAATGAAACAAAGCTAGCCCTTGAAGCTTTTGAACGAGTGAGTGAGCTAGAGCCAGGCACGAAAGCGATTCTTCAGGTAATTAATTTCACTATAATTATTAAGATATACATTTAAAATAGTTTTTTTAACTTTTAGAAAGAAAGTACGTAATTAGGAGTTTAGAAGAGCAAGGTAGGGGCAAACTTTAATGTTGAATTTTTATAAATTATAATGCTGTTGATTTTAGGGAAAGTAATATTTTGCGTAAAGAACCAAAATGACTCATATCTAATTTACGCAAGAATTAAAATGAGCTACTTAATAAAAACACATATTAATTAGATGCATAATATGTTAGTTACGAGTTTTTAAAAATTGCAATATGTTGCATATACACTTACTTGAAAAGTGTGATATGTATTGCATTTACACGCGTTTATTAAAAACGTACTAATTACATGGTTTTGATATGTGGAAAATATTGTATTCACAGTTTTTGAAAAGTTTAAAATGTTGCATTCATACGTTTTGGAAAATTATAATATGTTTTAACTACACGGTTTTAAAAAGTGTAAAATGTTGTATTTAAGTATTAACATGCTCTTATACTACGCCCCTACTTGCAGTGACTTGCACCTCTAGACCTTAGACGATATTTAGATATTTTGTTTATAGATAGTGCATTTCGTATTTATTTAAAATAGATATAAGTCATTTTAATTATTTACAAGCAATATTTTATTTTTGTGTTTCATTTTCACAGCATTGTATATTTAATTTTTTAGGAAATCAATCAGCTGAAAAAGGAGCGAGAGAGTGAGAAGGCATTGTATCAAAGAATGTTCAAAGGTACAAAATCCCAACACGGCGAGGACCGCGAGGACAGGGACTCTTCGAAATCTTCTAAAACAAATTCGTTGTCCATTGGTCTTGCAATCGGTGGCGTGGTCATTGCTTTGGCCAGCGCTATGGCTTATCAATACAAACTTGTTTAACGCGATGAGATTGCATGTCATTCTACAACCGTCGTCATATTAAAAAATAAAAAATTTTAGGACTTGAGTAGCTAATTATTATTACAAACGATTTAACTGTTATGAATTTTTCCAAATTCTTAATAAACTTAAAATCAAGCAGCTACTTTGACTTTGTCACAATACAATCAGCCACACAAATTATGTATTTATCTTTAAGAGGAAAAACAACTTCAGCGCATCGAATTCGATCGTCATGTGAAAACGTCAAACATTCAAACACACGTGTTTTAGATTAGTGAAGTGTCATCAATTCAAAATGTGTCTGTGAGAGATAGAGCTCAGATCGGGTTCAGTTGCGACCCGGGTCTTTGGGTCCGGGTTCGGGTCCAGGTTCGGACCCGGGTGCAATTTCATTCAACCCAAATGTTTGAGTGCACCTGGGTGTACCCTGTTGCATTGCCCCCGAATTTGGGTCCGGGTCCGGGTTTAGGTTTGGGTACTACTATGTGTGATTGTGGGTCCGGACTCATCGGGTTCGGGTGCATACGTGCAGTGGACCCGGACCTGAACCCATGGACCCAGGTCCTTTGGGTCCAGTAGAATTACATGTAATTGAATATATAAAACAGCGTGTTGCGTGGAAGTGCATGACGGCGTGTGGCTCTGTGCAATCTAATATGCTTTTCCAAGGTAACTGGGATTGCTGCAGTATGAATGACCTGCATGAGCGTATAAAACAATATGTAAACCATGAAGTTACCCTGTCGAGCTGGACGTATTATTATTAGTTTTAACTTTGAACTAGATTTCTCTCTTGACAATTAAAATACTTCGACTGGAGGCTTGAAGTAGATGCTGAGCTGACAGCGAAATTCGGCTTTAAAAACAGAGTAGAACTCTATTGTGGCAACGCTCAAATTACGACAGCAACTGACTCACCTTCCATCTCATCCACTCATAGTTTACATTTAATTAAATGTGTGGTCGAACGTACAGTTTAATCATTTCAACGTGAAGGACCGCAGGTGGTAAAAGGTTTGGCGGTGATATAGGTTGTGTGGGTGTGGGTATGACTAGAGAGGGTACAGTTATGCTTCAAAACCTAGGGCTTTGAATAAGAGGTGCCGGTGCAAACGCTCCTTGTACGAAAATGCTAGTTAGGCGTAGGCATGATGCCAGTAGTATAGTTTATAGTTACGAGTGGCACGGGCACAAGTTGTACGGGTACAAGTAAAAAGAATTCGCATGGTACTATTACGAGTCGTACCAGGACCAAATGTTGACTTCTGAATCGGATGATGGCTATACGTGCAGAAACGAATGTTCATTGTAAATAGTGGACTAGGTTCAAGCATAAATATCTTATAAGAGTAGTGCCACTTCAAAACGTGCTGGCGGCAGTAGTGCCATTACGATTGCTATGTTGGAACAAATCCTAAACTTGTGAAGGGGGTACTTAAACCTTTGATATTTAAAGAGCGTCATTATGGACGATCTCTCAATATCTATGTATAACCAATAAAGCTGTGTTCGTGACATGTAAGTAAAATAGGTTGGCGAACATTTTAAAGTTTGAAATGTGGGTACTTAAAACTATACTTGATGGACGTCATTATGGATGGTCCCTGAATATATATAACCTGAATAGATAGGTACGTTAGTAACATGTGGATAAAACAAGGTGGTAAAAATTGTAAGGTTACACACGAAGGTACCTAAAACTATGATATTTGAAGGACGTCATTATTAATGATCCCCGAATACCTATCACCTGTATAGGTACGTTCGTGACATGTGAGTGAAGCATGTTGGTAAAACTTTTAAAGGTAAAAATTGGGGTACCTATAACTATGATATTTGAAGGACGTCATTATGAACGATCGCTCAATATCTATCCCAATGAACCAGGCCAGTTTCAGAATGGTTTCATAACCGTTTGTGTACGTTTAATATGGTTTCGTTAAAAATTAACCATTCAAGATCGTTAAATATTAACTAAAAAATATTCATCAAATTCTAACGTTAATGCATCCATTGAAAAGGGTCACAGTCATACGGTTATGTTTCAGCTCTAAGATTGCGATAATGAATCGGTATAATACAACCATTCTGAACGGTTAGTGTTTCGTAAAAAAATAACGTTACAATGCCAGTACAAATTAACAGTAACATACCGTTATTTACTTTCGCATTTGTAACGATTATCATACGAAAATAATATAACTATTCCGCACATCCTTTATGTACCTGAAAGAGCCCACGTCTACGTCGTTCCTTACAAGAAACAACTTTTAAAGTAAACTATAAACTTTGAAAGTATTTTCTAGTACCAACTGGTTTGAATATTAGCTAACTTGCAACTAAAGTTATTATGCTAATAATATTAACCCAAAACTGGTGCAGCTATTATTTATTAAAAGTGTGTTTTTGACTAATGGTGCAGTGTTTTTTCCATAATATATTTGATATTCGTGATGAACTGATCTAAATCAAAGTGTGAATACAATGTCAGGGTTCTACAGGTACAATTTAATCCAGGGTAAAACAGCATCAATGATGTTAATTACCTAGCTATTACAACAGCGTTATTGTTTGCAGCTATAGGTCAGTGCTCATATTTTAATTAAGACTATTAACCTTGATCTGACTATCTGACGAAGTACGAGGATTTTACAAAGGATTTTAGATAGTGTGCTGACTTCAGGACTGCTGAATCCTAAGCAGCATGGATTTAGGCCAGGTCGTTCATGTTTTTCGGCTGTGCTTGAGTTTACCCAGAAGGTATTTACATTAATTAATATAACTAGCATTAGGTGTATAGCTGTCTTTATCGACTTACGTAAAGCTTGACGTTGACATAACCCAAATTAACATGCACCATGCGCGTGCAGCGGCAGCCTCACTCATAGGTTGCCGCGACGCCATGCTAGTGCGACAAGCACGTCCAACACACCCTACTGGTGCTCACACCCCACCCCACCCACACTCCTTTATATTTCTAATCCAAGAACCCTACCACACTAATGGTGTGATACGAGGGCTTGGAAGTAAAGACCAGCTTTTTGTTGCTGAAACAAATGACATTCCGCGGTCATGTATACTAACATCAAAAAACGTCAAAGCCACAGTGTTGTCACAATTCTGTGATAGGGATACAGTAGCAATACATACGCACTGGGGGAAACGAACTATAGTGTTTGCATCAGTCTACATGCCTGGTGACACACTGGAAGTTCCCTCTGAGCATATGAGGAAGCTAGTATCTTACTGTGAAACACACAAGCTACCACTAGTGATTGGTGCTGACGCAAACGCACATCACTCAGTGTGGGGCAGTACTAATATAAATGAAAGGGGTGATAAATTGCTTGAATTTCTACTAGCCAGTAACCTGGACGTAGAAAATGAGGGCATAAAACCCACATTTATTGTAAGAAACCGAGAGGAAGTTCTTGATATAACAATAACAAACAGTTTTGCACAAAATCTTATTCGACTATGGCATGTTTCTGACGAAGAGTCAAATTCAGACCACCGGTACATAAGATTTAAAGTTGCAAGCGCCAAACCACCGTTAATCAAAAAAAGAAATATACGGAAAACAGACTGGACAATCTTTCAAACGACACTGAAAGGCAAGTTAAAGGATGTAGACAGCAAATGCGACCTCACACCCATTGGTTTGGAGGATCGAGCAAACTACATCACCTTGTGTCTACAGGAAAGTTTTAGGAAAGCATGTCCAGAAAAATATGTCACATGGAGAAGCAAAGCAGCTCCGTGGTGGTCACCTGATCTAACAATACTTCGCAAGAGAACTAGAATTCTCTTTCGGCAGGCCGGCTCTATATCAAATAGAGACCCTGTCAAATGGAAGGAATACTTAGAATCAAGAAACAACTACAAAGATGTCTTGCGAAAAGCCCAGCGTTTAGCTTGGAGCAACTACTGCTCGGAAATTGAAAGTCTACCAGTAGCTGCACGGGTTAGCAAAGCTCTTGGAAATGAAAAAAGGAAGTATCCTACAAGCCTTAAAGTTCCTGGTTCGGATAATCTCACCCAGAACAAGGCTGAAATATTAGACATCCTTCTAGCTCACCACTTTCCGAGTGATCCGCAGCTGGTCATTCCAGCTGCTGATCCTACTCCTATGAACGTGCCGGAGATAGAAACAATTGTAACACTGGGAAAGCTAAGATGGGCAGTAAACAGCTTTGGGCCGTACAAGGCACCAGGCCCCGACGGTATAGCTCCGGCTGTTTTACAGCACAGCTTACCTGTACTCACTGAACACCTGCAATTTCTGTTCAAAGGGTGCCTAATTTTGGGCTACACACCGACAATCTGGCGTAATGCAAAGGTCGTATTTTTACCAAAACCAGGAAAGAAAGATTACAGCGAACCCACATCGTGGCGTCCAATCTCACTATCCAACTTTTTGCTAAAGTCCCTTGAGAGGTTAACGGATAGGCACATAAGGACTCCTAGATTAGAAGCCTTGTTGCGCTCCAATAACCAATTTGCTTACTTAAAAGGAGTATCCACCGAAGCCGCTCTACATAGGCTGGTAACACATGTAGAAAAAGCTTTGCAAAGAAAAGAATTAGTCCTTGCTGTCTTTGCAGACATTGAAGGAGCATTCAGCAATCTTTTGTTCAGTGCTGTACAGCGAGCAATGGAGCGTTTGGAAATATCCCTCTTCATCAGAAGGTGGATATTTTGCATGCTCTGTAATCGTCAAGTACACTCTGAACTGCAACAAGAAACTAGGAGAAGAAGTGTAGAGAGAGGGTGCCCACAGGGGGGTGTTCTCGCACCACTTCTTTGGAACCTAGTAATGGATGAGTTACTTGCCACCCTGAAGGCCAAAGTACCATCAATGCTATCCCAGGGTTTTGCAGACGATGCAGCCATGGTCCAAAGCGGTCGGGATTTCAACGCCATTGTGAGCAGGATTCAAGCAGGTTTACGCCTGACGGATACCTGGTGCGTTAAAAATGGCCTCAGATTGAAGCCTGACAAGACGTTTGTAATTGATTTTACTAGAAACCCCCGTTTTAAAGGGAGACCTGTATACTAACAGGGCATACTTTTACCAAAATCAGACACGGTTAAATACCTTGGTGTGATCTTGGACAAAAGGCTCACATGGATTCCACATTGCGAATCTTTTGGGAAAAAAGCATCCACCACCCTTGCAAGATGTAAGCGGATGGTTGGTAAATCATGGGGACTACAGCCTAGAGTTGTAAGTTGGATGTACACAGCAATGGTTCGCCCGGTCCTAGACTACGCTGTCGCTGTCTGGCATCCTGCTATTCAAACTCAAAAAGCTGTTAAAGTTCTCACAAAAGTTAAAAGACACGCTTGTCTTTTGATAACAGGGGCAATGCAGACCACACCCACGTCCGCAATCGAATGCTTGGTCGGACTGACTCCTTTGGATATACATCTAACTGGAATAGCAGTTCGTACAATGCATAGATTGAGAGCTAGGGGTCTGTGGCATGGCAACCCACAAGTACTTGACCATCGCAGTCACACACGCCTTTAGGGTGAATGGGTTAACAATGAACCCATCCTCCAAATGGGCACTGACTGTAGCATACTTACTCCAAAGGATAGTATCTACTACTTAGTAGAAAATCAACCCAGAAATGCCTGGGACAGTGATCTATCGGAACTAGCACATGGGTATGTTTGCTTCACAGACGGATCCAGAAATGGGCCTCTCTCAGGAAGCGGTGTCCTCATTGAGCTGTGTCAATCCCACACCCGAGAAACACTGCATTCAGAATCCATCTACCTAGGCAAGTACGCTACTGTATTTCAGTGTGAGATCTTTGCAATCCTACACACAGCCAATTGGCTGTTGGGGATGGGCTGTGAAGGTCAAACAATACACATCTTTAGCGACAGTCTAAGTTCACTAAATGCGCTGGTAAAAGATACCACCGTGTCTACGCTAGTGCTTGCGTGTCACGAAAGTTTGAACCGTCTGGCCACAGGCAACGTAGTTAGACTTTCATGGATACCAAGCCACACTGGCTACCGAGGCAATGAAGAGGCAGATCGCCTTGCCAAAGCATCGTATAAGAACATTGCTCCCTCACATGAGGCAATGCATTCTATTCCTATTGCAACATCTGTGGTTACCATGGCTATCCGCTCTAGAGGAAGGAAAGCACACACAGATAGGTGGGATAAAATAACTACATGTGCGCAATCTAAGCGATGGATAGACAAACCTTGGTATGGAAATCACTCGCTTACAAGATATTCGCGCATACATTTAAAATGGCTAGTCGAAATACTTACTGGTCATGGAAGATTCCAGGCACATATGCACAGGATGAGACTAGCTATTTCACCTTTGTGTTCACATTGTGGACTAGAGCAGGAAACAGCACGTCACTTTCTGGCGGAGTGTCCGAGATACATTATGATCAGAAACATTTATCTGGGTGCATGCATCTTGACAACTGATCAACTACTACTGGCTACACCGAAAGACTTGTTGTCCTATACCATGGCAACAGGTCGTTTTGCGTAAGGCCTAAATTAAAGTTATAGTATAAGGGTAGTCTGCAATGGGCCTATCAGTGACCTGAGCGGCATTTCACACAGTATTATACTGTGTGCGATCCCTTCAAATACAATACAATACAATGCGTAAAGCTTTCGATTCGGTTGCCCACCTAGTGTTACTACATAAGTTAAAGAATAAGTTTAAGTTAGATGATAGTATGGTGAAACTGTTAGCTGACTATCCTAGTGACAGAACCTTTTGTATACAGAATGGAAACTATATGTCCAAGAAGTTTGATTTACGAATCGGTGTCCCACAAGGTAGTATGCTTGGTCCTCTTTAATTAATTTTATTCATAAATGACATTGGTGATAGTATTCATTGCGATCATTCATATTCGTTGTACGCTGATGACCTAGTCATTTATTTTGCTGATAAAAATGTTAACTTACTATTTAGTACAATGCAAACTGCTGTGGATAGGCTTAGTAATTAGTGTGATAGTAATATGTTCAAAATCAATGTAGCAAAATCAAAAATATTGTTGTTTCGTGAATCGCATGATAAGATTAAATTTGATCCATTTCCTGTTAACTGTTATAGTGAAAAGCCGGAAATAGTTGAGTCGTTTAGGTACTTAGGTATAACTGTTGATTCCTATTTGAATTTTAAAAAGCACTACAAAAATGTAAAATCTAAAATAGCTGTAGCCATTGGAGTTCTTAAGAACCTTCGAAAATGCCTCCCTTTTAATATATTCTGTATCATGCTGAATGCGTATGTGCTCACTATATTTGATTACTGCTCACCTATCTCGGCTGTCCAAACAAAAGCAGAATTAAGTAAAATTCAATCACTAATAAATTAATCCATTATTTCAGCTTGCAATTATCCTTTGTGGAAAAAAGCTTCCAAAACAAAAAAAACAAAATAGAAGGTAATAATAAGTGAGCCAATGTTACTTGACAAAGCTAATATTTTGTCAGTTTATGAAAGGACCATTGATGTTATGTTAATTTTTATTTTTAAAACTTTAAAATTCAAATCGAATATTGAATACTTAAATAATTTCTTCAAAGTTAAAGATGTAACTAGAATGACCTGCGCATCCAGTGGTGTTCTCTTAGAATGTAATATTATAAAACTGACTAAAACATAAAAATTCCTTTAAGTTTCGTGCGGTAAAAACTTGAAATGAACTACTGGCGGAGATAAGAAATTTGGAACAATCTCTACTTTCATTTAAAACTGATCTTAGTAGTTATGTAATTTGGCGTAGAGCATCAAGTTATGTTCATATGTCCAAGCCACCATAGTTGTTATATATAATAATAAATTACTGTTGATATTTGTTTATGACCTATTTTTCGCACTCTGATTGTATACTAATTATGGATTGTGAATGCTATTTTATGGATTTGGTGTCGCTTACTAAAAAACAGTGCTTGTAATTACTACTTGTATTGAGTTATTTTGACACTATAATAAAGCTTACAAACAAACAGGGATGTTATTTTCCCCTAATTGAGTTAACGAATAAAGCAGTAGTTAACTCGAAAATGTACAACAGTTATAGTAAATTTTGCAGTTTAATTGCAAAAGTTAACTCTGGCTATATTCACTGGTCAAATCATGGTTAACCTATGCCCAGAGACACGCCTTTGCATGATTATTTTCATTGTAACTGTGATCTAACATTTTAAATCAATTTAACGATTTAACATTCATTATTCACCAATATCAAATATAACTACACTTCTAAATGAGCGTCGATCAGTGGTTTTGCCGATATTAGTTTACTTTAATTTGTGTCACGTTAGTTACAAGTTAGATTGTTCAACTATACAGTCAGATCACGCTATTGTTGTTGTTTGAGAAACTGTCACCTGACGCGGTTCTCGGTGGTACTGTTTACTTGGTGTTGGTGTTGAACAGCAGAAAAAACTAATTCATCTGTGTTTTCATCGTAGGTTAAAAATAAATACACAGAAAACTACATGTTACTAATTAGTTAAAAAGTGTAAAGTGAATAACTGAAACAATTACTTAACGCATCGAGACAGGAATGTGACTAAAGACTAAATCTCAACGAATATAAAATGTGTGAGGAAGTTATTCATGTGACATCAACATATTTATGATTTTTTAATTGATTTTGAAAAATAAAAACTTTCCAACTGAGTTATTATTTATAGGCATGTACATATGTGCGTAGATTTTATCATAAATATGCATTTAAGTAATAGTATAGATACGAGAAATTCCTAGCGTTGGAGTAGCGTTTCAGCATAACGTTATGGGAACATCAAAAATTATCGTTTCGATAACGTTATTGTGCAGAAGTTCTAAATTGTACCTCGCGCGGACATTTTATCGTTGCTCCAGCGTCATTAAGTTACGTTATTAATACGATTTAACGATAATTTCTTACGCAGCTTAAACGATAAACATACGATTGTGGTTCATTGAGATGTATAGCCTATACAGTTATGTTTGTGACATGTAATTAAAATAGGTTGGTAAAAATTTTTAAATTTGAAATGTGGGTACTTAAAACGATGTTGAATGGACATCATTATTGTTCTGTGTAAAACAGAAGTTCAGAAAAGTTAGCATTAGGTAAAATATTATTTAATATTTATTTATGTATGTATGTGTAATGATGTGAATTTTGAGCTCCGCTAAAAGCACCTTTCCTATCCTCTAGCATTAGCAACATCTTATCACTTCTGATAAGCATGTATCCAACTTCTAATCAGATTCTTACCCAAGCCACATTCTAACATTCCCAAATCTGCCTTACTCGCTCTCAAGAAACTCACTTACCGTGTGGTAGATCAGAAGGAAAAGAGATCTAAACGAAGAAAATCAAAGTTGTGTGTGTGTAAATAAAGGACAAGTAATTTGTAATCCTTAACGTGTAACCCTCAGCTACTTTATTTCACGCAGCACCCCTAAACTCTAGTTCATCATCACTCACATCCACGAAGCATCACTATCACAGAGACGCTAAGGCTCGGCATTTACTCTGTCCTAACTCATCTTCAATTTATTAAATGTCACCTTACATTTTGGCGCCCTCGCAGGGACACTAGTGAAGAACTTCACAGTGTAACTTTGTGAAAGTGACCCATAATCAGTCCGAAAAATAATTTGTTTCCTTCTCAACAGCGTGGTAACACAAGCAAAAAACTCGTAAAACACTGAAATCTCTCTATTTAGTGTACTCAAAGTCTGTCGTCACCTGTGCAGCAAGTTCAGTATCAAGACAAGACAATGGCTCTCGCCACCCTCCAAAACGAACTTGCCCCTTTGCAAAACCAGTTCCTGAATGACCAACTAGTCATTTAAAGTCACTCGTCTACTCCAGTTTCTCCAGCTACAGCAAACGTCCTGAAGACCCGTTTAGACTCATAGTACAAAAGGTTTGAGGACCTCAACAACAAGATGTTGAAGGAAGCGTACGGCACCGATGCCTACAATGGAGTCTCCTTCGACTTGGGAACTATTCAAGTGGCGTAGACCAACTCCATGGGAAAGCTCCTAGACATTATCCAAAACCACAATCAGCGTGCTCTGCCCCCACCGCCTGGAGGGACGACAACCCTTCTAGGGCTCCAGCTCGGCAACTGCCCGACCTTTCAGTTCCTTTATTCGCCAGAGACCTCCAAGAGTGGATGTCTTTCGCTGACCTGTTCAAGTCGGCAATTCATGCGAACATATGACTATCCAACGTAGCAAACTTAAGTACCTCAAGGCCTAACTCAAACAGAAAGCACTCTAGCTAATTTTGTCTATTTCTGTCACGGATGGAAACTACTTCAGAGCCTGGACGTTACTAGAAGAACGGTACCAAAACCGCCGTACGTTGGTAGTCTCTCTAGTGTCTCGTCTCGTTTATCTTTCCAGCGCTTCCTTTAGGCAGCCAAGAGAACTCCGCAATCTAATGGACTCTACAGCAGAAATTCTACAACAGCTCTGAGAGCTCCAACAGCCGGTCGACCAGTGGCATGCGGTCACGACAACTCTTTTGGAGAAAAAGATTGACGACGAGAGTCGCCGTGCGTGGAATTGAACTCTTAACCAAGCAATCCCAGACATAACCGAAATGTTTAAATTTCTGAACAACCGAATTGACGCGGACATGGACGGCGGACCCACTTCACAGAAGAATGCACCGTCCAGTCAACCAGCAGGAAAGAAGAAGGCCTACTCTAACTACGGTGTGAGCTACACCTCCTCCTCCTGAACGTCAAAGTGCTCCGCGTGTCAAGACACTCATAGTATTTCACAGTGCTAGGTCTTTCTTGACAAGACAGTGGGAAATAGAAAAAAATTGTCCAAGAAAAGCGACTATGCTTCAACTGCCTGGGACGGAGCCACTCGGTCAGAAAGTGCAACTCTAAACACACTTGCTGAAAATGTACTCGTTGCCACCACACACTTCTTCATCAAGAAAATAAACGAAGCGGAAAACAATCGACCTCGCCAGCTCCGGCGGCAGCAGCTCCGGCAACAGCAGCAGCATCTAAATGCTCCTCATTTAGTCTCTCAAAATTTTTATTTTTCTTCGCTTTTGTGGTCGCTTAAAAGTTGTTCAACGAAACTATAAAGTAGCGCATAAAAACAGACGGAGAGACAGACAGACATGACCAATACAATAGATGCAGCTAAAGCTTAGCATCTAAAAATCCGGCGCTTTGCGCCGGATTTGTCGACCGGGGGCGGGCCCAAAGTAGATGCTGAGCTTCAACAAAGGCGCAACGCAATTTATGTTACACTAAAATTTAATATAAGATATATGGATGCTCCCCCACAATCAATTATACATAAACTTATGTGCGAAGCATGTAGTTAAACATAGCTGAAGAGCCCCTCTTTGGTCAATAGGCCACAACTTTACTCATAGTTAAAAATTATTGCTTTTAATTTTTTTATCAAAAGGATACCATGTAAGAAACTCATAGGTCAAATATGTAGTTTCTGGCTTCCTTTCATGTGGGGTGAAACTTAAGAACAAATGCATCTGTGTGAAGTTTCCTGATCCGTATCTTCCACAAATATAGACCGATTTAGACGAAATTGGGAAAACAGATAGTCAAGACTAAAATATTAGAACTTTTTCAAGCACTTTTTTGTTTTTAGAAAAATGACGTCAAAATAAATTTGCTAAGTTTTAAAATTTTTGAAAAAACAAATTTTGTGCTTTTGCGTTAAATTAGTTTAACATAACACAAGTAGTCGTAAAACCACATTTTAAAACTTTTTTGTCTATATAATATTTTTAATTTAACCACTTCTTATGTCAAAAAAATTTTTTTGAACATTTCCAATGGCGTAAACTATAAATTTAAAGTAATTGTTTTTGACATAAGGAGTAGTCAAATCAAAAATATTATCAAACAAAAAAGTTTTAAAATGTGGTTTTACGACTACTTGTGTTATGTTGAACTGATTTAACGCGAAAACACAAAATTTTGATTTTCAAAAATTTTGAAACTTAGCTTTATTTTGACGCCATTTTTCGAAAAACCAAAAAGTGCTTAAAAAAGCTCCAATATTTTCGTCTTGACTATCTGTATTCCAAATTTCATCTCAAAGGGTCGATATTTGTGGAAAATACGGATCAGGAAACTTCACACAGATGCACTTTGTCCTTAAGTTTCACACCTTATTGGGGGAAGCCAGAAACTACATATTTGACCTATGAGTTTCTTACATGGTATCCTTTTAATAAAAAAATTAAAATCTATAATTTTTAAATAAGTAAAGTTGTGGCCTATTGACCAAAGAAGGGCACTGAAATTTTTTTGTGGATTGCACCATTGAGAAATACTGACTGAAAAGAAGCAGATTAACGCCGCACCAAAATTGTGGCAAAAAAATAAAAAGTTAAAGCTTGATCGCTAGAGTTTGTATAGAGCTTTGTATCTATCACAATACTATGTAGTTTGGTTGCATAAGACAGTAAAAAAAACAAGAAACAAATTTCCATCTGTAGGACTCGAATGAAGGTCGGCCAAGAGGCGATTCAAAGCTCTACGCACCAGACCACGGTCCCTTCTGATTGGTGCAGGCGTTGCCGTCGTTGTATTTTGAAGGAAATGTGCGCAAAATAGAGAACTCATGCTGGACTGAATTTCCCAGTTTTCAGAGTTCAGAATTCCATTTTTGTCTTTCCTAATTCCTAATTGTTAATTAACAATTGAATTTGGAAATCTACACAATGAAGAGCGGCGAAGCTAAGGAGATTAATAACGGTAACAGTTATAAATATTTATTATTTCATTTCATTAGGTATGCACCTTCATACTCTCATCGCTTCTCATCGCCTTATTTCTCAAAAAATTGCCGTAAGTAGTTACGGCTTCACTTTTGGTTCTGCTATCCGTGAAAATTAGTAGACACAATTTTGAAAGTCATGACCTTTTAAGTTTAATGAACATTTAATTTAGAGTATTTCCTCAAAATTTCATAAAATTCTGACACAAATTCATCTACAAGAATTTAAAAAATGCACAATGGCTGAGTTGGAAGTTTGTTAGGTCCAGTAATTGTGATACGTCTGCTTCTAATTGTGATCGACCAATTTAATGTCGACAGTAATATTTTTTAAATTCTAGAAACGCAGTAAATAAACTGTACTTGTTGTGTTTATGTAATTGTGAATGACTGGTAATTCCAATCTTCGTTTTTTTGCTGTATGCCCACCAAAGTTTATTGCGTTGATAGTGTCAAATTAAATACGTGAATAACTCTAAAACTCATATAATTAATATAATTATTTCATTAATGAAAGGAAATAATGCTAAAATTCAAACCCAAAAAGGAATATTACATCCTATTTAAGTAAATCGCAGTGTTTCTGAAGGATCACCGCTCTCTCCTAGGCTTTTTAATTTATCCATAGATCACGTATTAAAGGAGCTTACAGAGCATGAAATCTCCTTAAATTATGGATTTCAATTACATGTTGATGTCCCTAAAGTTTCTGCACGAGGGTTTGCAGATGACATTGCTCTTTTGTCGGACTCAATGGACTCAGCTAGGGAGTTGACGAAAATCGCTGTTCATAATTTCAAAAAAGTTGGTTATGAAATTAATTATGATAAGTCAAAAGTGATTAACATCAAACAAGGAAAACTTTGTAAAGATGATTTGGAGGTGTATCCAGGGTGTAGAATACAATCAGTTAAAAATGGAGAACGAATGAGGTACTTAGGTGTTAATTTCAATGATGAAATTATTTTTGACCCTGCTCAAACAATTAAAAATTTCACAAAAGATCTCCAAAACCTTGTAGGCTCACTTATTCGCAGCTTGGTTAAAGAGATCATTGGTATCCCTACTGATACACCTAATGCAATGCTGTATACACATAAAAAGTTCCGGGGTCTTCAAATTGTTAAAGCATCGTGGGAAGCTTTTGTGCAGCACTACAACATTTGCATGACTTTAATAAGATCTCAAGATCAATTTGTAGCGTATGCTAGAAATTTAGAAGAGGAAGCAGAACTTTGCTTGGAAGGCTTACAATTGGACAAAATAGAAGTAGGGGAAAAGTTAGAAAAATGTCTAAAAACGAAACCTGCTCAAATTTTGCGAAAGATGCTAAGAGATAAAGAATTTAGTAATTGGTGTGATCTGCCTCAGAAAGGACGAGGAGTCAAATTATTTCAAGAATGTCCATATGAAAATAAAGTCATTATTGAAAAAGACGGGCTGACCACTTCAGAATGGGTGGCATGTTTGAAGATGTCAGCAAATAATTACCCAGTTAGAGCAATTCCTGGCAGAAACTTAGGCATTCCTCAGTGTCGTCATTGTACAGCTGAGAGAGAAACCCTTAGTCATGTTTTGGGACAATGTCAGAAAAGTGCTCTACTGAGAAATACAAGGCATCATGAAATTAGGTCAATTATTGCAAAACGTTTAAGCCAAGCCCCGTCTTTTGGTCAAAGATTCTGGAAAGTGGAAGAGGAAGTAGGATGTCATGATGAAGATGGGTCCCCGCGAAGAGTAGATATTTTGTGCTATGACAAAGACAAAAAAGTTGGATATATAATTGACCCAACAGTTTGTTTTGAACAAGGTATTGACTAAGCGATAAAAGTGGATAGAAAGAAGAAAGCTATATATGATCCTTGTGTTAAATATCTTATTATTATTTAGAAGGGGTTCAGTTGAAGACTGACGTCTTAAATATCTTAAAGAGTTGTATGAATTGGACCAAATAGAAGTCATTGGATTGCTAATTGGGGCCCAAACAACAATGACATCATTTTTTGAAATTTTTAGAAGACGATTTTTTCTAAGTCCTACTATCACCAAAGAAATTGTAGTCGCAGCTATTAGAGGATCCACTATGATAGCGCACCATCATTTATATGATACGAATTAATTTATTTTTACGTATCAAATTAATCCATATATTATGTGTTCACAATGTGTTTGTTTTTTACTGTGCCTTGATGGCAAATACTATTGTAGTATCAGTGTAATAAATTTACAATCTTTCTCACGCTAAATTACGTGTATGAAAAATTAGAGTTCAAAATGAGACATTTTAATACTTTAAACCGGCTTTCACAGTTAAGTACCTATTATTTGCAGACAAATCAGCACTGTTTAGGTCAAAGTCAGTGTATTTTCCAATACTGCAGTTACACGCTCAATAGCATTAGTATCACAATTACACGTCACACCAAAGTGACTTACGTTTTCAAAAATAATTTACTGAAAGAAAGACAAAATTATAATTCAATCTAAATCGAGCTTATCTTGTGCCTACTAACTAAGGCTATCTCTCGCATAGTTAGTATTATTTTAAATATTTTTGGAACAGTTATTATTGAGGTTTGAACATAATGAAAACAAACTCGTCTCGCTAATTATATTGAAACCAAAGATGTTTTGATTTTTTTCTTCAACAAGATTTCTGAATTTAACAGCAAAGATCAACTATAACACACTCGATAAGTAGTTGATTAATGTAACATAAAATTCAAACATGAAAATTACCTGATTATCACAATTATACGACCTTACTCTAGTCGAGATGTTATGTCAAAATAAGCAATACGTCTGCTGTGTGAAAAAAGCTATGCCTAGATGAGAAATATGTTTTCTTATCTCCAAATCTCAAAAACTGTTGTTGAATTCGCAGTTAGTCTCAAATTTGTTAATATTGCCATAACTATGGTAATACTTTGAGAAATTGAGTGATGAGACGCGATGAAAAGCGATGAGAGGTGCATACCTATTGTGTATTAACAAACGGATAGTCAGCCGGTATTATTTTTAATATATAATAATTAAACGAAGAATCAAATCTGATTATCTTTATTTTAACCTAAAAGCAATTCTGATCATCTCCATTCAGCACTAAAAGCAATGCGAATCATCTCCATTCAGCACTAAAAGCAATGCTGATCATCATCATTTAGCACTAAAAGCAATGCTGATCATTTCCTTTTTTTGAAGAAATATGGCTAATGCAGTATGTTTATGATTAGTTTGGAGTTCAACAATTCGAAACTAAGCACGAATTATCCTTATTACCCATTCAGTTTATGCTTAAAATTATTGCATGTTTTATGAACGCATGAATTAATTCATGAATGCATCATTGTTGCAAGTTTAAAACATTTAAAGGGTCGCCCATAAATAACATCATTGGCATGTCCACACGCTTAAAAAATATCTGGACACGAATATGGTTAGGCCGTGGCAACATGTCAAGCTGCTAACTTTGACAGGTTTAATAGTAAATAAAATGGACTTAAAATGGAGATATTTTGATGACGTCATTTGATCCCAACCAAACTTAGTTTCAAATCGTTAAACTCGCAACTCATCATTAACATAAAGCATTAGCCATATTTCTTAAAAAAAGGAGATGATCAGAATGGCTTTTAGTGCTGAATGGAGATGATCAGCATTGCTTTTAGTGCTAAATGGAGATGATCAGAATTGCTTTTAGGTTTCGATACCCCCCCCCCCCACACCCACTACACTAGGATTACCAATTAATATGTAATATTCTAAAAAAGGCATTAGTAAATCGTCGATGAAGAATAAAGTTTGACCATCTTCGTTTAGAGCTAAAATGAATTATAACCATCTCCATTCTGATTTAAAATCGGTTTTGACCATCTCTATTTTTCATAAAATACGGCTTATGAGTTATGTTAAAGATTAGTTAAGGGTTTAGTAAATCGAAACTTAGTACATTAGGGGCAACCAATAAATGACGTCTAAGTCCCTATGACCATCCTGTTATCCGCTTAACCGTTAGGTAAATGGCTATCTTTAGCATGCGATACCATGAATATCCAGATTGGCTCCTTGGCCATACCTGGGACCTAAGTTATGGCCGATCGTTTGAATTTTTTAAACTTTTAATAATAATTTATGAATGAACTAATTTAATCAAATTAATAAATTAGTGCACTATTCATAAGACCAGGAATTAGTTCGTCAATAAGCCAGTATTACAACTTTAAACAAATTATAAATGACGGCCTATGTATGGCCAAGCAGTCCACATGGATATTAATGGTTTTGCTTTCTAAAGATATCCATTTACCTAACGGGTAAGCGGATAACAGAAGGGACATGGGGACTTAAAATGGGAACATTTTCATGACGTAAATTTATTAGGGACCCTTAATGTGCTTATTTTCAAATTACTAAACCATTACAGAATCACTAACATATCTAATTAGTTTATTTTACACGACTTACGCTTTACCATAATACCTTGTATATTAATACAGACTTTAATGTACAATAGGAAATAATACTTGCTGACTTCAACTTTTAAAAAGACATAATTACACGTAGTTTAGGAATCGAATCTTATTTAAACCTAGCAATCATTACAATTGCCTATTTGACGTAGATTTGTTTGCAACTATTAATTTTGAGCATTAAATTCGTTTATTTACTACTTTTATTAGTAAATGTAGAATTTGGGCTTACGTTAAATAATAATCTATTGCTCACTAATGTTGAGTAGAGTTGAGTTTACTTCGTTTATTTTATTGCTTTAATTTTAGATGTGTGTAGCATTTGTGCTTTCTTCTTCACCACAACTTCCACAACTGAGCTTTTATCTTGGGCTAGCCTTAGAAAAAACAAATTTCGTGATACGCAAACTTTTTGAAGTAATGTAGGTGACAAGTTAGAATTCAACGATAGGTCTTGGATATGTAAGCATTACTTCACAAAACTTAGCTTCCGGTATAGAAACGATCAAACTAAATGTAGTGATCCTTACAACTATCACATAACGAGCCCAATTCCAAAAGAATACACGGCTTTTCATTTTAATGAGTATGTTATTGCAGAAAAGCATCCATTTCTGCTGCAATTGCTCTGAATATAAAGCTTTGTAAGCCGTGCCAACAAAAATTCACTTCATCTTTGTCTTTAAACTTGCATCCTGGTACAATTTTGCATTTACAGTCGGACATGGAAGTTGACTTATCTTTTGCATTACGTTCAGGCTGCGCAAACAGCGCGCAAGCTTCTAATGCGTTCAGCTCTGACCACGAAAGTAATGGCAACACTAGTAGTGATCACGACAGCACTGACTTAAACTTTATTCCTTGTAAGCAAAGACTAGTTTGCAATGAAAAATCAGCAAGCATTGATCTTTTTAATTCTTATATCAAACCCATGAATCAATTTGTAACCCCGCTAAAATTATATTTGATTAAATCTTCTACATCAAAGTTGGAAAAACGAAATTCAACAACGATTTTTGAAGTTTTAAATGTATTAGCGCAAACGTTTAGATTTAATTATAATAAACCATAATGGTCTTCTGTAACTGACTTAAATAATATCATTTAGAATATTAGGTCACTACTAGATTCCGGAATGCCGTATTCGGAACAAAACCAACTTTGTCGTATACTTCCTAAACAATGGGGCATTAAAAAGTTGTCACTGCTTGTAGGTATTTTCCAGCATATTGCCTCTGTTTGTAAAAAGCTGCAGCGCGCTGGACCACAGGCAAGACCTGCAGCAAAACGCGGGTACAGTAAAAGCTCAGATTTTATTAAAATCATTGAAGATTTTTGGTTACATCCTGAGATCAGTTGTATCCGTCCTGGAAGGCAAGACTACGTCAGAGCTCGCAATTCTGCAGGCGTTGTCGAGAAACTGCAGCGACAGGTGCTTATAGCCACATATACTGCATGTATTTGCTTTGTTTAAGAGCCACACTGTTCATAATTTTTTAAACAGTGTCAGGCGCCATGAACTAATTCAACTTAAAAAAATTTGTCTAGCAACGTTTGTCAAATATAAGCCTGGTCAAGCTGTACGAATGTCGTTTTCAAAGGATCATAATGTATGTGTTTGCATGCATCATCAAAATCCAAGACTATTGTTATCCGCTATTGGTTTAAATGACTTTAAAGACCTCATGTCAGCAGCTGTTTGTAATACTGCTTCCAAAGAGTGCATGTTTAGAAGATGTTCCACATGTTCTGACCGTAGTAGCATATTATGTGACATGATAATAGACCAAATTAAATTAAAGGGCAGAAAAGGCATGGAAATAAAATTTAATCAGTGGGTTCACGATGGTGTCCTTCGTCTTAGCGCTATTGTTCTTGGTGACACTGAGTTTGCTGAACGGTTAGCAGCTGCAATTTTAGGGCTTCTAAAACACTATTTTATTACTAAATCTCAAAGCGCTTACTTTAATGAGTGTAATTCTGAATTAAATGATACAACAGGTCTTGTTATTATGGATTTTGCTGAAAACTATGCTCCAGTGTACCAAGATGTAGTACAGTCAATGCACTGGGTCAACGATGGAATAACAGCAATTCATCTGATAGCGATGTATGTCAAAACTGCAAACGGGATTAAACCCGTACTAACAGCAGTTATTAGTGACTTCATGGACCATAATACGTCGGCCGATCATTGCTTTTTTAGCAAGTCTCTGAAATTTGTAAAACTATTCACCCAAACATTACTCACTTTCACGTTTTTTCTAATAGTTGTGGTGCTCGATGCAAAAGCTGCAAAGCTTTTGTTAATCTGGCCAAATTTAAGCACGATCATTCAGGAAAAACAATAGATTGGAATTTTTTTATTACGAGTCACGTCAAAAATCTCTGCGATGCTATAGGTGGAATTTTGAAAAGAACTATTAGCAAACCCTGCCTTCGTAGTTTCTGCAAAATTAAAGTGAGTAATGCAAAAGAATTTTATGACTGCTGCGTTGCCCGTTGCTTTTCAATTACTGCGTTTCATGTAACTGCTGAAGAAGCAAATACCCATATTCAGCAGTGTGGGCTAAAAAAACGGTATTCAGTTGTTAAAACAATACCTTGTACACTTGGAGTTCACCTTGCCGTGCCGTGGGAAAAGGGAATTGGTGTCGACTTGTTCGAAATTGGAGCAGACACCAATGCGGCAATAACGCATGAGTTTAAGAATTTTTTTGAACCACCTAAATCTAGTATACTTTGTGTTGGCAAATGGATTGGGTGCGTGCACAACAAAAAATGGTACATCGGTCAAATTACTGATGTTGACAATGATGAGAACAAAGTTAATGTTACTTTTGTGTCTCATCCGCGTCCACCGACACATTTGTTTACAACAGGAGTCCAAGGAGACAATTGCTAGATTCCGTTTAAAAGAGTCCTTACAGTAATTAGTGGTCCTGAGATTGAAGAGCTCCCTGAGAGTCCTTCTAGTCTCTATTGTTTTATACTGTCTGGATTTCAAGAAATAAAAACATTATTTGAGAAGTTTAAGTCTACGAAATAAACGTCTTAGCCTTTCCTCGTGAAGCTTTTTTAAACTAATTAATGTTTTACTAAAATGTCTAGCAGTCTTGTAGTATTGCTTAGACTGTCCTGTTATGATTCATATCATTAGGTCGGCATTAACGGGTAGCTGATCCACTTAGCTCTTACAGGTCCAAATGGTATACCCACTCACGAACCTTCTAAAGGTACAAACGGTGTACCCTAGTATATGATCGCGGGGGTAAGTTAACATTATATTGAAGAACTGGAGCAGTTAAAATATTTTTACTGGCTAAGTAATGTTTGAACTAATCTGCCCTGTGCTGCTTTTTGCAAACTTTTACTTGGTGCATATGATGTTATCTTTATTACAATTTAATTTTTATGTTCTCACGTAGTTTGTTTTTAATGCTTTTTATCGATAGTTTAGGTAAATGTAATTTATTTGTTATTATTTGCTGCTTTTTATCTTCTTTTATAAATAAGCAGTTCCTAACTCAATGGCTAAGGTAAACTGGTCCTTTGTTGGTTGTCTTTGTATATATTTATTATTACTATAAAAAACTACTTAAACTTAAAAAATTTCACATGCCTATTATTTTCAGTTGCATTTTTCTTGTATTTGATTTTCTTGTGGAAATTTTATGTAAATACGAGGTTGGCAATTTTTGTAATTTCTAAGCATTGTTCATATTACATTTATATTTAGGTTCATTTTATTCTTATATTACGAATTACGATCAAACTAGTAATTTTCCATGTTTTACACTGATAATGAAAATTTGAGTCCTCATTTTGCATCTGGTCGGGGGGGATTTTTTAAAATTTTACACCGACAATTTAAATTCATGACCTCATCTAATTTGCTGATGGGAGCCCTTCGGGGTTAGAACCTGTACCCAGTTCTCTGATCATTATACTACGATTACACTGGTGATTTTTCATGTTTTACATTGATAATAAAAATTTGAGTCCTTATTTCACATCTGATTGTGGGGTGATTTTTTTCGAATTTTACACCGACAATTAACATTCATGACCTCGTCTAATCTGCTGATGGGGGCCCTTCGGAGTAGGAACCTGTATTCGGTTCTCTAATGATCAAATACGGAGTTTCAAAACCCCGGGGGCTAAAAAGGCAGTTGAACATTAAACTTTAATTGCAGTTAACCAAATTGCAATTAACTTTGTATGTAACTATAGTTAAAAAAAATACCCACTCCTACTATAATCAGAAGACGCTATTTAGTATAGAAACATGTATTGCACGTGTAATTACGATTTTTCAACTTAAACTGTAGTTAACCAAATTTCAATTAACTTTATATTTAAGTATAATTAGGAAAAAATACTTCTATCATGTTTAGAAGACGCTTTTTAGTATATAAGCATGTATTGCACGTGTGATTACGACATTTTAACTTTGATTGTAGTTAACCAAATTGCAATTAACTTCGTATTTAACTATAATTAGGAAAAATTCTCACTCCTTTCATGATTAGAAGACGCTATTTAGTATATAAGCATGTATTGCACGTGTAATTACGACATTTTACCTTTAATTGTAGTTAACTAAATTGCAATTAACTTTGTATTTAACTATATTTAGAAAAAATACTCACTCCTATCATGATTAGAAGACGCTATTTAGTATATAAACATGTATTGCACGTGTAATTACGACATTTTACCTTTAATTGTGGTTAACTTAATTGCAATTAACTTAGTATTTAACTATAATTAGAAAAAATACTTACTCCTATCATGATCAGAAGACGCTATTTAGTATATAAACATGTATTGCACGTGTAATTACGACATTTTAACTCTAATTGTAGTTAACTAAATTACAATTAAATGGGATAATATACGTAACAAAATAAACCTAATGTCCTACCATGTAACCTACAACTCATTTAATTTATCTGCGTAGTGTATGTATGTATGTATGTATGTATTGATTTATTGCATATACGGGCCTAGGCCCACACACAAATCATATTAAATGAGGTTACAGAGTTTTTGATAACAAATAATATATGACACCACCTTAGCCAAGGGGAAAATTATTTCTAATTACATATTCTAATTAATTTAAGTGTACATAAATTGGTTCATTTCATAACTCTATTTAGCTGTATTCATTTTAAGTGATTCACAACAGTCCTAGCTTTATTCTGTTAATTAACAATGATAAGTGATTAGTGATTGAAACCCTCATATATATAATGCCAGACAGAGACCTCTCCTTGACCTTATTATGGTGAATTTGGAAGCGGTCCTGGCTGCCAGTTACTGAAGTCGGAATTCAGCCTACCGGAATCATATTTTCTAAGAATTTTCGATCACAATATGTTGTAACAATTGTAACGCTATTATATTTGACAGTTAGGTATTAAATTTGAATCTCATAAAACAAAAACAAAACACATGGCTAGCCATAGGAGACACCAATTAACTAACGGATTTTTTGCTTAATTCATATTACTTCATAAGATACCAATTATATATTTATTGATTACAATTTGTCCCGGGCGGCTCGATTTTAATCAGGTTTTTTCCATCACTAGAGTAAGTAATACCATCCATGTTGAAGGCGTAGCATCCTATGTACTTGACTGACTTGAAGGAGGGGTCCAGTTTCTTTATCCAGTATTGTTCTGTAAGATGTTTATGGATTTCTTGTTCTCTTTTACTTCGGCACTGTTGAATGTAGACATGGGGTAGTGAATTCTTCAGTTGTGACTTTAATCGTAGCACCGAAGATACTTCTTGCGTTTCAGCCAGCTGGACAAAAAGAAGTGGTGGTTTACTGTCAATTTTATTGTCAATTCGTTTTGCCTTGATATGAACATTTGTAAGTTTGAGCGTTTTGGAGATCACTGAACTTGCATCTTCGGTTGGGGATGAGCAGACTGGGAGTCCTGTGATAAAAATCTCTTTCTTGATATTCGGTCTTTGGTGGTTCTACAGGCTTTGATCCGATTGTTGTACTCGATTCTCCAACTCACTTATTTTTACTTTCAGTAGACTGGTTTCGGTTTCCTGTCTTTTCTCCAACTCACTTATTTTAACTTTCAGCAGACTGGTTTCAGTTTCTTGTCTTTTCTCCAACTCACTTATTTTAACTTTCAGCAAACTAGTTTCAATTTCCTGTCGTCTTGCTGACTTGTTTGACTTTTCATCTAATTCTTTTAATTTTCTGTTCATGTCAGATTCTAATACTTGAATTTTAGAGAGCAATTCCAATTTGATACTTTCTATCTGCGAGTTAAACAGTGAGGCTGATTGTTGACCCATGAGCTGTAATTGTTGGGCAAAGTAGGAAGCTAGCTCTTCCTGGTCTTTTGGTACTTGCATTCTTTTTTTGCTTGACATGGTTACCAAACCGAGAGCAACTAGTTGGATTGTTGATTGACACAAGGTTTTGGTATTAAAATTTCCCTTCCTTCTTGCTAGATATGTAACTCTTATGTTGATTCCTGCACCAGGACGGCCGACGGCATGGCAGGATTTTAGATCTTGTTAAAAATATCACTAATTTAGTTTGATCTTAGTAACTTCGACCTGATTTCGATTATTAACGCACTTTAGAATGTAGTTCCATTTTTGAGTTGCTCGAAATTTTTACATTTATCACTCAAAAAATGAAAAAACAAAAATCTTTTATGAAATAAAAGACGAGCTCGTGGGAGATAGGTGTTTCCCCTTGGCTGCGCTAGGTGGCTCCCTGTTTATCTGTTTATCTGCGTAGTGTTTGCCCTCTATGTAATTATTAAATTGAACTATAATTAAATCCATTAGCCGTGTACAGTGTCAATTTAGGGATAAAAATGAATTTAGGGAAACGTGGCAACGTTGGCAACTCTATATCTAATATGGATGTGGGGAGAATATAGAGTGATATACGTGTAGTCTATGTACATGCATTTTTAATTATTAATTATAGTTTGGCCGGTTGTAACTTTGTACGCCCTCCCCGCTCTGCAAAAATTCCAAGACAGCAATATAGCTAATTTTTTTCCCAACTTTTTGAGATATCAACCATACTAGAGTTAGGAGGGCGTCCGGAGATAAACAATAAACAAGCGGTAACGCTAGTGCATTGCCCAAAACCCGGGTAAAATCGATTTTTTAGGAGTTTAAATTTTAAAAAAATTAAGTGTGTGCTAAACGGCCAACAAAAAAATATGCGATAACAAAAATGTTCATATTTTAATCATAACGTCGTTTTAAAAATTATAAAGGGTTTAAGGTTTACCCGGGTATTACGGGATACCATATGCATGTATTCCACTGAAACCGAGGATCCTTACTATAAGAGGTATGGGACACTAGAAAAAAAATATTTCGTTCACATGTGAAATATCGACCGGGTCTCCTTGCTTGATTTCATTTAGTTTTACTCCATTCACAAATGACGTCATTTATGGAGGCTTTTTGACTATCAATAAGCAATATATGGAAGTACGTGGCATGTATTTAACAAATCTGCTTGATTTTTAGAGGGTGAAATTGCTTGGAGGGTGAAAGTCCTGGGGCACTGATCACATTTATAAAATCAATAGCTTCCTGTGGCCTTACTTTGCTTACGTGATCTTGTTTCGTCTTCGTGGTATCCGCATCTGTTTTACTATCTGCTTTGTGAGAGGCTATGCGATCTCAGAAGCCTCGGCGGTCCCTGAAATATCTTCCACAGTCTGTTTCTTCACATAAAAATTGGGGCAACTGATGAACTCGACTGTGGACTAGCAAATTCTGCTCCATGGCACCTTTGAAGGGGCAGCCCGGATCAGTGCATTGGTAGAGAGGGAGGTTCATGTGCGTATTTTGATGATTTGCTAGCATTTTAGCGGTGGGAAATGCTCTGCAGCAGGTGTCACAAACATTTTTGCGCGTGAAGAGAGACCAGTTTTTAGTTTTGATTTTGTTTTAACAGATTTTAAATGGTAGTCAAATTTAATTTTAATAATTTTAATAATCGTGGTGATCAGCTGGATAACTTGCATCTTCCCCTTTGTCTGGAATATCTTCCCAACGTGAATCTCGACATGAATTAAGTGCAGAATTTGGTGCATCGGCGGAATCCGCATTGACGACGAGTGAATTTGTAGCAGTACCGTTAATGTCTTGGTCATTTGCTTCAAGGTAGTTTTGTTCCTTGATGAAAATTGATGCTGACGCAGGAGATGGATTTAAATTTAAATGCACACATGATGAGGATGGGAGCGACTTTGTATCATTCGGATTCAGAACAGGATTATTTTTTTCTAGATCTGGTTCTAGTTCAGGCTCTGGTGATGACACTGGCCTTATGTCTTGTGGGCGCTCCATACCTAATAAAATAAAAATAATTAGATAATTCTACTTTTTTTTCAAAAAATAAAATTTTGCACTGAAAAATGATTAATAACTTTTTAAATTTTATCTCATTTAACGATCAAAATCTTCAATACACGAAATGCGGCAATGTTAATACTTTTCGCAGGTTAAAAGTGTTGACGAATTTTCGCAAATGCTACAAAAGAACTATGAAAATAAATTAGAAGTTAGTTAAGAAATCTGTGTTACGTATCAAAATCTGTTTCCGTTTTATAATCTGCTCTCAAATATGATCGGTGGTCATTCTCAACATCCGGATCTCCGTTTCCGGTACCGGTGCCCGTTCTGGATGAAATCAAAGTATCAAGGAATTTTTGTTTTTTTTCCTGCTGCTGGGGCTGAATGCTATTTAATCGTGATCGTAATTGTCCAATACAATCTTTTTTTGTTTTCCTGTCCACCAACTTCAGACTGATGCAGAGTATGAAATTCATGAATGAAAAGTAGCTCTGCTCGGCAGTTGGCACAATAAAATGCGAACTGAACCGTGCTCCAAACTTAGTCTACTCAGCTGAGTGTCGATTTCGTACAGTTCACCAAAGGCCTCGGTCAGTTTGTTTTGGTCTTGATTTGGGAAATGAGTGGTGTTGGTGGAAGTGCCACAGATGAGACGCGCTTGGGCCGACTTGATGTAGCCCATTGTTAACTAAGAAAAAGAAAACTAAATGTATTCAATTCAATTAACAGCTATAAACCTAAACTAATGGCTAACCATCCGGAATGAAAAACAACAATACCAGCAGAACAACAGAACAAAACAAACACAATTATCACAATTAACCAAAACTATATACCACATACCAAATACTGACAACTGAACTGAATGACTAAAATTCGTGAATCCCGCCACCCTAGTTTACTCCGCCGTGAATGCCTCATGCCTCATGCCTAATATGTTATTGGTTGTTGGATCCCCATAGATTTTACACCCGGTGTGTCTGAACAAAGGAAAGCGTATGGAGGATTTGGATCCAGGTATATGTGTACGATAATGTAACGTCATACGAGCTGAGAGCCGGTTTTTGAGCTAGGCAAAAATGAAGTGTAAACATTTTTGAGAGTTGGTTCATTTAACTGCTAATTGCAAAATATTTAATACGCAGATGATAACCAAAAACTACACAGCTCATCTACATCGCATTTCTGAGAGTTTAAAAATTATTTGAATCAAATTAGTTAAAAAATGTGATCTGTGGCGTCGGAAAACGGAATGGAGGACAGGCAGAGAAAAAGGGGGACGGACGGACAAAACCTTTGTAATTATTAGATGCTCTATGAGCTAAAGCTCAGCATCTAAAAACCACATCAAACTTCGATAAGAACTGTGGAACCAGGGTGGCTAAATATTAAAAATTTTAATTTCTTTAAACATTAGCAGGCCACTGTGACCAAACAATGAAGTCTAGTTACTTTGGTTTTGTACTATTTAAAAATAGCCTGATTTATAAGAATGGGGGATTTTAAAATCTTGGTGTACCACTTGGCGTGGTTTCCTTGCCAGTGACTAAAAATTGAATGTCCACGAAACGAATGAAAAACGATAATGAAGGCTGGTCGCATAGATGTATATTCTACATAAAGATGATGTTAGGTTAGTAAAATGTTCCTGTGAAATGTTTACAAAATTATCATTTACAAGTAGGACCTTATGTTTTGACAAAAATTCATTTGACTGCCTAATAAATTAGGAAATGCAGTAGAAGCAGCTGCGATTTAAATGTATAAAACATACTAAAATAGAGAATTTGAATACCAACATAAACTTTTATTTGAAAATACAAGTGACAGTCCCAATTATTTTAGGTAAGACTTTACATGAATAATTATAAAAGTAGAATATTTAATAAATTGATAAAATTCTTTATGAAAAAGTATTGACCCGTAAACAATTAAAAGCTTCCTTTAACTAAAGCAGTTGCAGTTAAAGAAAGCATGCACTTTTGAGAGACATGTTTTTCAATTACATTTTAAAGCAGTGCGTAGATAGAAATATTTTTTTAATTTGAAGGAAGTGATGGACATGGTCAGAAACAGAAGTACCTGATATGCACTGGTCCAATCTGGTTTGGTCCGACTATTTCATACCTGACCGGTTTTCACGGACTAGACTACACTCACAATAAGTTAAACAATATTTTTCTTGTTTGATAATATTAATCATTTAAAAATAATTCTAGCATTTACTTTTGATTACAGCTCCATTTCATCAAGTTATTTATAATTATCTATGTCGTGTAATTATATTTTTAGAATGTACATTTCTAATTTAATTATTATTAAATTGGCATAAAACCAAAAACAAACCATTTTACATATAATTCTTCCGCCTAATTTATTTTAGTAATTTCCTCGTTAAAAATAGTTAGTGCTGCATTTTAGATTTTACACTTGGAATAGTTTACTGCAAGACAGTAATATAAATTTATAATTACAAAACAGTACATATGGCACTAACCAATTGAAACACAAAAATTGGCTTAACGCTAAGCAAGACCTGGAATAATTCTTACACTTAATCAACATAAAAAGCTTTTTTTATTAAAAAATTAAATTTGTGTAGACATTTTTTGACCTCATAAAATAAACCCGTTAATCACAAAAGATTTTACAGTTAGATAAATATTAGGTAATTATACAGTAACTGCATTTAATTCCGAGTTCAGTACTATTAAAAATAAAAAATAGGTAAATAGGCCATGTCCAGACTTGTTGAAAAACTTTAAATTGGTATCTAGGTTATCATGCAACATTTTTTAGATGTATTTTGCACATTACTTGTATCGGATGCCAAGTCTCGTGTGTGACCTATAGTTGTTGAGCTTGACGCCTTTACGCTTAGATTTATATTCAGGGTTTTAAACAACAACATCTTATTTTTCTCTAAAGAATATTTTAATTTTTCCTAGTCACTGGACAACTACCTAATTTTCAATAATCGAATGTATTTATTTGGTTCCGTGCGTGTGAATCAAATAAGTGATTATATATGAATTTAAAATCAAGACGCTCTGGTTTGCGGTCATCTAGTTAAATTATATGTCAAAAAAGGGCAGGCACAAATGACGTAATATAATTATAGCTGAGTTTTAAATACTTGTAATGATACAATAAAACAAGACAAGCAATTTTATTGCTAGATTAGTACGTAGTCGATTTATCATTTCTCAGCGATGTTTGGGATGCATATGCTGAGTTGCCAGGCACTCCTTTTTCGAAAAACAATCAATTCATTGACGATTTAAACTACTAAATAAAAGGATATGGACTAATTTACATTGTAGTTTGGAGTATGTTAACTATACATTGTCCTTGCTTACGCTGGAGTGCGAGTAATTACATTATAAGGTAAATATAGAGGTATCATTTCTCCTTAAGTTGAACGTGTATTGACGTCAACGCTATTTAACCTTCTGCTTCAATTTGAGCGGGTAACTACATTTCTTTCCTCAAAATAAAGCAAATAAACTATTTTATGGACTATTTTACCCACAGTCAGTAGAAACCTAAAAACTAGAAATGATGTGGACGAGGAAAATAATTAAATAATTGAATAAATGTAATTACAGGCAGGCAGTAGGATAAATTATAAATAAAGTACGACAAAAAATCCACACAACTAATTAACTTATGAAAAATACAGTGTAATGAATACAAGTAGAATAGTGCGCAAAATTTTAATTTTCCATCATTGTAAAGTCCTTGAATTATGAATAAAACACTTTTTGCTTGGGATTGTTTATTAGTAATTTTCAATGTAAAAATCCCAAACAATTACTCACTGCCCCAATGTTGCCTTCCATAGCTAGTGTAGGAATGCAAACTGGAATAACGAAGACCTTGAGAAAAACCAACTTAAACGAATTCCATAAATCCACAAAAAAAAGACAGTAAAATGATTTGAAGTAAAAACAAAATTGTCGTGAATAATTAAACTATAATGGAATATCTGATCCATAAATATACAGGGATATTTATTTTAGATTCTTGTCAAGTCATGTGTATGTGTGAATATTTATTTGGCTACTAACATGTTCGATCGCTTTTTAATTATTGCTTGTAGGTTTCTTACAAAGTGTGGAAGGTAAAAGTGTTAAAAATAGGATATTTTCTAATTTGCTACATGTAACTAGAAATTTTAGGTGGCTCAAGTTGGTGCGTAGACACAGGTAAAACACCATCTAAAACTCGAAGTAATTATACAATAATTAATTATATATAAGGCTTTGTGTTAAAACAGCTAACCTAAGACTTTAAGAGCTTCTAAAATAAATAACCCTGTGTATTTATACATTAAATATACCATTATATTTTTATAATTCCTAAAAATGTCGGTTTTACTTTAAATCATGGTAATGTGTGGATTTATGACATTCGTTTCAGTTGGTTTTTTTCGAGGTCTTCTTTATTCCTTTATTTTATTATTACACCAGCTAAAGAAGGCAATATTGGGGCAGTGAGTAATTTTTGGGGATTTTCAAATTACCAAACTAATAAATAATTCCAAGGAAAATATTTTATTTTTTAATTCAAGGACTTTACAGTACATGGAAAATTATTATTTTGCGCTCTAGGCTACTTGTATTTATTACACTACATCTTTCATAAGCTAATTAGTCGTCTGGGTTTTCTGTCGTGACCTATTCAAAATTTATCCTACTGCCTGCCTATTTTCACATTTATTTATTCATTAACCTCGTCCGCATTATTTTCAGTTGTTAGGTTTCTACTGACTGTGAGTAAAATACAAATAGTCTTCAACATAGTTTATTTGCTTAATTTTAAGGAATGAACTGTACACACTCTGTTAGTTAAAAGTAGAAGGTAATACGGCACGGAATTCAATACACGTACAACTTAAAGAGAAAAATCTCTATATTTACACTGGAATCTAATTGCTTGGAAGTCTGCGTAGATGAGGATAACGTCTAGTGGAAATACATCAAACTGCTATGCAATTTAGCCGATATCTTGTTTTTTGGCAGTTAAAATCGTCATATAGTTTTTTTGAATATCGTTAAAAAAGTCTGGCAACTCAGCATATGCAACTTAAATAATGTTAGCTGAGACAAAATACATTTAATACTTACTAAGTGACCAAGTTCTGACGTTGTATACACTAATTTCTTTGCCTGCTTCCTTATTTAAATAACTAACGATAAGTTAGCTGTCCTCTGTCCTCTACCAGACGCTTTTCGATATTTTATTAAAGTCGCATAATTTAAGTTTGTAACGGAAGGCTAAATTTTTTTTTTAAATTCTCAAATTAGAAAAGACGACTGGAGAACTATTTATAATCTAGCAAATGCTCTGCAAACTATGACTGCGGAATAATATTTATGACTTTAATTTTACAACTTAATTTATTTTATATTCAAGATGAGCTGCATGATTTGGTGCGCAATTCTCAAGCTTTTTGGTGCTTTTTCAATCATGTCGTCGATGGCAGAAAATGGTAAATAATTACTTTAGAAATATCATTTTTAAATATTGACTATTTTAAATGCAGTTACGAAGTTATTTGATGCAATGTTTTAAAAATATTGTTAAATTTAAAAACAGACACAGGCGCAGTCAAAGTGATCAAAGAGACGTGGAGCGGTCATAACGAAGTTGTAACGCTAGTTTATAAAGACGACCACGTGGCAATTTACTACGATGATGAGGTCAATGATAATCGAAACATTACTTGGCCCTTTGAAATTACTTCTAAGACCTGGAAGTATTTAAAAGAGACGCACGGCTCATTCGGCCCAGACCCAATCTTGTACGTAATCCTTCATGCGACTAAATACAAACAAGGCTGCAATACAGAATGGTACCGTGAAATTGAACCTGGCAGTAGAAATCAAATAGACTGTGCAGAGGGTGCAAGCATCAAAGCGACGCCAAAAGATTCAAGCAATTTTAAAAACTTTCTATTCTTCGTCGGATATATAATTGTGGGTGGAGAAAAGATGACTGTTATGCAAAGAGATAATTTGATTGGTGGACGCGGAATGCTGGCCATTCTTTACTATGACCTTATGCTTGTTCTCAAAGACCCAACAGAATTTTTAGTGGCCTGGAAAAAAGGGGCGCTGAATAGATCGGAAAATGGAATTCATTGGTTTCGTGATTGGTTTCTTCCAATTTACGAACAATTTGGCAGAGCATCTGTTTTAAGAAATTTTTTTAACATCACTAATCGTCATTTGCAAGAAGCACAATCAAACTCTTTACAAAGGGAATTGAACTTTGGAGAATTTGTTCACTTTTGGAGTGGAGCTGCTCAACAGGATTTGTACCCAATGGCAAAACTGTCAATCAACAATTCGAGGGAGCTTTACGCCGAATTAGTAAAAGCTAGGAAATCTTTCCCACTTATCAACTATGCACGTACGTACCACACTCACAAAATTTATTAATATTAATTAGTAATAAGAGCAAAACAAATACCTCGACAATTATAGTACAAACAAACTACACCGCTATGCCCCTTGAAGGAATGGACATATATAAGTATGCAAAGACTCTTGGGTACTCAACAATTTAAAATTACTTTACAACTTATTGTTGATACAATACCAAGGATTGAATCCGTTAACTTCTTATTTTAGCTACTAGCAAATCCGATATCTTCCAATTTTCATTTAAATAATGGTTTCAGCCTGCCAACTTCTAAAAACACAGTTATTAAAAGCGCAAATTGCTTTAATTGCATATTTCAAAACGCGAAAACTGTTTTCTTATGAATTGGTCAGCAAGACTACCTATTTAAATCAAAATAGGAGGAAAGTAGATTTGCTTTTAACGTAAAATCGGAAATTAACGGAATTGATTGTTCGTTTACAAAATTTTTTCAAATGGGTGACCCAAGACAAGTGAGCTCAAAATTCTTGGGTATTTCACGACTCTTCCGTACCCAAGGATTAAAATTGCTTTGGCACCTCAAGAATCTTGCCCAAGAAAAGCTGTACATCAATGTAAACCAAATTGGTGATAACGAAATAGGCCAGATGTTTTACAACCCAAGACTCTTGGGTTGATTTTAAGTAAGATGAGGGAAATTCTTGAGTCTTAGGATTAAGTTGCTAGTACCCTTTTATAGATTGTAACATATTTCAATTATGATTCCATCCGGCCACACTTTAATTTAGTGTAATTTCTCTCTAAAAATAATTTGTAAACAGAAACAAGTGAGCTGCGAGTAATGAAAGAAACCTGGATAGATCACAACGATGTTTTGACCCTTGTGTATCAAGACGACCACGTGGCTATTTACTACGACGAAGAAGTCAGTAGCATTGGAAACATCACGTGGCCATTTGAAATAGTTTCTAAAGCATGGAAGTATGTGAAAGAGACGTACGGCCCATTTGGTCCAGACCCGCTTCTCTACGTCATCTTTCATGCGACCAAATATGCTAGTTGTTATACAGAGTGGTATGATAAGAGTGAACCTAGAAGTCGAAATATGTTGGACTGTGCAGAAGGGGGAATCATGAAAGCGACTCCAAGGGATTCTAGTAGTTTGTTGTACATTCTGATTTATATGGGAGAGATTGTGGCATATAAAGAAGCGATAGGACTTGATGAGATAGATACAATGATTGGTGGACGAGGAATGCTAGACATTTTATGGTATGACTTGACTCTTTTTCTTAAAGACCCAACAGAAGTTTTAATCACTCGCAAAGAAGCAAGGCTGAGTTATTTACAAAAAGGAACTTTTTGGTTTCGTGATTGGTATCTTCCAATTTACGAGCAATTTGGCAAAACATCTGTTTTACAGCGTTTCTTTAAAATCACAAATCAGCATTGGCAAGAAACAGGAGCTAACGCTTCCCGAAAAAACTTAAACCTTGGAGAATTCGTTCACATTTGGAGTGGAGCTGCTCAGCAGGATTTGTACCCCATGGCTAAACTATTCATAAATAATTCAAAGGAGTTTTACGTCGAACTAGTGGCAGCAAGAAAATATTTACCACTTATTAATTATACGCGTAAGTATCACTACTTTAAAATTCAATATAAGTAATGCTAATTAATAATTAAGGCAAACTAATACTCTCGGTGTATACAACCCCAACTAACCACACGCCAATCTTTTTTTCCTTCCCTAATACATACAATGTTCTTTAAAAACCTAAAGTCGCTCACGAATTGAAATATCACACTAGGGTCAACAGTGGTAGGCGTTTGTGACGACTTTGAAGAGTTAAACTTGAGCTTCTCTTGAAATATTTTTTTTTCGGCTGTCAGTCTGTAAGTATAGCTAAGTATTGTTCAGAATTGACTAACTTCTAGTCACTGAACACCTTATTCTAGATCTGGATCTTTCAATCGTAATAAAATAAATTGATTATAGATAAAGATAATAAATAAATAGTAATTCAGTTTCAGTTCAATCGATATAATGAATTAATTAATGACTCGTTTCTCAATCAAATATAATATAAATTAAACGTAGTTGTTATTTACGTAGCACAAGCGTACAAAATATAGTAGTATCTTTTTAATAATATTCAGTGAATCTCTCAAATAAGTCTGAATCAATAATCGGAAATAATAACTATTGTCATTGTTATCAACGAAGTAGTAGTAATGTGACCGTAGCCGTAGTCGTCGTAATCGTAGTAGTAGTACTAATTATTATTAAAATAATAATAATGGTTTATAATTTAGTTGAAGTAAAATCATCGTAACGACCATAGGGATTTGATCACGAAATCTCCAACGAGTATAATAATATTCATTATATTTGAACAAATTAAAATCAAAATCTATTTGTCGCCGACAAAAGAAAAGAAGAATTGTCGTTATTTGTGATTATAATTATGTTTTACATATAGCGCATTTAAAATTTTACTAGGCTAAAAATCAAAATTTTGTTCAATTATGAATAAATCTGGCGCTTTGCACTAAATTAAACTGTTGTGAACATGAATTAGATGCAAAGCTTGCAGCCTATTGGGTATTCATTAACGGTAAACAAAGTAATTGTAGTTGAGCTAACCTACACGTAGTAGTAAGTGTCAGTAAAAGTAAGTTGGTACACGTTTTGCTAGTGCAAATGAGCTACGTACGATTGGTTCGAGTACAAAAGTACAAGTGAGCCTAGTGAGAATTTCAGTAGTGCAAATTACTAGGGCTCAATTACGCTTCTGTAGCAACGTCACAAGTTTAAGCTGGTAGAACAGGATATAAAAGTTGCCAAAACAATTGGGCTTGGTAGAAAAAGCGCAGAAACAAGCGGGCTAAAAGTGCCTCAAAGTCGGAATTTTGTTGCTACCAGTGGGTCAGGTCAGAGTGATATAATTGCGCTTGTTTGATTAAGTGCCTGTTTGAGTAGAATAAGTACTAGTTTACCCGACAGCAGTAGCACTAATTAGTTAGCTTAGCAAACCTGTTGACACTGATACAACTGTAGTAGGTACAAATTCCGGCAGTGCTAGTGGGCAGATTACAATCGATATGAATAGGTTTGATAGGAATATAACAGGCACTAGAAAGTGTAAATTTCGTTAATTTCTAATCTTGTGTGACATAAGGTATTAAGAAAACAGTTTGCATATTTGTCTGCCACAGAAATGAGCTACAAAGCGCACCAAAATTACCTGATTTCAGGTTTAGATCCCAATTATAGGTGACAAGGTCGTTCAAAAATATACAAAAAAGGTTGCTAGTTATGCGCAGTGCTTTGTAGCCTTAAGTATAAATTCTAAAATATTTTAAACATCACGATTTCATGTAGCCAAATTTTAATTTATAGTGACGTCTTCCTTGCAATTATTTTTTAAAACAGAAACGAGTGAGCTTAAAGTAATAAAAGAAACCTGGGAAGATCACGACGAAGTTTTGACGCTTGTTTATCAAGACGAACATGTGGCTATTTACTACGATGAAGATGTGAATAAAAACGGAAACATCACGTGGCCCTTTGAGATAGTTTCTAGAGCCTGGAAGTATGTGAAGGAGACGTACGGTCCATTTGGTCTAGACACATTTCTATACGTCATCTTTCATGTGACCAAATACGGACCATACTGCTATACGGATTGGTATCATGAAAGAGAACCTAAAAGTCGAAATATGTTGGATTGTGGAGAAGGGGGAATCATAAAGGCGACTCCAAGAGGTTCTCGGAGTTTGTCGAACATCCTGTATTATATGGGAGAGATTGTGGCGTATAGAGAAGCGATGGCGCTTGATGAGATTAATACAATTGTTGGTGGACGATCAATGCTAGACATTATATGTTATGACTTGATGATTTTTCTCCAAGACCCAACACAAGATTTAGTCTTGGACAAAGAAAAAAGCCTGCGAGAATCACAAAATGGAGTTTTCTGGTTTCGTGATTGGTTTCTTCCAATTTATGAGCTGTTTGGAGAAGCATCTGTTTTAAAAAGTTTTTTCAACACCTTAAATAATCATTCGCAAAAAGCACAAGCAAACGCGTTCTATAGAAAACCAAATCTGGGAGAATTTGTTCACATTTGGAGTGGAGCTGCCAACAGAGACCTGCTTCCCACAGTTATGAGTTTTAATATTAATTCAACGGAGTTTTACGGCCAATTAGTTAGCGCGAGAAAAACTTTTCCGTTCAATAACTATACACGTAAGCAATAATTTACATATTTTAATGCATTTTTAGTATTTCAGTATTGCGTAAACAATAACTCGAGTAATCTGATGATGTAGAAAAATCCGGCGCTTTGCGCTGGATTTGTCTACCGTGGACAGTAGATGCTGAGCTTGCGCCCAATTGGATCCTAACCAAAAGCCGTACAGCACTAAAAGACTATCTTTAACGTTAGATAATTTTCTGTTTCAAATTAATAATCTACCCTTATTTGGGTTGACGTCATTTAGTTTAGGCCACTAGACCACGTTATTGTGTTTGTCAATGTACTTTAATTATTCTGCCTGGAAATAAAAACATCACTGCATCATCTTGCTGTGAGTGTTGGGTATGAAATCGTTGATTTTTTGTAATTAAAAAAATTTCTAGAAACGAGAAATAATGTATGTGAACCATGACTAGGCCCTTGATGTTATTGTTATGTGTTGTTAAAAATTTTAGGTTCTGTTATTGAAATTACAATATGCGAATCAAATACAATCGCTAAACGGAAATAATTCACTTTATAAACCACTAGCACTGGTTAGTACTGAAACGATTAAAATGTATTTGTAGTAAAACTCTTGAGCTAATGACACACGGGATCTCTAAAATGATAATTTTTAAATAACGTCATTCACGGACGAGCCCTGTATGCCCACTAGTAAAATTGCATGCTAAACATATCCGTTTACCTAATTCTTTCAATAGTGACAAAGGGGATCTAGAAAATGGTAAAGTTTAAAAAACGTCATTTAGGGACGATCGCCATATGCATACTGGTAAAATCGCAAGTCAAAGATATCCGTTTACTTAATTCTTGAGCTATTGACAAAGGGGACCTCTAAAATGGTAATGTTTCAATAACGCCATTTGCGGACGATCCCCATATGCATACTAGTAGGATCGCTGTTGAAGATATCCGTTTGCCTAATTCTATTAATAATCACACAGAAAATCTGTAAAATGATAATGTATAAATAACGTCATTTACGGACGACCCCCATATGCAAACTAGTATAATCGCAAGTTAAAGATATTCGTTTACCTAATTCTTTCAATATTCACACAGGGGATCTGTAAAATGGTAATGTTTAAATAATGTCATTTACAGACGATCCCCACATGCATTCTAGTAAGATCGGACGTTAAAGATATCTGTTTACATAATTCTTAAGCCACTGACAAAGGGGACCTCTAAAATGGTAATGTTTCAATAACGTGATTTATGGACGATCCCCTTATGCATATTAGTAAGACCCCATTATTATTATTATATGACAGGGGTTCGGTCCCAAAGGGACCAACGCCGCCAAGGCTTTTATAATTATGGCCTATTGCAGACTCCCCCTCGAAAAATAGCAGAAAAAAACAGATCAAATCGCAAGCCTGCCAGTAGAGCGCGAAAACGCCACTAACTGAGCCACCGACGCCTGACCCAACAAATCCAATGATATAAGACACCCCCCAAGATAGAGGTTTCTCACAAGTACAAAGGCAGGGCACACAGTCAAATAGTGAATTGGTGTATCATCCTCCTCCCCACAGTGCACGCACGTAGGGGAGTCCAACACTAAAATCCTCCAACCGTAAGCTCCCCAAGCCCCATGTCCCGTCACTAGCCCAATCAACCATCTTAACTGATCTCTGGGATAACGCATCAACGACGCATTGCCGTATAGTGGTGCCGATATCCAGAGCTTGGCCTGTCTACAGTTGCGTAGTCCAGTCCATTGTCTTTCATGCTCACGTCTAGCCCACTGCGCAATTGCGCAGTGGACAGCGGAGAGTATGAAGGAACTATTTGTCTTGGACCAAACTGCCTAACGCAACTCCCATCATGCGAAGCCTTCGCCAGCCTATCCGCCTCCTTATTACCCCTGAAACCCGAGTGCGTGGGAATCCATGCTAACACAACCTCACAACCCCTCTCAGCGAGTCTGTTGAGGTTAGTGTGACAGCCCCACACAACACTCGAGACAGTGTAAGGCTTGGACAGTGCTCGCATAGAACTCTGACTATCACTGAATACTCGGACCAAACGATCCTTAGTGCCATTCTCCAGCAGCCAATGGGCCGCCAACGAGATACCAAGGGTCTCACACTGTAATACAGAGGCATCAGCACCAAGATACACAGACGAAGCCATAAGAGTTACTTGCTGGTTTTTGTCCTCAATCACAACTCCACAGCCAGCATTATCACCATCACGTGAGCCGTCAGTGAAGCAAACCACCCCACCTCTCAAAAGGAATTGGTCACAAGCCCAATCCACTCGCGACCCAAGTTCAACGGTAAACCTTTTATTCTCAAGGCTCCTATACATCCAGTCCACTGGCATCTGGAGAATGGGGACAAAAGAGCCCCACCTCTCACAAATCACAGTATGGCTGGTTGAGCCCCCAAAAAAAGGATTTTTCGTCCACAAATCCCTCGTTTTCAGCCTATGCATAGACCTAACAGCTACCGCCTTTAAACAGATATCCAGAGGTATGAGGCCGATAAGACACTCAATCGCCGCCCTAGGCGTCGATCGAAGCCCACCCGTAATCATAAGGCACGCTTGATGCTGTACCCTACCCAGCAGACTAACATACGAGCTTATTTCCAGTGCAGGAGCCCAAGCCACAACCCCATACTCCATCACTGGACGGACAAGGGCAGTATAAGCCCATCTCGCCACGGTGGCAGATAGACCCCATTTCCTTCCAACCATGCGTTTGCATCTAGCCAAGGTAACCTGCGACTTGCTCTCCACTGACTTGCAGTGTGGCATCCAGGTCAAGTGCTTGTCCAGTACAACGCCTAAGTACCTAACTGTTCCCCGGATCTCCAGGCTCACTCCCCTAAACCTCACAGAATAGGGAGCGAGCCTGGTGTTCCTAGTAAACAGAATCAACTCAGTCTTCTCAGCATTAAGGTTCAGTCCCACCTCCACACACCAGTCACTGATAATATCTAGACCATCAGTGACCCGATGTGTGAGTGTACAGAGCACCTTGCCGCTTTGAAGCACACCTGTGTCATTGGCATACTCTTGTGACAGAGTAGACGACGCCCTTAGCTTAAGCCTAGTCAAAATACCATCCATAACCAAGTTCCACAGGAGGGGTGAAATAACCCCACCTTGCGGACACCCTCGAACCACCGTCTGTATCCTAGAACAACCACTAATCTCAGACACCACCCGTTTATGTCTAAGACTTAAGTTGATCCACCTTTTCAGCAAAGAGCAAATACCAAACCTATCTAATGCTGAAGTTATAGCACTGAATAGTACATTGTTAAAGGTTCCTTTAATGTCGGCAAAGGCACCCAGAACCATCAGTCCCGACTCAAGGGCTCTCTTTACATACGCTACTATTCTATGAATAGCCGCATCCGTAGAAAGGCCCCTCGAGTACGCAAACTGATGATTAGCCCTAAGCCTGCTCTCCAACTCAGGTGTCCTGATGTGCCCGTCTACCAGTCTTTCTAGGACCTTTAACAAAACAGGGGCTAGTTGTATAGGTCTCCATGAGGAGGCCTTACAGTAGTCCTTCCCACCAGGCTCAGGTAGAAATACTACCCTAGCCACCCTTCAGCACAGCGGTACAGTGCCCAATGCCAGGCAAGCCTGATAAAGAGCAACCAACCGCCCCAAAATCACGGGTTAACTCGTCTGCAATAGCACAGGTTGAATACCATCAGCCCCTGCAGACTTGTATGGACTAAAATTCCAAACAGCATTCTGCACCTTCCTCTCAGTGATGATCTCTGAGCAGCCATGCAATTTCAGGGAGCCCATACCATGCTCCATGATATGACGCTCCCCACTATCTAGCCCAGGAAAGTGATGCTAAAGAAGGACATCCAGAGTCTTATTCATTGACGTCGTAGACTGATTCGTCACATCATCATGAATTAAACCCGGTGTCCTGGTCACATTGCCCTCCAGACTCAGAAGACACTTAACAGCATCCCCATACTTACTTACACTGCCACAAAAGTCGGTCCATGACCTTCGTTTTGCACATCGAACAGCAGACAAATAAACATTGCGAGCTTCCTTATACTCCCTCCAAATAACAGGGTCACGTTTGTGACGAAGCACTCTCTTAAAGAGAGTTATTACACCCACTCGAAGAGCTGTAAGCTCATTTGTCCACCAAGACGCAACCCTGTCCCTTCGTTTATATGTCCTTAGCGGACATACCTCATCAAGAGAGTCCATCATGGCCTTTCTGATTGCAGCCGCCTCAGCATCAACGTCATTGACGCCGTGCAGCTGCCCATCAGGCACCATGTGGACTTTCTCCCTCAGACCGACAGAGTATTTGCTCCAATCCACTTGTTTGATATTTCGACTACGAACAGCTACTGGCAAGCCAGCTGAAACACGGAAACAAATTCACCTGTGATCAGAACCCGATTCATCATCTGACACAGCCCCTCCATCAACCCATGCCTCAGCTAGCCTATTAGTCAGTGTGATGGCAATCACCTCACTCCTGTTTGCTACTATAAACGTAGGAGCACTACCTTGATTCACTACCGAAAGATCAGTAGACATAATGTAATCAAACAGTACCTCGCCTCTGCATTTAGTGTCTGTGCTGCACCATACCAGGTTATGTGCATTAGCATCTGCACCCATGATAAGAGGCAGCTTATTAACTAGGCAATAGTCAACCAGCTTGCGCAGGAGATCCCCAGGGGGATCAGTTGCTTCACCCGGCATATACACAGAGGCGAAGACCATCGGACCCTTACCCCATCACGTGACAACAGAGACTATATCCCTGCTCGTAAACTATCAGCAAATGTGCTCTCACATTCCTTGAAATCAAAACACATGCACGCGGCGTAGCATGCAAGTCAGAAACAAAGAGTTTATCAGCCTTACCTAAACCCCTCACGGCACCTTTATAACAGTACGGTTCATGAATGAGACAGATATGCGAGCCAACCGGGCGATTACGGGCGGCGGCAGCATTTAGGTGATGTTCGTGTCTTTTTACTCTATCACAAAGACCACATAAACTCATAGCTCCAGCTTTGGAGTGGTGGATATTAATTTGGGTCAGGCCAATAGTGGATAAGGCAACAGAAGAAACCCCACTCAGCTGTTGACCCAACCCGATGTTAAAAGTCATCCCCTACTAGCACTACCACCCGCAGCACCCTATCCGCCTACATTCTCAAACCGAACCGTACCCTTGCCATTGTCCCCTACCTTACGTGCCTGACAACGGCCCGTATTCAAAATACCCATGCATAGCAATACCTTAGCCAATACGACTGTATCACCCCTTTATACGTAGGTAATACATAAGGGGTGCCAATACAATAATACTTAGCAACATACTCAACACATGTCAATGCCCATATGCTCCTACCATATGTGTGCATCCAATTCATATTTACAAACAATGGCCAGCACCAATAACACACAATCATTGCGTACTGGGTTCCACTGTAACGAAAACAAACAAACCATTTCCAGCAGGAGTGAGAAATAATTAAAAATACCTACTCACGCCTGCTGAATGCCATTGCACTAAAAACAACAAAATTGGTAACAATGTCATTCTTAGCTCTACGACGCCATCTATCCGATGATTCCTGAACTAAAAAGTGGAAAAAAATCTCGATAGGAGCACTAGAAGGAGGCAAAATTACAACTCCGAAGTACATTCTGCACAAAAAGACTTTTCCACCTTCCCAACCACAAATATGTAATAAATAAAAAAAATAAAAAATATCACCCCCGTTCCTAGAAGAATTCCGGCTCTCTGAATGATTGCCAGACACTGAAAAACAGATTACCCGTATCCCAATACTCTAGCAAGTTCGCCATCCTTCCTCTGGTTCCTCCCACAAAACACAAACACAAAAACAGAAAGAAACTAATTTGTTTTCTTTCCAACAGAACACACGCACTACTACTCCTTTCAGAGTTTGACGTGGGAATGTAAGACCCCATGCTGAGGATATGTTTAAATATTTCACAATCAATAAGTCATACGAAAATAATAAATAAAAGAGGAAGTTTGAGGGTAAAACACAAAGGACGACATCATAAATTTAAAAACAAAATGGGGGTCACCCGCACGTTACCCATCAAAGCAATGCGTAAATGGTAACTTTTTTGTAGAGCGCCTTGTTTTAATTTACGCACCCTTAATTTTACTGACGTCATTTGTGTCTGGCCCCTAAACGACGTTAACCTTAGGAACGACGTACCTACCTATAAATGGAGGTAAGTTTGAACATTAATGCAATGTCAACGGCGGTTTTTAAAGAAGAGAAAAAAAAGTTGAAAAAATACTGAAAGTTGCTCCATTCAACTGGTAACTGCGGAAAAACTAATGATACAAACTCAACCAAAAACTATACAGCACTGCGCGGGCGCTTTTGCTAGCGTTAAAAAAAATATTTTGAAGAATAAGGTTGAAAACTGTGAACGTTCTCGTGCGACCTACATACGGACATACATACAGACATACAGATACAGGGACAGACAAAACCATTTCATTAGATGCTGATAAGCTAAAGCTCAGCATCTAAAAACAGCTAACTGCAAATCCTATTTACAGATAATAGTATGTATAGGTATAGAAAGTTATTGTTGAGCAAACTGCCGGTGGTCGTTTATAAATGATATCATGGGTAGGGTCAATGAGTCTACTTGGATATGGATGACATCCCATGTTAAAGAAAGCCATTTACGCAATGGTTAGGCTGATGACAGGGGAGTTATAGGGTTGCAGAAATGACGATATTTCGATAATATCATTTATGGACGGCCCCTAGACAGCCAGCCAACGCATATTTATAATTATGTATGAACTACACTATGTTCTTATTCGTAGGTAAGATTGTTGAATTTAAATCTTTTTACATGCATTTACGCCTAAGCCTTTTTTTAGGGCTCGCACAGCAAAGTGTGCTGCCTATTTTATGTCATTGTCGGGATACAGTTAGATTTGAGGGTCGTTGACGTATTTATTTAAAACGCAAACAATATAATCAATGCGGCATTAATGTTCATTTAAATTTCCGTTTGCAACTTTAAACCTTCACAAGGGAGGCATAGCGCCCACATTACTGTCCATGTCATCTAAAGTTACCTAATTGCGCCGAATCTACAAATAAATCACTTAAAACTGTTCTAACTAATAGGTGCGAATTGTGAGGCAGTAAAAGGTGTAATACATTGTGACGAGGGCACCACTTGTAAAAACATCCGGTGGCAATGCAACGGAAAAGATGAATGCAGCGATGGATCCGATGAAGCAAACTGTGCGTTTCATTATTCATACAAATCATTGATCGTTGCATCACTTACATATTTATTGATCATTGTAAAAATAGGTACGGCCTGCCGAAGCAGTGCTTTTAAATGTGCGCGAGGGGGGTGCGTGGAAAAACGAAAAGTTTGCGATGACACAAGTGACTGCCCAATGGATGACAGCGATGAAAACAACTGTAAAAGTAATTCGTGCTTGTAATTATTTAACTTTACCTATTTATGCAAATTCACGTAATTAGGATTGACAGTTGTAGGTGAAACGCTTAGGAGGTGTTGTGGCATAGTCGACGAACGGCTTAGATGCAGTGGAGTTTGGCTTTGTAGCGGTTTGGGGTTTGGGTGAAGTGGACCGTGGCTAAAGTAGGCTGCGGCTGATGTGGACTTTGGCATCAAAGCGCGCTAGGATTTGAGTGCAGTGGACCAGCCAAAGCCCACTTCAGCCGCAATCCACCCCAAATCTAAACTCGCTTTAAAGCCAAATTTCATTGCATCCAAAGTCCATTCCAGCCACTTGCCGACCATGCCACAAAACCACTGTCGCGTTTCATTAACAATGTGCGCAGTCATTATTAAACTAATTACATGAAAATCTTAATTTGACAGTGATCCAATTCAAACCAACCTAATGATTTGCCCCAGATTACATTATAATTATATGCAAATAATTTAATTCAAAATCGGATATGACCTTTGACCCTTAGATTTACATATAACTGTTAACTAATGCACGTACCGTAATGATCGAAATAGATCTTTAGTCTCTTCCCGGGTCCCAGACGAAGTTTGAAATACATTCCGGGTCTCTAATATATCCTGGGATCTCTAATAGATCCCGGGTGTCTCTAATAGATCCCGGGGGTATCACCAATAAATCATATACCGAAATATGGGATGGTCACTAATAGATCCCGGGTCTCCAATAGATCCCGGATGTTTAATACATCCCGGGTCTTGGAAAAAGTTTAAAATAGATCCCGGGTCTCCAATAGATCCCTGGTCTCTATTAGATCCCAAGTCCAGAGCAAAGTTTCACGTATATCCCCCCGGAGTCAATTTGGATCATTACGGTGCATTTTAAATGCAGCACACTTGGGAATTGTACTACACAAATATTTTGTTTAAAAAAACAAAAATATCTTGATGATTCAGTTTTTTAAATGTGCGGAACTGCTGACCCATGGACTTGTAAACTTATGTGAAAGCTGTTTAATTATAAAAATACCCTAAAATGGAATAATACTTCTTTGAATCAAAACATGCAAAAGTGGGGCAAAGGATAAGGCCATAGTAATTATAATTAAAAGATGTTGTAGGTACGAGACTGGAAAAGTAGTAATTAATACTTTTGACTATAATTACAGTAAACTTCGTATATAAGCCATTTCGTGGGACTGGCCAAATCTGTGCCTTTTAGTGGTTATTCTTTTTAACTATTTACGGATTTTTGCTTTTACGCGGAACGTTATAAATATTTATATATATGAAAATGAAGTTTTTATTATAAAAAAAAATTATTATTAGTTGTAAGTAATGTAATTATTTGTTGGAGTTGTGTAAATTAAAAGGTAAATATTGTTGGTACTTTTGTTGATTGTTTAATTTGTATGTTCTTTGTATACGTCTATTTGCTTATGCGAGCTTGGTTTTTGCAAAAGCTCATACTCTTGCGCAGTGTTAACTGAATTGCTTTTTCTCTTCGCCGACATTTTTAACATATTGAAAATGCTGGCTGATTGACTGATGAACTACTGATAGTGGTTTTGAGTAGTGAACAGGTACTAACATGTAAGTATGCTGTTTATTCAATAGATAACATGACCTAGTGAAATGTACCTAAAACTGTTAAGAAGATAAAAAAAGTTAGGTTTTGGTCAGGTACAAATGCATTGACTGTGTTATCCCTAATACTTTGTCCGTCGATTTAAAAAAAATCCTTTTAAGTGACCAAAAATATCATAATATGGTACCAAATCTATTCCTTATAAAGGTTTATTCCTTATATCGAATACCTTATAACCGGAAAATTATAACATAGCCGGCCAACCAAATGTTCTACTTTTCTCCCTTACAGCGGTTATTCCCTTTAACCGGTTTGCTTATATACGAAGTTTACTGTAGTACCTATTTTTTGTGCTAAAAATGTTGTGCATGATAATTTATTCACACTGTAATGTGCAGAAAAAACAACCATAAGTTGTTACGACTGGACTGACGGAAAATATTATATTTGATGTGACGTCTCTGCAATAAAGATTTTTTAAAACAGAAACAAGCGAGCCAAAGGAGGTTAAAGAAACATGGAATGGTCATGACCAAGTTGTGACGCTTGTTTATCAGGACGACCACGTGGTAATTTACTACGACGAAGATGTCAATAAACATCAAAATACTACGTATCCCTTCGAAATTATTTCTAAGGGCTGGCAGTATGTGAAAAGCACGTACGTCTCATTCGTTTCGGGAAAACTTCTCTACGTTATTCTTCATGCCACCAAATACACCGGCAGCAATACGAGATGGTATCGTGAGAGTGAACCTGGAAGTCGAAATCAAATTGACTGTGGAGAGGGCGGACCCATTGGAGAGGGTCCAAGGGATTCAAATATTTTGTTTAACTTTCTATATTATGTCGGAGATAAAATAGTGGGTGGTGAGAAGTTGACGACCGTGCAGAGAGATGAAATGGTCGGTGGAAGAGGAATGCTGGAAATTTTGTGGTATGACTTGATGCGCATCCTGAAAGATCCAACAGAAAATTTAGTGTCAAAGAAAGAAGTGATATTAAAGTATTCACCCAAAGGAATTTTCTGGTTTCGTGATTGGTTTCTCCCAATTTATGAGTTATTTGGCGAAGCTGCTGTTTTATATAATTTTGTCAACATTGCAAATCAATACCAGCAAAAAACATCAGCAAACGCTTTTCTTCGTTCAAATCTCGGAGAGTTTGTTCACTTTTGGAGTGGAGCTGCCCAAGAAGACCTGCTCCCCACCGCTATCAGTTCTATTAATAATTCGATGGAGTTCTATGCTGAATTAGTTGAAGCAAGAAAAAGGTTTCCTTTCATAACGTATACACGTAAGCAATTATTTTTTTTGTTTTTTTTTCAATCACAGAAAACAGTAAAAATAGTAAAAAAAACGTATTGCCGAAAAATTTCAAACAGTCAGCCAACGCAAATGTTAATGATTTACACAAACGTTGCATGTGCCTGGTGAAAAAACGATATAGTGGATAATAGAAATATTTCAGTCCAGAATTGCAAGCAATAGAGCACAGCTAGAGGCGCATGCTATGTGATGCTGTAGTTGTTGAATAATTAATGTAATCAGGGGCAAATCATTATGTTAGTTTGAATTGGACAACTGTTAAATTAAGATTTTCATGTAATTGCTGATGACTGCGCACATTATAGGTGAAACGCTTGAGTGGTTTTGTGGCATAGTCGACAAACGGCTGGAGCGGGCTTTGGATGCAGTGGAATTTGGCTTTGTAGCGGGTTGGGATTAGGGTAAAGTGGACCGTGGCTAAAGCGGGCAGCGGCTGAAGTGAGTTTTGACTTTAAATAGCGCTAGGATTTGAGTGCAGTGGACCAGCCAAAGCCCACTTCAGCCGCAGCCCACTTTAGCCACGGCTAGGGATGGCCAATTCAAAATTCCCTTTGTTTCATTCCCTTCCAATTTAAAGTTCCCCAGGGAAAGGAATTTTGGCAAAATTCCCTTCAAAATTCCCAAGTTTTAAAATTCCCTTAAATTCCCAAAATTCACTGGGGAATTTTGGGAATTTTGGGAACGTGTTTGTAGTTTACACAAAACAGGTGCTGACATTAAATGTATAGATAAATTTAAAATTGACCCAGATAACGCTTTTCTTGAAGGTAGCACAAACGAGCATCCTATTTGATTAAAAAACTGTTGCAAATCATGATTCTCAACCCAGCTAAATGGAATATTTCCGCTAAGAATGGATTTTCCGAACTGTATTTTGAGCTTTTCTGTTTTATTTTTCGTAAACTTCATAACGTGGTCTTCCATTTTCAAACTACGCTCTGCTTTGCGTTTTGCAGTTCCTGTTGTGAATGTAGATGAAGAGGCTGTTGCAGAAATTGTTCCTTTATTCCTGGAACCTGCTGCATCCATCAGAGTGGCATGTGCAAAAGAATGTGAAAAGCTTGAGTCAGACATACTTTTGCAATCATAAACTGTGTCAACACTATCTGAGTTTTGTATAGAAGATTCTGAATCTTCTGAATTATGAGAAGGGTTGAGTTTAAAATTTCCAGGTGTTTTGAAACTTTGTTGGACTTCTGATGGTGCACAAAAGCAAGAGAGAATGTGCTTTTTACAGTTAGAAGCATTTTTAAGTTAAACATTGCTACAAAAGTTGCACTTGACTTTTCCGCTGCCACTCTCAACCCAGTATAACCAAATTTTATCAAAGGTTCTAACCATTTTAGAAATTATTAAACTAAAATTTTTCTCTACTGCTTAGCTGATAGCAACTAAAATCAAATGAAATGAAATTTTATTCTAAATTGTAAATTCTACTACTCAGATGAAATTTGAAAATAGCGGGCATTTCCATGCCACAGTTGTAGAAAAGAGCGAGAAGATGTCGTGGCGATATAAACTGTACTTTGTACATCTCGCAAAATTCCCAAAATTCCCAAAATTCCCAATTTCAAAATTCCCGGAATATTGGGAATTCCCTGCAGGGAATTTAATGGGAATTCCCTCAAAATTCCCTCTTACCAAAATTCCCAAAATTCCCAAAGTTCCCTCCCTCCCAAAGTTTTCAAATTCCCATGGAATTTTGAACAGGCCTACCCTAGCCACGGCCCACTATACCCCAATCTTAACCAGCTACAAAGCCAAATTCCACTGCATTCAAGCCCGCTCCAGCCGTTTGTCGACTATGCCACAAAACCACTCAAGCGTTTCACCTACAATAATGTGCGCCGTCATCATAACATCAAAATCTTAATTTGACAGTGATCCAATTCAAATTAACATAATAATTTGCCCCTAATTACATTAATTATATTTGAATTTATTAACTTGTTTATAAACCTGAACAATATTTTTAAGGGCTTGCTCAGCAAACGAGGCTAAACAGTGTATTTCAAGGGAAGGATAAATTTAGATGTAGAGTTGGTGATTTGCACATACTTCAAACGTCAATAATAAAATTGTTGCAGCAAAACAATTCATTTCTGTTCCCTTGTGCCACACTGCATCTTTACCAGTAATTCAAAACGCATTTAATGCTAATCTTATTTTCGTTAAGTAACTCGATTGTTCGCTAATTTACAATGACATCAGCGAAAACCACTTTTAAATAACAGGTGCAAATTGTGAATTGAGGCAAGGGGTGATACGATGTGACGAGAGCGCCACTTGTAAAAATATTGTGTGGCGATGCACCGGGAAAGCAGAGTGCAGTGATGGATCAGATGAAGAAAACTGTAAGTTGTATTCCTCATTGATTTCTAGAAGTATATGACCTCTTAATTTTATGGTCTGGCCTGGTAATCATTCCAAACAAGACCATTTCGGACGGGAAAATCTTTTACAAAAATTAACCTAAGATATTGCACCTAAAATTTAACTCCGGATTTCACAAAAAATAAATATCATTCAGCATAAAAATAAGAATTTAAATGTAACAAGAAAACACATGTATACTTAGTTCAATATAATTGAGTAAAAAGCAACACCATCCCACTGGATTTTCTTAAAAATGTTTTCCCATGGCCCGAACAGTGAAATATGGTCTGGTTCTGGTAAGGTCCAAAAATATTCGGTCTGGTCTGAATTCCTTGAAACAAACCAGAACAGATTAGGCCAGACCAGACCAAATCGGACCATACCTGACCAGATTTTCTTTTTCTGAACCAGACTATTTCGACCAATAATTACTAGGGGGAAACCCGATGAAATGTAATCAGGCGTTGTAATGTTGTTAAACAACAAAATTGTTACGGTTGCCATAGGTAGAGTTACATTTCAAAAGTACTACAGTTTTATTTTGGGTACACCTGATGTTGAAGAATAATGAGTGATGTATTATTTACTTGTAATGGATAACTCCGCGATTCAGGAATTTTCGGAGTTTGCAAACCAATAAAGATAATACGGAGGAGGAGCCTGAGTGTGTGGACAATCAAAATTGCACTTGAAAGTACAGTGTTACTTAGCTAGAATATTACAAACTTGCAGAGATTGTATTTTGTTGTAGTAAACCAACGGAAGTAAATATTTCCATAGTAACTGTGACAATTTATGTGTTTCACAACATTACAACGGCAATTACATTTCATCGGGTTTCCCCCTACTGTTTATTTTTATTTTTAATTACCAAATCATGCAATTGATTGTTTTTAAAAAAGGCACGGCTTGTAGAGGCAGCGCTTTTAAATGTGCGCGCGGGGGGTGCGTGGAAAGAAAGAAAGTTTGCGACTTCACAAGTGACTGCCTATTGGATGACAGCGATGAGAACAACTGTACAAGTAAGTGATGCATTCAAATATTTACCTACTTAGGTGCTTCTAAGTAGTAACGACGTTACTAAGTAGTTTGTTTCAATTTTACGGCCTCTTTCGTTGAGAACAGCTGTGTTGAATCCTAAATTATGGAGAAGAACCTGGAAACCACCTCCGACAGATCTTGAGCGAGTATATTTCGACGAACATGTCGTCGTCTATTTTGAATCTGGTATAAACTCTTCTTTGTTGTGGGTTACTGGAAATTACTCCCAAGCGTGGGCGCATGTTAAAGAAACATATGGAAATTTCGCAAAGAATTCTCGTCTTGGCGTCGTTCTCCGCTTGGATGATAAAGATCAAAAGGACTGCGACATCTACTCATCTTCAGATGCAAGATTTTCGAATCAAAACGTTATTGATTGTGGAAGAAGTGGATGGGCGTTAAAGAATGCTTTGAATTTTCAGCATTTTGTTAACACTATAAGTAACATTATTCGTACACAAGCTAAAGGAAATGACGTCGCTGACAACATCGACACTGAAGTGTCTGGGAACGTAATGAAGTTCATTGTTTTTTACGATCTGTTGGTCAAATTAAAATGGGTGTCAATGGATACGACACTTTGGAAGGATACAGCACTTAAAAGAACGTGGAACGCTGTTTATTTTTTCCGGGACTGGTTTCTTCCCATTTACAAGAACTACGGTGGATCTACTGCACTCGGAAACTTTTATCGCTTAGCAAAGAGTCAATGGGGACAGGGATTACAGAAAACACCCAGAAAATATTTGAATGTCGGAGAATTTGTTCACTTTTGGAGTGGAGCTGCAGGCTCAGATCTTCTTCCAATTGCGCTTCAGGTGTTTAATTACTCCTCGTTTTACCCCCAACTGGTAGAGGCCAAAAAGAACTTTCCATCCATTAACTACACAGGTGAGTCAACTTAGGCAAAACGTTTTGCAACTAACCTAATGTTATATAGTCGTATCAAATGCTGACTTTTTTCGTGGTTGTAATGCTACTATAGCTACATCGTGTAGAGATGACCAATTTAAATGCGTAGAAGATCTCGTCTGCATTCGAAAAGAATGGCAATGCAATGGGATACCGGAATGTGGCGATGAGTCTGACGAAGCAAATTGTAAGTTAACTTAACATCACTGGAACACATTTGGTTTTGAGTTTTTTATTTTATAGCACATTTACACGGTGGACCTAATGACGTCGCTATTACATAACTTAACAAATATTAGGTAACATGATATTTTTTGTTTATTTTTTTTAAATAGGTACAGGTGATAACTACGCAACGAAAATAAGACCAATGAGTATGATAATTTTATTACAAATAAATACCAAGGCTTAGATATCAATATTGTTTTTTACGCAGAAGCGAGTCACGTGGTCCAAATTGTTGTCGGGATTCTTGTTTTTGTGCTCTTGGTAGCATCAGTTGGACTTGGAATTAAAATGGTATTGTATCGAACACGAATTCAAAAGTTACAACAAATTAGAGGTTTAACTAATGTCGAGGTAAAAGAATTTCTAGATGGCAACTTGGATTCAAATAGGAGCAATGCGAATAGTTCAATTTATTCAAGGCCATTTATATCCGACTACGAAATACCTCGAGAAAATCTCGTTATTGGTGAATGATAATGACAAAGGGCAGCAAAAAAAATCACAAGTAAATTCTAAAACTCAGAATTAAACATTGCAATGGTGCTAACATGTGTCTCTATTTTTCATTGAAGACGAAGCACGCGTTCTTGGCTCAGGTGAATTTGGTATCGTGAAGGAAGGGACGCTCCAAAGGGACCTACACAGCAGCCAAAGCACTGATGTGACAGTAGCAGTGAAGATGGTGAAACCAAACGCCAAAGTTGAACATTTTAAAGCATTTCTTAAGGAAATCAAAATCATGGCGTTTCTTGGACGACATCAAAACATTGCGTCACTCTTAGGAACCGTTACGAGCAACATACAAAACTGTAAGAGTATTCTCCACAAAATTTGTAACTGTTTAAATGTTAACTGTCGCAATTTGTAGGATAGCATTCTATCTAAAGTCACACACAAAGTAATCAAGTTAGGTTAGATTTCAAAGTCATCGATGTTCGCTATGAGTTTTCAAAATTTCTAAATCGCTGGAAATGTAGAAGTATTTAGAAATTGTTTAATTAATTTAATTTTCCACCCTAAAAATCTGCTTTTGAATTAAACAAATATTATCAGACAAATCAAATGTTTTGCTAACAGGTGAAGTTTATGTCGCTTTGGAGTTTTGCTCAAAGGGTGACTTGCTTCATTTCTTGAGAGCGAACCTTAACCACTTCCAAGATGTTTTTCGCTCGAAAGAAACAGTCACATCTGTTGTATTTAAAAAGGAAGAAAACAATGATTTAGATTCAGATGTGACATTTGTTACAAGCAGTGTTTTCAAAACCGTAGCAGATGCGAGTTCGTCTACCAACGATTCATCAATTTCAACATTGGATTTGCTTGAATGGTCCCGACAAATTGCGGACGGAATGAACTACTTGACATTTAAAAAGGTGCAACTAATTGATACTAGTATACACCTACACGCCAATCGCTAGCTTCTTGCTCAACATTTAATTTCATTATTTTCTAAACTTGAAAGGTGATACATGGTGACCTGGCCGCAAGGAATGTTTTACTAACTGAAAATAAAACTGCAAAAATAAGCGATTTCGGACTCTCACACCAACTCATTAAATACGAGATTTATCATAAAACCTCTGAGGTAATTGTTATATTGCTTTATTGCGATTTCCAATGTATGCTATTTCTTGTTATACAAATAATCACTTTCATTGGTTCAATGGAAATAGTCGCCTCTGCCCTGGCGATGGCTTGCGATTGAATCTATCAGTAGCCGGACTTTCTCTGTACATTCGGATGTGTGGGCTTTTGGCGTGACTCTTTGGGAAATATTTACACTCGGAAATGTTCCTTTTCCTGAACGGAGATGGGATCGCAGATACATTAATGATCTTGCCAATGGAATGAGGCCGGACTCCCCTCAGTTTGGAAATAAGCAAATGTAGATTTCTTAAATTCCATTTCTATTGACCTTTTAAGTTCATACAAAACAGTCTACAACTAATTATAGCATCAGAATTGTGCTTGTTTAATTTTGTGGATTTGTGGATCTACGTCTTGGAAATTGCAGATACGATTTAATGTTGAGTTGCATGAAGATGGTGCCCTCGGAAAGAATTTCATTTTCTGAAATAAGTTTGGAGTTGCAGAGAATCAAAACAAGTATCATTCCTGAAGATTATTCAGCTTCTATGTCCGGAACAGGGTCATCCTGCAATTATTCTGTGTTGTAAAATGCAACGGAACAAAACGAAAACACAAAATTTAAAATTTAATGAATGACATTTGTTTCAAAGCAGGTTTAGATTATATTTGGAAAGTTACATATTCACTGAATGCGTACCTTTTTAATTTTTTTGTGTCCTGTATGGAATTCTTGCTTAGTGCTTTGCTTATACATTGCTTGTTTTATGGAAACTTTAAAAACATCGGAAATCAGCTTTGTTTATATATAATTATTACAAGTTAACAAACATTGTTTATTTTGAACTAACAAGTAAGAGTCAGCACATGCGCGCCGACTTTCAACTTAAGTGTATGCGCGTAAGGCGCGTCTGCTGCAAGTGGTGAACGTGCGCTTGATATTTTTTGTTGCAGGTCAGAGAATTGCTCACAGTTGCCTGCTAAATTTTAAAACATTCAAATTTTTGAATTTTTGCAACCCTGTAGATTGTACAATTTTTATCCGATTTTCATCAAATTAAAAGATTTGTGATGTGAAAGCTTTGTAATATTATCTGAAATGTCATTTTTGGGTGTTTTTGAATTTAAAAGTTTTTAATATTTTGCAAAAAATATTTTAAAACTGTGTTTTAAAACCCTGATTTTTCAAAAGTATTGAAAATTGAATTTTTAAAACTCCAGAAATTCACTTTTTAGATAGGTTTTAGAAATCACAAAACTTTAAATTTGATGACAATCGAATATAAATTGTAAGATCTACAGGAAAGCAAAAAATCAAAATTTCGAATTTTCAAATTTTAGCAGACAACTGTTAGCAAATCGCTTACGTGCGACAAAAACGATTGAGCGTACATGCACCAGATGCGCTAGTTCGCCAAACGGGCATAAACTTAAATTAAAGTCGGTGCAAATGTGTTAAAACTTCCATGTAAGTGCTGCCAATTTAAACATTTAGTCTTTTAGTGGCGCAGGCCACAAATTAAGTTAACAATTTAACAAAATGAAATTGTATTGCAATTCATACGAAAGTGTAAAACAGTGAATAGTTTTGTCATGTACCTAATGACATCAATGAGACATTTTGCGAAAAAATTGCAGAACGCACGGTTTTAATATTTTCTGAAATAATAATTAGGTAAAACTAAAATTTAAAAAATAAATATCAGTTTGGAAATGACATTAGTCTTCCATCCTGCTGTCTCTAGGGTTGGTCTTTTTTTAAATTAAAGGGGAGGCCTGTGAAAATTTTCTAGTAATTTTTCTACTTACAATTATGAAACCTTGATTTCACTGAAAATGTTAACAACTGTTGGTCCTAAGGTTTTTGCTGTTAACTTAACCAATAGTTAAATATGATACTAACAAAAAGTTCCTTAGGGCCAGCAATTTATAATTTTGCTAGTGAAATCAAGGTCTTAGTCTTTTCTACAGAGTATTGTACGGAGTATAGAGATGTCAATTACTTGGGGTGAACAATTACTCGTGCAAGACTGAGACTCTTGGGCCTTGGGTACCTAAGAGTTGAGATTCCTTGTACAAACCCAAGACTCTTGGGTACTAAACCCAACTCTTGGGTACTAAACCTAAAGAATCTTTGGGTTTTATGAAAGAGTTTCGTTTTCGGTTCCTTTGGTGTACCCAAGACTGTAAATTTGGCAAGTTGTTTTCCGTTAAGTGACCCAACAGCCTTGTGTACCCAAGTATTAAAAATCCTTGGGTACCCAAGGACTTAAATTAATTGCGTACCATAAGACTTTTGGGTACCCAATGATTCAAATAACTTCGGTACCCCAGGAGGCGTGCCATGATAAAAGCTTTATTTTATTCTAAAACATACTTTTACTAACAAATTACGCCAAAAATTGTAAGTTTCATTTGTTTTACAACACAAGGCCCTTGGGTTACTTTTAAGTAAGATGGCGGAGTTTCTAGAGCCTCTTGAGACCATCTTGGGTGCTGACATTCCTAACGGAGTAATTACCTAATCCAATACAATACTCCAAAGAACTAGAATACCGTCAACTTTTAACGCCTGTGGCCTGTTGTGAACGACCTATTGGCGATCTTCTTGTGGTTTGTGGTGTGATGTATGATGTGTGTGTAGAAAGCTTTTACGTAGCACTTTCATTTGCTTAGACTAGACAACAGAAAGCGGTTCTGTTTGAGTATATTTAATGGCTTTTCTACGTGACTATGCTAAAAATGTCAACTAATGACAATGAGTAAGCCTGTGAGTTATATTACAGCCAGTAGTGGTATATGTAATGCTTACGTAACGTTTAAACAATATTGTAACCTTAATTGCAAAATATGTGTGTTCTAAATTGTTAGGTTATTATCTCTTATATTGTAATTACATTTCAACTTATTGGTAAATAGTGTTATTCTACGTTGAATTTGTACGAAGCTTTAATAAATAAAGGCAGTGTCTGTAAATATTCAAAATCTTTCTTCTTCGTTCTTGTTAAATCGGGATGTAACGATAGAATTCACATGAATTTTTCCTTGTAGGCTTTTATAGTGGTGCTGTGATCTTATAAGCACACTCAGTTGGAGCCTTAAATATGTTGTTGCTAGCACATTCGAGCACAGTGAATTTAGGAAGCTTCCACTTTGAATTTTCACCATTCAATTCTAAAAGATACCTTTTCCATTTAATGTTTGCTTATTCTAAACGCATTTTGTCGAGGCCGACGCCACTAAAATTAGGTTAATTGAAGTTTTCAATCAGGAGCATTGGCATTGACAGTGGACATGGTCGTCATTGGTGGTAGTGATCAAAATAGTCTAGCCCGGACTATAAAAATTTGGTCTGGTCTGATCCGAGGATTTTACACCAGACCAGACCAGACTACTAGACCAGACCAGATTTCATGGTCCGAGCATTTGCAAAATGTTTGGCAGAATTAAGCAATACAATTTTAATTTCTGCTCTATGTTGTTCATTTATTTAGGTGAACATGTATTTACAGGATTCATTTAGCTACACTACACGACTTGTGTCTTACAAACTAATATAAATATTTAATATAGGATAGTAACTTACGTTACTGCTAACCTCTACTGCAGTCCAGGTAGATTACTTTCCTCTTCCGGAGCTACTCTGTTTATTCCCTTACGAAGGACTAGAGCGAAAAGTATTTTCACCTAAATGTACTTTAATGATCAGTTAAAGTACAAACGAGTATACCCAACGCCGAATGCCCCACGCACATACATCACGTATATCGACGCAGCGTGAAAGTAATAGCAGGTGCTATGGAAGGAAGGGCGCAGTGTCTGGTCTGCTAAATGGTAAATATTGAAACTATGCTACCACACGAAAAAATAGCTGTTAGCCTGCGAGGCACAATTAGTACGCCGTCTACGTCTCTACACACGAATGAACGGAAACGTACACCACTTCCCCTTAGTTGCGCACAAACAGTTTTCACACCTCTACCCCCCAATAATTTTCACGCCACCTGCTTCTGTGCAACAAGACTTAAGTACGCTTCCAGGCTAGGATTTCATTTGAACGGATCCAAACGAAATCGCCGAGTTATGAAGGACAGAGACACAGACACGTCTCCTCTCGGCCACGAAGCCCAGTAATTTGAAGGAATCCCTGGATGTTTTTTAAAAGGTGCATGATACATTTTTAGAGCTAGGTTAGGTTCTCAGTTATAGTTAATTTAGGTTAGGGTACGCACAAGTTAAAGGCACAAGTTAAGTTTAAGCAAAAGTTATTTACAGGCTTATTGAATTATTGATTTATTGAATTTCCAAAAGACACATTTTAACATGTGTTACAATAAGCAGTAGTATTTACTAATGAATTTATAACAATTATAAAGATACGCTGTATTAATTTTCTTTAAGGAATCGTCCACAAATGACGTCCTCGGTAAGTTTAATAGGTTTCTTTAGCTACTGGTGACACCCTATGTTTCAGATAGCATTTCTGCAATAGTTTAGCTAATAGTAGGGAAGTCTGCGGATCCTAAAAGTGAAGATATTTTGATCAAGTCATTTGTGGGACATTCTTTGAATTGTATTCTGCTCGGCTGCAATTTCCTCAAAACTTAGAACTGCAAGCATTGAGTTTATTTTTTTAATAAAAATGCAACTGTACAAACTGTAATTATTGTAGTGATTGTTAACATCATTGATTAACTTTTACTATAATTACCCATGTAATAGAGTGGATATCATGTATCTGTAATTATACATAATTATAGTAAAACAAATGACAATAGTTTGAAAAGTAAAAATTTATTGCATTGTATTTCTTTGTATATTAACTAAAAGTTGTTGATTTTATGTCCTATTTTCTTCCTATTTTCAAGACCTGATGTTGTATGACCATTTAATAATGTTAAGTTTATTAGTAGCTGAAAATAATTACTTATACATTTCACCAAACTTTCTCAAGCTTGAAACAATTTTGACATAAGCGTAGGGAATGACAGCATCAGAGGCAGTCTTTTAATTGTACACAAAAACAGAGTATATTTTCCGAATACTTAACTACTTTGTAAAAAGGTTCAGTTATACCGCATTCCTTGGATTTTCTTATTTTGTACATTATCTCGCACATCACACTCAGGTGGGGTTTTAGATCTATAAATAACAAAACATCAAAATTATTTCATTATTTTTGACATTTGCAAATCAAACGATTTAATTCCTTAAATCAATAATTCATTTGTCCACTATAGATGTCAAGGTTGAGAAAGATCTCAAACTCAATATTGTATGGAGTTCATTGGCAGCAATTTGTGTTCAACGGGACGCATTCGACAGAAAGAAGAAAACTCAGCCACCGCTCAACAAAATGACCGCTTACGAATCTCAAGGAAAGCAACTTTGTTCGCACATCACGAGGACCCATTGCGGTGAAAAAAACAGTTATCTTTATCATACATTATTAAACGTTAAAATTCAACAGAACTGTTGTATTTGTGATTAAAACAAGTTTAGGGTTCATATTATTTGCAGAATATTCAAACTGTAAAAGATTTTTATGCAAAAATAACCAACAGAGTGAGGACGACAGCGTGGGTGTCAAACGTACGTGAAACTTATTTATACTTTTTAGTGTTTTAATAATATGACAGTTGCATCATTAATAATGCTAACTATGCTTTTAATTTAGCAATAACTGCTACCAACGTAAAAACCTATATTTTAAATTTTATTTATATACATTTAGCCTTATTGTCATCAAAAAAACCGAAACCTTATGAAACAAATACCGGTCCTAAATCTGGTGCCGAAACTGGTCAAAATATAATCGTAAGAATGAAGAGCAAGGCTAAATGAGAAGCTCTTCCAATCGCATGTAATGATAAGACTAGTTGCAACGTTACTCCGCGCACTCGATCATTTCAAGCAGAATCCGTTGCGGACTCCCTAAAACCGCATGCAACAAAATCCCAAGCTTCTGTCATGGATATTTTGAAATCAAGCAGCTTAAGAAGCGCGCAGTTCACCACTAAACAGCTGTGGATAACAAATGAAATCATCGTTAAAGGAGTTTCCCTTACAAGGGAACCTACCTTACTTGAAACTACAGAATGAAACAAAACTACCTGGAACGTATACTACCCATATATGTGACCTCTGCTTGTATGGTCGTTCGACTGCAAAATTTGTTGTTTGGCTGCAATCGCGCGCGCAAATTCAAAAAAATCGATTTTTTTAAATTTCACCGCGCTCTAGCTCCCACAATTTTTGTCCAAATTTCATAAAATTTGAAAAACGACATTTTTATACGCATGTCTAAAACGCTATTTCAGGATTTTTGAAAATTCGAAAATTTTAATTTTTTTTCGAAAAAGTTAAAAATATGTTTATTTCTGAGGCCCAGAGTTAAAACTATTTTTTTCGAAAAAATTAAAATTTTCGAATTTTCAAAAATTCTGGAATAGCGTTTTAGATAAGCGTATAAAGATGTCGTATTTCAAATTTTATGAAATTTGGACGAAAATTGTGGGAGCTAGAGCTCGGTGAAATTCGAAAAAATCGATTTTTTTGAATTTGCGCGCGCGATTGCGGCCAAACAACGAATTTTGCAGTCAAACGACCATACAAGCAGAGGTCACTTATATAAATAGTATACGTTCCGGGTAGTTTCGTTTTATTCTGTAGTTTCAAGTAAGGTAGATTCCCATCCCGATAAACATGCATTAGTCGTATTGACGTCAAATTTTAGTCAGAGACGTTAATTGACGTCTAGCTGACCAACCTAAAAATTACAGTCAAAAGTATTCGTCAAGCCAACGTCAAATGGACTACAGTATTTTAACGTCGTACGAATAACGTCAATATGACCGCATATAATCACCATACCTTGACGTCTAAATTTGACGTTGGCCCGACCTCTAACTGACGTTGCTACCGCTTAGTTCAGTCATGCGCATAAACATTTACGTATTTCGAAGCGCAGATTTACAAAATAAAACCATGCCGATGAAGTACAAACCAGAAGCAGCCAAAGTCAGGATTGAGATTTATAATTGCCATTTTTTTCACTTTAGAAATCCGTCCTAAGTTAGTAAAGTTAGTGTAAATTAAATTTAGGCAGTTTTAGATTCTAGCACAGCTCTAATTTATACCGAGGAAGCCACGTCATGGGTGCTTCGCCGTGACTATGGACTTGGTCGTATCAGTTTCTTCTGGCCTGCGGATCGTGCTTGCATATTTTCTTTTTTTAAAGTTGGCAGTAATTAGGAATCACAGCTAACTTTTAACTGCTGCAGCAATTGGTGTAGTTCATGTGTGTAGTTTTTTTTACCAAATAATTGTTTGAAGTTCATGAGAGACAAACCAACAAATAAAACGTAAAATGAATTCCAGGGGGTCACAGGTACAATCGTACAATGGTAGCCTTGTGTTGAAGTTTTTTCCGAACTATAAGCTAGAACAACAGCGTATTTTGTTTAATGTTTGTGAAGTCAATATACCAAATTCTTTGATTGACCTGACTCATGCCTTGATCTCACCATCTGTCTCAGTACGAAGATGTCAATACCCTCAGCCGAGCTAACACTCAAACAAGGTGCTGCCTCGAAAATGTGCAGAAACTATAGTTAACTTCGCAATGTAATAATTGCAGAAGCTAATTCTGGTTATAGTCACTGGTAAAATCATGGTCAAGCTGCAGACAATTTTACGCGTTTGTTTATTCATTGGTATTGTACATGTGACCTGAGGTTTCAATTCAATTTAACAATCTGTATTCAGCAACATCAAAGTTTTGAATTATACCATTGCTTTTACGCACAAAGCTGCCAGCCAACACAGTAGCCGGTGATAGTGCTCCTTGCTCCTTGAATAAATCTAATTGTGTTTTTAAATGGTGTTATTTAACTGTACTTATCATATTCATAGTTTGTTATTTCTGCTTTTGTAAACTAGCTGTGCAGTGTAGGTGCAAAACTTGAAAATTAAATTTTACATGTTAAGCGAGTGAAATCATAATTCATTTAAACTTAAAAAGCGAAGTAGTAAAGTTTTCCAATTTTTTTAGTATGTTAGAAAAGAATTTAAAGATGTTTAGTACTAGTTTGGTGCTTCTGTGTTTACTTTTTGTGAGAATACATGCCAATTGCATTGCAATTCTCTATACCCCGTTTCCCTGGTGGGGGGTAATTTGGTCACATGAAATTTGATATTGACGTTATATTAACGTTGGAATTTTACGTCTATAGGATGTTAGGGATTAACGTTGGGAGGACGTTAATAGTGACGTCTGGTGGACGTCAAATTGTGACGTTAGCTTGACGATAAAAAAGCGGACATTTCGACGTGAGAGAGACGTCTGTTTTTGACGTTACTTTGACCATTTGACGTCAAAATTTGACTACGTACCGACGACTGCACGACCAAACATGTTTATCGGGATGTTAGTGACGTCCAGAATATGCTCAAAGGGTAACAGTGACGTGGAGGAAGTTCAAGTCGAACGACTTTTTCAAATTCCTAAAGCTTCTGTCAAAGATAAAAACCGGAGTGGACATCTAAATTCAGGAAGCCAAAAAACAAACTGATTGGAAAACTCTGACAATTGGCACATAACAACGATTGAGGCGGAAAAAGTGTGGCAAGAGGGAATAACAGGCAAAAGGATAATTATAAGGCACATTGATTCGGGCGCTAATGTGGGTCACGAGTCGCTCTAAAACAATTTCCAGGGGGACTACGGCTGGTTCGACTCCTATTTCATGAAACCGGAGCCCTACGAAGACCAAGGGCATGAAACTCATACACTTGGGACAGCCGTGGGTCAGGCAAAGAAGCTAGAAGTGGCTCCTGGAGCCACGTGGATGTCCTGCAAGGGCTGCAGAGCAGATGGAAATTGCACCGAGTCCGCTACTAAGGCGTGTGCGCAATGGAATAACCAGTACAGGTTGGTCTGGCGGTTGACTAGGAGGGTGATTCCTTCTGGTTAAGCAACAGTCCAAGCGCATTCTGAAATGGATGGGTGACCTGTGCTTGGTAATCCTGCAAGGCTCGGTGATATGTACGTTGCAGGTCCTAGAGGACAAGATTTTCGGAGTCACTTCTCTAGGCTTTCTAGAGTTCTCTTCTCTAGAAAAAGTAGTCAGAAATAATAAAATCAAATACAAAAGTAACGACTATAGTGAGTAGTAATTAGTCCAAAGCTGTCTTTCCCTGGAAATCAGTGAAAATTCGCTGTGTGGAGATGACGTTAAAGCAATTACTTTACTTTACTTTACTCTGTCCAACGAAATGGGACGGGACGGATCCGGAATGTAGCAAGGCACCGCACATAGTGACCAGCAGCTGGGGAGGGGGGGGGGGGGGGTGAGCCCTTCACGGATGAGTCGGACGCTCCATACCAAGCAGAGTATGAGCAACTGATTGAATGTTGGAGATCAGCTAGGATCATTCCTGTATTTGCGGTTGGAAATAACGGATATAATTGCGGAAGGCCTAACTACCCGGGGGTGTCAGATAAAGTGATTGCAGTGGGAAACGTGGGACGAAAATACAAGGGTCACAATAATCGCGTCAATTACACACTGGAAGCGTATATTGATTCCAGTCGAGGACCACCACAGCCAAGATTCAAGCAGCTCATCACACTGGACTTGAGTGCTCCAGGGACATATATATTTTCTCGTGCTATAGACCGTAATAGGACGGATGCGTACACGATATCAACAGGAACGAGTATGGCTATTCCGCAAGTGGCTGGGACGATTGCCTTGATGCTTGAAAAAAACCCATCACTTCAGTTTGACGCCATTTGGAAAGCACTCACCCGGAGTTGCTCGTCTGTTCCAATTGGCGTCTGTGCGTTACAATGCGGAAATATTCCCAAGGCCGTCTACCCAAACCATCATATGGGATATGGTATGATCAATTCATTTATAGCAGTTTTCGGAGCAGGAACGTGTAAAGAGCAATGTTAAAAGCGGCTTTATCAAGTAACGTAGGTAGTCTAAAATTGCCCACAAGCGTTGTCATGCTGCTTGTATTACTAATTAATACCTATTGTTAGTTCGCACGATTTTTCCCTGAGCTTTATATAATTAATTAGGTCGCGAGGCCCCCTAATGTTTCCAAAATAAATTGAAGCCTGATATCTCGTGTAATAGATGCAATAACAATATAGGCAAAAATCTTGATACGTACATACAGGCACTCACTTTAGGATTGATTAAAGATTTGCAACTGTCATGTTTGTGTATGTGCAATACAATATGTGAGAATGAAGAAATAAATCTTCGTTATTTTAATTATAATTTTTAAAACCTAAACATCTAAGGTTTCTGCTCAGGTTACGTTAGTTTATATGGTAACACGAAAATAAATTACACGCTCAAACACTTTTAAATAATGAATGGATCGAAAAGCCTCGTTTAACTAAACTTTAGCCCACATGTCAAATATAGTATGAGCTCAGTTTCGCTATTGCGACGACATGTTTAAGCGAAGGGTTACCTAAAAATGTTAAGTACCTGTTTCCTTATGTTAAAGCATCTACACAGAAACTAGTTTTCACTGATAGGGTAGTATTTGTCGACCCAAGGTTTTTTGGGTCGTGTTTTGTATGTTATTTTTGCAGTGGCGGGTTTGGTAGTATAGTTTGTTTTGTGGAAAAGTTTTCGTTAGCACGACAGTTGCTGTTTGGAGGTAATGTTGACCCTTGAAAAGATCTTTGGTAGTTGCATAAAAACGTATACAAATGTTATATGAAAGGATGTAATTACTCCTTTATTATTATCCTAAGGATAATCCTGCTATATTTTATTTCGGCACTATAGCACTTTGGCACTATAGCGTAACAAACGAAGCAATATAAAGCGCAATATAGCGACCGATATTTATCACCATAAACTACAACGTGTCATTGAAATTTATTCTTTAAAATATAGAAATTTAATGTGTGGAGTATGTGTTGCTTATGGCACCCAAATTACTACACACGTTGTAGCCAATTGCACGTTGGTGCGTTTACAATTTAGGATGTTTTTATCTGTTATAGTGCGAAACTATTTAGCGCAAAAAACAGATATAGTGGAATTATGAAAACCGCTAATGTAATAATTCTTTACGTTACAGTCATTTAATTCAGAAACTTTGTTATAGGCTGCGACTACTTGATGCTAACCCGCCAAACTCATAAATGCAATTTAAAAAAAAAGACCAAAAATGGCAGAATAGCTTTACAATATGTTGCGTGTAATTGATTCTGGTCGATGGAATGGTTTTTTAAAAAGATGAAAAAGGCCTTCAACATTTGCTTAGTATGGGACAATTTGTTTATTAAAAGTGATATGCTTTAAGTTCTTCGTTTTTTATTTTTCTTTTATACTTTTATATAGGGCACAAAAAAGTGGTGCTATGACTGTTTCGGCTTTTCTGTTTCAACTCTAAAAAATATGGTAAAAAAAATGTTGCTCCAGTATTTGGGTACACCTAAAAACCCATCTGATCCCAACTGAACCCAACTGATCTGATTTGCCAAAATAGCCCCAAAATCGTAAGTTCAGTTCGACGAGATCTGTTTTCAAATTTTTCTTACTAAAAACCCAACTGCCCAACTAATGTGCATTATTATGCTCACGTTCTGTGACAAACTGTATTACATTATCGAACTAAACCCAACTGAATCCCAACTGGAACCCAACTGAAACCCAACTAAAACCCAACTGAATCCCAACTGAAACCCAACTGATACTTTACAATGTAGCTTGCAGTTCAGTTTAGTCAGGGCTGTGTTGTAAGGTTACGTTCATGCAATCATGCAACTAAGGGACATCTGAAGTGCTGATTCACTGCATTATAATGACCTGGGTAGGGCGTAGGGTATGCTCATAAATGAACTTAATTTTAATATTTTCAATAATGTATGTGTATAACGTATAAACATATAAGTGGCGGATACAGGATTTGGCCATGGGGGGGGGGGGGGCTAACAATGTTAAGCGAAAATCTTAGTGAATGGCCGCTACTATCTCCACTCCGTTACAAATTTCCTTTAAGGGGACAGAGGGGGGGGGACCCGGAGGGGATAATTTCGCCCCATCTGGATCCGCGCTTAAAGCAAATAATCTTGCTTAAGGTATTACATACATTAAAAAATTACGAAATTACTCATGGAATCCAAGCACTAAAAAAACAATAGCAAATAGCAAACGTAGGTAGATTCCAAACTCTTTTGGAGATTAGCGAGGAAGGAAACTTATGTGGTTTTGATGGCAGGGATTTTCGGAAAAACTCTTGCTCAAAATAATTACTTTTGGAGGATTTTAAAACTCTTCGAATTTTCAGCATTGAGTAATGGGAGTTTTGGGAACTTAAAAATTTAAAAATGGCAAACAAATAGTCCCTGGGTTTTCTTGGCATTATTTTGGCCATTTTCTCATTTGTTGGCAAATAAATTTTCCGGAATATTAGTGGCAACTAGGCTTGGCGTTTTAGAGGCCTATTACGGCTTCTTAAGGCATGGGTAAAATATTGGGTAGATCATTGGTATTTTCTTGGCCGGTGTGTAGCCGACAAGGCCAAGAAATTACATTTCGCTGAAGCTTATAACTTTCTGATAAATCAACGAGCATTTGTTGGCCCAGTCTTAATATGCCTACCAATCCCGGGCAACCTAAGCCGCACATGCGTGTTTGAAGTTTGAATCATCAGAGCAGGAGCAGAAAAATAATATTTAAGAAGTAGAAAAACTGTACGCTAGGTGGCTTTTAGGGAGAGTGCACAAATGGCGCCACATTATGTGATTAATTTTCTGAGCTACCCACTCCTTGTTACTTATGTTAAGCATACAAAAAATCACCACTTATCACACCTACCTACCTACCTATAAGGTGAGGACGTTTGTGCACCCTTCCAATTCTTGTTACTATTGCCTGTGTGTATGCAGCATAGTAAAAAAATCCGGCGCTTTGCGCCGGATTTGACGACCGTGAGCTGGCCCGAAGTAGATGCTGAGCTTCAGAAAAGGCGCAAGACAATTTATGTTACGCTAAAAAATGATATAAGATTTATGCAAGCTCCCCATGTAGTTTAATATAGCTAAGATATTTTTATAAATTGAATCATTTACAAATAACGTAATTATGGACAATCTCCGAATATCTGTTACGCCTATAGGTAAGTACGTGACATGTAGTTAAAACAGGATAGAAATAAATTTAAAGTCAGGACTTCAGATGCTAGAAACTGTGGTATTTTGAGGACGTTATTATGGACGATCTCTAAATATCTATAACACATATAGGTCAGTCCGTGACATGTAGATTAAATTTTCAAGTGACATCATTTGCGCGTCACCCTCAACCTGCTTACCTAATAAGAATGCGATTTCATCTGGGTAGGGGTTTCTAAAAGAAATTTTCGCCTGACGTCATTTGCGCGTCACGCCTAGCCTGCTTACCTAATGTTAATGCGAAAGCAGCTTGGGGGGGGGGGGGTGTCTACAAGAAATTTTCACGTGACGTTCACCACCTTGGGTTGGGGCGGTGATCCATGGTGAAGAGACTGGAGTCGTAGGTTCAAATCCAGCTAAGGCGCATGGGGTGAGCCAACTTGCAATTCTTCGTATTTATCTCGTAGGTTTCCATTTTTACTGACTTTCGACAAAAAAGTTGGCTCACTCAGACCACCCTACTTTATTCGAATTATTTTTGTGGAATTGCGTATGCAAATTCATAAGAGTGCCGCCGGCTGCTGTGATAAACATCTTCTTTGTTCTTGGATCCTGGCTTTGTGTTAGGCGCTATTTGGAGGATTGTTCGAGGATGTAACCCGGCGACAACCTAAACTGTGTGCCGTGAGACGGAGAGTGCATGATTCCGGTGTTCGAGGTCCTGCCCACTGTCCCGCCACAACTTAAATATCCTATTTCCCACAACGTCAAGAATCAAGACCTCGAATGCTGTTGCAGATCAATATAAATGTGTGGTAGATGGTGCGAAATACTGCTTGTAGTAAGTTTGTTTTAGTCATCTATTTAGTATACAATCATAGTCTAGTTGTGATTTCGGTCTTTTGTACTTCTTAGTAGTCATTCCTATATTCGTTTAGCTTTAAGCCGTTTTAATATTGACGTATTTTTACATTAGTTTATTTTATTTATGTGACATAGTTATTCCAAATAGTCATGAGTGGAAAATACTTAGGTTGTAAAAAGCAAGTAAGGCGAAATCAATTTAAAGTAGTCTGTAGTAGTTGCGATAAGGCGTACCATGTTATTTGTACTTCGTTGGGGTTTAATAACAGGCAGGATGAAATTATATTGGACTGGGAGTCCATGGATTGTAGGCAAGGTACACAGGATTTAGGTATATGTGTAGATTGTGGGGCTGGAATTGATGACAGTTCTAATGGTAGTAGCAATTACTGCTTGCAATGTCTGTTTCCTCTTAGTGAATGTACTGTGGTGCCTGAGAGTAATTATTTGGATAATACGAATTGTACTAGTGCTGTAAGTAATTCTTTACTTGAGTCTAAGGGCTTTAAATATTTACCTCATAATGTCAGTGGTCTGAATGTAGCAAAAACTGAAAGCCTGAAGTTGCTAGTAAATACATATAACCTAGATGTATTATGTGTGTCTGATTTAAAGCTGATTAATGTAGTTTTTTTTGGCCTATTAGCTATTAAAGGCTTTAGTATGCATAGATTTGACAGAGTTGGCAGCGCTAGCCGTGGTGGGGGTATAGTTATTTACATGCGAAATGGAATTGAATTTGTTAATATAAACATTCTAGAGACAGTGCTAGTGCCTAAGAAGCTAGAGATGACAACTGTTAAATTGTTTGTTCCTTTCTGTAAGCCACGGTTACTGACAGTAGTGTACAAGTCGCCTGATGTTAGCAAGACTGAGTTTTTAGATTACTTTTCTCTGTATGTTGCTGATCTCAAGTTACTAAACCTGGAGTCAGTAACTATGGGGGATTTAAATATTGATATATCTGTTCAGGATAAGTAATCAAAACTTTTGGGCAGTATTGCCAGGCAGAGTGGTTTTAAACAGTTAGTTGATCAACCAACTCGTAGAACATTAACTACTAGTAGCATAATTGGTCACATATATGTAAGCAATGTTTCCATGCATACTAATAGTGGAGTATTGAGTGTAGGTATTTCTGACCATTGTGCAGTCTATACTGTGAGGAAGGCGGTCAAAATGCATTATCCTGTTAAGCACATTAAAACAAGGAACTATTTAAATGTTAATTGGGATAATGTAAATAAGGATATGAGTCTTATTCCTTGGTCAATAATCGAGATTTTTGATGATGTTAATGATGTACTTAATTATTTTGAATTGTCAATTTTTGAAGTTTTAAATGGGCATGCTCCTGTAATATCTAGGCGAGTTAAACGTAAAATATCTCCTTGGCTTACCATAGAACTAAAACGCAGAATGCACTACCGTGATAGCTTGAAATTAAAAAGCTTGCAAACAAAGGATTCTGAACTTTTTAGGCTGTATAAAGAGGAAAGAAATAATATCAATAGAGACATTTCTAAAGCGAAGTATGTATATTACCGTGAGAAGTTTGAGGAAGTACCATCGTCGTCAAATGTATGGGCGGTACATAATAGGCTCATAGGCAAGAGTAATAGTGGCTGTGCTGTTGCACAGTTAAATGTTGGGTCGGAAATAGTAACTGACGTAGATAAATTGTCAAAAGCATTTGCATCTGCTTTTGTTGTTCAGTCGTCTACTGTAGATGTAAATAATTTGGATGAGTTGTATGATAGCATTTCTACTAATAATGATTTTGAGCCGTTCACACCCGATGAGGTGATGACGAGTATATCTTGTTTGAAATCAAAATCCGAATGTAACCCAAATGAATTATCGTATTTTGTTCTCAATAATTGTAAGAAGTCTTTGGTTCTTCCACTAGCACTTCTATTTACGCAGTTTCTATGTTTAGCATCGTAACCAGCAAAGCTAAAAATTGCAGTTGTGACTCCGTTGTATAAAAAAGAGGGCTCTAGGCTTGATGCACTATCTTATCGCCCTATTTCTACTTTACTAGTTTTAGATAAAATTCTTGAGAAAATGCTTTATTTTAGACTTTTAAGTAGAAAAAATTTGAATGACCAGCAACATGGTTTTATAAGTGGCCGATCATGTCAGAGTGGAACGCTGAAGTTTATACAGGATGTGTTTAACTGTATTGATTTAAAATGTGGAAGAGTCATAGCAGTCTTTATAGATTTAAAAAAGGCATTTGATTTAGTCTCTCACTATCAGTTATTAGTCAAACTAAGAGATGTTTAGAAAATTGACGGTAATTTATTGAAACTTCTAGTAGACTACTTGCGGCATAGAAAGTTTAAAATAGTTGGTTCTGAAGTATCTGACTCGTTTGACCTGTGTGTTGGAGTTCCACAAGGGTCTGTTTTAGGACCACTTCCTATTATTATCTACATAGATAAAATCTCGGAGGTTATTTTAAGTGGTGTTGATTTTGTGCTTTATGCTGATGACCTAGTTTTATATTATTACTCACCTGTCTTTGCAAATACTATTGCCCACATACAGGCATGTCCTAATGATGTAAATGATTGGTTCGTGTCACACGGACTTCCTGTAAATGTATCTAAGACAAAGTTCATGGTTTTGCATAAAGCAAGAGACTATAAAGTACCTGTTGATGTTAAGCTAAGCTGTAATGGTCATGATATTGAACGTGTGTGGACGTTTCGATATCTAGGTATTATTGTGGATTCTAATTTGAGCTTTAAAAATCATTTTGAATATGTTAATAATGAAGTAAGCTCAGCCACTGGAATGATTGTCAATTTAAAACGATTTTTGAATTTCAATATTTTTGTAATTATGCTGAATGCATATGCATCAGCAGTACATATGTACTGTCGATAGTTGATTATTGTGCCATAGTGTATACAGTCCAAAGTAAAGGTGAGCTGCAGGCATTGCAGAATAAAATTAATAGTTTAATTATTCAGTTTACTGACCAAAATGTGTTTAAAAAGCGGAAGAACAAATCTGATCGCTTAGTACTTATGCAGAATGTATAACTGGAGCAGACAAATACGTTGTCAGTAACGAAAAAAATAAGTTTGTATTTGATGTCATTTGTGTACAAAATGATAAAATATGGTTCTAATATGGCTAATTTTAGCTCATGGTATGCATTAAAGCAGCCAGAGCGTGTAACGAGGTCTAGTAATTCATGTATTTTGGAGTATCCTACTAATTGTAATACAGAAGTGTATAGACGCTCGTTTTTGTATAGAAGTATAACTGAATGGAATGCTTTGCCGGATAGTGTAAAGTGTTTTGAAGATTGTAATTTCAGGTCCGTTCTTACTAAATACCTAATAAGTGTAAGAACACCAATTGAATATTCAGTGCATAAACCACCGTAATGGGTAGTGCACCATATAAATGTCTTATTGGTAATGAATCGTGTATGCGAAATTTGGATTGATTAGTATTAAGTCAATGATTTGCTTTGAAAATGTGTGCTTGTAATTGTATTAGTTTTTTATTTTTTATTCAAGTTTGTAAAATTATGATAGTGTCCTTCATTGAAAATCAGTACAATTGTATAGAATGAACCTGACACTGTAATAAAGTTCACTTAAACTCAAACTCAAACGTCATTTGCGCGTCACCCCTAGCCTGCTTACCTCATGTGAATGCAATAGCAGCTGGGTGGGGCTCTCTAACAGAAATTTTCACGTGACGTCATTTTCGCGTCACCCCTAACCTGCTTACCTAATGTTAATGCGACAGCAGCTTGGCGGGGGTGTCTCGCAGAAATTTTTACGTGACGTCATTTGTGCGTCACCCCTAACCTGCTTACCTAATGTGAATGCGACAGCAGCTGGGTGGGGGTGTCTAGAAGAAATTTTTACGTGACGTCATTAGCGCGTCACCCCTAACCTGCTTACCTTATGTGAATGCGACAGCAGCTGGGTGGGGGTGTCTAGGAGAAATTTTCAAGTGACGCCATTTGCGCGTCACCCCTAACCTGCTTTCCTAATGTTAATGCGATAGCAGCGGGGTGGGGGTGTCTAGAAGAAAATTTCACGTGACGTCATTTGCGCGTCACCACTAGCCTGCTCACTTTATGTGAATGCAATAGCAGCTGGGTGGGGGTGTCCAATAGAAATTTTCGCCTGACGTTATTTGCGCGTCACCTCTGCATTAGACAATCAGACATCAGACTATATGCCATTGAATACTGCAGCTGAGATTGGCTGGGTCTGTAGTATAAGTTTTACTGGTATTCGCCCCGCAGAACTTTGAAATTAGGTGGTATGTATGCATATTCTGTATTTGTTTACACGCATGGTACGCTTTTTTAAAAGCTCACTTTTCTGACTTTTGACATGGGTTCAGTCAACTGTTAATTGTAAAGAAATGCCCAGAGCGATTAAATTGAAAAAACAATACAGACCTGCTAGCGCATTTGTAATGCTTTTAAAGATTTTTGGAGTTGATCGCTAGAAACGTGTGACCTGAAGTGTACGGCCAACAGACGCACGGACGGACGGACAGACGGACATGACCATTTTATAAGATGCTTAAGCTCAGCATCTAAAAAGTAATAGTGTAGTTCTTTTGAATTGTGTGTGTTTGACTACAGAATGGAGCATGTTCTCAGCAAAATTCCTGAACTGCTACCTCATTATTCAAAATTTGAAGAATAAAAATCTGGCGCTTCGCGCCGGATTTGTCGACCGGGGGTGGGCCCGAAGTAGATGCTGAGCTTGAACAAAGGCGCAACATAATTTATGTAACGTTAAAGAATGACATAAGATTTATGGAAGCTCCCCTACCATCAATAGGCCATACACGAATGTACGAAACATGTAGCTAAATCATAGTAAGACAAAACAAAAGTGACCTGGCTGTTTTCGTTCACGACCGCCCTCCCGGTCGACAAAACCAAAAAATGTTGGGCTCTACCCAGGCTCACTCAATTTTCCTCTGGACTCATTTGGACTCATGCCATGAGCCCATATTGAGGGCTCATGGGTTTTTCGTTTCCGTAGTGGGGTATTGAGTCCGACTCATTCAAAAGTGACCGTCTGGCTCATTTTGGACTCAGTACTGTCTTCCAAAAAAATATCGAGTACTGCAAACTGAAAACTGCAATTGGTACTGGCACTGGCACCTGGCACTGGCACTGGCACTGGTGACGGTTACTGTATTGCTAGTAATATTTAAATTGAAGCAGTGGCTTGTGATTGTGGTGTGTAAGCAGCGTTAATGGCAAATGGTGTTGAAACTTGAGCTGATGTGAATTATTGTGAACCGTGAGCCCGTGACACTTAACTATTTTAAAATAAAAATAATTGTGTTATTTTAGGTAAATTTTAACTACTAATTAAATGTCTGATCCGGATTACATTTTTAACAATACTTTAGACAGTTCAGATATTTTGGACGTTTCTGCAATCACAGGGCTAGATTTAGATCTATCTAGCAGTTCAGATATTATACCTGGCGGGATTCGGGGGTTTGACAATATTGATAATGAAGCCGAATATATTAATAGCAAAAAAACTGATTTCCAACTGTATCTAAATCTAAATGTAAACGTAGTTCTAGGTTACAAAAAGAAAAAACACCGTCTGTGCCTCGTTCAGCTGTTGGTGTATTATTAAATTAAGTGCATTCAGGCATTAAAAATATTCCCAATGTCAATAATGATGGCATTAACATCAACCACGGTCCTAATTCTGTCGAGCCTAACAGGTATGAAAGACGCAAACGTAGTCGCAGTCCTAATAATAGCAGCGTTAGCAATAGCAATGACACCGAGTTTTAAAATTATTAACAATTCAGTAGCTCGTATTTAAAGCCTCAAACTATGCGTAACGTATCAGGAGCAGGAGCAGAAGGTGAACTAGCTAGTTGTAACGGAGCAAGAAAAACAGTGTCAGAGAAGTCAGAGTCCTCAGAGTCAGAGTCAGACGATGACGATTCAGGCAAACCAAAATATAACACAAAAGTTACTGAAACTGACCTTGGCCTTGACCTTAATCCTATAAGCAACTTAGATGGTCCTGATGGTCCACGTAAAAAAAGTATCAAATTAAAAAAATATTCTGATTTAGTCAGAAAATACGCAACTAAAAATAAAAAAATACCAATGCAAATTATCCGAAAACAGTTTGATTATACGAAACAAGGTTTTTATTTGTGTAAAGTTGAAGGTTGTATGTGTGCTGTTAAGCACGCACAGTCTCTGCGTCGACACTGGTTTACTCATGTGCTTCAAGAGGAAGACGACGACATGAATTCTGACATTTCTGACGATGGCGATGGCTTAGATAGCTACACTAGTGTAAACACCACGCACACTTAGACTAAGACTGGCTTGCACAGCCACAATAATTCCAGGGACAGTTATTATTATGATTTAGATTTAAGTTTCGGGCCTGAGTCTGATTTAGACTTAGACTCAGATGACTCAGAGTCATACCAGTCCTACCAGAGAGCTGAAACTGAAAGTAATGAGAGGTTAAAACGAAGACGGGCACAGGGAGGCTTGAAAAAGCATTTGTCACAGAAAAAATTAATTCTGGACTGATTTAGTACTGTATATAGTTATAAATATATCTGCACTACTTGTAAATATTTTCGAGTTATGTATTTTGTGTAATATATTTTATACTATAATTATTTATATTTACAAATAATAAATGTATCTGCACTACTTGTAAATATTTTCGAGTTATGTATTTTGTGTAATATATTTTATACTATAATTATTTATATTTAAAATTAATAAATGTATCTGCACTACTTGTAAGTATTTTCGAGTTATGTATTTTGTGTAATATATTTTATACTATTATTATTTATATTTACAATTAATAAATGTATCTGCACTACTTGTAAATATTTTCGAGTTATGTATTTTGTGTAATATATTTTATACTATTATTATTTATATTTACAATTAATAAATGTATCTGCACTACTTGTAAATATTTTCGAGTTATGTATTTTGTGTAATATATTTTATACTATAATTATTTATATTTAAAATTAATAAATGTATCTGCACTACTTGTAAGTATTTTCGAGTTATGTATTTTGTGTAATATATTTTATACTATTATTATTTATATTTACAATTAATAAATGTATCTGCACTACTTGTAAATATTTTCGAGTTATGTATTTTGTGTAATATATTTTATACTATTATTATTTATATTTACAATTAATAAATGTATCTGCACTACTTGTAAATATTTTCGAGTTATGTATTTTGTGTAATATATTTTATAATATAATTATTTATATTTACATTTTACAATTAATTGTATTTCATTAAAAGTCAAGATTTTACTTATTTGCTTGACATTTTATTACATTTAAATGTTTTTTTATTCATATTACCTAATATAATTTAATTAATTGTACTAAATAAAAAAATAAAATAAATCAAAATGTTCAATTTGTAATTTATCATTCAGTTTTGGTGTTGATTCCGTTCACACAATGGAATATTAATACTATTTTATTTTATTATACATTTTTTATAGGTAGGTAGTAGTAGGTACAAATTACTTTTAGTATCTGAGGGGTCGGCTCATTTCTGAGGGAAAGAGGTGGAAATTTTTCGTCGGACTCACTGTGAGGCCCATGGGCTCCTTATGGACTTAAAAAACGAACGAACTCGAACGGCACTTTTTTCATCGGGCTCACTCAAGGCTCAAAATTTTTGGTTTTTTTAAAAATAAGTGACTACCGTTCACAAGTATTTTGACAAGCAAAAGTGACCGACTGTCTTACTATGAGCTAAATATAGCTGGACAATTTTTGAGAATTGCATCATTCACAAATGACGTCTCTTATGAAAGCTCCCCTGCCATCACTAAGCCATATATGTACGTCGCATAAAGTTTAATGAAAGCTAGGACATTTTTAAAAATTGCTTCATTTAAAAATAACTTCATTTATGGAGTTTTCCTCAACATCAATAATCCATATACGAATGTACGTAGCAAGCAGTAAAAATTGGTTGAAAAAATTTTAAAGTGGAAAATGGGGGTTCCTTAAATTATGATATTTGCCAGACGTCATAATAGACGATTCCTAAAAATCTTTAGGCTACATAGATATGTTTGTAGCATGTAGTTAGAATAGGTTAATAAAAATGTTAAATTTGGCAATGCAAGTCCCTAAAACTATATATACGATATGACGATATTTGGGGGACGTCATTATCGAAGATCCCTGAATATTTTTAAACTATGTATATGGATATCGGGACATGTAGTCACAATAGTATGGAAAAAATTCTAAAGTTGGCAATGGGGTACCTAAAACTATGATATTTGTCAGACGTCATTAAAAACGATCCCTAAATACCTATAAACTATATAGATATATTTGTGGCATGTGGTTACAACAGTTTGGAAATAATTTAAAAGTTAGCGATGGGGGTACCTAAAGCTATGATATTTAAAGGACGTCATTATGAACGGTCCCTGAATACATATAAACTATATGGATATATTTGTGACATGTAGTTACAACAGTTTGGAAATAATTTAAAAGTTAACAGTGGGGGTACCTTAAACTATGATATTTGTTTGACGTCATTATTTACGGTCCCTGAATACATATAAACTATATGGATATATTTGTGACATGTAGGTTCAATAGTTTGGAAAAAAATTAAAGTTGCCCATGGGGGCATCTAAAACTATGATATTTGTGGGACGTCATTATAGACAATCCCTGTATGCTTATAAACTATATAGATATATTTGTGACATGTAGTTACAATAGTTTGGAAAAAATGTAAAAGTTGGCAAAAAACCATGATATTTGTGGGATGTCATTATGGACGATCCCTGAACACCTATAAACTACATATGTAGTAATATTTGGGACATGAAGTTACTATAGTTTGGAAAAAATGTAAAAGTTGGCAAAAAAATATGATATTTGTGGGACGTCATTATGGACGATCCCCTGTAGAATAGAGAGGAATTGAAATGCCAATAGGCTGGGCTTGTGCTCGAACTCTGGAGCCCTGAGTGTGAAGATTTTCCAATTCACCTTTCCAAAACTGCAGTCCAGACCTACGACCACTACACTAGACTGCCATGTAAACGTACATATTGTGAGCAGTACCTTTACTTGCATAAGAAACTCGTGAAAATTTTCCATGTATATTTAAAATGGCGAAACTTGAAAAAGCTCTCAGCTCCGTATGTACCTTCCCTGTATTATCAGCCCTTTTTTAGATGCTGAGCATCTATAGGAATGGCTATGTCCGTCTGTCTGTCTGTCTGTCGATGTGTGATTTTTTGTCGTGCTCCACAGGTCACAGTTTTCAATTTAATTTTTTCAAATAAATTTTAAATGATGGTGAATGCGATGGAATAGAACCCTATTGTTTTTGGAATTAAACGGATTTACTAGTTTTTCACAATTAACGATATAATGGACCAACTTTTTAGCATTACAATGCATGCAGGAAAAACGGGTCTTTGGCAAGACTTTACATGCATTTCAATTTCAATACTTGCCACTGAAGCTAAGTAGGTAGGTACATGCGCCGCACGTTCCATATACCTGACATTCAGTGGATATTCGTACCATAGAAAACTTCCGATTAACATAGGATTTTACTAGTAGGGATGCAGGGATTATCCATAAATTACGTCAAACAAATGTTACAATTTTAGGGACCCCTACTGTTATAAGTTTAAAAATTAGCTTAAAATATATCCTTAGCATAGAATTTCAGTGGTATGCATGCAGGGATAGCCCATAAATTACGTCATACAAATTTTACCATTTTAGGGATCCCCACTGTCAGAAGTTCAAAAATTAGGTTGACATGTATCCTTAACATAGAATTTTACTAGTGTGCATGCAGAGATCGTCCGTAAAGGACGTCATACAAATTTTAGCATTTTAGGGACTTCGACTGTCATTAGTTCAAAAATTAAAATTACGTAACACAAATTTTACTATTTTAGGGATCCCTACTGTCATTATTTCAGAAATAAGGTTGACATGTATCTCTAACATAGGATTTTACTATTATGTTACAGGATTCGTCTCTGAATGACGTCATACAAATTTAACGATTTAAGTGCCCCCCACTGTCATTAGCTCGAAAATCAGGTTGACATATAACCTCAACATAGGATTTTACTAGTATGCATGCAAGGGTCGTCCAAAAATGACGTCATATCAATTTTACTATTTTAGGGATCCCCGCTGACATAAGGTTAGAAATAAGGTTGACATATATCCTTAGCACAAGATTTTACTAGCACGCATGCAGGGTTTGTCTATAAAGGGCGTCGCACAAATTTTACCATTTAAGAGATTTTCATGCTTTTATTTCGAAAATTAAATTAACCTATATCCTTAACATTAAATTTCTGAAGCTTACGTACGGCAATCGTCCCTAAATGACGTCATTCAAATTTTACTGTTTTAGGGATCCCCAATGTAATTAGTTCAGAAATTAGGTGTACGTTTGTCCTCAACATATGATTTTACTAGTATTCATAGGGAGATCGTTCATAGATGGCGTTGCTTAAATATTACTATTTTAAGTACCGCGGCTGTCATAAGTTTTAAAATGAAGTAAACAGGTACCCATATTATGGAATGCTTCCAGTATTCATGCTGGAATCTTCCATTTATGGCGTCATCTGAATACCACTATTTCAGGGATCTGCTCTGAATTTGTTCACGAATTAGGTAAACAGATACTTTGAACGCAGGATATTGCAATAATACATACACGGATCGTTTATAAATGACTTTATCCAATTAATATTATTTAAATAATCCCAAAGTTATTTGTTACGACTTAATCAAATTAGAAATTCAAGTAAAACCTAAAGTGGAGTTAGGCGCTGTCGTAGTTTCAGCGTTGCCACACTAGGGTTCTACTTTTTTACTAAAGCAATTATTCGCTGTAAGCTCAGCATCTACTTTGGGCCCCCGGTCGACAAATCCGGCGCGAAGCGCCGGATTTTTTATCTTGAAACATTGATTTAATTCTTGGTCGGTATAACTGCTAATTTTGAAGAAACTATAACTTTAATAATAACCAAAAACAAAACCGCACTTCTCTCTCGCTTTTGTGGGCGATTAAAAAAGGTTTTAATTTAAAATCTTTAAAACTGCGACTTGTAGCGTGCGACCGACGGCCATACAGACAGACAGACAGAACGACAGCCAACATCAGACCAATAGATGCTTGCTCAGCATCTAAAAACTAATCATTGCAGCGTCACGGTGCAGCGTGCGGTGCAGCGTCACGGTGTAATAATTTAATAACGGATTACTTTTAAGTAAGTTCATCACACAAGGTTGGTCAAGGAACGTATAAAACAGAGTTAAATTGACAACAAAACTTGTTGTACTTATATGTTATGTTATGTTGACTGTGATATTCATAAATAACTTCAAAAGTTTACCAACCTACGAAGTTTCTATTCGTTTAACTAAGCCTGAAAGTAATAAGTGCATACCAAATATTTTTTCTGGCTTCAGCGGAAGTGATTTTCAAACTCACTAGTCAGTCGCAATAATAATCACAATGCTGTTACAATCTCGGCTTTTTTGTGTAAACTAAATTGAATTATTAACCAAACAAATTGACGCAAAAATGAATCCTTGTAATAGTAAACATGTTGATCTGTTGGTTGTGTAATACGATAACGCGTAAATGTGATCACCACTTAAATATGATCAGTGGCTGCCGTTCAAATATTACCGCCTTTAAAAATCTGTCCGACTAATACTCCAACAGCTTATTAGACAAGTTCGTTTTTCAGGGTCTGACTTAATATATTACCTATTTACTCAAAATCCCTGACTCATGAGTTAAGTAAAAAAGATGAGTTTCCGTTCCAAATTTACTTAACTCTGTGACTCCCAAAAGGCGGCAAGCATGTTTCAAGCACTTCAAGCACTTACGGTCATGCGCAGTGCTGCTCAATACTTGAGTCAGAGCGTTACTCAAATTTTGGTTTTTGAGTAACTCTGACTCAACAAAATCACTCCTTTCTCTGGCGGGAACGGTTGCACCTCCTCTTTTTACTTTCACTATGAGTAAAATCTTAAGTCACAGGCAGAACCGAACGTCCTTATTGTCTCAGCTACCATTGAGAAAGGAGACAAATATCGACTTATATATTTCCCTACTTTCGGAAAATAGCAATTAATAGATGCAGGGATGGCTGGCCGTAGTGCTGCTGTCCCTAGATGCTAAATAATAAATGCTAGTCCTTGCTGGCTGAATGAGAGGTATCGGCAATATCGGGGAAGACTTTATGAATTGCCTACTAACTAATGGGTTGGTGTATGGTGAGCACAATAACTATATGGATGCATAAATCGAATGAATGAATTATGTTATGCGCTTAACTTGCATGCAACAAATATTATAATGTAAATAAGTAAATACACTTTAAAAGAAATGCAATAACATGAACGTAGTGACACATAAGATTGTAGATTACTTCACGAATTAATTGAATGTTACTTTATTTACGAAAAGGAAAATGGGATCAATGTCCCGAAACAAAATGTAAATTCCTAATAAAATGATACTGTTACTTTTACTTTGATATCAACGAAAGGAAAATGAAAAGCTATTTATTTATGATAATGTTTTTGTCCGAATATTTTGTAATTAATATATATTAAAAGATACGATACCGTGTGATGCTTACTCGATCAGAATTCGTACAGCTCGAGGGATGGGGTCCAAAATACGAAACTTAATAAACGAAGATTGTTGAGTTTATTGACCTACGACCGTTTATTTCTAACAACTAAAAATATTATTAACTTTAAAACGAAAAGCTACTGTCGATAAAGTAGTTTAAACAAATACGAAAATGAAATATGAGTCAGAGATATTTCAACGAAATAAAATAAAGATGCGAACAGAAACTTTCTACGCGCGAATATAATTTTGATGTTGCAGTAAATCCAATTCAAAGCCAACTCCCAGAGATTTTAAAATCTCTGCATGAGGAAAGCTCTCTCAGACGCTTCCTCTCTCGTCCCTACATTCGCTACGGGGGTTGGGGTTATTTTTCCTCCTGATCGAATTCTGACGAACAAGCCTCGCATCCACGGATCCTTCTCGAGTTCTTCAGTTCCAAAAGGATTTCTTGAGCTCGCCGATTATTCTTCTTTCAAATCCTCACCCAAGGGTCGACGTCCGCGCTCGACGTCCGAACGGGTAAGCGGAAACGGAAATGAAACTGAAAATAATTGATGTGGAAAGAAACTGCACACACATTAAATTATTTTCCTACGTTCTCTTTTATTTAACACAATAATTAGTTGATCCATCAACACAAAATGGGATCAAGACAAATTTTAATAGAAATTACATGAAAAAGGCCCGAACATAATTTGCCTTGCACAAAATTAACTGATTCGATTAATACGTCATAAACATTTAATGATTTCAGTCTATCTTCTCGGAGATCAGATCGTAGGCACAAAACGGTAAGTCATATACATAGTTTGAATGATGCACTCGCTGATGAGTGTATGGAAAAGTCTCAGTTCTACAGTCACGAAATTTTAACTGCCCAAAAACGTCAGGTGGGCGAAAAATAATAATAATACGTTTTCTATAAGTTACTACAAAAAATGCACAGGTACTTGCTAAGTACCTGGTCAACTATACTACGTCAAAAGTACCTAAAACGGTATGCATACTAACTACTACTACTAAACGAAAGTACCAACGGGCACATAACAAGACAGGAACGTAAAAACATAAACAAACAAATTTTAATTCAGCCAATCGGCATATGGCCGTGGCTCAAAACAAAAACAATAAATTTTCTTTGGAGTACGTTACTTATAAACTCCCACGCGCTTTCGAATCAATCTACCATTGATAGGGGAAATGGCCCATCCGAATTTTACCATTCCCAATTTAGCTGGAGCCACGATTGGAGGTGGGCATAGCTTAACCTCGGTGGCTTCACTACCGTACTCTACCATATACACTTTCGGATCGCTAGGATTTTCCGGAGCTTCATCTACACTTTTTTGTTTGATTCGGGGCATAACAACAGCCAAAGGTTTATGAATCCTATATCGGTGATACGGCTTTGACTCTAGTTTTATCGCTCGGAACTCAAGTTTTAGACGCTGAACACGATCCCGAAGAAGTTCATTTTGATTCATTGCGAACCACCCGACTTTCTCTCCTTTTTCATCGTAGTGTTCGTCCCATCTTTGAGGAAATCCGGAGTACTCTTCCTCAATTTCCAACTGATCTTCAGCATTGAACATTTTCTCGGGTACGATTTCTTTATCATCGTCTTCGGTGTTCCCATTGAATTGAGGAATTTGCCTGTGAACTATAGAAAATAACACTCACACAAATTAATCCTCCTACGTTCACTTATTTCATTTTCTACATTTACGAAAAATAATATATATTTTAATTTATAGTTTCTACGTACTCTGGAAACTATTACGAGAGAAATCGACATTCTCGGACTCCACGAAGGGTCCCTGTACTATCGCCGCTACATATGGACAATCTTCCATCTATGTGCATTGGAAGGTGGGAAGGAAATCAAAAAAAATAAAAATAAAAAGTAAAAACTTCCCAATTATAACCTCTGGACATAGAACGGCAAAATTGTGAGTCTACTTTCGTGTCACTTTTATCTACATTCGAAAGAAAAGTAAATTTTAACGAAACTAAAATTATGAGATGCAAAATTATTATATTTTACGAAAGTGAAAATCTGTGCAGTTTTATGCAACTTAAAATATGAGCCTATTTAATTGTGTTATATTTACACGTCGACAGAATCTACGTTTTTCTATAAACAACTTTACGGAGAATTTTTAATGTCGATCATTGGGACAGTTACGGTACAAATGTGGACCCTGACAAGACCAACACAGTTTCACATTTGGCGAATACGGCTGGAGCCGTTGGGTTCGCTTCACCGGGCATTCATCGAAGACATGCCGCAAATTTTCTCGGAGTCCTCTATTTAGACACACTGGACACTCACGAATTTTGGGTACGTTAATTTTGGTGCCGACTTTTCAATTTCGACTTTTTCTTTCAGTGTTGCACTCGCCTCCGCAACTTCTATGAATTTATTGGCACGTTCCTCATCTTCGATCTTTTTGTGTATATCGGCGAATGTTTTCTTCAGCACATCCAACGCTGTTTGCCGTTTTTGATGATCCTCACCCAAGTTTGGATCCTGGTTTTCAATCATCTTTTCGTCTGGACTGTCGGGAGCCTCAGTAGCCAAAATTTTCGTTGGATCATCTTCGTTAATGTCCATCAAGTGGAGATTTTCATCCTCACCCGGCGTGATTATCACGGTCTCGTCATCACTCGCCATTAGGAGCTCGTCCTCACTAATATGACTCATCTTAACTTGGCACGCACACAGTTAAATTCAAACCTCAAATTATTTACATATTTTCATTCGTTCGATTTTACCTTTTTAGTGCATTTCATCTACACTACTTTTTCCAACGCAACTACTTGCAAAAATATTTGCCTGGACTTGAGACATCAAGTCCGTAAATTGCGCGAAAGCATAACTACGGTCAAGCTCTAGGGATTGTAATTTTCCAATCTGATAAATTGCGGGATCGTATCGCGTGTTCCATTTGCGATCCCTTTTGGATCGCCCTTCTTCAACTGGGACGGGTACCTGGGACCTGGAGGATCCGGGTGAATTGGGAGCTACTGGCTCTACGCTCGTAGGACTTTGTACATTACCTTGTATATTATTATTGTTAGTCGGAGTTTTTGGAGATCTAACATTGAGTTTAGGCGGAGTTTTTGATTTCACATTTGCTGGAGAAATCGAATTTCTTTTCGGCGACGGCGACGCAAAAGTTTCTTGGGCGCTGTCGAAGCGATCCCATACACTGCATGTTCTGTCCCGGGGACTAACATGCGAATTTTCATGACGTGGCCCGGCGGACACGGATCCACTCCCTTCTCTCCCCCGTGGGTCTGGAGAACTCTTAGAATCGGGAGTCTCTATAATAGTTTGGCCTCGCCAAGAATGGTGAGACACATCGGTGCTGTCCAAAGAGCCGTTACTATGGACAGAATCTGAATCATCTGTATCAGATAACATATCGTAGGGCGGAGCACTCGGAGTGGGATCACGATGTGACGGAGCACTATGATTATATATACCTCGTGGGACGACGTCGGGAAAAATATTTTTACCATCTTCTTGGGGTTCCTCGGTAGGGTCGATCGTAGGCTCGATGAAGAAAACATGGTCAGCCGCAGTGGGCTTAAATAAATTAAGCCACTCTAAATCTTGATCCACCTCCGGAAAAGGCTGATCAAGCAACGAAGGAATATATAATAGGAGGTTATGGCCATGTACCATTTCCACCTCAGTAGGCTTTTCGAGTGACGTTAAATCAAAGTCCATCGGACATAAAAAATAAACATGTTCATTCTTAATCAAACTGTAAATCTTATAAGGACCGGAATAGCGCACCATAAATTTACTGGGCGTCCCTGTTTTTTTAGTGTAATTTCGTTTTAAAACGAGATTACCGATATTAAAATTAGTATGGGGATGCCTACGGTCGAAATCCAATTTTCGTTTTAATTGGTTTTCACAAGAGTTTTGGTGAGCTTGCATGCGGTGTTTGAAAAGCTCACCGATTCTAATGAAATGCCTCTCGGGGTCATCATCTACAGAGGAGCTTTCGGACATAGTTTGATCGTAGGGATGGGTAAGAGATCGTCCATACATAAGAAAGTAGGGGCTATACCCAGTACTGCTGTGCTTGGCAGCATTGTACTCATTCGCTACGTGCGGCAATAATGAATCCCAAGGATCTTGTGATTCAAACTTTAATTTTTTTAAGATGGAGCCGAATGTAGAATTGCTCCTTTCTACAAAAGCATTACTGCTGGCATGCCGTGCCGACGTAGCAATGCGAATTATTCCATAATTTTCGCAAAAGCGAAAATACTCGTTAGAAGTGGAGGCAGCTCCATTGTCGGAGACCAGGGCCTGAATCTTATGTTTCTCGACCAGGGGTTCGAGGCAACGTATCGTTTCGGCGGTAGTGGGTCCTACAGTCGGGAATAAATATATGTATCTAGTGCATTGGTCAATGCACGCTAATATGAATTGGTGCCCTGTCTGAGTGCGATTTAAGGGCCCCAAATAATCTATGCTCATTTTTGCGTACGGAAGCTGAGGCGTAATCATGACGTGGAGCGGGCCGGAGCGGCTTTTACGTTGTATGTAATGTCTCTGGCAGGTGTCACACGAACGACACACTTCCATGACGAGTTTATGCATTTGGAAGAACCAATATTCTTCCCGGAGCGCGGCGTAAATTTTCTCATGTCCTAAATAAGAGCGATTATGCAAGTACTTTATTGACTGACATGCCAATTCTTCTGTGAGAACGCTCACCCAGAGTATACCTAAAGGTTCTCCTGATAAGCGCTCCAGTATGCCGGAGTCGGGATTCAACTGAAAATTTTTTCGGTATTTATTATACCCAAGGAATTTATTGTCAATATCTTTACGTAAAGATATAATTATTTTACTTATTCGGCGGTCGTTGAGTTGCAGAGTTTTTAGTTTGTCGAGGTCAGTCCTAATGCGATCGCACCTTTTTATGAAATCCACATCTTTTAGGGATCGAATGTAAATGGAACGGACTTCGGGCTCTCTCTCGGGAGTACGGACATGGCAGTTTCTCGGAGGACGACTTAGACTATCTGCCATTTCGTTGCATTTTCCAGCGACGTGGTAGATTTTCAGATCGTACTCACTGAGCTTCAAGCGCCAACGGATGAGACGACTGTTGCATTCGGACGTATGTAGGATTGACGTGAGGGCTGAGTGGTCGGTGTAGATATGCACCTTCCGGCCCAATACAAAATTTTGAAATTTTTGTAAAGAATAAATAATGGCGAAGCACTCCTTGTCCGTCACGGACCATTTTCTTTCGGCCGTGGTCAAGGTATGCGATGCAAAACCGAGTGGGCGACGTAATTTACCTACTTTCTGGACTAAACAGCCCGCTATTTCGAATTCTGAGGCGTCCGTCCACAACTCGAGTTGTGCATAGTCGTCGGGGAATGCTAACACGGGAGCATTCGTAATTGCCAAATTGATTTTGTCGACTGCCTCACGGCAGGAAGAGTCGAAGACGAAAGGCACATCTTTCATGAGAAGATGATACAAAGGTCGAGCCATGCGAGAATAGCCATGGATCATACGTCGAAAGAAATTAGAAATCCCTATAAAACGACGGATTTCAGTCGTACTCGTGGGATAGGGGTACTCTACGATAGTTTTGATGCGATCGGCATTAATTGACACACCCTCTTTGCTGACACGATGCCCTAAAAATATTAAACTAGGGAAGCCGATATGACATTTACTAGGCTTCAATTTTATATTAGCCTGAACGAAGAGCCAGAGAAGTAATTCTAGCCTATGCAACATTTCTTCAAAACCTTTACCACCGAAACCAGAGTTATCAACGTACTGACTCAACCATTTATGATTGTAGGGTTTCGTTATTTTAGACATAGATGATTGGAAAAGTGCGCCACTGTTTATGAAGCCAAATGCCAGTCTTTTGAATCGCCAAGTACCCGTATGATTGATGCAGGCTAAATAGTTCCTACTATCCTCCTCGACTTCTACCTTTTGGTATGAACTAGCCATATCTAATTGGCAATAATGTGTGCAATCCGCCAATTTATTTATTTTATCTACGATCGGTGGGAGGGGCACTGCGATGGGCTTAACCCTCCTATTTATTTCCCGTAGATCTAGAACTAGGCGCCAACCATTGGTGCCCTTCCTGACTACGCGCTGCTGAGAAACCCAATTCGAATGGCAGGGTTCGATAATCTGCTTCATAAGTAAATCGTCGGTGTCATCGCGGCACACGACCTTAAATAAATTCGACATGGCTGCAGGAGTTTGAATTAGGGGCGTGGGGTCAAGTAAATCGATATGTACTTGAAGAGTTTTTCCTGTTAAAGGATCGATCATTGAGGAATGGAAATTCTCTGGCTTCCAGCCAAAGACGAAATAATATTTGGATAATAATATCCGAACGATCCGTTTTTCTAAAACGGAAAGTCCCTCAAAAATCTTAAATTGATTCCATTCGTCATCGGTCAATTCTCTGCTACCCGGAATTTCATCCGAAATAGGCTTCGTGTCCTCTCCTATGGGGCATTGTTGATCGTCTATATTTATTATGTTACTTCGCATGTAACACTGCGGCAGCGGGCGATACGTACTAAATATTCCCTGTCGGGGAAGCACAAAATCTTTGTCAACACTCATGGCATGGCAATATCCGGAGCCATTGACTATGTTAATTCTATTTTCTTCTACTAGCGCTCCGTATTTGTTAAACAAATAAAAATTAGGCTCAACTACGATCGGACCATTGTAGTTTCTATCTGCAGTATAAATCAGTATGGTCGTGGTTTGGTCTACGTATAACTGAACGGGATTCACGGTGAATAAGCGCAGTTTATATTTTGGTAGCTCGGCTTCGGCCGTGCTGGACATGATGGAAGTAGCTATACTTTTCACTTCTTCATCAAAGGAACTCGTAGTTTCAACTTCGGGGCGAATCGTATGGGTACCTCCAATATGCATGGGTGTCCTACTGGCTGGCGTAACTACGGGCAAAAACGGTAAATTTAATGGATTTAAATTTTCATTAACAGACAAATTTCCACTCATGGACATGCATTCTACGGCCATATCATCATAATTTTTAACGATCGTAGGATTATGCGCATTTAATTGTAAATTCTGAGGTGGGTGCCGCGATGCCCTACCTACTCGACTTTTGGCTTATATACTATGATTCGGCCGACCGTCTATTATGAACTTAGGTTTGTCAGTTATGCAATTTTTGACTTTTGTGAACTTCACGGTTCCCAATCTGCAATGGACAATGGCATCGTACGCGATCAACATATCCATTCCGAAAACAACGTCGTTACTGGGAGAATCTATAACAAAGAATCCCCACAAAATCCATTCATCCAACTCGGGGATTTGGACTTTGATAAAAATAAACTTATCTATAAAATGAGGTGTTCCGGTATCGATGAACAGAATAGCCTGAATCAGACGACAGGGCTGAATTAAATCTGTCATACCTAGACAAGCAACAGCGAAGGGACTGATACTGCTAATGGAAGCGCCAGTATCGGTTAGCACATTAATATTTAGGCCTTTTCCATTCATATGTTGGAAAGTGAAGTCGCGACGAATATCATTGCCCGAAATTCGGTTCGACTGAATTAAATTTACTTCGTTAACGTCAGGATACTCAAATAGTGATTCGGGTATGACACAATTATTTGGGTTTCGATTGTCCGTCATTGCATTTCCTTGCAATTTACGAAGAGCGATTTCAGATTGAATGGCCTCATATGTTAGGACAGGCTCTACTTTTGGCAACTGGAATTTCAACATACGCATGTGTATGTTAGAAGAATTCGGCGCATTCTGTGCCATGCGGTTTCGTACCTGGTCGATGTGAGGGACAAGATCGGTATCTTGGTCCATCGAAGTAATTTGGACATTACGATCGTGATTGTTGTTTTGGTAATTATTATGATTACCATTACCTAAGTAGGGTGCAAAGAGTTGCACGAAACGCATAAATTCCTGCGGTGTAAGTTGTCCTACGTTCGAATTATTATGATTGGAATTATTGATATAACCAGAATTTCGATTCTGATTGTTATTATCATTCCTTTTCTGATTATAATTGCTGCGATTATTGTAATTATTATTACGATGGCTATCGTGATTGGAATTATTATTATGGTTACCGGAACCATAATTATTTCCACCGGCTCGATTGCGTTTCAAACCTTCCGCTTCAGGTGGCAAGGGGATGTTATTCTCATCCATGAAGAGCCAACATTTCCAACCACTGTGACGTGGGCTTTGACATCTAAAGCAAGTGGGCCTCCCGTCCGGAGTCACACAGGATGCTTTATGAGCAGCCGAAAAGCTATTAGTGAATTGTACATCTGTGTACTTATTAGTCTGGCCTCGATTGGAATGATTCGTATTAATATTTCGCGAATTATTATTATTCCTATTATTATTGTAATTCGGATGGCCTACGAACGTATTTGCATTATTAATATCGGGGACGTCGGGTATTTTATTACTACGTGCAAAAGCTGGCTTCTGAGCCACATTAGTATAGTTATAAGTTTCTTGGGCCTTCTTTGAATTTATTTCGATATAACGATTCAAAGTCTTGGTCATATTGTCGATACTCGAACATGACATGACTTTATCTGCCAACAAATCCAGGAGTCCTTCGATTAAATACCTAATTTTTGCTTCTGTTCCTATATTTGGATCAATTTGCGCTAAAATATGCAGACGGCCTGCCACATATTCATTACCACCCATACCAGGACGGTATATGGTTTTAGGTAATTCGGACGCTGCCTTGCTCGACATGTGTGCTCTATCAAAGCGCAACACCATGGAGTCCATAATGCGATCCCAGATGTGATTGCATTCCTCGACGTCGTCTTCATCTAAAGATCCGAAATGTAAGTTTTTTTCGGACGACCACCGAGTTTTTGCCGGACACTCCAATAATTGGTCCAATGACATAATGGCTTGGTAAGATGTGATATTACGTCGGAGAATTTTCTTCTTATATTCTATCAACCAAAATGCGGCTTCACGCTCGCCACGGTAATGGCCTATCGGTTCGATTAATTTCTGCTCATTTATGAGCCGAATTTGCGTACGATCCAATCCGCCAGAACAATACTCATAAAATGGCTCTCCAATAGCCCGTATGTAATTAGGCGTCATCCCCGTGGGGGCTGTTCCAGTGACATTCGTGGGTGCCGGTGGAGCGCCACTACTTTGTCCCGTATTTCCTGTAACAACGTTGCCAAAACTAATTTGTTGAGGAGCAATAACTCCCGCGTTAGTCGGGTCTCCTGAAGTTTGTGCGTCTACTCCTCCTGGTTTCATTATTCTGCCTTTAAAGAATTTGGAAACAGATTAAGTCACGTCGTCTAATCTCTTTAATCTAAGGACTGGCTGTCCTGACTCTGTACCCACGTACACAGGGTCCAGTTCGAAGAATAAATCCCGTACTGGTTTTATTGTGTCGAAAGCGAAAGTATGATCGTCGCGGAAAGCCGCGTCGACGTCTTCGTGAAATTTCTTGGCTTGCTCGTTTATTCGAGCCAAGTATCTATCGTCTGATTCCTTAGGTAATTGTAACAATTCCCGCGGAAGACTTTCCAAGGTGGTTTCTCCGTGTACTGAGAAAGCACTGAATTCGGAATTATCAGTGGCTAAAGGAGATTCAGCTTTTACGTCTGATAGGCTGCCGTGAGGATTTCGAGTTTCCTCAATGTCTGTACCCTTCGAAGTTCCGGCTTTGCTTTTATCGTCCAGTGTGGAAATATCTCGGAGATATTATCCGACTGGAAAGCAAGAAGATTCTCAAAATTATTAAATCAATGGGAAGTAATTTTAATTTCCCTACGTGCGTATCGTATAATTATGTCTATTTCTATAAAAATTATAGTTATAGTATGTAGTTATATTAGAGTCGCTGTTGCATCACTCGTTTCAAAGTCGAAACAAAAATTTCAATATTGGGGCAAGACACGACTTGAGATGCCAAATGACTGGGCAATCCGTCAATCAAAAATTGAACTTGGCTTTCTTCGGTTATATTATTAGCAATTACAGCCAAAGCAATGAGTCGTTGGGTGACGTAAGTATCAACGTCTTGACCAATTTAAAGTTAGTCAGAGATATCAAACGATGAGCCATGAATTAATAGAATATCAAAAATTTGGGTTCTCCCTCGTATGGGAACCTACTTATATATACGCAGTCGTCCGGTTTTGCTTTTGTGTGGGTATCTATTTGCAGTATATATCTATAGTTATAAACGAACGTAGCTTTAATTATAATCTAACTTATTCTATTATTCTAACTAATTTGAAATTCAAAGTAATGAATTAGTTATCGTTTCAGTAATCCCCGTTGGTTCGTACCTGAAATCCGGTATGATGTTAAATCATACCATTTAATAAATTAATTTGTCTACTGACTAAAGATAAGTATTCAATGTTAATTCGAATTTGAATCTATAGAATTTTCGAAGGCTCGGATATATATTGAAAATGATGATTATGAAGCACGTCTGTGCCCTGATTCAATATCTATTCGGGCGACCGGAAATTCTTGTGTTTTGTTGAATTTAATTTATTCAACTACAATACTTTAAATAAAGGAAACGAATTTTCAAAAACGCTAGATTAAATTCTGTAACCCTCGAAGAAATGAATTTCTAATCTTAATTGCTAAGGTTAACGAACGCACACAAAAGGAAAGCCTTCGGACTTATCTCTACTGGCAATTAATAAGTCTAGACACTTTCTGATTTATTTTCCTAATGGGAAAATTATTTAAATTTGAAGAGACGCGTTAAATGGATTTCGACGAGACGATGCGGTACGATCCAGATTTAGGTCACGCGAGTTCAGTCAAAGCAAGTATGTATGAATGAAGAATTTTCAACTTAGTATGGCGTGGCGATGGCTAGGTATGTATTCCCTAACGATGTAATGGCAGTGGGAATGCCTACTGTCGATGGCTCCCTACTTTCCACAATATTACACACAATATTATAACACTCACTATAATATACAAAATTTTACCAAAATTATGAAATTTTTGATGCGTTCGATGGGGCGACAAGCTAAGCAGTGAGGGTATGGCGATTCAGGCGCGCAACTTCCACTTGATATAATGCTATATAATGAAAATCAAAGCACCTACGAAAGCAGCTACAATTTTACGTTCTATAAAGCATGTAATAATTTATGTTTTGTATAAATATGTATGTACCTCGATCTATTTAAGCTCGTTTGGCCTAAAAGATTTGATCACGGTTAAATCGTTGATTAATGACGGCTACGGGCGATGAGTACTTGAAATGGCTTCTCGTTATTTCCTCACGGTCAAAATCCGGGTAATTCCCCTACGTCCGGTTTTAGAGATGAATGTCACGAAATGATACGTCAGTCCAGTGAACTCCGTGGTCAAAATATAAGATTCGGTTAGAGTATCTACGATCGGATTTTGAAGAGGGAAGTAGCTATCGAACCAACTTCACAGGTCAATGGATAAAATTATGTCTACGAAAAATAAAAGGCACACATTTAATTAGTTTCAATTGGTAAATATTTATAATAGATATTTTCGGTATTGGTATGTTTACCACTTTCAATTTTTGGCTTCGAAATTAGGACCTCACACATTCGGACATGCAGGTCAATAATTTACGTTTATGACCTTTGATTTATATAAGCATACGACGACGACGTGGGGCGTGACTTTGTTTCAGGCAGAGTTAACTGACTTCTGAGAGGTGCACCGATCAAAATTTAACGAAACGAAAGTATTCGATAATACAGATACGCCAAAAAAAATTGGAAATACTAAAGCAACGAAAATATTGTTAAATGTTTTCGACCTCGAAATAATTAGTGCGAATTCTCTTGGTTCGGATTTTAATCGAGCAAATTGAACGGTAAGGTTTTTTGGAAACCTCGGTATGCGTGCGCGTGGTTGTACCTGAAATGCCGGTAATAAATAATCCTACGGGCTCTGGGCTTTCTTAACAGGGATTTGCATATATGTTTCGGTCTGACTATTTTCTTATATATGCGCGGTTGAAGGGAAAAATCGCAAATCTTAATAACGATAATAAAAGCAAGCAAAATAAATAAATACACCTGTAGAAATTGCGCGTAGTGTAATTTGTAAAAACCGGCGAAAATATAAAAATCTAATATGCCGTTAAGTATGTCGGCTGCCAAATGGCGCGTCTCAGGGAGCATTAATGTTAACTGGAAAAACTTACGGATTAGTGAGTTACGAACCTACACTTTTATGAAACTTTCGAATTTCCAACTGATTTCGATTTTCAGTTCACAGCTTCAACTCGTTCTTCGAAAGACACTATCCATATTCGAATTCTAACTTTAACTTTTAACTTGGCCTACTTTCGAATACACAGGACACAAGAAAATTCAATTTTATATGAAACTGCACGGCGAACTTGGAAGTCAGCAAGTTCTGAATATTGCATAGTATAGGACGCGGCAAAGTACTGAAGGCAGTATAGCGTGATGCCTCGGAAAATCTAACGGACGAAAAGGGAAAGTGGAGCAGTGCTATAACAGCCACTCCTATGGTCTACCTATAGATTCACGTTTTTCACGCTTCCAATTTTCATGCACTATGACTATAACTATGAAGTGACCGTATTATGCCACAAAAGTCGGACGATGCTTTCCGTGGTATATAATGAAACTACGGAATTTTGTCTAGTTTTAGTGATACATATATTTCAAAATTCTAACTTTAACTAAAATTAAATTAATTATATTTAGTTATTGCCTACTCGGAGCGCAAGTGCCGCTTCGGTACAACAACTACTTGCTACTAATTCACGCAAGTGTTAGCTAGTACGGAAATATAATTTCTACCTTAATTATTTTCAGCCGTTTTCTACTACCAACGCAAGTGTCAGAATCGAACTTGCGGCTGCTGGCAGTGTCTCAGTTTACACTTAAATTTCGACTATCTAGTTAAAGCTAGGGTTTCTACACTAACTATTGATCTATCTTATTTTATTTTGCGCGTCGAATAGCGGGTCACGGGGTCAGTCTCGTGTTACCCCGCACCTTTGAGAAAGGAGAAAAATATCGACTTATATATTTCCCTACTTTCGGAAAATAGCAATCAATAGCTGCAGGGATGGCTGGCCGTAGTGCTGCTGTCCCTAGATGCTAAATAATAAATGCTAGTCCTTGCTGGCTGAATGAGAGGTATCGGCAATATCGGGGAAGACTTTATGAATTGCCTACTAACTAATGGGTTGGTGTATGGTGAGCACAATAACTATATGGATGCATAAATCGAATGAATGAATTATGTTATGCGCTTAACTTGCATGCAACAAATATTATAATGTAAATAAGTAAATACACTTTATAAGAAATGCAATAACATAAACGTAGTGACACATAAGATTGTAGATTACTTTACGAATTAATTGAATGTTACTTTATTTACGAAAAGGAAAATGAGATCAATGTCCCGAAACAAAATGTAAATTCCTAATAAAATGATACTGTTACTTTTACTTTGATATCAACGAAAGGAAAATGAAAAGCTATTTATTTATGATAATGTTTTCGTCCGAATATTTTGTAATTAATATATATTAAAAGATACGATACCGTGTGATGCTTACTCGATCAGAATTCGTACAGCTCGAGGGATGGGGTCCAAAATACGAAACTTAATAAACGAAGATTGTTGAGTTTATTGACCTACGACCGTTTATTTCTAACAACTAAAAATATTATTAACTTTAAAACGAAAAGCTACTGTCGATAAAGTAGTTTAAACAAATACGAAAATGAAATATGAGTCAGAGATATTTCAACGAAATAAAATAAAGATACGAACAGAAACTTTCTACGCGCGAATATAATTTTGATGTTGCAGTAAATCCAATTCAAAGCCAACTCCCAGAGATTTTAAAATCTCTGCCTATGGAAAGCTCTCTCAGACGCTTCCTCTCTCGTCCCTACATTCGCTACGGGGGTTGGGGTTATTTTTCCTCCTGATCGAATTCTGACGAACAAGCCTCGCATCCACGGATCCTTCTCGAGTTCTTAAGTTCCAAAAGGATTTCTTGAGCTCGCCGATTATTCTTCTTTCACCATAACTAGTAATTTCAGCTTTTTTCCTTAAAAACTCTAGTTATGTAAAATTATGAAAGTTTCGAGCACTTTTTAGAATTTGTCACATTTAAGACCCTACTTTACCATTGACTTTAAATGAATTAGTCACATTAAGAGCCCTTTTTGATAGGGATTTTCTCGCGGCCTTCTAAAATCCGAATCGGAAAGGGCGACAAAGTAAACGATAATCGGGGAATCTTCGCTACTTCAGGGCCGACCATACGTGATATGTGATATGCACGATTATATGGAGGGATTTAATTAGCAAAGAATATGAGCTTACTGCTTGCGATGCTATATCGGCGGGGAGAGTTTTTATGCGCTTTTCCAAAATTTAATATATGACCTAATATTAGTTAACACACAAATATCCTATTATGTGAAACATAAGAATATCCTAAACTGTATCATGCAATCACACGAACTCAACATAAATTATATATATAGTTTTAAGGGTCTTATACAGCCCTGTATTTATTTTATATAGTTTTACTTTTAACTGGCACTCGTAGTGCAAACTGAAAAGAATTAATACTTTACTTTTAAATGGCTCGTAGCCGCAAAACAAAACTGACTTTTAAATCGAATACGAAACTCAAATCACAAATAAATCAATGGGAGTGTTTCTTTTAATTTTCGTCGTACGAATTATTAATGTAACAATTATATTTTTACCTCGTAGGTTTATGAATGAGCCGGACAAGAGGAGCCTTCCTTCGTAAGGGTATAATTGAGGGTGACTGTATCTTCCCTAATTTTTTCGTTCCGTAAACGAGTATTAAACTTCCTAATAAGGTCGGTTCGTAAGCGTAATAATAATTTCTTGTAGGAATGACCCAGGGTCACTAGTAAGTCTTTCCATAACGTCCAGTTTCGTAAAATGGCGTAAGATTTCCTCGTAGGCAAATCTTAAGTCCTTAAGTTGCACGTGGCAAGTGGCTCGTAGCCTAAGCAGCTTTTTCTCGTAGGTCCTCTCTGCTGAGCTCTCCGTAAGTAACTAGCTGGCGATAAGACGACCAGATAGAAGATCGTGGTTGTACCATGTCAGTCAATCTCGCCCACCATCTATGTCCTAATAACATAGCAATTAATGCTGATCTCTACGCTGTAGAGATCAGCCCTTCATTTTACATTACTAAAAGTGGGGCCGACCATGGTCGGTACCATTATGTATTCCCATGTAAAGGATAGCGTAGTACTAACTACTTACTGCTAATAAACCTATTTATATTATAAACTATTCAATGGAGTTTTCTTGTCCGTCTCCTTAATAAACACACGCTCACAATATATTTTAATAATTATTTAATATAAATATATTTTGAAGCGTAACAATTTTATATCATCATAATTTATTCTCTCATTTGGCCGTTGTAAGAATTTCCGCAGTTATTTCGTACTATGACCTGTATCTCTTGATCTCTTGCAACTTTTAATGACCGACACTGAGTATTTTTGTGAACATAAAGGTTTAAAAGAGAAGTGTAATGATAACTTCATTTTCATTGTGCATTGGCTAGGTAAAACGTTATAGATTTTCAAATTTGAAAAAAAATGAACTCGATTACCTTTCCTCGCCTTAGTGCTTATATTTCATTCCAAAAGCTCAGTGTTTTCTGTGATCACAAACCAACAGGTTGCGTTGTTTTAAATAAATTAGTTGATTGAGAAATTGTTTAGCATGATGGTCACCTTCATTAAAGTATTTAGCCTGAGAGTGTAGAGTAGTCATGTCGTGTTTTATTTTTAATTTACATTGCACTGCAGTGGTAGGAATAAAATAAGATCTTTCAAGTTTTATTTAACGGCATACTTAGTTTCTGAAATTTTGTAAACAAGATTAGTGCACCTTTTATTACTAATGGCGATCTGCATTACATTGTCAGCATCAGCATACGTAGGGTTCATATGGAGTATGTATGTATGTATGTATGAGTTTAGAGTTTTCAACCTTGAGGTTATATCTCACTCAGTCAATATGTGATTTGTAGGACCCCGCGAAGTAGTATTATACTAAGTCTCATTGAGCTTCGCATCGTATTTACTTAATTACCTACACTTGTAGTATTTGGTTTTTGTGGCTTATCTTCTACGCCGACCAGTTTGCGATTCATTGCGGTTCATATCCATATTACTTTAGTATTTACTATGGCAGAACACCGGCAAAATATCAAATAATACTAGGCATAATATTGGTATTTAGCTGATCTGCAAACGGTAAACAATTGGCGATTTCACGGCAAAACATCAGTGAAGTCAATGCTGCCGTCAACGGGCAGTTGATTTGCAAGAGACATGGCCCTGTGTCGCGCCAGCGGCCATCGCCAAGACTTTGCTGTCAAAAATAACCAAGAACGGGCCAAGATGAAATTAGGGACTGGGAGATATAAATTTATAGTTTTATATATTGGTTGAAAGTTAAAACAAAGTCAAGTTATTTTTGTAGTTGCGAGAATCAAAATATAAATATTGTAGGTAGTTACTTATTTTAATTGTTTCAAATAGTCTGGTATGGTGGTTTGCTTTGCATTAGTTTGGTTGGGACTTAAATGTAGGCGTTGGTTATGGAGATTTGTAAATATAGTTTCATCAGTAATACCCATGCTAAAAATAATTGCTGAAATTTCTGCAACATTTCTGACATCTCAGAAGAATACTGATCGACTAATTAACTATTGATTGTTGTTTCGAGCAGTAAACAGTCACTAATTATGCTGTGTAATCTATAAGTAACATGACCTACTTAAATGCACTTACAAATGTAAGTAACAAATTTTAATGTAAGTATTGGAAAAGTACTAGTGCAGTTACAGAGTTATCCCTGATACTTTTTTCAAAATCTTAATTAAATGAGCAACAATTTCATAATTTGGTGCAAAATCTGTCCCTTACAACGGTTCATACCTTGTATGAAATACCTTATAATCGAAAAATTATAGCATTCCTAGCATAGCTGGCCAACCAAACAGTCTGTTTTTCTCCCCAATAGTAGTTATCCCCTTTAACTAGAGTGCCGATATACGAAGTTTACTGTACACTATACACAGGTCATTTAATTTATCTATTTTCGTTATACAAAGAGTACAACAAATCCATGTTGTAGGTATTAACTAGGCTGCTTATTCTGAAGCAAATAAATATTAGTTCAATATTATACATCCAATGGGCGTGCATAATTGGATTTAGTTAAACAAACAGTTATAACTGTAGATAAATGTGAGCACAACCATAGCTAGTCATTTGATTTGCATTTGCACTCCATTCGTACGAGTGCATGTCAAATCTTTTGCACTCGAACTTCACTCAGGCTAATTACTTGTTATGAGTGCAATATTGTCTGCCCTCCACTCTGTGAGTGTAACTTTTTTTGATATTCACATACCAAATAAATCCTTGGTGTAGCGCAAAGTGTGAAAATCATTGCACTTTAAGTGCAGTCAAGGTGCATCCCGCTCCACCCTCCTGAGTGTAATTGAAATAACATGTGTGCCTAGGTATGAGCACAGCATCCGCAAATTCATATTTGAAACTAAAATTGCCATTTTAAGCGCGAAATAATTTATTCTATAGAAATGAATTATATACGGCGCGGAGCAGGCATCCTTTACATGAGTTCAAAAATCAGAGTTTCTCGTTTTTTCATGCTATAACATTTAAACTAATAAGCTTCTTGTGTCTAGTTTTCATTAAAGCAAGTGTTATGTTTGAGACGGGACAATGCAAATGTCCAAAGCAGTGCCATAATACGATCTTGAAAAAGAATTTTATGTATGTATGCACTAATTTTTTGCATAAACGAGTTTTAGCCCACACAAAAATCTGAATAACATTTTAGTTTTATTATTTTTTTAAAGCTAATTATTTATGTAACCATCGTAGCTCATATAATATTTGTTTCTTAATTTTAACATGATTGATGTAATACATTATTTGTTTAATTTTTCGTGATTAACTTGTGCAATGTTACTTTCCGTGTTTAACCGTTTATATCTAACTTAATTCTTATCATTAATAGTTTCAACTTAAATTTTATTTTTATTTATTGAACATATTCTACAAAAAGCTGTACATTTGAATCAATCTCTAACAATTCACTTCAAGATTAAATTTTTACAATTTTGTTGCAATCGTATTTGTAGCTTATAACATTGGTTAAAAATCTAGCTATATTTGAACAAGCTATGAAAAACTAGTACCCGTGTTCTTTTAAAAATATATCATTTTTGTAAGTGTCAACCTAATAGCTTTGATAACAGCTTATTTATCACTTACAGGTTTAAGTACAGTTAACAACTTAACTTAGTAATTTCTGTAATTTTATTTAACATAGATGCATTTGACAATTTTAATATTTTGTTATTTTATATAAATAAGGTTACAGGATCATTTAAAAGATGCATTTTAGTGAAGGTTATTCCGCCACTTGTGTATATAATCCTATCAGTTTCAATACTGCAACTTTCTACATATTTAACAGTTTTTATTAAAGAGTCGTTTCTTTAGCCAGTGATGTATTGTCAGGTGCATGTAGACCTTTTGTTCTTTTTTACTTTAGCACTGTTGGATGTAGAGCCTTCTTTAATCCAGACTTTATTTGTAGCACCCAAAAAACTTCATCGTAGTCAGCTAGCTGGACAAAAAAATGCAAAAGGTTGCCTTCAATTTTGTTGGTGAGTCATTTTGCTTTCGCAACATGTTTAGAATTAAGTTCTGGGGTGTCTAAAATTACTGATTTAGCATCCTCGGCTGAAAATGAACTAACAAGTAGACCTGTGATTTAAATTTTTGTACCTCTGTCCGGTCGCTTAGGCTCATTTACTTTTGTCTTAACACTTTAAAATCGTTTTTTTAACTGACTTAATTTTGCTTTTAAAATATTAACTTTAATTTCTTGTCTTAAAGTAGCTTGATTCATTCTAGTATCTATTGCATTCTATTTTGTTTCCATGTGAGTTTCTAAAGTTACTGGTCTTGAATCAATTAAATTCTTAAAGTCGTCAATCAGAATTTTTAGGTTAGCAGTAATTTGTGTTGTTAGTTGCTGGCTGAGTTTTAGAAGTTGCTAAAAAAGCTGCTGGGAAAAGTAGGCAGTTAGCTGCTCTTGTCCGCTAGGTACTGGGATTACCTTTTGTTTGGCATAATTTGTATAATTGATGATCTTGTATTCCTGTTTTTTTGTTGATCCCACCAAAATTTAGTTGCTGCTAGTATGTTAACACCTTATCAAAGAAAATATGAAATTTGTGGGCCTTTGGCCTACATGTAAATGAAAAGCAACTTTGTTTTTTATTTTAAAAATTATTCTTGCTTTTTTAAATTTAATTTTTCTTGTGTTTATACTCTAAATATGTACTCTGATCAGTTTCCTTTGTCTTTCCAGGTTGCGGCGTGACAGGATTTTTAAAGTTTGTAAAATACTAACTGGTTAACCTAAATCAATGAAGTTTTGATTTAATTACACTTGCTGACTTCCTGGAGTATACGATTACGAGATGAAAGTGGATAAAAACTGTTATTTTACTGTTCAAAATTGAAAAGTAAAATAAAATTTAGGAAATACATTGGGACTACTTCGAATTCAGATGTTTACGTTTAGCGTGCTAGATAGTCTTCTAGTTTTCTTGGAAAAGAACTGAATCATTTAAATAATATTTTCTATATAAAAGTTCAATAGCACAATTGCAAGTTCTATGAGTTTTGACATGGGTCTAGTTAACTGTTACTTGTAAAGCAATGACCAGTCCGATCAAATTGAAAAAACAATACTAACCTGCCGGGCCGCATTTTTGATCGCTTAAAAGAATTTTAAATATCATCGCTTAAAAGCTGTGACCTTTAGTGTACGGCCAATAGACGGACAGACGAACAGACCGACGAATTTGATAATATTATAATATGATGCCTAATCTCAGCATCTAAAAAGCATTATTTAGCATGAGGTTCTAAGAACTTCGGCGCGTTGTTCCGGATTTTTGGACAGGGAGCCTAAAGTAAATTCTGAACTTCCTGCGTGTTCGTTTAATCGTTACCGCTTGTGAAAACGGGCTAAGTACGAGCTGTATTGGTACCAGTAGGCATAGTAAAAGTTCTACATTTTCAATTTTCCAGTTGGCTGGAATAAAATAACGCCGGTACAAGTGAGCTAGGTACGAGTGTTGATGACATGAAACTGGCGGGGCACGAAAGGTGCCGGCACAATTGCGCTCATTAGAATTATTTAATACAGCGACAGTTTAGCTGGGCAGAATAAATGCATCTAATCATTCATAATGTTCATATATTGATACACGGTTAACGTCACTAATAAGTAGGTACTTAATTATACCCTAAATCCTAATATGTTACCATTAAATACATAAGAGACGACAAAGTATTGGACGGCACATCATTTCAGATTTGTCAAGTTATTTTAACTTACTTGTGAAAATTTCAAAATACTGCAGCAGGCAAAGCTCCTCCAGTTCCAGTACAGCCTTAACTAACGACAATTCTCCGTTTCCTTCCATTATATTAGAAACTAGAGTAAAGATAATGAGAACAGATAATATAAAAATTGCTGGAGAGTACACACAAACTATAAACACACACGAGAACATACTTTGCATTGAGAATTGTATTTTTTGAGTGTGACATTGCAAAATCTGATATATAATAAAATTATGTACTACACAACAACAATCGGTACATTAAAATTAGCTTACTTGATATTGATTTCCAATTTCAACCTTCAAGCTGTAAAATTCTTGAAATTAAAGTTGCGGATTTTCAGCTCCCACTTGTTCTGTAGGCGCCGACCATGAGTACAGAAAGAACTGACTTCCAATGTCTCGCTTGCCTTCGACTGTGCCGTGACAGAGGTTCATTGTTAGTTGCATTCGTTGGCGGTTATTTTTTACGTTGTTAAGCGTATGGTATAACTTTGTGGCACGTTAATTGACATGTGCTACGCTTTCTTATGTCAAATAAAGAATTTACGATGTGTATTTTACTCATCACTATTTACAAGATACGTTTTATGTGACTTTACGAGTAACTAATGTTAAAGTAATGTGCTATTAAGTAATTTTTTACTTGGAAAGTTTTACGTAAGTGCAGTTTTACATTTAGTTCTGACAGTGTTCTATATGTTTTTTTGACATGCGCCTACGTTTTGGAGTAAATTTCCGTAACCCACAACAATGAAGTGTTCATTCCAGGCTCGAAATAAACGACGACATAATCGTCAAAATACACTCTCTTAAGGTCCGTAGGAGGTTGTCCCCAGCTTCTTATCAATAATTTAGGAATCCGGACATCTGTTTCGAACGGAAGAGACCGTAAAATTAAAAAAATACTTGGTAACATTGTAGCTACTTCAAGTCACCTAAATAGGTGCGTATTTAAATGCACAACTCACTTGTACAGTTGCTCTCATCGCTGTCATCCATTAGGCAGTCAATTGTGTAATCACAAACTTTCTCTTTTGGCACGCACCCTCCGAGCGTACATCTAAAAGCGCTGCTTCTGCAGGCCGTACCTTTTTAAAAAAAGATTCAATGAAGTGGTAATTACAGTTAAAAATAAACAATATTAATGGAAAAGGTCTGATCCGGACCAAAAAATCGGGTCTGGTCTGGTTAAATGAATTCATACTAGACCAGGCTATGACCTGATTAGACCATTTTTGCCTAGTCTGGCCATTGGCAAGCAATTTTGAGAATATTCAAAATGTAAATCATTTCGATCACTAATAAACATATAATAACATCCAAAGAGAATATAAATATCATAATTATTATTTGAAGTCAATGTGAAATACAACTCACAGTTTGCTTCATCTGATCCATCACTGCATTCTGCTTTCCCGTTGCATCGCCACGCCATGTTTCTGCAAGTGGCGCTCTCATCACACTGTATCACCCCTTGTTCAACTTCACAATTTGCGCCTGTTATTTAAAAGTGGTTTTTGCTGATGTCATTTTGAACTACGGGAAATTTTAGCTACTTAACGTGAATAAAATCAACCATAAATCCGAATTGCAATACTGGTGAAGATGCGTTGTGGCACGATAATCATAATTATAAGTTGAGTAATTAATCTGAAAATACAAAAGTGCATAAATTTTAATAACGTACGCGTATAGTTTATTAACGGAAACGCTTTTCTCGCTTGCCCCAATTCAGCATAGAACTGTGTCGAATTATTTATGGATCCGATGGCGGAGGGAAGCAGGTCTTCTTGGGCAGCTTCACTCCAAAAGTGAACAAATTTACCGAGATTTAAAATAAACTTAAAGCGAGCAAATGTTTCCTGCTTGTAATGATTTAAAATGTTAACATAATGTTTTAAAACCGATTATCCGCCAAATAACTCGTAAATTGGGAGAAACCAATCACGAAACCAGAAAATTCCTTTTGACAAATAGTCGAGATTTAATTTTCTCTTTGATACTAAATTGTCTGTTGGGTCTTCGAGAAAGAGCGTCAAGTCATACCATATAATGTCCTGCATTCCTCGACCTCCGATACGTTCATCTATGCGCACTTGTTTTATCGTTATTGCTTCTCCGACATCATTTAGAAAGCTCAACAAACTATTTGAGCTTATTGGAGTAGCTTTAACGCTTTTGCCTTCTCCACAGTCACCATGATTTTGACCTGTAGAGCCAGTCTTAAGATTCAGACTTAAAATGCATCCTTTGTATTTGCTGGCATGCAAAACGACGTAGAGAAGTAAATTTGAGCCAAATGGACCGTACATCTCCTTCGTATGTTTCCAGGCTTTTGAAAAAAGTGTATAGGGCCATGTAACGAAACCATCTTCATCAACTTCTTTGTCGTAGTAAATAGCCACGTGGCGGTCTATATGAACAAGCGTCACATCTTCGCTATGGTTGTTCCACGTCTCTGTCGATACATCTCCTGATAACAGCAATCTAAAACAATCTAAATACAACAATATTTTTAAGATTTTATACATCGTTTCAAATAACTTGTCAAATGCGTTTAAAATATGTATTATTTAAAAATGATTTTTCCCAAGTTATTATTCACCAATTTTTTCTATCAACGACACGATTGACAACAAACCAAAAATCATAAAAGGTGCGCACCAAATTATGCGCCCCATCGCGAATCTGAAATGAATTAAATCGCAAACTATTATGTTACAAATATTATTCCACACTTTGCGAAGCATTTGCTGGATCTTAAATAGTTGTCCAGTCGTCTCTTTTAATTTAGGAATTTTTGAAATAATTAAACATTGCCATTACGAACTTAAAATATGCAACTACGAATATCGAAAGGCGTCAAGCCGAAAACATTTAATTAATTTAAATAATTAAAGTGGCGGAAAAGGTATTGTATACAAAGTTATAAATACAGACTCAGCTGTATTAATCAGGACGTACAGAGAATTCAGAGCTGCAGCACGCTAAGGCACTACAACCGCTTGAAGACACACGCACTCAGATCGGAGTACTTTGGAATGGGCCTATCGTGGAACACGGTGAAGTTTATACTGAACCTGAGATCTGGTTTTCCAAGAATTGTCCTTAGAGGAAAGGTCACTAACCTTAATGGAATGAACAGAATATGGAAACGACTAGAAACACCTGGCTGCGACCTATGCGGGAGAGAAGAGGAAGACGTTTTTCACGTAATGCTAAACTGTCCACACTACAAATCCCCAAGAAACAAATTTCTTAGGAATCTAAGCAGTGTAGGAATAACTAGGAAGAACCTTACGGAACAAATTTTCTGCCATTACCACGACGCCAAGGGATTTGAGCTACTCTTTAACTTCTGGGATACAGCCATAAGGACTCGGGATTTCTACTACGGATGCATTGGAGTGGCTTGATTCACCATACCCCAAACCACCACACTCCCCCCCCCCTTCTATACTACAAATAAATCAATTACACATCGAACACTATATGACAAACGAGAATACTCTGTACTACATCTTATATAACTTTAACTATGCTTTGTAAAATGATCCCAAAAATGCCTACTACCTATTGTGTAAGGATAATCAACAATTAACATGCCTTCTTTTCAGATGCGGAAAATCAAGAAATAACATTCATAAGTATAACAAAATCAAACAAATATTTATTACTATATTTAACCAAGGATCAATTACCCCTGTACAGTCAATTATGTAAATAACCAATGTTGTATGGGCTGCGGCCAAATCGACTCAATGAATAAATTATTATTATTATTATACAAAGTTATAACTCCATAGGTAAGTAGCAATGTATATTTTATTGGCTTTATTAAAGTTGCATAGGCTAAGTTGACAGATATTCGAAATTGAATAAATTAGTATTAAAATATTTGACGATTTTAAATTATGAAAAAAAGATACTTAATAATCTGCATTGTAGTTTTGAGTAGATAACATAGAAATTGTCCTTGCCTACGCTGGACTGCAAGAAAGTAGATTGTGCAGTAAATATTGACGTTGAACTTATCTTTAAGCTGTATGTGTATTGACTGCAATGAAATAAATACGACCTCCTGCTTCAAACTGCTTGGATGACTAGAGTTCTTCCCTAAAAATGGAGCACATAATTAGGCAGAAATTTTACTTTCAGTGAGTAGAAACCCAACAACTGAAAATTAGGTAGATAAGGAAGATAAATGGATGATTGTGAATACAGACATGAAGTAGAGTAAATTGTTAATTGGGTACGACAAAAAATCCACACGACTAATTACCTTACGACAGATACAGTGCAATAAAAATAAATAGCGAAGTGAGCAATTCAAATTTCCCATGTATTTTAAAGTCCTTGAGACAAAAAACACTTTTTGCTTGAAACTTAGCTATATATTGCTTCAGTTGTGCCTGCCCTTCCTTAAAATATAAATTAACTGTATGACCGTCGACCAGAGCTCGTTCGTCAATATTCGACATTTAAGAACTAATTTGATTCACACACACGGAACTAAAAAAAATACATTTGAAATATGAAAATTAGGTGACTGTCTGCTGAGGAGGAAAAATTAAAATACATTCAAGAAGAAATTTGGAAATGGGTTTTTACAAACCTAAATATATATCTTGCACCTAGAGGCTTCAAGTTCAACAAAGAATAGGTTATGCACGAGACTTGGCATCGGATACAATTATTGTGTTAAATATCTCTACTAGATGTTGCACAATAACTTAGATTCAAATTCAAACTTTTACAATGAGTGTGGACGGGGCAAGCCCATTCTTGTGTTCCGGTCGATAAACGCGTTATGTACTGTTGTGTATACATTCTCAGTACTGTCTAAAAGGGAAGTATCCCAAGTTCAAAATACAAATTAAAGCATCAGACCATTTCTGACTAGAAAATATTCAACACAAATTAGACTAAAATATTATTTACTAGGAAATTTCATTATTATTATCAGACTGGGTTTTACATATTTCATGTTCGAATCCAACTAAATAGCACAAACACGAACATGACACAAATAAATGTATAATTGTCGCTATCGAAGATAGTGCGTTAAGACATACAATTTTGGATTTCATCGTTTGATATAATAGAAGCAAGTCTATTCTATAGTATTAATTATCTACCAAATCAACATTTGACTCCTAATTTAATATACACATACATAGTTAAAAATAATTCAACAAAATGGAGCAGAAAACAAAATCATTTCCCCGTATTTTTTTTTTTAAATCTTGAATTTAGGCAGACAAGAAAAATTAAATAGGGTTTTGCGAACTTATACAACTAACAGCAAAATTAAAGTACAAAACATGTGAAAAATAGAGCAAGTAAAATGCAATATGCGACGCTATGCTTTGCTGTAGGCTGAAATTGAGACTTAATTGTTTTCAAGATTGAAGGAGCAAGTGGCAGCTGAGTCAATACTAAAGCTCCAATTTATTGGAAACATATAGAATTTAAATTACTTTACTACTGATAATCGTAATAGCACAGGCAACCCGCAATCGTCCATAAATGATGTCATCAGAACATCCTGTCATGTCATGAGTCATGTCATGTTATTTATTGTAAAAAATTTTTTAAAAATTGTAAAAAATACTCCAACTGCGTAGGGGTTAGCTTGGATTTGGTGTGAGGGGGTGGGAATCTTCCTTTGAAGAACGACGTTCATAGCCGGTCTTATAGACGAAAGTTTTGAAAGGCATCGAAGTGAAAGGGAGTAAACGGTCATTTTCTGTCGGTCCCGTTGGGGCTCAAAAAAAGGAAGATTTTCCGAAAAAAAGGGACCCTTGGTCATTTGTATTTTTGGTGACAAGAGGGACTGACTAAATTACACTGTTTATGAATCGTAATTACTGGAAAAGGTCCACTCACTTCATTATTCACTACATTGAAGCGTACCCATTACTTTAGAATGTTAAGCTGTTTACAATAACATCATAATTTCTATTTTCTATACACTCTAAAAGTAACTGCAAGTAAATGATAGATTAAAGGACGTAATTATCACAGACAGTTCTGCTGGTCTCATGATTTATTTTTTTAGGTTTGTGTAATATATAAGCTTAACAATGACGTAAAACAAATACAAATAATCTACTCGAAAATTGTAAAATGCACATGAGTACAAGGTTCCCAAGAAGCTTATAATACTGTTTAATAATTTCAATTTTGAATTGTAAATTACGCTAACAGAAAGCAAATTAAAGGAATTCAGGATGAAAATTCATTCCGTTTTCAACTACTGGCAGTCCTCTTCACTGGTCCCTGCTCCAAAAACAGCTTTGTATGCATTAATCATACCATAACCCATGCAATGGTTTGGATATACTTTGTCTCAAATGTTCCCGCACAGCGGTCGATATAGATTTATGTACATGTGAACTGGGGAGCAACTCTGAACAAGTGCGGCATAGACTTGGTCGTACAGGAGAGAGGGATATTTTTGTAACATCAACGCAAGAGTCCCAGCCCCAAGTGGCGTCGCCATAATCATCCCAGTTTTTTCAACATACTGTTCTGGGTCATCGAAAGAAGCGGAATACACTTTAGTTCTAGGAGCACTCACGTCCGGTTTGATCACTTGCGGAAATCTTGGATGAGGAGGACCTCGACTTGAGCCATCATTCGCTGAATAACCTTCTGTGCTGCTGGGCCACTGGCCTTGCAGTACATTCCCAACTGCAATGACCTTATTTGAGAGTCCTGGATACCCAGCTGTACTGCATCCCGCTCCACCGTTCCCGATCGAAAATACAGGAATGATCCCAGCTGATCTTTAACACTGAATGATTTCGTCAAACTCTGCCTGGTGTGGAGCGTGATGACGATGTGGCTGTATTTTGAATTAAGAATTAATATTACAATTGTTGTAACTGTCACTTTAGCACAACTTACGACGCAGAACGAATTAAAAATACGTTTTGCTTACGGCTTACGCCAACGCTCTCACTATTTTCATCCTTGCTGCAATGCAATCTTTTACAATCTGAATTTTCTACACATAATAAACCAGTGCTTTTTTAAATAACATTTAAAAAGAATCAAATCCGTTAAATAGTAACGTTTTATAACGAGTTTAAATTACGCAAATATTTGTTTTCTACCACAGTGGGTCCTCGTTATGTGCGAACAGGGTTGTTTCCCTTGAGATCCGTATGCAGCCATTTGGTAAAGCGGTAGTTGAATTTCCTTGTTTTTCTCAAACGCACCTCGTTATCGCTCAGGATAAACTCCACACGATCCTCACTCGACGAAGCCCTTTTGTGATTTCTGCATCTGGTTTGCAAAATATATTTAATTATGAACGTAAAATAACCACAAAGGCTTCTTAGTTTAATTAGGTTTTAAAGCGTACGAAGTAAGTAGATGTCATGTGAATGCAAATGTATTCTACTTGAAAGTGGAAATGTGTGATATAATGCAGAAACAAAGAAAAACATCCATGGAGCTCGAGATAACTGGATCATAATTACTGAAAAATATTTAACAACGTTTTAAAGCTCTGCTTTGCCTATTGAAACACCAGTGTTAGATTCCACTTGAAGTATGAACAGCCCAGTTGTTGACAATAATTAATAGTAATTAAAGTTTACAACTACTGTAGTTTTAATTATGTATTGATTATTGCGCATTCATTGTGTCCACTGTATATTGATAACTTAATATGAGGACAAAATTATTTGTGAATGAAAATTATCAAGGTCATTGGTATATTAAGAATATTGCTGAATGCAAACAAACATGTGAACTTCATAGAAGTGGCGAGAATTAAATTGAATAATAATTGATTTGAAAGTCATGACATGGTGGTGGATGTAATTTATTAAGTATCAGAAAAGCCTTAGTAAATATGTAAATGAAATTATCATAAAAATTGCACCTTAACTGGTAATGCACTGCTGAGAACTCAAATGAATGAACTCAATGACATGCCAAGCCAATGATAGCCATTCATGAAATGCTAAATAAAATGAGATGGGGGTAGGTGTGTCTCAAAATTGTAATTATTTGAGTGACATCTTTTATAGGCCATCCTCATTGAAAGTTGGAGCAGGTTTGTGTCATGCAAAACCAGGAGTAACGTACATAATCATTTACACATTTTCCCCCTTTACACAGCCACGTAAGGCTACCACAAAAAATGTTTTATTTTGTACTGAGCTGCTTTAGATGTGAGGGTTTGTGCGTAAACGACAGCATCAAAGTTTTTTCTTTATATTTTTCATTTTATTTTTCATTTCACTTTTCTCGGATCAGAGGTTTAAGATACGGAAGGATCAACAGGTACACAAAATTAACCCCCACCCGCCCAGTGCTGGTGGCGTCGTTTGTGAACAGCCTCCTAATGAAATGCTAATAACTTCTATTCTAATGCACAATCGACTTCTTGACTCAATGCAAAGCAACGCAAATCGAGTAGCACAACACTGAACCTGACTGCACTGAAGGACAGGAGTATTTTTGTTGATAGAAAAACTTGTAGCTGTAGATTGTGTAGATGTGTAGAATGTGTAAATATAGTCGTGAATTAAATTCCATATGAATTATATTACTCACAGGCTCTGCAGCATGTTACATTTTTAGCCCATACGATTTACACTTAATTCATTGATGAATGCCGTTGCCATCACATTCATACATTTTACGCAAAGAAAAAAATTATAGTTAAGGCGGAATGCATTTTAAAGTACATAAAATTCTGCTTTTGCTTTGGCTTCAACATTAAGGTGTTTGTACGGAGCTTTGGTGGTAGTTTATGTTGAATAGGTTTACCTAATGTAGATACTTGTTTTTGAATCAAGGGGCAACTGTTGAGGTAATTTCATCGTGAGTGCATTTCCTAATATAACGCTAAATTTTTTGGAGCTCATTTTTGAATAGATTTTGCTTGCCTCGAGGCATCAATCACCAACCATGCTAACTACGCATCTGTGTCCGGCTGTCACCACTGACCAAATAATTGGCAAATGCCAATATTCTCATCTTTCCGATTTTACTTCAATTTCACTCTAGAATGTTATTTCTACAGGTAAAATAAAACTTATAGATAGTAGCATTTGTGTTTTAAGCGTGGAGATACAACATTTTGCAAATTATTAACGTAGGTTATTTGCTTTAAAAAGAGGTTTCGAGTTTTGCGTTTTGGATGTCAAGGTATCATGTTTCTCAGTTTAAAGCTGGAAGTATCAATTTTTGCAATTTATTTGAGTAGATAAAATAATTTGCACTAAATAATTCCGTCGTATCTCTGCACCGTTGATATCGAGCCTTTCTATAGCGCAGACCTCCGCAAAATTTCTTGTGCTCTTGGAGAAGTGAGGGTTGGCCGATAAATGACGTCATAAAAATTTATACTCGTTGTTACTTCTTATTTTAGTTTTAATTGTGCTCCTGCAATACATATAACTCAGTATGATGCGACTTAAATGACGTTTTTAGAAATGTAGATATTACTATTTGAACTTTGTAAGAGTAGATTCACCGTTGTACACTACGCTAGTGAAGAAATTTGAATTTAAAATTCAGTGATAAAATTGCCTTATTTTTATGCACTTTAAAGTTGTAGATATCATATTTTGCATTTCGCTAGTGCAGGCATTGCATTTTGCCATTTGTTGATGTAGCCAGATCCAATTTGTTATAATCAAGTTTAATCAAGTTGTAATTATTGTAGTACCATAGATGTATCATAGAAAAAACAAGAGAGAGGAGCATAAAGAAACGTATAAATCAAAAGTGCCTATTTCAGACGCAATAAAAGACAGGCAGGTATATTGTGCAATCCGACCAGTGGCTGAAACAGAAACTTGATTGTGTTAGCAGAGTGAGTTTAAGTATGAGTAATAAAACTTTACGTAAACAAGCCCAAGGGATGACACGTAAATGATGTCACTCATATCCTTACTTGTTTTACAGCCACGTTATCTTAAGTTATTACTTTAATCTAAGTAGAATGACGTCAAACCAGAGCTACACAAGCCGATATTATTAAAGAAATTATCTGTGGACAATCATTTGTATTAATTGTTTTCGCTCATAAACTTTGATACGATAAATACTTGGAATTTAATTACAAGTTGACTGGATTAACTAGCTCATATGTACGCCTACAGTTTGAATGAGAATTTAAGTTTGCAGCAGTTTGTTTTGTTTATGCTCCGTATCGTTCTTGGAATAATGCTGAAGATGCTGTGACTCATTTTTCTGTGCATATGCCTGCCTCATCCACCACCTCAGCAAGCCACGTATCATTTTCTGCCTTCTTTTTGTCACTGCTGTGCATTGCGTCGTTCATTTACTCAGCAACTCAGCTGCAAACTCCTCCTTTTCGATTTCACAGTTGCTTTAAATTAATTCCATTTAAACTTACAATTAGCAGCCCCTTCAGCTTCAGTGTTCAGTGTGTCCAGAACAATAATTTGTAAAAAGGTTACATCTGATTGATTTATTTTTGAATTTTTTAAATATTTCTGTAGCTTCAACAAGTCAAAAAATAACAGATCTGAAATATTGAAACATTTGAAGGATGTGAATTCAATACTTCTAGGGAATTAATTTACTTTATTTTTGTTTCAGATCTGTAAATTTCAATTTCGCGCCAATCCACCTCAACCAATTAGGGAACTCAGCTGCCATTAAAAATTCATTTTTAAAATAAGGTAAGCTAATTTTGTCTTTGTTATACGGCAATACTATTTTAGGTGAGTGGGTAGTAATAGAGTAAAAATTTTAGTGACATCATTTGTGGATCTTCTCAATCGTAAGGAGAAATTAATTTGTTAATGATGGTTGGTCCATGAATGACGGCATAGAAATTTTCACATATTATTTTCCCTTTCATTTTTCGTATTGCTCTTCTCTTATTAGAGGTATTAGAATTTATTAGATACTGCAGGATCAAGAGCCATAAAAATTCCACCCCCACCCGCCTAGTGGTGGTGGCGTTATTATTTAGAAAATTAAAAACTAAATTTATTCACGTTGCCACGCTTATGTATGTACTGTATAAATGAAGTGATTACGAGTTTTATGAATAACAGGCTGTGCAACATGCACAAATAATGAGCTTACTATTCACTAATAGTTAGGTACCTACTTTTACACTTTGCATAGCATTACCGAGCGTCGTCCACAAACACTGCAAAGTGAGAGTTATTATTTTTAAATTATTCTGTTCTAAATCAATTAGCGGTGTTTTTAAATTTTATTCATTCAATGTATTATTTAGCTCCTAAATATTAGGAATTACTTTCCTAATTTACATTTTCATGTGCGGTGACTATTGCCTTAAAATTTAGAGCGGATTTTGGTATTTTATAGAACTTTTCGAAATAACGTATTAAATATTTGTACTTAAATTTATTTTTGATATTTTTATGACTTAGCAAGTAAAAGAGCGCATTCGCATCATTTTCTTTGGTAAATCTACTTTTTTTCACATGCTCTTTAAAAAAAATATAAGAAGCCGATTTATTGTGATCACCTCTGACCCCTGCCTCGTTAGTGTTAAAAATTCAGATTCTAAACAATAAAAAAGCATGACCAAGTTCTATCCTCAGAGCAAATGAAGCAAAATTGCTAAAATTAGAAAGAATTTCAATATTTAGTTTTAAACTCACTGTATTCACACTTGAGTCCTACTTTCAAGTGCAGAATGTTATACCTACACACGAACAAGGTTAAAACGAATTGTTCTACATGTGTTTTACATTTACAACTAGTTGCCTACTGCAGGTGTTTGTCAGAACAGAATATCTCAGCTATCTCAACTTTTTATGGAGACAATGCAATTTCAGTCTGTCACTGCTGCACATGGCTTCGTTCGGTTATATTAAAGATAGAAACTTTTGAGTAATAAATATGAAGATGCTACATTTTCCAAATTAGATAACGTAGGCACCCTATTTTCGAATGTTAAAGCTTAGATTTTTGCATTTTGGATATGAAGTTATCACATTTTGCATTTAATGAAGTAGATATACCAGTTTGCACTTCAAACAATTCCATCGTTTGCATGCACTGTTTGTAACAAATAATTTTACGCATACCTGTGTAGAAATGCTTTTAAGGAACGTATTGAAGTGGTAATACTGCTTTTAGTTTTGAACCGCAGTTACAGTTGTATCTTCACCGACGATGTGCAGATAATTAACAAATAAGTGTGCAGTTGCTCACATGATAAAATTTACGCAAATTGCTACCCAAAAATATTGCACGTGGCTCTATGAACTTGCAAATATCTTCAGAAATATGATGCGAGTAATTTCTCCACTCCATAAATTTGCTATGCACGAACGTACAACTCTACAACTGTCGAGTTAGTCAGGCGGAGTCGCCGTATTCAGTCTGGGTCTGGACACGTTAAGTAATCATGGGGTGGTCCATAGATGTTGTCAACACTAAGTTCAAAGGGTAGACGTAGAGGTCGATGGCAGGCCAAGCTGGAGATAGCCGCTCGTTAAATGTTACAGTGATAACATGGGGGTGGGTGGGTCCCAAAATAGTCATTTGTTAGATAGCATCTTTGGTGGATCACCCTTATTGAAAGAGGGATTATAATAGTAGCAGACGAGACCGCGAGCAACGAACATAATCATGTAAACATTTTCTCTTTTTGCACAGTCACGTCAAGGCTGCTTTCAATATTTTCCAATTTTCCCGTATCGTACAAAGTTATAGATTTGAGGGTTGGTCCTCAAACAAAGTCATCAAAGTTTCCAATTTTTCTTTTTTCTTTCAAATTCCATAGTTTTTTTCTTGGATTAGAGGTATACGATACTAAAGGATCAACATACGTACAAAATCCCCCCCCCCCCGGCCAGTGCTGGTGGCGTTGTTTGTGAATAGCCTTATAATAAAATTATAATACTCGACATACTGACTCGACTTCCTGACTAAATGCAAAGCTACGCATATCGAGTACCACACCACTGAACTTGACTGCACAGAAGGACGGGAGTATTTTTTTGGAAGGCAAACTTGTAGCTGTAGATTGTGTAGACGTTTAAGACGTGTGAATGAAGTTGTACATTAGAGTGCAAAATTACGAGTTGTACTGTTCAAGCTATACAGCATGCTACAGTGATGAACTAGCTACGCTCATAGTTAGGTACTTTTACACTCTGCACAGAATTACCATACCCCATTCACTTACACTGCGTGTAATCACAGACAATTTTTGCACTCGTCGTGATGACTCATTTGGCGGCAGCCCTAATTTTAAATTATTCATTTCGTGCTACGCACTGCAACCTGCAGAATTGCTTCCAGTAATTTGCAATTCAATTTGCGGTAGCTGCAGTCTACAAGTTCATTTCGGATTTTCATATTTCATTAAAGGTTTGAATTAAGAATTAACTCATTTAACATTCGTACTTTAATTTAAAATTTTGATTTGTGTGTCTGAGTTCCCAATAATAAAATAAGTGAGCACGATAGTGGCGTAACCGTGGACAATGAATTTTAAATACTATTTCAAGACAGAGATTAGCAAAAAGTTGTTACTCATTAACAAAATGTTTTTTAAATATTTTATTTATTATTTCACGAATTTACGTCAACTTTTTATATTGCAGTTATGGGCTAACGTCATTTTTAAACCAAGAAAATTCAATCAGGAGACTTTTGCTGACTCTATTCTTTTGTACTTTTGACCGAGTTTGGCTATTGACAAGAAAAAACAAAATTTGGGAAGGTAAGCGTCGTTTACCTATAAGAAATGTTGCTGAATTGAACAGTTTGTCAGTTCTCAAGTTAAAGCTTCTCTATAAAATATTGTAGACGGGTGTAACAAAAACTTGGCAATGTTTCATTTTATGATTTACTAATTAGCATTTCAAAAATATTACTTGTCAGTTTTTAATCAGTCACTTTATTTAATTCGTTTACGCCTTTTGCATTCCATGTTTTTTTAAGCAGAATCACGTCAACCTCTTAATTTTCTAATATGTGGAAAGATTTAATTTAAGTTACAGCTGTTAGCAGTAAGCAGAGTATTGATTAATTCACAACCCCTTTTGTTAAATGCTACACCTTCTTGGTTTACGAAGATTTAGATGATTGGGATTACATAAAAATTTAAAATCAAAAAGACAATTTATTCAAAAATAAACTTGACCCTGTCCTCCAATGAGGATAGCCTAAAAGACTCGGTATACGTAACAGAAAGTTTCAGACAAAATAATGCAATTTATGTTTGTTAAAATAATAAGGAACTAGTTTTTAAATTATATAGTGCACGTAGAAAACACTTGTAAGATAACAGTAAACAATAATTATACCAATTCCACATTCTAAAGTTCTATGTAGTTGGGAGCAAGTTTTATCATAGGTTTTTATTTTATAATTTACTAATTTTAATTTCAAAAGTAATACTGACTACGTTTTAATCCGTTACTTTTAATAGTTTCTTTTACGCCTTTTGCATTTATATAATTTTTAAAGCAGAACTACGTCAATTTTATAATTTTTGAATATGTGAAAAGATTTAAAAATCTGTTTATTTAATACGTGCAGTACAGGCCAGGATACCTTCACTGGTATTTCCTACATAACAATCTTGAGACTCATATTTCTAAAGTTTTTGCAAATTAAATTACATCAGGCTATACAGTAGGGCAGGAAGGGCGCTCACTTTTAATAGGAAGCAAAACTGTCAATGTTTTGACCTTTAATTTGACGATTTACACTTTTTAACTTCGCACCAATCACCTGCCAGAATTCGAAAATTTAAAATTTCCGCAACCCTTATGCTTATTGTCACAGAGAAAGATAAAATAATAAATTTATATTTTCAAAATTGTCCGAGTTTTAAACTCTGTGTAACAAAATCTACAGAGAAAATAGTAAAGGGCAACAAACGAATTATTTTTATTTTTTTAATTCAATTTTTCCAACAAATTTTTATTTTTTAGTCTTTCAGTTTGATTTAGTAATGAACTTGGCCTAAATGCTACATAGTTACTGTGCCCATGCTAAAGCCAATGTGTCCATGAAAGTGATATGTAGGGATGGCTAATTTTGTGAATAAACTGACCTAAAAAGTGGGCCTCAAATGTAATATTTTTTTTCATTCTTTTTGAAAAAAATGAAAATTTTCCAATTTTTAAAAAATCCTAAATCTATTTTTTGGAAAACTGCCTAAGAATAAGAAAAAAAACGAAAGTCAAAATCAGGTGAGAACTGCAGAAGTTACAGTGCGAAAAAATGTTAAAGTTTGAATTTCTAAAACTTTGGCGGGCTACTGTGACCAATCAACGCAAAATGCAATCCAGTCACTTTGGATTCCCACTATTTAAAAGCTGCCTGATTTTTGTTGACATGACTTATTTAAATTGGCGCGTACGATGTAAAACCATTCCCTTGTGAGAATTTTTTTGCACATAAATTATTAAAAGAGAAGTAAAATGACAACTTCTTTAGTGTAGGTTGGCTAAGTAAAAAGAAACAGGTAGTATACTTGAAAATAATAAAAAATGAACCCGATCATTTTGGCCTTTTCTCACATTACCACTATAAAAAAAATCATTTTTTTCCAACATGGGTTTTTAGCCACTTGCTATTATGATATAAGTCACAGTATTTTCACCTGTACAGAAACAACTAAAACTAAAATTTGTTACCTGGTATTCTCTCTTTTTTAATAGCAGTAGGTAAACACAAGGAATCAACTACATGTTGTTTACACCTTGGTGCATTTCTAAGCTGCAGATTGTCATAGTAATTACGTTTTTGGTAGTTTTGCTAATTCAAAACTCCCAAAACTCCCGCTCGTCAAAAGTCCTAAACCTTCCAATGCTCCTTCCCTCCCAAAGCTCCCAAACTCCATAGGAGTTTTGAATTGGCTATATTTTGGTTTGATTATGTTCAGAAAATAACAAAGTATTTATTTTTTTTATTTTTAAAAGCTACAGAAATTTGAGGTTTATTTTTATTCAAATTTTACACTCACTTTGTGGCTTCTGAAATTGAATTGTACGGTTAGGTTAGGTTAACGTAACCTAACCTTACCTTACCTAACCTAACCTAACCAAATTTTTAAAATTTTCAAATTTTCAACATTTTTTAATGCTTGCCAAGATTTTTTTGTTTAGATATTTGAAATCCAATATTTCTAGGCTGCATTTTTTTACGCTTTAATTTTAAATGAAAGTTGTTAAAAATAATTTTAGGATCCACCAAAAAATTTTAAAACTGATTTTTGTTAGATTGGCGGTTTTGCAACTTATTCTTAACCGATTTTGTCTTCATTTTAGTACATTGGTCGTTTAATTCGATTAATAAACTTGGCTTTTCAAGCCTGCTAGAATCTTGCGATATAATTGGCCCACTTTGTATATGTTGTTCACGCATTGGTGCCTTTTGAAGCTACAGATTGTCATAATAATGACGTCTTCGGTAGTTTTGATAATTCAAAACTCCCAAAATTCCTAGCGTAAAAACTCCTAGGGTTTTAAAACCCCCTAGGGAGTTTTTAGAGGGAACGCTTCCAAAACTCCTGCTCGTCAATCGTCCTAAAACTCCCATTGCTCCCTCCCTCGCAAAGCTCCTAAACTCACTAAGAGTTTTGAATTGGCCATATCTTGGTTTGATTATGTTCGAAAAACAACAAAGTATTTCCTTTTTGAATTTTTAAAAGCTACAGAACTTTTAGAAAATTATGTTTTTTCAAATTTTACACTCACTTTGTGGATTCTAAAATTGAAATGTATGTCATTATTATTTACTCAAGTATTCAGTTTTGTCATGCTTGTGGCTTGGCTTTAGTTGTAAAATAATATTATTTTGTATTGCATTTTAACACAGATTAAGAGTTGAGACAATAGGTGGAGTTTATTAGGACAAAAACGGTGCGTAATGATGCATACGAAATATTTCCTAAAAAATTTCTTTGAGGTTTCTTTATTGAAAATGAATGATTTTAAAATCAAAGCAAACACAAAAGCCTGATTTTATTTCTAATTTATTATTTATAGGCAGGAACTGCTCAATTTTTTAGTCAATTGCATAAAACGGACAGCAGTGAAAGCTTGGTACAAGGTTTCTTGTACAAGGTTAGTCATTTGATTCTGTAAAATATAATTAACTAATCTGAAATTCGTTACAACCAAGTGTAGGAAATGTTGTATAATGTATTTCTATTAGGAGGTGCATGTATTGTTTCTGAGGCTAATTAGGATGAAAGGAAGTAGATATCACATACTGTACTTTTTAGGGAGTAGATATTACATTTTGCACATTGATGTTGAAGAAACTGCGTTTGCCGACGATGTGCAGATTGTACCTATTTTCGCAAATTTATTTGTGCTACTGAACACTCGGTATTATCCTAATTTTATTTTATTGTTTTTATCACAAAAACTAATGCATTTTCCAGATAATAGCTTTTCAATTTTTTTTTCTGAATTTCACTAGACTCAATGATCTAACGATAAGTTCAATAATATTGTGACTTTGACATATTGCTTACAAAGCTGAATTTTAAAATAAACCTGAGTTTTTAAAAACTAAAATAATTTTAGAAAGTTCATTAGTTACATTCGATTCGATAATACTCACCATGGGCCAGCTATGTAGATTACTTCATGTCTTGGATTTTCCTTGTCCTTGCCCGCAATCATGTAAACCAAAATTAATAGTTTCAAACAATTATTGTAGTTTTAAAAGTTTTAATTGTATGATTTCAAATTTTTTTTAATTTTGTCATCTATGGGTTACTTTGTAATAATAAAATTTAAATAATAATGTGTTTTAACATGCTTGATCTAAGTACATTTGCAAAATATATTGCATACAGCTAGGATCTTTTGAATTTAATCATATTTGCAATTTTAGATAAAAAAAGACCATTCAGCAGGACGAAATACTTACCCTACTCAAACATACATCTGCAAAACAACACTAATCATGGTCACTGAAACCTCAATGGAAACTCAAAAAATAAATGAGGATTTTCAAAAGAAGCTGTGTGAGAAATTCACATTATCCTTCGTAAAGAGTGCCAATGAAGCAGCAAAAACGTTTCCGGAAATGAGCAACAAAGATCACCTTATTGGTTTCGCAGCATTCACACTTGGCGCTGGAGCCGGAAGAGCAATAGAAATTGGGGTCCTTGGAGCATTCAAAGGAACGTTTGCAAAACTGTTAGGAAAACTAGTTAAAGTTGCAACAGCTGCAGCGAGTAGTGAGCAAAAAAAAGCTGAATATGAAGACACTAACATTAAAATCAAAGAAGTAATTCAAAAAGCAGATGCAAGTGGAAAAATTGAATTCAATGAACTTTTTAAGATGTTCTTCACCAGATTGGCCGTAAACGTGTTTTTCCACTTCAAACAAGTCATCACAGAATGGTGCAAAGGTCAAGAACCTCAAAGAATTGAAGAAACAATGTTTGAGGAGTTTGGAAAATTTGCAGGAAAGGCGTGCTATAAAAGTTGCAAAGGCTCTGCTGAGGAAACAGATCAAACAATTATTAAGAAATTCACAAGTAGCAAGTGGTACGAAAATTTGGAAGAAAAATCAAAGTCATGGTTAAATTTAAAAGGGAAAGTTGAAGAAGCGGCGCGTGAAATATTTACTACATCAATTCCTGCCTACTGGACCAACAGTGTCTCGAGTGAAGATCATGTAGTTGTCAAGAAATCTCATTACAAGAAACAAAACGAAAAGTCCAAACTTCGGCCTCCTTTTAAGTTTGAAGGAGAAGATTTAATAAAACTTGCTTTAAAAGGTGAAACTGAAGAGGTGACGCGACCACCTTATTACATAAGAATTTGCCCTAAAGAACACAAAAAGATGGAAATTGATTTATTAAGGGTGGTTAAATATGATAAGACCATCGATCCTCTTGAACATCTTAAGCAACACGTGAATTCGGCAGTTGAGCAAATCAATGAGCATACAAGTAACCAACAAGAGCAAACTCTTCAGTCTCTTTTAGCTGAAATCAATAAATCAACATCAAGCTCCAAACCATCACCCTTGTTCCTCGTGAGAGCACCTTGCCCGCATTTCACAGGACGGCTTAACAAACTAAAGGACATTCATGACGCATTAAATCCAGAAACCTCTAGAGATCAACTATCTCTTGTCATAATAACGGGCACAGGAGGAATGGGCAAGACTCAGACGGCCCGAAAATATGCTGATATACATTTTAAAAGTAAATTTTACGCTGTCATCATCTGCATCAACGCGGAAACATTAGATGGTTTAAAAAGATCCTTTATAGAAGCTGCAGTTGCGACTACCCATTGCAAGTACGATCCAAAAGATTACTCAACTGAGGACGAAGTAGAGTATCTCGTTAACACTGTTTACATCCAACTTTCTAAGAACTTTAAGGAGCAAAACGTCCTTATTATTTTTGACAACGCCTTAAAAATGAGCAGCTCAGGCAGTGGACAAGGGATCAACAAATTTCTACCCAACCAGAAATACGATGTACTATTTCATGTGCTTGTGACTACTCAGAATCAAGAATGGAAGAAGCCGCACACTCTCATTACACTGGACAAACTGGATGACACTGATGCAATTGCTTTTGTAAAAGACAGCTTTAAGCAAAACTTGGCAGACCAAGATATAGAAGATAAACTCGAGACTGAGTATAGGAATCTGCAAATTAGTCTAGATGGCTATCCTCTTGGCATTTCAGTTGCCACTGCGGATATTTTGGATGGACTTGGACAGGATACAATAACACAAGACGATTTGACAACTAAAATTCAAGAATACGTAACAAAGTTTGAAACATCAAATAAACAGCTTTTCTTTGAATCTGATTCGGACGATTCTGGTTATGGTAAAACGATGACAAAAGTTTTGAACTTGGCGATTTCCCGCATCCAAAATAAACAAGCAGCGGGAAACGTTTGGGAAAAGGCAATACAACTTTTTCACATGATGTCGTACCTTTCACCTGACGGTATTCACGAAGTCGACTGCTACGCTCTATTCTACTCCCAAGATTGGACGTTGTTCAGTGAAAACAACGACGAAGTAGAAAGGCAAAGAAAAGAGCTGAATGAGTGCTTCCGAATTCTAAAGAACTTGAGCCTTATAACACTTGAAGAAAGAAAGCACAAATACCGTGGGGGATCCATTCAACTACATCGATTAGTTCAAAAATTAACTAGAGAAATATTCAAGAAAAATGTTGACGACTTAAACTGCTGGTTTAAACCTTTACCATTTGTTTTATCAAGTCCTAGAGATCATGCATCTCACGTTCTGCAAAACATCTGCTCCACTTTCCGAAACAATATTCCATTAGTGGCACTTGCATCTGTGTATTCTGTAGTTGTAAGCAATGTTTTTAAAAGCCCGCCAATAGAAATACATGAGAGAATGAAAAAGCTCTTGCCAGAAACTGAGCGACTAGACACACTTCAACAGGATCTCCAGAAGTTTTTGTATCACATTTTGTGCCTTGAAGGAGATCATCAGACTTCCAACGTTGACGTTGAGAACGTAAATGCAGGGCACGTGACACAAGTTTTAGAAGTCATGAAAACCTACGCAGATGATGTGTGGGTGCAATGCATTGGAATCCAAGCATTTGAACGTTTACGAATTGATGAACGTCTTTTTACTCAGGTAAGTAAACACCGTTAACTAATAATGATACAAAATTAAAATTCGAGTTGAAAAAAGTGGATCTTGGCGCCGTAGAATGTGAATTTAAATAATGGGGTTTGGCTTAATGTGTGAGCAGCTGCACTCTGTTGTGCTTTTCGTTCACCTCAGCTTTCGGTTTAGAGACCCGATGCATTCGAAAATGTTAATTTAATTTATATTTTTTAAGTTTTGTCTTTTCTTATATTTATACTTGACGAAGTAAATATTCAAAGATTCTGATCCTTCCTAAATCCAAAAGCCAGTTTTTGTTCCGTTTTGTTTCGTAAACTTCAAATCAATTTAAATTGATGCAATGTGAACATAACATGTTAATGTAAAAGGCGTAACAGTTTTGCTCTTGAAAAACACGTTTACCGATGCTGCATCGCTGTTGTTATCTTGTAAATAAAAGGACAATGATTCCAGCATGATTCAGAGCCACAAAGAGATATTGCAGGTGCCAACTGTGAACTTATTTTGAGTGCTCGTTGGAGAGAAATCATTTGACTTGTCTCTTTGTAGTTGGTGTTTCGTTAAATTCAGAATTAAAAAAATGGTGTTAGCTTTTTGTAAATGGGAACTCCCGCGTTAAACATGAAACTTGTTTCACGTCTTTTAGGATGAAGTGAAGTGTGTCTTAGACTGGATAAATTTATTCTTTGACACACGCTACCCACAGTACACAAACTGGATGAAGCAGATGCATGATGAGGCTCTGGCCTGCAGTTTAGAGTTAATTGCATTATCTCATGGAGATGAAGGGAATTTGCGCAGTGCTGAAGCTTATATTAAATTAACTAACGATACAAAGCTCTCAATGGATGATAAAATCGAATGTTGGGATAGTTTTAGAATAAAATTGGTGAGTAATTTCCTATTTGTTACCTTTGTGCATCTTATTAACCACACAAATTGACACTATCGCTAAAATGTTTAACTTTACGTAGTTGGATCTCTCATGGGCCTTCAGGCGTCGTTTGTTGCAAGGTAAAAAATTTCTCAATAACATTAACAATCTACGCATGTCAATTTATTGCACAAAAACAACAGACCTCTCAAGGCAACAATTTCAAGAACGAAATAAAAATCAAACTTTCTTTAGATGTTTACAACATAAACAGCCGTAGCAAAGTTTGAATAACTTAAATATTTCGGCGATCACAGATCTTCAGGGCGTTTGGGATCTATTCAGATGGAGTGGCTGTAAATCAATTCTAATTGAATCAGCCTTTTTAAACAAAACTGTTGCCTCCCGCCCTCAAAACAGCTTCATTGTCTAGTCCGTTTAACTGTATAAATGATCTACGTAATTCATTAATAAAGAGGCAATGTGTTATGAAAAAAGAGCAAACTGTATTATCTGCACTTGTCAAGTTCAATACGCCATATAGATAACATTAATTAAAATTTAAAATTTCGTATTTATTGAATTTAGGTAAAGCAGCCACTATTTACATTTTTACAGTTTTAACTTTATTTAAACTGCGCAACTTTTCATCTGGATAAAAATTTGAGTACACTGATGAACAAAAGATATTTAGAGCTTCAAGTTTTTTTAAAAAAATGTATCAAAACCTAATGATGTAGATAAATGGTTTTGAGCTTAATTGGGTTAGTTAGTATAATTCGCACTTGAGTAATACTTTTTTGCCTCGGTACCAATTATTCGGTACATTTATTTACTCGGATGGACTTGCGCGAAATTGCTTTTATAGAACGAATGGACTCACACAAGATTTATCTTTGACCCGCAGCAATGGACTGCGTGAAAAATCTTTAAATACGATGACTTGTTTCTTATCACAAAATATTTTGTAGGCGAGAAAAGAGAAAAGTTGCAAATACGTTTATCGGTCGTCCTAAAACAACGCAAAATTAACTGCATCGACGTTATTTATAAATCCAAACATTTAACTTGTTGCATTCCCAAAATCCATTAATGTTTTTGCGGTTTTAGGAGATGACGTCACGCGGATCCGCAAAGTTTTTCAGGCCGCTGTCGACATTTTTGCAAGGAGACTTGGACGTTCGGACCAAGACAATCATTTTTATGATTTTTGGGAGACTTGCAGTAAGTTGTTTCTAAATTGTTTCGTATTCTGACTACGTGTGTTTGGAAGTAACAAAAAACAATAATATTTAGGTATTTTAATATTTTAACGTAAGTTAATGTTTCCGATCTAGGCGAAATATTAAGGATTTCAAAATCAGCGAAACTTGCAAAAATGTTTTGGAGCTCTAAGCCATTCATGGGGGTCTTTCTTCAGTGTTGCTTTAGTTCCGTAAAAGAGGTAAATGCCGTTGTTGTTCCTCTTTGTGAATTAAATTTAAAATCAGTTAATGTTGGTGGAGCGTTTGCGGATCTGTTTCGTTGCTAGCACAAGAGAACTCACTCACGCGCTTCGATTTTATTTAAAAATTGCTAATGTGGCGCAAATTATAATTTGCGATTCAACTTCTTTGTAATCGTTTTAAGCACAAAACAAAGAGACGATTCCGTTCACACTGCACTGCCCCTTCTGTGCATAGGTCAAGTGACACGAGTTGTTTAGTTTTTGCAGTTTCAAAAAATCATGTTATGTTTTATACAAACTGAATAACAATTCCTTTTTTTTAAGTTGGAGAAGATTGACGAGTTATCCGATTACACAACTCTTGTGACAGCAGCATGGACTCTAATGGCACTGTTTGCGGAAGCATCAGATGAAGATTTTAATTTGCATGGGTCAATGCATGACCAGATGGAGACAGTTTTACCATCAGTACTCGACAGTCTCCGAATACTTTACCACAAAGGCAAAGACGAATTTATTAAAAAATTTCGTTGGGTAAGTCAACTGCTAAATTAATGTTTCATATGAAATCATAGTGTGGATTGTACCTGATTTCATTTATGTCCTGCTTCATTAGTTACCTCAATACATCCCATTACACCTTGTTAAGTGTTTCCTGAGAAATCACAGAGAGAAGGATGTGTGGTTCGTCAAAGTTTCTCTCGCGGTTCTGGCTCCTGCGCAGTTTTTTTCAGAGGTAACAGATGACACGGTCATTGAAATACAACTCAATTATTTATTTAAATTCACGAACCCTCTGAAATAATGTGACACACTTCTAAAACTTACAAGTCGCGCAGTTTATACATCAATTTTTAATTTTTAGGATCCCGCCGTTCGTTCTCAAGCTTTGCAGTTTGTGTTAAAGTTAAGTAAAGAGAATTTTTACAGTGAAGACGATTCCGAAGACGAGGACGACGATAAACGCGACGATGAAGAAGATTCTAAAAGCAACAAAGTCTCTGACGAAGAAGAAAACTAAATGAATTTAATTTAGAAACAGTAAATGATGTCTTGCAAGAGGTTGAATGAAATTATTTAAGCTTTGCAAACACAGTCTTAGAAAACAGAGCCATTTCATTTTGCCTTTCAATAAATAATTATGTTTTATGACTCAGTTAATTATAATGATTAGAATTAAGATAGAAATACCAATTGACTCACGGACATGTGGGCAAATTCAGATGCCAATGAGTTTCTTGAAATTCCTAAGTAATTTGAGGTGGAAGAAAATGTGTTGCTGATTTTAGGGTTCGGTTTGTCAAGTTAAAAAACATAAAATTATCGTTTAATTCGATTGCACAAATGGATACATCAAAATCGAATTAGAAATATTTTTAGATTGACATATTAGTTCAAGCGATTAGTCATACTTAATTACGACAGCAATTCTTAGTAATTAAATATGATGTTTTCGTTTACCAGTGCCTCATGTTAATGGCTGAATTGTATTAATTCTGTTCATGTCTGAAAGTGTAATATGTTCTATTTCAACGTGTTTCAAAAGCGTCAAGCATTAAACTCCATCAAAAATAGGAATGCATTTTATTAAACTAAATAAATACTAAATAAATAATAATTGTGCAAAAATAATTGATATGTCGTCAGTGCAATGTTTGATGTACTTGTGGTAAAACTTAAAATTACATCTAATTAATGCGTACACAAAAAGTGTAGATTTTTCTCATTTTTCTTGAGATATAAGCTACAGATACTACATTTTGCACTCCTAAGTGCACATACCATGTTTTGTAATGTACAGGGGTTGATATTACATTTGGAATTTTAATTGTGTCGATAAAAACAAATTTTCGTTATTGTGGCATTAAATCACGTCGCTTAATTCATTAGACAGATAATACATTCTGCATTTTAGTTATGGAGGTATCACAATCAACCAACTAAACTTGACTTGACTCAATTAGTATGCTTTAGCTGTCCTTTAATTAGCTTAACAAATCCCAAAGTCTAACAAATAAAAGCAATCTGATTGTTAATTTTCTTTACCTTAAATCATTTTTTTTTACATTGTAGCATTCCTTAAATTAATTATTACAAACGTGTTCATCTCTTCAAATAGATAGAAATATTTGCATTGTGAATAAACAGTGAGTGGCCGTAGCAGAATAAAATGCATAAATCAAAATGTGAAATTAAATGGCCAGGCCATCTTTGTGAATGCAGTGCAGGGCTAAAAGCCAATGAACATACGTAGCTAATTAGTTTCTACTTTTGCACTGCCACTTCCAATCCCCTACTAAAAATTCTCTATTCCGACTTAGGGATTCCGCACTTGACGACACCAGGAGGGATCCACAAATGACTTCTTTTGATCTTCTTTTTTTTACTTACCCACTTGATTTCTATTTTGTACATGTTCATGACTAAATGTATAAAAAAGTGTGATCCATACTTGTTACAATAAAAATTTTTTCTTCCTGTTAAATCCCCTTGACATCATTTATGAACGATCCTCTGTAAGTGCGCATCTCAGCACATACGATTTACACTTGATTTGAAGATTGACATGTTATTATCTTCCACAGATATGCACCAGTGACATACTCGACGACAGTCAAGTTGATCGGAATTACCTTTTTTTTTCTGCACACGTTAAGTCTCTAAAGGGTCTTCCATGAATGGTGTCAACAACAGAAACAGAGCCAGTGGGTTGTAGAAGGAGTGAGTTAGATGCTATGCTAAACAATATTGTTTGCGCGATTTCAATGGAAACAAGATTTTAAAGGTGGGTTGGTATTCACAAGGTTTCCACTAGTGTGACAACGTTTAAATACCGTTTCTATTGAAAATAAATTAAATAATTGTCTGACCAGATCAGAAGCAACGAACCAAATCATGTATCGATTTTCCTCATCAGGATTTCACAGCAGCTTCAATTTCATTCACAGTTACAATTCGCAGTCCCTTCAGCGTCAGTGTTCAGTGTGTCCACAACAATATTTATAAGAGGTTACATTTAATTAATTAATTTATCCTAAATTTCCGTTATTATTTCTGTAGCAGCAACAACTCTTAAAATAACACAGATCTAAATGCTGAAATATTTAAACATGTAAATTCAATACTGTCAGCCAATTAATCCACTACGTTTTTGTTTCCCATCTGTGAATTTAAATTTCGCCCCAATCAACTTCACTCAACGAATCAGTTAGGAAACTGAGTTGCCGTTATAAATTCGTTTTTGAAATTGTGTAAGTAAATTATTTTTGTTATTCTGCAATACCAGTTAGAGGCTTTATATGTACGATTGCACGCAAAAAAATACAAACTATTTTGAGCAGTCTTCCCACTCGAAAACATAACCAGGCAACGTACAACTCTGTGACTGGTGAGTTCATATGAATCACTGCCATTCTTCTGCAGAAATTAGGTCCTTATAGGGTCGTCCATAAATGATGTCAACAACAAGGTCATAGTGGATTGACTCAGGGGTTAATAAGATGTCATGCTAAAGATAGCTGTTCACGTGATGGTGATGTAGGTACATGTACATGTAGGTAGGTGGGTTTTAAATAGAGTGGTGATTTGGGTGACATCGTTTGTGGGTCATCCCCACTGAAAAGAGAATAAAATTAGTGACGGACCAGACCACAGCAATTTTCTTTATCATATGAAGAATCTCGTCGTTTGCACAGCCACGTGGACGCTCCTACAAATAATTTATTTCTTACTGTGCTGTTGTAAATGTGAAGGGTGGCCTATCAATGACGGCATGAAAATTCCCATCTGTTTTTTCTTTTATTTGTCATGTTGCTCTTTTCTTATTAAAGGTATTAGATGCTTAACAATCAAGAGCCATTGCGAAGGATTAGCAAGCGTCGTTTATGAACGATCCTGTTGCAGCTCAACATTGTTTAGTTAGTTAAGTTGTAAAGCGAATGAAATTACTACCTAACCTACAATAATTTTACATTGCATTTACGGCAAGTTATAATGTTTTGTTTTCAGAAAAGTATGAAAAAGGGGAACCCTTTCTTCACTAAACTTGTCCACTGTTATTTTCACTGTATTTTCTTGAATTTTCAAAAGTGCAAATTCCAATAATATTGAGATAGGCCATTTTGCACTTAAAAGACTGTAATAGCAGTAGTAACTAGTAACAGTAGAAGACGGTATGTTACAATTCATTTAAATCTATGCGTTTAAGCAGTGTAGGTTTCCATGGGAGTCTCTTTTCGGGTGATACTGCTAAAGCAATGAAAGCTGGTTCCAAAAGAGTGATGATTCGAGTAAAATCGTTCATGGACCATCCCTATTGAAAGATAAATCAAACTCGTGATAGACCAGACCACAAGAAGCAAGCAACGTGCATAATCATACGGGTATTTTCCTCCTTTGCACAGCCACGTCCACGCTCCTACAAATGATTTTCTATTTTGAACTGTGCTGTTGTAGATGTGGGGGTGGTCCATCAATGACGCCATGAAAATTGCCACTTTATATTTTTTTCTGTTCATTTTCTATAGTTCTCTTTTCGAATTAGATGTACAATATACTAAAGAATCAACATCTATTATAACAAAATCAACACCCACCTGCCCAGTGCTGTGACGTTATTTATGAACAGCCTTCTAGGAAAATTATTGTTATACATGCGCTGCACAATAGACAATGCGAAAAAAGAATATTTTGCAAATTATTATTGAACTTGTCTGCACTGAAGGATGGGAGCATTTTAATTGTAAAGCAAAACATGTAGCTGTAGATTAAGAAAGTCTATGCGTAGGTGCTGCTTAAATGAAGTGCATAATTATGAGTTTTACTACTCACCCACTGTGCCACATGCTTAACTACACTGATTGTGAGGACTTTGCACAGGATAAACATACGTCAGCCACAATCACTGCTAATTCAGAATAAATATTTTTATAATATTTTGTCTGACTTAATTGGCACCAATTCCAACTATCGATTTTTAAATTTATTATTTAATAATCAGCACTATAACATTTGTACTCTGCATTTAGTGATACACCAATCCCCTTTGCAGTGTATCATTTGTAGAGTTTTTTTCCAAAACCGAATAGGTCTATCAAAGCAAATTTTACAGGAACAACGAAACATAAATAATTAAATGGTTGCAGGTTAAGTTTTTTAACTAGATTTTTTTCTACAGGTACTGCATCTGACGGAGCGTAATTAAAATTAGTTTCATGAGTCTATACATATTATGGAAGTTTTTAGAAAATTTTTAAAAGTTTTACATTGCGGACTTATCCTGTTTTGCCAAAAAACTAGTAACTTAACATAGGGGAAAAAGTCCGAGAAATAAAATCTTGATCGTTTTGAGGGAAATCAAAATTTTATCATTTGTTTTATCTCTCCTTGCATCAAAACATTAACGCACGTCAGCTGTCTTCTACAAACTACAAAAACACCCAAAACCCGAATTTAAATCAGAAACACAGGTTTTATGTGGACGTATCCCATTTTTTAAAAGCAAAATTATTAAACTTATCCCGTTTTGCCAATAAAAACAATTTGAGGTATTTTAAAAAATTGCTTTGGTTGAACTTTGGCCTTTACCATTTAACCCAGGAATGTTTCTAGTTGAATAGAACAGTTAACACAAATCATCTCATTTTTGAAAAAAAATGACTTATTCCGTTTGGCGAACAAACTCTTTATTTGTAGGTACTTGAATTAATTTTTCAATTTTTATTTGATTGATGCTGTGGCTGCAGGAAGAGAGGAAAGAATTTAAAATCTGAAATTTGGAAACAAATGTCTAAAAAGATTAAGTTGCAGCAGCACTTTCAATATTTCTAAATCACCTTCTGAAACTCACTACCAAAAACAATTAAAGTAGGTAGTTCATGTTACAAATTCAAGTAAGCAAATCCGGTGTTTGAACCAAAATACCCAGATCATTCAAGTTTTGTATTTGTATATTTTGTCAGAGGAAATCAAGTGATGAGTGCCATACCAATTATACACTATGAGGTGAAGGCAAAATGTTCTACATATATTTTATATTCAGAGCTAAAATTTGCACACCGCAGGGGTTTGTTTGAGCAGCTATACTCAGCTTGCTTAACGTTTTATTCAGACAAAAGATTTTCAGTCGCTGACTCCTGCAAATGATTTTGTTACAATAAAGATAGGAGCTTTTGAGCTTTGAATATGCAGATACTACATTTTGCACATGAAATAGCGCAGGCACCACATTTTGAAATTTACACGTTTAGATTTTTGCATTTTTGGTGTCAAATTATTACATGTTGAATTTTTTTGGCGGAGATATAACATTTTGCACTTCAAACATTCAATCGTATCCCTGCACCCTTTATATTTACCTTTTTGGCGCGGACCTGCATTTTAATGTTCATAAAATTTTGCTTTTGCTTTTGCTTGAGCAACGAGGTGTTTGTACGGCACTTGAAAGGTAGTTAATATTGGTAAGTTAACTTATTGTAGATACTTGTTTTTGGATCGAAGGACAACTGCTGAGGTAATTTCATCGTGAGTCCATTTCTTGAAATAACGCTGAATTTTGTAAGGCTCATTTTTGCATAGATTTTGCCTGCCTCAAAGCCTCAATCAATTACTAAATCTTCTAACTACGCATCTGTGTCTGCCTGTCACTTTCCAAATAATTTGCAAATGCCAAAATTCTAATTTCCCCAATTTCACTTAATTTTTACTCTAGAATAATATATCTACAGGTATAATAAAACTTATAGATAGAAGCATTTGTGTTTTAGGCTTGGAGATACAACATTTTGCAAATTATGAGCGTAGGTACTTCGCTTTGAAATTTAGAGGTTTTAATTATTAAATTCGCGTTTTAGATGTCAAAGTATCACGTGTTGCAATTTATTGGAGTAGATGAAATAATTTGCAGTCTGATAATTCCATCGTACCCCTGCACCGTTGATATAGAGCATTTTTAAATTTGCGCGGACCTCCGCAGAATTTCCTGTGCTGTTGGAGAAGTGGAGAAGTGAGGGTTGGTCAATTAATGACGTCATCAAAATTTCTACTTGTTATTTCCCATTTAATTCTCTATTGTGCTCCTGTCGGATTAGACGTGTTAAGTACTGAAGAATCAACAGCCACACAAAATGAACCTCCACCCGCCCAGTGCTAGTCACAACCAGGCGTTTATTTGAGCTTTGCAAGCTCATGGTTGCATAAATCGTGTTCTGGTCTTCTATTAGGGCGACGACGTTTGAAACGTTGAATTGGATTTACTAATTAGTTTGGTTATTTATGTTTCTATAATTTGTGATACAACAAAAGTTGAAATTGCAAGAGGTAATTACTAACTTCAAATATAGTCAAACAGCGGTACGGGACAAAACACGTACAAATTAGAGATGATCTACTAGAATAATGTCAATAAAGTGCAAAGTGCGGTATCAATATCAACATAGTTTTAGTGCGGCCTAAATGGCGTTTTTAGAGGTGTAGATATTACAATTTGAACTTTGATACCGTAGATTCAACATTTTACACTACACTAGTAAAGAAAGTTGAATTGAACATTCAGTGATTTAATTACCTCATTTGCATGCACCTTAAAGTTGTAGATATCATATTTCGCATTTCGCCAGTGCAGGTATTGCATTCTGCAATTTGTTGATGAAGCCAGATCAAAGCGCCTTTTTAAACTGTAGTTTAGGGCTTGCAAAATCAAGACCAAGACTTTCGCCATTTTCAAGACCATTCAAGAGTCTTGAAAAGTCTTGAAATTTCAAGACCACCTTGAAATTCAATTATTCCAACATCTCAACTCTTTATATGACTTTTCAGACAAACTTGAAAAAATTTTGTCAAGAGTCTTGATTTTTTCAAGACTTTTGAAAGTCTTGATTTCAAGACTCTTGAATTTTCAAGACTTTCGAAAGTCTTGATTTCGAGAGTCTTGAATTTTCAAGACTTTTAAAAGTCTTGATTTCGAGAGTCTTGAAAATTCAAGACTTTTTGAAGTCTTGATTTCAAGAGTCTTGAAATGTCGAGACTTTTAAAAGTCTTGATCTAGTCTTGATTTCAAGAGTCTTGAAATTTTCGTACCTCCAGAAGTTAAATTAATGGCGAAAAAACTGAGTTTTTGTGCTTAAAAAATGATTGTGTACATGTTTTTGTCAGTCTTGATTTCAAGAGTCTTGATTTTTCAAGACTTTAGTCTTGATTTCAAGACTCAAGACTTTTGAAAGTCTTGATTTCAAGACTCTTGAAGTTTCAAGACTTCTGAAAGTCTTGTTTTCAAGACTCTTGAATTTTCAAGACTTCTGAAAGTCTTGATTTCGAGAGTCTTGAATGAACAAGACTTTTCCAAGTCTTGATTTCAAGAGTCTTGAAATTTCAAGACCATCCCTAGTCTTGATTTCAAGAGTCTTGGTCTTGACAAGACTTTTGAAGTCAAGACTTTTGCAAGCCCTACTGTAGTTGCTGCAATTTTCGTTGTAGCACCATATTGACATAGAATGTAATCAAAATGTGACGAGAGCCTCAAGGTTAATCAAGGAAATCATTTGTGGACGATCCCTGGCCTAATTTTCTTTTGCCGTTGAACTGTATGACGGGACAGAAGTAAATGATGGGAAAATGACGTTACTCAGAAGCGTGCACAATAAATTCTGAAATCGCTGAGTTAATCAACAAGTAGCATAACACGTTTAACGATTTTCCTATGACTAAGAACGCATTTCGTACTGGACAATGCGAGGGTTGACCCATAAGTAACGTCATTTAAATTTGTGTATTTCTATACTCCACATACCAATTAATTCATCTTTAACTGGAATCACTGGTACGTACGTTACTTAACGTACACTGAAGGAGCCTATTTCAGACGCGATTGAAGACGGGCAGAAATATTGTGCGGTCCGATCAGTGACAGTACCAGAAGCTGGATTGTGTCAGCAGAGCAAGTTTGAGTATCGGAAGTCAAACTTAACGTAAACAAGCTCTGGGGATGACACATAAATGATGTCACTCAAATCTATGCTTGCTTCACACCCACGTTATCTCAAGTTATTACTTTAATCACTGCATAAAGAGCTACTTTTACGTAAGATGACGTCAACACCCAACTAGAAAAGCGAAGATTATTGAAGAAATCATCTGTGGACAATCCCTTGTATTGGTTTCTTTCGCTCATGAACTTTCGTACGATGAGTACGTAGCATTTAATTACAAGTTGACTCGATTTACCAGCTTCTATGTACGCGCACAGTTTAAATGAGATTTGGAATTTGCAGCAGTTCCTTTTGTTTATGCTCAGTGTAGTTCTTGGAATAAAGCTAAATAAATGGTGACTCATTTCTGCATAGCATTCGCCTGCCTCAGTCACCAACTCAGCGAGCCACATCACTTTCTGTATTCTTCTTGTCACAGCTGTACGTTACTACGTTAACCTACTCAGCTGTAAACTCCTCGATCTGCATTTCACAGTTGCTTTAAATTAATTTTATATACACTTACAATTAGCAGTCCCGTCAGCTTCAGTGTTTAGTGTGTCAAGAAAAATAATTCATAAAAAGGTTTTAATCCATTAATGTATTTTTAAATTCTTTCAATATTTCTGTAGCTACAACAAGTCAAAAAATAACAGATCTGAAATATTTAAATATTTGAAGGATGTAAATTCAATACTTTAAGTAAATGAATTTACTTCAATTTTGTTTCAGATCTGTGAGTTTAAATTTCGCGCCAATCAACCTTAACTAATCAGGAAACTCAGCTGCCATTAAAAATTCATTTTAAAAATAAGGTTAGTTAATTTTGACATTGGTATATGTACTGCAATGCTATTTTAGGTGGGTGGGTAGTAAAAGAGTGAATGTTGACATCGCTTGTGGATCATCTTAACTGTAACTGTAAGGAGAATAGCATTCGTGTCAGACCAGATCACCGCAATTTACTATGTTAAATCATAAAGAAATTTTCGTAACTTGCACAGCCACGTGGAAGCTGCAACTAACAATTTACTTCTTTCTTAATGTGCTGTATTAAATATGAAGGTTGGAAAATAAATGACGACAAAGAAATTTCCACCTATTATTTTTATTTCATTTTTCATATTGCTCTTCTCCTATCAGAGGTATTAGAATTCGTTAGATTCTACAGAATCAAGTCCGGCGACTTACCAACTAATTTCAGTCCTGCGAATGTTCCACAAACTAAAAGCTGTGTAATAGAATTCGCAATTTTGATTTTTCAGGTTGATTTATTTCAGATTTAAGATGAAGCGGGTGATTCAGTATTCTAAACTCAAGATTTTCTGTGTTTTGTCAATCGCATTCTTGATGGCAGCAATTGGTATATAAATAAAACCTTTTATAAGAAAATATAAAATACTTAGGAGATGGCGTATCATTGCATGTAATGTCCTTTAATGTTGTTTTTAAAAACAGACACGAAAGCAGTTAAAGTAATGACAGAATCATGGAACGATCACGACGAAAATGTGACGCTTGTTTACCAAGACGACCACGTTGCCATTTACTACGATGAAGAAGTCAATGAAAATGGAAACATTACGTGGCCCTTTGAAATTATTTCTCAGGCATGGAAGTATGTGAAAGAGGCGTACGGTCCATTCACTTCAGATCCACTCCTCTTCGTCATCTTTCATGCGACAAAATACAAGAAAGGCTGTCGCACTAAATGGTATCGTGAGAGTGAACCTGGAAGTAGAAATCAAATGGACTGTTGTGAAGGGAAGATCATTGAGGCAACTTCGAGAGATTCTCGTAATTTGCTCAACGTTCTTTACTTGATGGGAAAAATAGGGGCGTATGGAGTTGCGATGAAGCATGAACGGATAGATAAAATGATCGGTGGACGGGGTATGATTGAAATTGTATGGTTAGACTTGACGTTATTTCTCAATGACCCAACAGAAAATTTAGTCACTGAAATGAACAAGGCGCTGTTTGATTCACAAAACAAAATTTTTTGGTTTCGTGACTGGTTCCTTCCAATTTACGAGCTTTTTGGCAAAACATCTGCTTTAAAACATTTCGTAAACATCTCAAGGCATCATTTGCAGAAGCCACTATCAAACGGCGTTTATAGAAACTTGAATCTCGGAGAATTTGTTCACCTTTGGAGTGGAGCTGCCCACGAAGACCTCCTTCCCACTGCTATTGACTTCATTAATAATTCGAGGGAGTTCTACGATGAACTAGTTGAAGCAAGAAAAACCTTTCCCTTCCTCAACTATACGCGTACGCAATTATTTAATTTATTATATTATGCATTTTTAGTATTTTACAAGTAACTTAATTGAATTGAAAATGAACTGCAAACTGTTACCAATGTGCTCGAATTTACAATGACACCATCAAAAACTAATTTTAACTAACAGGTGCAAATTGTGACGCGGAGCAAGGAGCGATACAATGCGACAAGAGCGCCACTTGTAAAAACATTGAGTGGCGATGCAACGGGAGGAAGGACTGCAGCGACGGATCAGATGAAGCAAACTGTAAGTTGTGGTTTGCATTAGTTTTTTAGTATTTACATGAGTTAGTAGATTTGTTTGTTTATCTTAAATTTAATGTCAACGTTATGCGTTTCATCACTGTTGAAAAGGCACAGCCTGCAGAAGCAGCGCATTCGAATGTGCGCGCGGAGGGTGCGTGACAGCAAACAACCTTTGCAATTACAAAACTGACTGCCCATTGGATAACAGTGATGAGGAAGACTGCAAAAGTAAGTGATACCTTAAGGAAAAATAAGTTACTTATTTAAGGACTTTTAGGTAATTTAAACGGATGCAGAGCTTAAGCTAAATCTGAATCTAAAAGCTGAAATAGGCTGAAACAAAGTAGAAAACCTGGCGCTTCGCTCCAAGTTGGTCCACTGTCGGCCCAAAGTAGATGCTAAGCTTTCAGAAAAAATTAGATTTAGTAAATATGTAGGACCCTATTGGTATGACGATCGAGAATGATCAACAAGATATTCGTGCTGTATATTCAGCGGCAGCTGTTCATAAATTCACATTTAGCAAATTTTTTCAAAAGAATTATTAACAGCGATGATTTTGACGACATAATTTACGGGCCATCCTTACGTCGGAATAGTTATTCATTTAATGTAATTTATAGACGATTCAAATATTAAAGTGACTTAAGCAACGTCATTTATGGAACATTCAAATAAAATAATAATATTGTGGGCGAAGCCATTTATAAACTTATCTCAATCTAATAGTATTTTGAGCACCGTCATTGATAGACCATTTTTACAAGCAAATAATAATTTGGGCCACGTAATTTATGGACGATCTCAATAAACGAATAATAATTTGAGTAACGTTCTTTTAAGAACATCCGAGGCATTCCTTCACCTTTCTTTATGGTATGTATGATTAACTGTGGTAATTTCAATAGTGTTGAATATACTTGCATTTTAGTAGCGCGCAAAAAAGTAAGGTACAAGGGAATGCCACAGCATGTACTCCTTCGATTTTAAAAACAATACTTATAATGAATTTGGCTGCACTTGGTTACTACATGTGCAAAGTAACTCGACCGCTTTTTGCGCCGTTCGCTTACAATCACGCGCCAAAGTTAAAAACAAAATAGATTTTTCGCATTTTTGAAACCCTGTAGCTCCTTTGGTCAGATTTTTAAAAACAATGTAGTTTTGTAATCGCTATAGCATTATCAAAAAATTTAAATAAAATTTGAAAAATGTTCATTTTTTTACAAAATTGGGGTATTTTAAGTGTCTTTAAAAATATTGGTTCTTAAAAAAAAATAAAAATTCTTGAAATTATAAAATTTTCAAATTTTATTTCAAGAAAATGTTCTAGAGATCACAAAACTTCAAATTTTTTGAAAATCGGACGAACATTGTTGATGGTACAGGGTTGCAAAGTTGCATAAAATCGATTTTTTTGAACTCTGACGCGTGATTGTGAGCAAACAGTGCAAAATGCAGTCAAGTTACGTTGGCTCTGCAGTAACCAAGTGCAGCCAAATTCAGTGTGGGTATTGCATAGAAATGTAGTATTGTTTTTAAAATCAAGAGAGTACATGCGGCGGCATTCCCATGTTAGTTCCTTTTTCCGGGTCTATACATATGTGTGTAAGCTTTATATATGTTACCTCTTTTTGTTCGTACTTTTTAAATGCGTTTTGACATAATACCTTTGATACTAATTTTTATGCAACTAATTGATTTAATTGAACTAAAAAAAATATTGCAATTTTTTCTTGCATTTTTGAGTGATATAAATGTGTACTCTTTTAATGCATTTGGACATTTAACGATTAAACAATTATTTTTTTAAATCTGGTAAGTTCGAACAACCCCCAAAGACATATGGCACTTTGCACTTTCATTTGTAGTTATGTATTAAAATGTACCTTTTTAATGCGTTTTGACATGCTTTAATTTTTCAGCGACGGATTTGTCGCCTGAGGGCCGTAGTTAATGCTAAGCTTACAGCGCAATTTTGTTTCATTTTTTTTAAATTTTAATAAAAGATTAGAACCCTATGGTGGCAACGCTCTAATGACGACAGCGTCTAATTTAGCTTTCACGTTATTTACTTATATTTCACATTTTAATAAATTTGTAGTCCCACGCATTGTTTTATCATTTTTGAGTGACAGACAACAGATGGCAAGAGGCTTGCCGCTTGTGCAAATAGTGTAGGTATGACTTGAGGCGTAAATTTATGCATCGAAACCTTGGGCTTGGAAAAAGTGGAGCCGGTGCATACGAGTCGTACCAGAATACGTATGAGCATGACATGTAGCTTGGAAATAATTCCAAAGCTCGGAATGGGGGTGGTTAAAACTACAAAATTTGAAAGACGTCATTATAAACGATCCCCGCTAAACCCTATATAGGTATTTATGTTCATGGAATGTAGTGCACATAGGTTGGAAAAAATATTAAAGTTAAAAATGGGGGTACCTAAAACTATGATATTTAAAGGACGTCATTTATGGACGATCCCTGAACATCTATTATCTGTATATTTATGTTCATGACATGAAGTTAACATATTATGAAAAAAAATGTAAAGTAGTAAATGGGAGTAAGATATTACGAACTTTGTTATGAACTATGTATAATATTTTGAATACGACATTTATGGACGATGCCTGAATATATATAACCTATATACTAAATATGTTTAACATATTACCTGCGTGTCTGACGCAGCAGACCACAAAAAAAACTGTAGCTGAGATTGGTTTTGTCTTTACTACGAGATATTCTTGTATTCGCCCCGCAGAGCTTTAAAAGTACTTGGTATGTACATGCGTTTTCTATTTGTTTACACGTATCTGTCCGATTTTGCTAAGCTCACTTTCCTGAGTTTTGACATTGGTCGAGTTAACTATTAATTGTAAAAAAGTTGCCAGTCCAACGAAAATGAAAAACACAATACTGACCTGCCGGTTCCCATTTGTGATCGTTTAAAAGTAGTTTAAAGTTCATCGCTTAAAAACTGTGACCTGTAGTGTACGGCTAACAGAAGAACTGCCAGACAGACCGACGAATACGATATAAGATGCTTAAGCTCAGTATCGAAAAACTGGTTAGTTCGATCAACTATACAAAAAATATAGTACTTTGCCCTTTCTTTCGTAGTCGTGTATTAAGTTGTACCCTTGCAATGCGTTTTGACAAATTTTCATTTAACAGCTTTTCATCAAAAACTGGTTAGTTCAATCAACCTAAAAACAACATTAAATATTGCACTTGCATTTGTGGTCTTTTGCATTTTTAAGTCGTTAAAAGTTGTATTTTTTTTAATGCATTTTGACATGAGAGCATTTAACAATTATTTCTTGAAAATCGGTTGGTTTGATCAACCTCTAGAAACATACAGCATTTTGCCCTTGCATTTGTAGTCATGTATCAAATTTCACTTTTGAATTTCGTTTCAACATGCTTCAATTCAACAGATATTTATTAAAAAAACTGGTTAGTTCGATCAACCCTGCAAAAAATATGGCAGTTTGCCCTTTCATTTGTAGTCGTTTATTAGGTTGTACCCTTTCATGTTACCCTTTTTTAAATTCGTAATGATAATTATTTTCCCATTTATTAGTTATTTGTAAAAAAAACTAATTAGTTCGATCAATTCCAATAACAGTATTGAACTCAGGACTTGCACTTGTCGCCTTCAAAAAGGTATTTGAAGAAAATTAGTTGAAAACTGTTACCAACAGAGATTCAGACCGACAAACGGACATAACCATGTCAATATATTTTTTGTGACGTCATTTATGGACCACCCCGCTGACTTCTTCTCTACCACTCGGTATTGATATTATAGGATGTACTTGTTTTCGTACTTTACTAGCGCGTGAATTGAAAGAAACAAAGTTTCAGCGGCCATGTCTGTAAATACGTGTTTACGCTCATGCTAGCATTACCGGTGTTTTAGATGCTGAGCATCTATAGAAATGGTTTTGTCTGTCCGTCTGTTGGCCGTGCTCCACAGGTCACAGTTTTTGAGTGAATTTTGTGAAACCACTTCAGAACTCTCACAAATGCGAGCAATTGCCGCATTATTTTTGAAGGTGATAGTACCAACCAGTTATCCAGAATTAACAGTTAAATGGACCCTTGTCAAAACTTAGGAGAGTAAACTTCTTAAAACACCTAAAATACGTGTTAGCACATACAAAACAAATGCACAAATTACATAATATACATACCAATGTGTTCAAGTTCTGCCAAGTATTCCAATCTACGCTACAGTCCTACAGTGCAGGCAGTAGTCATTTGGTCTGTGTGTGTGTCGTGTCATCAACAACCGCCTACACTCACTAGCACTACTTATGACAAAATTTACTGACAATGTCATATGAATTCGAAATATATCTTGAAAAAGCATAGGATTTTACTAGTATGCATACATAGATTGTCCATAAATGACGTCATTCAAATCTTACAATTTTAGGGATCCCTACTGCCATTAGTTCAGGTATTAGGTTGACAAATATCCTTTACATAAGATTTTACTGGTATGCATGCATAGATCGTCCATGGGTGACGTCATACAAATTTTAGAATGTTAGGGATATCTACTCTCTTTAGCTCAGAAATTAGGTTGACATAATATATCCTTTACATAGGATTTTACCAGTATGCATGCCGTGATCGTATATAAATGACCTCGAATAAATTTAACTATTTAAGGAATTTCAATGCTATTTGCTCCATAATTAAGTAAAAATATAATCTTGGATTGGATTTTACAAGCGAACGTGCGGGGATCGTCAATAAATGACGTTATTCAAATTTTACCATTTTAGAGATCCCCACGGTAATAAGTTTAGAAATTAGGTAGACGGGTTCTTAACATAGGATTTTACTTGCCTGCCCAGGCATTGATTTGGGGTGACGTGCTTTAAATAATTATTTGTGCACACAGAAGCGAGCGAGCTGAAAGTAGTACGAGAGACATGGCTAGGTCACGACGAAGTTATGACGCTTGTTTATCAAGACGACTACGTGTCTATTTACTACGATCAAGAAGTCAATGACATGAGAAACATCACGTGGCCCTTTGCAATTATATCTAAAGCCTGGAAGTATGTAACAAAGATGTACGGTCCATTTGGTCCAGATCCGCTCCTTTACGTCTTTTTTCATGCGACTAAATACAGTGGCTGTTATACAAGTTGGTATCGTGAAAGTGGACCTGGAAGTCAAAATCATATGGACTGTGGCGAGGGCAAAATTATTGAGACGACTCCAAGGGATTCTACTAATTTGCACAACGTTTTATACTTAATCGGAGAAGTAGTAGTGGGGGGAAAGAACATTGAGCTCATACGGAGAAATGACTTGATTGGTGGACGAGGAATGATGGACATTCTTTGGTATGACTTGACGGTTTTTCTCAAAGACCCAACAGGTAACTTAGTCCTCTGGAAAGAAAGTAAACTGCGGAGTTCGCAAAGCGGATTTTTTTGGTTTCGTGATTGGCATCTTCCAATTTACGAGGGTTTCGGCCGAGCTTCTATTCTAAGACACTTTGTCAACATCACAAATCGTCATTGGCAAGAAATGCTAGCAATATCTCACTTTAAAAATTTGAACCTCGGAGAATTTGTTCACTTTTGGAGCGGAGCTGCCAACGAAGACCTGCTTCCTAGCGCGATAAGCTCATTCAATAATTCCTTGGAGTTCTACGCCGAATTAGTTGAGGCGAGAAATACAATTCTCTTCGTTGACTATCTGCGTACGTTATTTATTTATTTCGATGCATATTTTATTTTTTAAATTCTCAAACTCAAATAATGTAAAAAAGCAGAAGAACAGCAAACTTTCTTAACGGATAACTGTTTGATCAGGTGTAAAATCGATCGTGAAGAATAATTATATTAGACAGTAAAACAGGCATGCCTGGTGGGGATCGAAATGGTCTAGTCTGGTCTTGTCCGACAGCCGGATCAGACCAGACCAGACTACTTTGGAACTTTGGACTAGTGAATCGCAAAATTAAATTTTCTGAAAAATTTTGCCTAAAACTTTGCTCCGGATTTGTCAAACAATAAATATCACCTATTCAATAGAACTTATTTTAAATAGTGAAAATAAATGTACATTCGTTGGCAAAGTATCAAATCCGCTTCCTTTCACTTTTCGCTGGAACCAAATCCGCTTTCTTCCATTTTACCTTAAAAACAAATCCGCTTCCTTCCAATTTTGATTAACATGTTATAACTAATTACATTGTATTAAAATACAAAATGTTATAACTACATTGTATTAAGTTGCAAAATGTTATAACTACATTGTATTAGGTTGCAAAATGTTACAACTATATTGTATTAAGTTGCAAACTAATCTAACTACATAATTTAAAAAAGGACAAAACATTTTAACTACATAATTTTAAAAAGTGCAAAAAATTCTAACTACGTGATTTAATAGCTCAATCTGCTCTAACTACATGGTTTTAAAAAGTTTAAAATGTTCTAACTACATGATTTTGAGTGCCAAACTGTTCGAACTAGATGATTTTAAAAAGTGCAAAATGTTTTAATTGCATAATTAAATCCTCAAACGCAAAGCGTTCTAACAACATGAATTTTAAAACTGCAAATGGTTCTAACTACCTAATTTAAAACAAAATCAAAATATACTAAATAACAGTTACATGATATTAGTAACAAACTGTTCTAACTGCACGGTTTTATGTTGAAAATTAATCTAACTACATGGTATTAAGTAGCAAACTTATCTAATTACATCATTAAAAAATTGCAAAATGGTTAAACTACATGATTCTAAAGGCAAGTTCCACACCTATATAAATACAAAGATTTGAAAATTGCAAAATGTTCTTATTACGTGGTTTTGAGTATTACACGTAGTTATAGCTTTTTGCACTTCTCAAACGTTGTATTTAGATCATTTTGCATTTTTAATATTTTGTAACTAAAACAGTTTAAAATTTTCAAAGCATGCAATTAAAACATGGTGTACTTTTTAAATTCATCTAGTTATAACAGTTTGCCACCCAAAATCATGTAGTTAGAACATTTTGAACTTTTAAAACCATGTAACTAGAGCATATTGCGCTCTTGAATCACGCAGTTAGAATGTTTTGCAATTTTTAAAGTTATGTAGTTAGAACAGTTTGCAACTTAATTCAATGTAGTTGTAACATTTTGCAACCTAATACAATGTAGTTATAACATTTTGCAACCTAATTCAATGTAGTTAAAATATTTTGCAACTTAATACAATGTAGCTATAACATTTTGCATTTTAATACAATGTAGTTGAATGTAGTAATAACATTTTGTATTTTTTTAAATCATGTACCTGGTTAGATTATCTTACAACTTAAGCCTATGTTTTAGAACAAATTGCATTTGAAATCATGTCGTTAGAACAGTTTGTGACTAACATCATGTAATTATTTAGTGGATTTTGATTTTTTTAAATCGTGTTGTTAGAACCATTTGCAGTTTTAAAATTTAATTTAGAATTTAATGCAATTAGAGCAATTTACACTTTTCATATGCATGTAATTATGAATTAGTCAACAAAAACGCTTATTTAAATCAAAATTGGAAGGAAGCGGATTTGGTTCCAGCGAAAAGTGGAAGGAAGCGGATTTGATATTTCGCCCACGATATACATAGGTAATTCAACAAAAAAGACCAAAAATCAAAATAAGCCCGTCGAATTTCATTGAAATTTTTGCATATGGTTGGACTAGTAAAATATGGTCTGGTCTGGTCTGGTTCGAAAATGTCTAGTCTGGTACAGACTTCTCGGACCAGACTATACCAGACCAGATTTTATTGGTCCGGACCAGACCATTTCGATTACTAGTGCTTGGGTAAGCCGTTAGGACTGCAGGCTGGAACAAAATTTCTAGTCTCAGACCTAGTCTGAATCTTCAGCCAATGCTTATTTTTTGCAGCTCTGTGTTGTACAGTAAACGTCACTGAAATGTTTGATTAAAACCGAATCTTCTTCGGTGCGACTTGCGAGGGAATGCTGCTGCATGTAATCTTTCGATTTTAAGAACATTACCTACATTAAATATGGCAGCAACTAGTGACTACAGATCCGAAGGAACTTAACTACATTCTTCGCCGTTCGCTTACAATCACGCGCCAAAGTTCAAAAGAATCAATTTTTTGCAACCCTGTAGCGTCTACAGTCTACTATGTTTGTTTAATGTTTAAAACGTGTTGTGATCTGTAGGAAATTGAATTAAAACGTACTCTTAAACTGTCATAATTTTAAACATTTTAATTTTTTTCTGAAAGTTTTAAAAACCAATTTTTCATAGACACTAATATTATACTAGTTAAAGAAATGAATTTTCAAAATTTTACACACGTTTTTTAATAATGTTTTAGAGATCAAAAACCTTCTTTTTAAAAAATCAGACAAACATTGTTGAAGCCACAGGGTTGCAAAGTCAAAGTTGCAAAAAATCGACGTTTTGGAACTTTGGCGCATCATTGTGAGCGAACGGCGCAAAATACAGTTGACTTAGTTTGCAACTGTAGTATTTAAGTGTGGTCTACTTCATTTTGGGTATTGTTTTCAAAGTCAAGACAGTACATGTGGTGTGATTCAGTTGTTAGTGACCACTGCTTACTGTATGGCCCCTAAGAATCGGACTTCTTCACGGCGGAAAAAGGAACGCGGATAGGTAAAAGGGTAATACGGCCGACACAACATTGATGCGGTAGCTGGCTATTTTCTCACCTACAGTGACTAGTTAAGTCTGGTTGTATCAACTTTGAACTCTAGCATTTGCCTAAAAGTCTCTCTGGAGTCAGCTATTTGTAACGAAATATGGTAACTTTGGGAGCATAAGCAATCAAGTTCTCGTTCAACAAATAGTTCCATTTTTCAGAGTTATGTAATGCTTTATTCACCCTTCTGTCAAAGACAATACATTAATATCTTTGACTGAACCTAATTTTGTACTCTGCACTACTTTTAAAAAATATTTAGAATAACAAATTTAATATTTCTTTTGATTATACAATTATTGTGTGTAAAAGCCATATCAAGATAACTGAATTGTGTAAAAACTTAAAATTGCTTTTTAGATAATTGTTTTGAGGTGTAGAACTTTGAAGTTGAAATATATCAGTGCAAGCCAATCGGTCCCTAACGAGCCCTTTAAAAAAATTGACCGAGGGTCCCTTTTTTTTGAAAAAACTACCTCAATTTGAGCCCGGCTGAGCCCGGAGGAGGGAAATCGTTCAACACCGTTCTTTTTATCTATTTTACCTTCTCCGGTCCCGCTTCCTTTTTTGAGGGAAAATTTTTTCCACCTCATTGAGCTTTTACCTCAATCTCCCCCAATCTGAGCCAACCCCCTAGGTACTGGAAGTAAATTGTACCTACCTACAAAAAATGTTTAATACTAATACTAATATGACTAATACTAATACTACTTGGCGTAACACCATAAAAATGAAAATAAATCAATAAATGCATAAATAATATATAATACACACAAACACCAAAGGACATTTTATTTTTAATTTTTTATTATTATTAGGTTTTTGTGTTTCTAGTTACAATTATTACCAATTTGATAACTTTAATTGGAAAAAAAGATTTAATTAATAATAAATTAAAATTAAAATTATTAATTAAAAATTAAACTCAACTTAATTCTGCATTATCTCACTCAATATTTACTAACCGAATTAAAATAAAATAAAAATATTAAATAAAATCTTAAATTGGACAATGGACAAAAAAGTAATATTCCGTAATATACAACAATATAAGTTTAAGTATTAACACATTATTTACTCTGGCTCATCCTCGTCAAGAAGTAGTTTTTTCTGTGACAATAATTTTCCTTTGCCTTTTTTTCGCTTTACACCTTGTTTATGCACAACATTTGACATCTTTGTCTCTGAATCAGACTCAGACGGCTCAAATCCAGAACCAAAACTAAAATCAGAAAAGTCAGAACCAGAGTCTAAGGATCCTTCGCCTTCACTTTCACTACTGATATCGTAGCCGTAATTAGTTTGTTTGTCCTTATTATTATTTTTGCTTTCACCAGTCTGATGCCTATGCCTATTATGTGTCATTACATGACGCTTGTAATTATCCTTTCTAGTAATAGTTACGTTACAAATCGAACACTGATATACTTTCTTAAGCTTACCATTAACTTTACTAGGCTTTTCAGTATGAGTAATACTTTGCCTATCTGAGTCTGAAAAGTCTGAAACTGGGTCTGGAGTCACTTCAGTCACTGGAGTGACTGGGGACACTGGCCTTGGCATAGAAATATCTGGAGTTTCGGCGTTGTAAACTGAATCACTAACAGTAATAACACTAGTAAGACTACTATGATTAGTCTGATCCTGATTGCCCTGATCATTGTTGGCACTGTCACTGTCACTGTCGTCGTCGCCAGGGTGAAAACCATCGTGTAGTACTGTATCATTTTCATTTCGGGAATTTTGGTATTGATATAGATCTACGTTGTCTTCTTCTTGTTTACTTACATGAGTAGACCAGTGTGTACGCAGAGACTGTGCGTGTTTTACAACACTAAAACAATTTCGTATTTTGCAAAAAAATGCACCGTTTTTTGAAAAGTCAAATTGCTGTTTAATTATTCTCATAGGAATATTTTTCACACTCTTAAATTTCTTGGCGCAGTCTGAATATTGTTTTATTTTTACTTGATTATTCCCTTTACGTTTACTTCTACAAAGGTCTGATTCGCCTTTGCCTTCATCAAGGCTAGGGCCGCTAGGGTTAAGACCAGAGTAAGATGGGTTTGTATGATCTGCTCCATAAGAGTGATGGGATTTAAGATATTCTAAAAACAGATCGTCATTACTATTAGGGCTTTCTAAAGCCAGTAAAATCTGTTTACTATTTTCATTAGAATCTGAATCTACAACTGATCTAGTACCAATTATTTGGTTTTCCTTTTCTGAAAGGGCAGTGCTCTTGCCGTTTGAATATGGTGTATTTGCTACAGTTGAGAACAATGATTCAGATTTAGATACAGATGATACACCAACACTAACACCAACAGCTGCAGAAGACGACGTTGCCGTATCAGTTGCCGACATCTCATTGGGGAATGATAAACCTAAAGACTTGGATTTACATTTAGATTTTTCAGATGACATTCAACTGACACTGACTCTTCCAAAATGTGAAAACAGTACAAAAATAACTTTTAAATTGGGGGACGTGTCGTCACTATTGGCAGCAATACTGGCATAAGAATGTACTCAAATCCTCCAAAACTGGTTAACTGAACAACTGAAAACTTGAAAAATCATACCAGATAAATTCTAAACTGGTGTTAGTCCGCAGGTTTTAGTTTTAGTGTTAGTGTGTGGGCTTTGGTGTTTGCTCAAGCTTTATCTTTAGCAACTTTGGCGGTAGTTTAATTAATAGTGGGAATTTGTGATTAAACGTTCAACCAAAATGCGAATTTTTAATATTTAAAATAATTTAAATTACATGGTGCTCAAACAACTAAATAATACTTACAGTAATTACTACATGTGTCAAATGTAACAACATCTAGAAAGAGTCGACTCTTTATCTGGTGCTGCGTCTCCGTGGTGGGGTGTAGAGTTTAGTAAAGACTCACATTTATCGACATTTAATTATTGCAATTTTTATCCCGCTCGGGATGCGTAAGTAAAAAAGAGTAAGCTACTGAGCTATCTGATGCATTTAATCTATTAGTGCTACTTAGTTAATTCAGTGTTCAGTTTGTCAGTGGTACAGCCACACAGCGGGAAACTTCTATCGAGTGTCTGCACAGTACTTATTTATGATTATGACACGATTACATTAATAATGAGCATACATAAATCTACAAAAGCGTATATTAAAATTTAAAATTAGTAGTTGCAGCATGTGCACTTAGCTGTGCCCAGTGTTCTCACTCCACAGTCATTATCATTTTTTCGGTTTCAGTATGAAGTATGCGCCTTTGCATGCAATATATGTATGCAACTTGCAACATTCAAATGCACCAACAATGCTTAAAAAATAAAATATTGAATTTGACATTTTTAAATTTTTTAATACCGCAATTTTGTGGCTATTAAGCCATTAACACCAAATTTGTTCACAATGACACATTAACTTTATTTAAAAATGCAAACGATTCAAAATAATTAAAATTGCGCAGATAAAAATAAACATGATTAGTAAATAATTGTTGATTAATTCAAATTCCACGTTTAATTGTATTTTATGAAAAATGAAAAGGTTTTAGTGTTAGTGTGTGGGCTTTGGTGTTTGCTCAAGCTTTAGCTTTAGCAACTTTGGCGGTGGTTTAATTAATGGTGGGAATTTGTGATTTAACGTTCGTTCAAAATGCGAATTTTTAATATTTAAAATAATTTAAATTACATGCTGCTCAAACAACTAAATAATACCCACAGTAATTAATACATGTGTCAAATGTAACAACATCCAGAAAGAGTAGACTCTTCATCTGGTGCTCCGTCTCCGTGGTGAGGTGTAGAGTAGAGTTTAGTAAAGACTCACATTTATCGACATTTAATTATTGCAATTTTTATCCCGCTCGGGCTCAGTTTCACCAAAAACAGTTATTTTAATTTTCTTGTAATTAAATTCAAGAGAAGTTTTATAGTTGAAATTACAAATTTTATTCTCAAGCCCATAATAAATCAACCTAACTTCATGTATATATAAAGATACAGTACATACATTACTACTGTAGCACAGTAGCCATCAGCTAGAAAACTTATACTTAATTCACTGTGACACCACTGACACCGACACCTGACACCGTCCCCGCCATTGCCGCCACAGTCCGCCACACCACAACACAGGGTATAGGTATCAGTATATTAATTAATTAATTAACTAATATTAAACAAATATTACTATTACTATTATTACTAGTAATCATCACTCACTCGTACCGCTGACTATTACTTTTATCTTATATCCCGTGTCAGAATAGTGCCAGCTACGGTGTCGGTGTGTGATCAGTGTGATTCATATATTATTACTATCGTATACAATAATACAATATATTTATATTTCATCATACTTTTACATTAAACAGTATCTCTGATATTTTTTTTATGACAGTATGAGTCCAAAACAACCTTCACGACATATCGATCACTCTTACACTTTTGGGCTCAAATACCCCACTACGGATATCAAATTTCAGGACTCTAAAAGCTCTATGAGCTTTTTGCGCTTTTTGAGCATCGATGAGCTTCGAGAAAAAAAAATGAGCCCGCGCGTGCCTGCTATGTTTTCGATTTTACTGACCGGAGCTTCGGTCAGTGCGATCGGTCCTACCGGTCACCGGCTCCGTGTCTTACACTGAAATATATGTTACCCTGTTAAATCTGTAATGCGTAGTAGGATTTACTGGATGCCCTGTGGAACTGAATTCAAAACTCTGAATCGTTCCTCTAAATAAATTGCGCTGCAGCTGCCCTAAGTTAACTCGTTTTCATGTAATTATAAAATCGTTTTTTGAAAACGCACATAATGTGCAAACATTAAATATTAGGCAAATAAAAAAATATAAAACAAAAATAGATCTATGTAACAAAGCAAACAATTTAGAGTAGAATAAAAATTTGTCAACTCCATTCCACTAAGATTTTGCATAAGGTCAATTAAGAAAAATGTGGTCTAGTCTGATTAAGACTTACTTAATCTAGTATGGCCTGAAATCCTCGTACCGGATGACTGAACCATACCAGATTTGTAAGGTCTGGACTGAACCATTTTGATCAATAGCGTGTATCACATATTTTTAATGTGTTAACAATGAAACAAGCATACCTATTTGTTTGAATTTTGTTGTGAGACACTGCATCTCTACCAGTGACACAGTGCACCCCTATTTTGGGTTAACTTACATAAAGTAAGTTCAATACATTGATTTAACAATGCCATCAGCGAAAACTATAATATAATTTTAGGTGCAAATTGTGACGTGGCGCAAGGAGTGATACGTTGTGATGAGAGCACTACTTGTAAAAACATTGCGTGGCGATGCAACGGTAAAACAGACTGCAGCGATGGATCAGATGAAGCAAACTGTAAGTTTTATTTTGCAATAGTTTCGACGTATTTAAATTACTCAGTAGATTTGTTTGTTTGTTTTTAATTTTAATTTTCACTGATTGCGTTGGAACATTGTTGACAAAGGCACAGCCTGCAGAAGCAGCGCTTTTGAATGTGCGCGCGGAGGATGCGTGACAGACGAGAAGGTTTGCGATTACACCAGTGACTGCCCATTGGATGACAGCGATGAGAACAATTGTACAGGTAAGTGGTGCTTCGCAGTGAATTATATTACACGTTTCAGCGCTTACGTCACTACCTTTGGTTGAAAACAGATGTGCTGCATCCTAAAACATCGATAAGATTCTGGAAGCAACCTTTCAAAGAGCTAAAGCGAGTTTATTTGGACGAAGATGTCGTCGTGTATTGCGAATACGGGATGAATTCTTCTTTGTTGTGGGTCTCCGGCATTTACTCCCAAGCCTAGGCGCATGTTAAAGAAACATATGGAACTATTGCAAGAAATCCTCGTCTTGGCGTCGTTCTCCGCTCAGATGATAACGATCAAAAGGAATGCGACATCTACACATCTTTAGATGAAGGATTTTCCGATCAAATCGTTATTGATTGTGGGAGAAGGGGCTGGGCGCTTGAGAATACTTCTAATTTTCAGCATTTTGTAGGCACTATCGCTAAAGTCATTCGTAAAGATGCAAAAGGAACTGAAGTTAGTGACAACATTGACGCAGAAGTGTCTGGAAACCTAATCGAATTCATTATTTTTTACGACCTTCTTCTCGAATTAAATCAAACGTCGGCTACGGAAATGATATTCTGGAAGGAATTAGAACAAAAAAGAACGTGGAACGGTGTTCATTTTTTTCGGGACTGGTTTCTTCCCATTTACGAAAACAACGGAAGATATACTGCACTCGGCAACTTTTATCGCTTAGCAAAGGATCAATGGGTGAAAGGCCTCAAGAAAACACCCAGAAAATATTTAAATGTTGGGGAATTTGTTCACTTTTGGAGTGGAGCCGCAGGAAAAGATCTACTACCTATTGCTCTACAGGTATTAAATGACTCCTCTACGTTATATTCCCAATTAGAAGAGGCCAAGAAGAACTTTCCTTCCATCAACTACAAAGGTTAGTCAACTGAGTTAACAAGTTTTTTATCCCACTAAGAGAGCCATAGTGGTCAAGTGGTGTGGAGCGAGACATAGCGTCTGAGACTTTCCTCTGCTGCTGATTAGGGTCTTGGGCTCAAATCCAACCGGCTTCATATCTCTTTCGTGAGAAAGTTGATCCTAAAGCACGGGTCTCTTGACTTGTGTGGCGACCATTAATATTAAAGGCTGACTTAGCTCTGTGTTAGTACAAAGTAGGCTGGTCAGACGATAGTCCATGTAGAAACAATAGTCCCAATTGATTAAAACATCTGACCTTGCCAAATAAAACAATCTAATAACCTTTTATCTACTTACAAAGGAATGACGCGACATGTAACAACCATACTTCATAGAAACCTATTTCAGAAAATCAGGCTACTTTTAAATAGCACAGATCCAAAGTAACTTAAGTGCATTTTGCGTTGTTTGGTCACAGCAGCCCGCCAAAGTTAAAAAAATATGAATTTTAAAATTTTGCTGCCCTATAACTTGAACAGTTCTCATCCGATTATTATGAATTTTTACTTTTTGTAATTCGAAGTGTATTCTATAATGAAATCTCAAGATTTGAAAAAATTCCGAAATTTTTATGTTTCCTACAAAAATTACAGAAAATGTATATGTTTGGGGCCCAATTTTGTATAACTTTTTTTCAAAAATTAAAGTTTCCGAATTTTTTCAAATCTTGATTTCTTTTTATAAAATACACACTGAGGATCACAAAAAGTTAAATTTCATCAGAATCAGATAAGAACTAAACAAAGGGCGGCAAAATTTAAAAATTTAAACTTGTTTAAATTTTCGCGGGCCGCTGTGACCAAACAACACTAACTACACTCGTGTTTCTTTGGATCTGTGCTATTCAAAAGTAGCACAATTTTTTTAAATGGGTCTTTGTGAAATCTTAGTGTTCCATGTCGTGTCATTACCTTGTTAGTGTGATATTTGGATGATATTTATACTCTTTATTGTTGTAATATTACCACCTAAGCTACAACGTGCAGAGACGAGCAATTTAAATGCGAAAAAGATCTCATATGCATTCAAGAAGAATGGAGATGCAATGGGATACGGGAATGCGGCGATGAGTCAGACGAGGCAGATTGTAAGTTAACTAAACTGCACTGAAAAATATTTGCTCATGATTAATTACCTTTTTTCTTTTACAACAAAAACTGTCACCATTACATAATAGGGCAACTCATTTATTCCATTCGGCTCTACAGAGCCTGGCGCTGTAGTGCGAACAGAGCGTACAGAGCGGTCAATAAATGAGCGCCCTTCTGTGAATATTTATTATTTGTTCTGTACATTTTTTTTTGTTAATTATCACAAAATAATATGTTGATTGCTTCAAAATTATAAAAACATTTCAAAAAAACAATGTTTAAGTACATTTAACCATGTATTCTAATGACTTTAAGCTTTAACTAATTTGTGACCCAAACGTTACTAGATATAATAATAATAATAACAGGTCAATTACAATTAGTTTTGGTTTTGAATGATTTAAGCCCCATGTACGAATTTTTAACAGCGCAAAATGCAAACTGTACAGTACTCCTTTTGTTGATAATTCTTCGCTCAACAGAATTATTTTTAATTGTTTTCATGTGATTTATTTAGAGTAATGGATGGTACTAATACCTTATTTTTATTATTCAGTCAGACCTTAAAGCTATTGCATTTTGACATGATCAAGATCAAAGTCATTAATCCGTCATCCAATTTATATTTCATAAAATGAGAGGTAGGTTGAAGTATTCCATAATATCATCATATTATTTATGTAGTATTGTAATAAAATTAAACTTATTGCAGTGCGATGCAGACTATGTTTTCCTTTTAATTATTGCTCTAACTTGTTTTCTAAATTGATGCTGGCTAGCGGTTAGTAGTATGCATTATCTTACTTTAAAGTACCTCTGAGCGCCTTTGGTTTGGTAATTCAGTAATTTTTTAAAGTTCTTACATTATAAAAGTACCGAAGTCAAAAATCATTACTAGCATTGAAGTCGTATTAACCAGCTGATTGTAATTTTGTAAACAGTTAAATTATTTACCACACAGGATCGATAAGTCTATAATCCATCGACTGAGTAATTACTTAAGTCAACGTGCAATTCTTTTGTGTGACTCCTGATCTTTGATTTCTAAAATAAGGGACGGGTTCGTTGAAATATGTCAGCGTTAATTGGGTTGAACTAAAATCAACGCATAAACTTCAGCTAGAAATATTATAACATACGTTTAATTAGGAAGACATGGCAGGATCAAAAATACAATCCAGTTATGTGGTTCTATGTGGTAAATAATTAAACTGTTAAATCATTACAGTTAACAAAAATACACGCTATTTAATGTGTAACATACTACTAAATTACAAATACAAATCTTAAAGCACTGCACGTAGTGACTAACAGTGTGATACTACTTGGTATTAGTCAAAATTAATCATGGAAGCAAGTTAAAAAAAATGGAACTATGGAATGATGCGATGCTGACCGAAGAGTCCTCGATCATGTTCACTCAACACTACGGGAACTAAATGAATAATGATTTTAGTCGTATCAAAATGTAATAACTAGGAAATATTGACTGAAATAAGGCACTCAAGGAACTAATAGTGTAAGATATTAACAATTAGTAAATATTAATCACATGTAAACAAGTGAAAACAATTAAAACTAAAGAATTCTGCTGAGCGAACATCGTATTGACAGCCAGGCACTACAGTGCGAAAAGAGGGTCTGGACTAGCTGTACGCTCTGTAGAGGGAAAGGCATGCTAAAGCATAGCGACTCGGCTCTGCTTCTGCTCGCTCTACAACGCATGCCTCTGCTCGCGTTGTAGAGCGAACAGAAGAAGAGCGAACAGAGCGTTGTAGTGAATAAATGAGTTGCCCTAATGTTTTAACTATAAACTATATATAAACTCCAATAAATTGACAGTACTTTTTCTTTAATTTTAGGTGCAGGTGATAGCAACAACACAAAAATAGGCCTTTTGGGTATGATTATCCAAATAAAAATAAATGCTAGGTTAGTTTAGGAACCAACATTTTTTTTCTTTACAACAGGAACGAGCCACGTGGTGCCAATTGTCGTCGGAATTTTAGTTTTTGTGCTCTTAGTAGCATCCGTTGGATTGGGAATTAAGATGGTATTGTATCGAACAAGAATGTCAAGGTTACAACAAATTAGAGGCCTAACTAATGCAGAGGTCAATGAATTTCTGGACGGGAACTTGAATTTAAATAAGAAAAATGCGAACAGCTCAATTTATTCAAGGCCCTTTATTTCTGACTACGAAATACCTAAAGAAAATCTGGTTATCGGTGAAGGATAATAACAAAAGACAACTTAAAGTCCACAAATGGATTTTGGAAAGCATAAGCATTAATACTGAAATATGTTTTTATTTTTAATAAAGACGAAGCAAGTGTTCTGGGCTCAGGCGAATTTGGTATCGTCAAAAAGGGGAAGTTGATAAGGAACCAGCACAGCATCCAAAACACTGACGTGACTGTAGCTGTTAAGATGGTGAAACCAAATGCTAAAGTTGAACATTTCAAAGCATTTCTTAAGGAAATCAAAATCATGGCGTTTCTTGGACGGCATCAAAACATTGTGTCACTCCTGGGAACCGTCACGAGCAACATACAAAACTGTGAGCAATTTCTGAACAAATATCTAAATCTGTAATTTTTTAATATGTTGAATCCTATCGGATTCAGGATCACACATAATTATACCTCTTGCCAAATTGTTGGTTATTTAACAGGTGAAGTTTTTGTGGCTCTGGAATATTGCTCAAATGGCGACTTGCTCCAATTCCTAAGAGAAAACTGTGAGCACTTTCAGGACTTGTTTTGCCCGAAGTTTGAAACGGTCACTTCTGTTGTATTTACATAAGGAAAAAATGTGGATTTAAATTCCGATGTGACGTTTGTTACACGCAGTGTTTCAAAAACAGTAGCTAAAACTAATTCGTCTACACAAAATTCGCCAATATCAACATTGGATTTGCTTGAATGGTCGCGACAAATTGCGGACGGAATGAATTACTTGACCTTTAAAAAGGTAAAACTAAATGATGATTACTATACACAATACACGCATATTAGGGAGTTTGCGCGCTTGCCGTAAAATTTTATTTCGTAAAACGCAAAACGCAAAATAATTGTTTTTATGTTTTAAAATTTTGCGGATCATTTTGCGTGTCATAGTTTGCGCAGTTTTAGGTTAAACGTAAAAAATTTTATTTTTTAAAATCAACAGATTTTGAATGTTACTATAGGTATCCATGGCAATATTTGTTACGTATGATATTGCGTGGACGTTGTTTGAACACCGCTGCCGTATAAAATAACGTCTGTAAATGATTATTTTTCAAGCAAAATTTTATTTTTACGTTTTGAGGGCGGAGCTTACGTAAAATTTACGTTTGCGTTTACGTTTTTCATTTTTACGGAAAGTGCGCAAACTGCCTATTGAAAGCACATTAGTCAACATTTATTATTACTATTTCCTAAACTTAAAAGGTGATACACGGCGACTTGGCTGCAAGGAATGTTTTACTCACTGAAAATGAAACTGCAAAAATAAGCGATTTCGGACTCTCACATCAACTCATCAACTACGAGATTTATCGCAAAACCTCTGAGGTAATAGTCCTTTCGCTTTGTAGCAGTATCTAAAATATTACGTATTGCAACTTATGTGTGTACATATGTCCTTTTGCTTCCCCGCAAATAGTCGCCGCTGCCCTGGCGATGGCTTGCGATTGAGTCGCTTAGCAGCAGGACTTTTTCAGTGCATTCGGATGTGTGGGCTTTTGGCGTGACCCTCTGGGGAATATTCACACTCGGCCAAGTCCCTTATTCTGAACGGAGATAGGATCGCAGATACATTAATGACCTTGCCAATGGAATGCGGCCAAACTCACCTGCATTTGGAAACGACAAAATGTAAATTGTTTGTAAAAACCACAATTGGCTTTCTAGTATATTGAGAAATACGTGGACCTATAGCGTCAGAAGGTATCTGGTTTTAATTTATGTGATTACGTCATTTATATTACAGATATAATTTAATGATGAGCTGCATGACGATGGCGCCTGCTGAAAGAATTCCATTTTGTGAAATAAGTTTGGAGTTGCAGAGAATTAAAACCGGTCTCATGTCCAAAAATAATTTACCTTCCACGTCATACGGTGGGTCTTCCTGCATCTACTCAGTGTTGGAGTGAGCCAAGGAACGAAACACAGACAACATTATAGAATTAGTAAAACTGTATTTGTATATGACGGGGTGAAAATGAGAGAACCACATCCTATTTAACTGCGTGCCTGTGCCCTCAAGGTTTTTTTTCGTATTCACAATGCTATTATTTATTTATCGTTTATTACAAGTCACAAGTAGTTATAATTTAAATATAAAGCATCTTTAAATATAATATCAAAATGCACATTTAATTACACACAATATTGTCTTTTCAAATTATTTCTAATTTTAACGTTCAGAAACCACAAAATGTAGTTTTACCCACAGCTTTATTTAGCACATAATGCCTTGAGAGTTTAATTTTGTTATTGTGGTTTTCAGATGACTAGCCTTAGCTCAGCAGCAACTATTGGAATTGATTTGTCTTTCAGTCCTACTGTAGGTCACTCGGTCTGTATGTAGGTCGTACGCTACTGTTCACAATCTTGAACTGATTTGTTTTTTAATTTGCTATAAATCACTTACAAAGATCGCAACATAGCCCCCGCAGCACAATAAGAGCATCCTTGTACAAAGCGGCAGGCTAGATGCATTTGGGAAATTATTAAAAGTGTACCAAATTTTTTTTTAGTTTTTCTGACAAGTACCTTAACAAAGATGTGCTGCCTTACATATTTTAAAAGCTATCGAACACACAGTTTGTGCGCCAAAAATGGTGTACGAATAGTTAACACATCTTAAATGGCGATACATGTATTTTTCATTGGGAAAAAAGGATAGCAGTTTTTATCATACTAGCAAAATGCCAATTTATTATACTCAGAATTAGCTGGGCTTTTACTCTCATATACGAAAAAAAGTTAAAATTCTTAAAATCTGTCGCGTTCAAATTTTTAAATATTAAAAACACCGCATTTTAAAAAAAAATATAAGGAATTTATCCTGCTTTCTTTTTGGTCTTACACTTATAAATTTAATTGCCTCATCCACATCGCTTTCAGTACTTCTAATTCTACTGACTGTGTGTTATATCGTCGCTTATTTTTTTAATTCATAATAAATACATGCTAGTGGTCACCCTTTCAATTTAAATCCAAGGGTATAATGGCATTAAAATCTTGCGTTCTCCGGGCATACATACACATTCGGCAGAAATTTACTGTCTATTGTAACATCCACAATCAGTGCCTGACTGCGGCTATTACTATTTACTTTACTTTTTGCTTTCAACTTGGTTGCTGTGGGCTGGGCTCGTAGCTCAATAGTGAAGGAATAATTCATTTGAGTTTTAGCGATAGCATTGCTACACCCTTGCCCAGCCTCCGCATTACAAATCTAACTGGTCGCATCCAATTATCATGCAGGATTGTGAATACCTATTTAATATCTACTTAAAACTTAATTATGGTAGAAATAAAAATGCAAGCTGATTAATTTTGATATTTTACACATCGTATTAGATTGTTAGCTAATAAAAATAATAACTGTAGTCATAATTAGTTGGTTAATGTCTAAAGCCGTTTGTAATGGGTAATATAGTTCATGGTAGGTTTTGATCAGAAATCAGTGAGAAACGAGCGTTTATGATTCTGTAAACCCTCATTAAATTCTCTATTTGAACTATTTGATTGTGTTCTCTAGATAATTCACCTTAGTGACTGGTTAGTAGTTACTAGACTTCTTGTAAGTGTCCTATAAACTACACCATCTCACTCATAGTACTTAGCTGCATCAGCTTACTGCTTTTCTCACAGTTGAGTTTTACTCTACTACCTGTGTACTCTATATGATGCAGGTTATTGTGAGATATTTGCGCCTTCCCATAGGAAGCTGGGTCCTGTCGTGACTGCACCATTGTGCACTCTTGGACCAAATAAGTTCACATTTGAACTTCAAGTCACAACCATAGTTGTCACTATCATTCTCTGGCCTACGCGCCAATTATAAAGTTTATCTTCGAAATTGACTATCTCTTTTCCTTGTTATGCTAGACAATATCGCAGTTTGCTGTACTTTCTTTTATTCAGACTTAAATAGCATTATTATAGTGTTATCTCTGTTTCCTAATTGTTTTGCTAGGCAATATAGCGCTAATGGGTTATCTCAAAGCTTTCAATATAGTCGCTGGATCGCGCTTGCGCTCACTTCTAGGTTTTGAAAGCTAAGCCTTACTTATTTAATATTAAATGTATTGAACTTCAAGTCACAACCATAGTTGTCACTATCATTCTCTGGCCTACGCGCCAATTATGAAGTTTATCTTTGAAATTGACTATCTCTTTCCCTTGTTATGCTTGACAATATCGCAGTTTGCTGTACTTTCTTTTATTCAGGCTTAAATGGCTTTATTATAGTGTTATCTCTGTTTACTAATTGTTTTGCTAGGCAATATAGCGCTAATGGGTTATCTCAAAGCTTTTAATATAGTCGCTAGATCGCGCTTGCGCTCACTTCTAGGTTTTGGAAGCTAAGCCTTACTTATTTAATATTAAATGTATTTGCGCCCTTATTAATTATGAAATTATTAAATACACCATTAGGAATTAAGTTGCTTTGATCAATTTAGATGGCGCGACTTGTCATATATTAATGTTAGCAATACCTTTGGCTTTACTTATATTTGTATTACCTTAGCATAGTATGGAGTAAGAGACGTTGAATTAATGAATCAATAAATGACAGCTTCAACCTTGTTATATTATAGCATAAACCATATCGCTCTTCACAAACACTGTCCAAAGTTATTGCATGGTTTTGTGTAAAATTACTTAAATAATTCATTATTGTAACTTAATTAAAGAAATAGAATAAATATTCAGGTAATATCTGGTCCAAAATAGATTATAGCAAAGCGAGAATCAACCTATATACTTTGCCTAAAGTTTCAGTATTGCATTATTTTACTAGAGATAAGGCGTACTGTTACAAAGCTCAGCCGGGATCTACCCTAGATCTCAATCAGTTTAGGAAAGACAAACTGTTTATTGTTTTAAGTAATTTGTCGTCTTTTATATACTTTAAAGTGAACAATGATGATACTTGCTAATAATTACAATGAGCAAATGCTTAAGGAGGTAGATCGTAGGTTGCAAGGGCTAAATGAACCTCTTACGCATTTTATTAATGTAATTGATGAGTATTACGAGCGAATTGATCCTTTAATTAGAGAAGCTGTACGGATAGGAACAGTGATTACAAACATGCACCCTAAGTACAGAAAGATAGTGATAAGAGGAAGTCTGTTTAGGTCAATGCATGAATTCTTTGATGTAGCTTACGAGGCTGAAGTAAGCATTTCTAGAGACAGAAACAATATTGAGCCAACTCCTGAATTGAGTATCAAACCAGTGTTAGCTGACACAACTTTAGTTACAAAGAGTATTGTAAAAACACTACCATTAGAAAAATCTGTTCATGCGTAAACGACAGTGATAGACGACGTAGACTCTACAAATAATTTGAATGAGGGTAAGTGTGGCAATTTATGCGAGACTAAAATATATTACTCTACTACTAGTAAAAATAAAAAGAAGCAACGAATTAAACAAGGCAAACACAATTCTCAAAAGTTATGTTTTTACAACAAAAAGTATTGCAAAAATATTAGTAATGAGAGTAAACGTATGTCAGTTAAGCATAAAAACAACGCCAAGCTAAATAGCAAACGTAGTATTTATATTTTAAAGGGTTTCAGCTTAGTGATCATTAGGCATCTCTGTATCTACTTAGTTAGTGATGGATGTAGTACGTTAAGAACACAAGTGTTAAAGAGGTAAGATGCTGATAATTGTTGTTACAGGCAGGCCACTATGCTATTTGATAGGGAAAAGTTTGAATGAAGTTTGACTTCAGCGTAATGAAGCATTTCATTGCTATCTTAAACTATGTTGTCAGTCAATTTAAGATTTGTATACTGAAAATTACTGACTATTATTCTACTACATTATTTAAATTTGAATAATGATATTTAGTAAGTTCAATTAGGTTGGCTGTTGGAAGCAGATATTTTGTGTTTGATTGCTTAATATACTTAATGGTAAATGACATGATAATTACTGATGTTAGATAATTGGCATTTTTGACTAGAAAATAACTAAGATCTTTATTTTAGCCATTGATTAATTCAAATATTAGTTACAACCTTGCTAAGTTCCAAGCGCTAGAGTCCATTCATGAACTATAAAACTGAGCTAAAGACAACTTTATTACAAAGACGCGTTGACAAGGGCAGCGATAGACCAGAGCTCACGGTCTTAATAAACAAATGTGTAGCGTTACTGTGTTCACCCTTGATACGTGGGCGAGGACATGTTAGCAGAAGTCCTGGACGTAAAAATCCTTCGTGACGTTTAGATGCACCTTGCATATCAGTTTTTAGCTGATCTCCGTTTTAATTTTAATTTAATGCTCGCTTAGTTCAATGCATGGATTTAGGCGTTTAGGATAAAAATATGAGGTTGTTTAAAGCTTAGAATTTTATTTAATATTGTTGAATGCTAACACAACATTAGTGATGATCAATTTATGCTAAATAGGTATGTTCATTGTTTGGTCTGTATGAAAATGTGGTTCCTGCAGTAGCTTCGTTTAACTTAAGTTATATACGTCATTTTATAATTTCTTATTATACTTGTCTCAACAATTTTAATCATTTATCTTCTTAACACTTGTGTTTAATTATTCATTCTCATTATAATCCCTATTAATAAATAATATACGAGTATTAAATTTATTTGATCAAAGCAACCTAATTTTAGGCGCAAAGTGTACACATGCTATTTAACTGGTCTCTTTCTTGACAGTATCGGGCATTTTACAGGTATCAGTAAATTAGAATGTATAATATAATTTTTAATTTATGACTAGGTTCAATTTCTGTTTCTTTAAAATCTGGATTAAACAGCTGAAAGAGATAGAGGATATGAGAGGAAAAGGAACATTTTTATGTTGCGATGCTACTCTACAGCTATTTGGATTCACTATTCTAATACAATAAGATGAATTATGCTACTTGGATTCAATATTTTAATACAATAAGATACATTCTAGAACAAGGTCAAAGTACTAGATTACAAATTTTAAAAGGGAACAGTGATGAAGAAAATTATAAATTTAAGATACAGTTCTACGGCCATTTAAATTTATTTACAATACAAAATACTTTGTTAAAAAGCCTAAGGTATTGCCGTAGTATACAACTTCTTAACAGAGGGGTGTGCTTCATATACGTACGCTCGGCTCCATTTTAGGCGCGCTAAATATTTCTAGCATATAACTAGGTTTTAACAAAGTGGTGTGCTTCCTAAAAGTACGCTCTGCTTCCTTCTAGGCGCGCTAGATTTTTCTAACATAATACAAGATTTCAACAAAGGGGTATGTAACATCCACAGTCAGTGCCAGACTGCGGCTATTACTGTTTATTTTACTTTTTACTTTCAATTGTGTTGCTGTGGGCTGAGCTCGTAGTGCAATGGTGGCTGATTGAACTTTAGCGCTAGCGTTGCTCCACCCTTGCCCAGCCTCCTCATTACAAATCTAACTGGTCGCAATCAATAATACTAACGGATTATAAATCCCCATTAAATACCGAGTTGAAACTTAATTATGATAGAAATAAAAATACCAGCTAATTAATATTTATATTTTACAGTGAATTAGATTTTTAGGTAATAATAATAATTACTTTAGTCATGGTTAAGTAGTTAATGTCCAAAGCCGTTTGTAATGGGTGATATAGTTGATAGTAGGTTAGCTTAGAAATTAGTCAGAAGTGAGCGTTTATGATTCTGTAAACCCTCATTGAATTCTCTATTTGAACTATTTGATTGTGTTCTCTAGATAATTCACTTTAGTGACTGGTTAGTAGTTACTGGACTTCTTGTAAGTGTCCTATAAACTACACCATCCCACTCATAGTACTTAGCTGCACCAGCTTACTGCTTTTCTCACAGTTGAGTTTTACTCTACTACCTGTGTACTCTATATGATGCAGGTTATTGTGAGATATTTACGCCTTCCCATAAGAAGCTGGGTCCTGTCGTGACTGCACCATTGTGCACTCTTGGACCAAATAAGTTCACATTTAAACTTTAAGTCACAACCATAGTTGTCACTATCTTTCTCTGGCCTACGCGCTAATTATAAAGTTTATCTTTAAAATTGACTATCTCTTTCCCTTAATATGCTAGACAATATCGCAGTTTGCTGTACTTTCTTTTATTCAGACTTAAATAGCTTTATTATAGTGTTATCTCTGTTTCCTAATTGTTTTGCTAGGCAATATAGCGCTAATGGGTTATCTCAAAGCTATCAATATAGTCGCTAGATCGCGCTTGCGCTCACTTCTAGGTTTTGGAAGCTAAGCCTCACTTATTTAATATCAAATGTATTTGAGCCCTCATTAATTATGAAATTATTAAATACACCATTAGGAATTACAGTATGTCCCTAAAGGTTAGACTCACCCCACTTTATGGGGTTTACTCCCCCCCAAGCAGGAACCGTAAGCCGATATATTTATTTTTGGATGACAACCGACTAATTAGTAGGATTTGGCTTTGATTGACCTCCAGGGGTCAAGTCGTTCTCACGTAAATAATTAAAAACTGAAAATCAGGTGTCCCAAAAGGTTAGACTCACTTCATGGTTTTCAAAATTCAAACATCAATATCTCCTGACTTAACGCATGCAAAATTACGAAATTTCGTCTGCGTGTGCTTAGATATACTTCTTATGACTAGATGTATGCACATTGGATATTGGGTCACTATAGCACCGATAGCGGAGGAGAAGACGGGTCAGCCTCATATCAAATTTTTTCCCCGTTTGATAACATGGGAAAATCGCGACTTACTTCACTAACTTCTTACTTACACATGCAAATGTCAACCGATTGTAATTAAAAGAAGTCAGGCATGACCACAATTAAATTGCCTACAAAACAGTACAACACTCAGCACTCAGGTCACTCTGGGTCACGAGACGCCCGGGCTTGAACATTACGAAAAGTTGATAAAACGCACAAAACACATGATGAACTTTTCGTAATGTTCAAGCCCGGGCGTCTCGTGACCCAGAGTGACCTGAGTGTTGAGTGTTGTACTGTTTTGTAGGCAATTTAATTTTGGTCATGCCCGACTTCTTTTAGTTACAATCGGTTGGTATTTGCATGTGTACGTAAGAAGTTAGTGAAGTAAGTCGCGATTTTCCCATGTTATCAAACGGGGAAAAAATTTGATATGAGGGTGACCCGTCTTCTCCTCCGCTACCGGTGCTATAGTGACCCAATATCCAATGTGCATACATCTAGTCATAAGTAGTATATCTAAGCACACGCAGACGAAGTTTCGTAATTTTTCATGCGTTAAGTCAGGAGATATTGGTGTTTGAATTTTGAAAACCATGAAGTGAGTCTAACCTTTTGGGACACCTGATTTTCAGTTTTTAATTATTTACGTGAGAACGACTTGACCCCTGGAGGTCAATCAAAGCCAAATCCTACTAATTAGTCGGTTGTCATCCAAAAATAAATATATCGGCTTACGGTTCCCGCTTGGGGGGGAGTAAACCCCATAAAGTGGGGTGAGTCTAACCTTTAGGGACATACTGTAAGTTGCTTGGATCAATATAGATGGCGCGACTTGTCATATATTAATGTTAGCAATACCTTTGGCTTTACCTATATTTGTATTACCTTAGCATAGTATGGAGTAAGAGACGTTGAATTAATGAATCAATAAATGACAGCGTCAACCTTGTTATATTATAGCATAAACCATATCGCTCTTCACAAACACTGTCTAAAGTTATTGCATGGTTTTGTGTAAAATTACTTAAATAATTCATTATTGTAACTTAATTAAAGAAATAGAATATATATTTAGTTAATATCTGGTCCAACATAGATTGTAGCGAAGCGAGAATCAACCTATATACTTTGCCTAAAGTTTCAGTATTGCATTATTTTACCAGAGATAAGGCGTACTGTTACACTTTAAATAATAACGACACAATACAATTCCGCGCTAGTCAACGTAGACATTGAAAAAGTCTAGTTAGAACATTCTGGAGAAATACATAAACTGGTCAATTTCCTGCTTTTAATTGTTCAAGTCATTAAATATTTTTTCAATTTAAATATAGGGGTGTCTTACAACTCCGCGCATGTAACTAAAATAAAGGACAAAAAAGAATACATTAACTTGTCATCAACCTTATGACCTTAGCTTACAAAAATTTCTTTACTGGCATTTTTCTTATTTATATTATTTCACTGTTTCTTAAGGCGCCTTTTTCCTACCTATTTACATAATTTAGCAACCTTTGGCAATTCATAACTGAATTAGACATGCCTTATGTCATTTTGAAGCTCTTTTAAAATAAACAATAAAAAATTCTTTGAAAATCGAAAATTATTTGATTTACCATTTCTTTTGATCATAATTAACTTTAAATGTCCAATTTTAAATTAAAGCTTTCATAATTCGCGCGCCAATCGCAATACATACTGTTCTTCTCCTCATTCTCGTCATTTTGATATATCACTTCTTTATATTTAAAGAGAGTAACCGGTTGAAATTTGACATTTTAGGTTTGGCGGGAAATTCAAATTTTCAATATTCCCATATTTCTACATGTCTACATTATTTATCTCATTTTTGCATTCCTCAATGAAATTTGACATGCAATATATGATTTTGAAGCTCTTAAAAACAAAAAATTCATTTAAAATTGCAATTTATTACATTTAATTTCTTTAATTATAATTAACTTTCAAATAGCAATTTAGTAATACCGATTTTAGCATTAAAGAGTAATACCCTTTATTACTGTTAAGGCTACCAAAAAACAAGGGCTTTAGCCCTGGTTTATTATTTATAGTCCATATGTTTAGTTCATTATGGTGACGTAATATTACCATGCCCACAAATGACGTTAGCAGTATTGTCAATAGATGTACTTAGCTATAACAACATCCTATGCTAAAGATAGAACTTCCGCAAGCTGATGGCAGGGGTTTAAGCGGGTCCTAATAGTGTACATTCTTGGTGAAGTCATTTATAAAAGATTTCCTAACAGTATTGTTTTGCTAGTTTGTGGGCTTTTCTTTACCAAGAACTAGAAGCAAAACATTTATTTCTTTTAATAATACAATTGAGGAGTTTGTTAGCAAAACGCGTTAAGTCCACTTTTTCAGAAATTAAGATTATTGGTGCTTAAGAACAACTAAGTACATATAATTCACACTGTGCAATATTAGAGGTCAAAGGTCACTGGAACTTTTTTAAATAATTCGCTCAAAACCCGTTTTTTGGCAAAACACGTTAAGTCCATCAGTCGTTTTTCGGCAAAACACGTTAAGTCCATCAAACCCAATAAAAACAATTGATTCTTATGAAAAAATATCCCAATTTGCCCAAAACTTTGATAGTTTCACCCTCTTGTAATGAACCAAAAGTTATTCGCTTCAATATCTAATTCACGTGTACTATTTGTAGGGGATGATCCATAAATGACGTCCCACAAATTATCACTTTTTTGACTAGTCCATCTCCATGTCATCACTTTAACATTGCCTTCAACTGTAATCTGTACCACGGCATGTCATCACTACATGACTAGATAGACTCACCCTACCGAAAACGTCATTTACGGACGATCCCTAACATATCGATATGCAAACTAAAGTTCAATTTGTTTGGTAAATCTGGAAGCTTTGCTGTTTTAATAGTACAGAAGGGCATGGGTTACTAAGTAATTGAGAAATTGTACGAAAGGACAGCCGTGTTTCTTATGGAGAAAATAAAGCTGTAAGGGGTCGTCCACAAATGACGTCATTAATAGGTTTAATGGGTCTACTTGGCAATCCTATGCTATAGATAGTCATTTACGCAATATGATTAATCTGGTGACAGGGGGGGAACATGGTCTTAAAAATGAATACTTTTCTATGACTTCATTTGTGGACAATCCCTAAGCAAACAAATTCTTAAGGAGACTTGCACTCGACTATTGGACATTGGACATTGGAATGGGGAATTGTTTTAATTAATGTTAATTGTTGTATTTACATGTTTTTAAAAGTGCAAAATGTTCTATTTACATGTTTTTGAAAAATTCAAAATTTTCTATTTACATGTTTTTGAAAAGTGCATAATGTTCTATTTACATGTTCTTGAAATGTACCATTCATACTTTAATTTTACAATCAGAAATTAGCATTGCAATTGAATATAACTCAAAAGGTTAATTTTTTGCATTGCCTCTTATGGGTTGTTTGCCAAAACACGTTAGGTCCAAGATCTCAAAATTTTGAATCATTTTTAAAAAATTGACGCAGCGTCAGATTTGAGTATTTTTGGCTACTAATACAAATGGTAGTATGCAGTTACGGGAAAAAAAATTTCGGAAAAATAATCACGTTTTGACATGATTATCAAAATTTGCGGTTCCTGTAAAGTTGGGCAACATGGACTTAACGCGTTTTGCTAGCAAAGTCCTCAATTGTAGGAACTGTAGTGTTCCAATGGATAACATCATTAAGTAATACTTGTTACTCTGACTAACTAAGTCAATGCATAAGAGACTGGGTATATACATAATGGTTATTAAAAAATGAAAGTCAATTAAAAAGTGAAAATGTAATATTTGTATTGCATTGTATTCCCTTTTAATGTTTTAAATTAATTATTGTATGAGCAATTGTCTTTAAATTTTCAAGACCAAATCTGTTATTACAATGTAATAATTTTGAGTTTGAAAATAGGTGATTTTTAACACTTTTATGTTCGACCTAACTTCTTTGAGCTAGACATATTTATGCCATAGGAGTGGGGTATAGAGGAATGAAAGGCTGCATTTTTAAATTACATAAAGGTGAAATAATAATTACATAAAGCATATTTATTATTTGCCGAATACGTTTGAACTTTTTAAAATGGTCCAGTTAAACCGAGTTCTTTAGATTTTGTTACTTTGTAGATTTTGCCAACACATCACGCGTAGTTACGGTTTTTAATCTATAATTAAATAACTTAATGATAAAATTAATTACGTCGCATATTTAAAATTTTTAAGACTAACTAAAACCGAATGCTTACAAGTTAAATCAAATAAAGGAAATAATACTTTTTCCACAATAGATGCGAAGATTATTAGACATCATACATTTAAGATCGGTTGGAATTTATCAGCAGCAATACCCATTGTGGTAGCACACAACTATTTTTCTACTCATTATTAATCACGCTCACGTTTATAATTATTTAACAGTTATTTTTATTTTTTAATTGTGACTAATACAACTGTTGGATTTATTAGCTGCGCAGTATTCAAATTGTAAAAGATTTCAATGCAAAAATAACCAACCGAGTTACGAAGTCGGCGTCGATGTCCAACCTCCAACGTACGTGAAACTCAAAGTCTTTCTTTGCGTTGTTAAGATATGCAACTTGTATAATTATAGTTGTTAATGCTAATTATGCTTCTAGTTTATTAACTGACTGTCACTAACAATTAGGTAGGAGCCGTTACGACTCGTTAAAAAAAGAATTTAGTAATGTAATGTTTACTATTATATTTAGCCGCAATGTCGTCAAAACAACAGAAGTATTTTCAAAAAAACACTGGTCCAGATCCTAGTTCCGAAACTGGTCCGAATATTATCGTACGAATGAAGAGCCGGGCTAAATTTGAGCCTCTTACAATCCCATGTAATGATGAGACTGGTTGCAATGTTACTCTGAGCAATCAAGCATTTCAAGCAAAATTCGTTGCGGACTCCCTAAAAGATTATGCTACTAAATCCCAAGCCTTCGTTTTGGATATTTTAAAATCAAGCAGCTTGAGATGCGCGCAGTTGACCACCGAACAGCTGTGGATTACGAATTAAATCATAGTTACAGGAGCTTCTCTCAGCGACGTCCAAAACATTTTCAAGGGTAACGCCGAAGTAGAGGAAGTGCGGGCTAAGCATCTCTACAAAATTCCTGAAGCTTCCTCCAAGTTTCCAGGTGAAAATGAGGACCATCTTGGAAGTCTTGATTCAGGAAACCCGAATGCAGGCGGACCAGACAGGCCTTACCAGAATTGGCACATAACGACGATTAAGGCAGACAAATTTTGGCAGAAAGGAATCACATGCAGGGGTATAATCGTGGGACACATTGACTCGGGCGCTCATGGGGTTCACAAGTCGCTCAAAAACAATTTTCGAGGAGAGTATGGCAGGTTTGACCCTTATTTTAGGAAACCAGAGCCTTACGACGACGGAGGGCACGGAACTCATAAACTTGGGACTGCCGTGGGTCAGTCAAAGAACTCAGGCGTAGCTCCTGGATCTAACAAGGGAATGGTTTTACATGTTACCCGCCAAATTCAAAACCTGCCACTCAGAAAAATCAGGCTAGCTTTGAATAGCACAGATTCAAAGTAACTCGACCGCATTTTGCGTTTTTCGGTCACAGTGGCCCGCCAAAGTTTAAAAAAATTCAAAGTTTGAATTTTTGGCACCCTGTAGCTTCTACAGTTCTTATCCGATTTTGACGAAATTTGATTTTTTCTAATCCTCAGACCTTTTTCTAAAAAGCAATTTCAGAATTTTTCAAAATTTGAAAATTTTCATTTTTTTGAAAAAAATTCAAAAAAATAGTACTTTTGATGCCCACTTTTTAAAGTCGATTTTTTCAAAAAAATGAAAATTTTCGAATTTTGAAAAATTCTGAAATTACTTTTTAGAAAAATGTCTAAGGATTAGAAAAAACCAAATTTTGTCAAAATCGGATAAGAACTGGTGAAGCTACAGGGTGCCAAAAATTCAAAATTTGAATTTTTTTAAACTTTGGCGGGCCGCTATGACCGATAAACGCAAAATGCAGTCGAGTTACTTTGGATCTGTGCTATTTAAAACTAGCCTGATTTTTGTGGGTGGCAGGTTTTGAATTTGGCGGGTAACATGTAAAACCATTCCCTTGTAAGTGGATGTCCTGCAAGGACTGCAAAAAAGATGGAATATGCTCCGAATCCGCAACTAAAATTTGTGCGCAGTGGATTCTTTGTCCAACAAAATAGGACGGGACGGATCCAGACTGTAGCAAGGCACCACACGTAGTAAAAAACAGCTGGGGAGGTATACCCCCTGAGATTATGTCGGATGCTTCGCACTAACCCGCGTATGAGCATCTCATTCAGTGTTGGAGATTAGCTGGTATCATCCCCTTTAAGTCATTGCTCGTGTTACTGAATAAAAGGCTATTGGAAAAGTGACTCTTCATGTTCGTTCACATATTATATATTTCTTTGTATTTTTGCTGTTAGTTTTTTTCAGGCAAGTTTTTGCTCTATTCTTAAGGAACTTGTCAGACGTATCATCATCTTTATTTAGGTGAGGGTCGTTTATTAATGATGTAATCGTAAGACCTTACCTGATTTAAAGGACCCAACAAAGAGATAATTATTGAACTTTAGAATGCTTGCCCTAATTATACTGTTAAATTAACATTAGTACTGTAATTAATTAATAATTATACAAGACACAACTCTGCAAAAACTCTTTTTGAAAATAATTTCACATTTTTCTTTTTGATTTTTGTGAGCATCCTATAAAGTGGGTTTGTCCATCTGTCGCCCTGGCTTTCTTTTTGTTTGTAATAGGCCACAGGTGACAATTGTTAATGTTTTTCTTTTAATGAACTTCTCAACGCTCACAAGTGCAATGTAGATGAAATGTAATTATAGTTCTTGGTTATGATCCATGTAGTATGTACTTCCTTAATAGCTCCTATGTGAGCCAACTCCAAAAATGTTTTTAATTTTTTAGTATTTTCTACTAAAATTTTCTAAAATTTTTCTTACGTAAAAACTAATTAAACTAATTTCAGTGTTGTAATAATGTGACAGTTGCATCGTTAGTAATGCTGATTGTGCTTTTAATTCATTACCAATGATTGCCACCAAGGTAAAAGCGTATATTTTGAATCATATATTTGTCATTAGTGTTATCAATAAAACCGAAATCATTTGAAACAAAGGCCAGTCCGGTTTCTGGTGCCGACACTGGTCCAAATATTATTGTACGAATGAAGAGTCAGCCTAAATGTGAAGCTCTCCCAATCTTATGTAAAGATAAGACTGGGTGCAACGTTACTCTGCGCAATTGAGCATTTCAAGCAGAATCCGTGGTGGACTCCCTAAAAGCTCATTCTACTAAATCCCAAGCTTCTGTTATGGATATTTTGAAATCAAGCCCCTTGAGAAGCGCACAGCCCACCACGGAACAGCTGTGGATTACGAATGAAATCATCGTTAAAAGAGTTTCTCTTAGTGACGTCCAGAACATGCTCGAGGGCAACAGTGACGTGGAGTCAGTTCGGGCTGAGCGACTTCTTCAAATTCCGAAACCTTCTGTCAAAGACAGTGTAAGACACGGAGCCGGTGACCGGTAGGACCGATTGCACTGACCAGAGCTTCGGTCAGCTCTAAACTTTTGAGACAAGCTCAGGACGGCCTGTGTTAAATAATACGGAGGCTCAAATGAGGCCAAAAAGAAAGGTACGTTTCGGTCCTCGGTCATTTTTAATTAAGAGCTCAAAAGGGACCGATTGTCTTGCACTGGTCAAAGATGAAGACCGAAGTAGAAATCTAAATTCAGGAAGCCTAAAAACTGACCAATCAGAAAACTCTGACAATTGGCACATAGCAACGATTGAGGCGGACAAAGTGTGGCAGAAGGGAATAACAGGCAAAGGGGTGATTATAGGGCACGTTGACACGGGCGCCCATGGAGGTCACGAGTCGCTCAAAAACAATTTCCGGGGGGACTACGGCTGGTTCGACCCTTATTTTAGGAAACCAGAACCATACGACGACGAAGGGCACGGAACGCATTTACTTGGGACATCCGTGGGTCAGTCAAAGAACTTAGGCGTAGCGCCTGGAGCCAAGTGGATGTCCTGGAAGGGCTGCAGAGCAGATGGAAGTTACACGGAGTCCGCTACTAAGGCGTGTGCGCAATGGATGCTCTGTCCAACAAAATGGGACGGGACGGATCCGGACTGTAGCAAGGCACCGCACATAGTGACCAGCAGCTGGGGGGGTGAGCCCTTCGCGGATGAGTCGGACGCTCTATACCAAGCAGAGTATGATCAACTGATTCAATGTTGGAGATCAGCTGGAATCATTCCTGTATTTGCGGTTGGAAATAACGGATACAATTGCGGAAGACCTATTGTCTGGCCGAATAGCATTGGCCCTGACCGTTAATCTTTGTGCAAAAATTTGTATCACATGTAATGTTAAAAGTAACGTCAAGTTCTGCTGCGCATGTACAAAAGGTCTAAATCTATTTGGCCGGACAATAACTACCCGGGGTTGTCAGATAAAGTGATTGCAGTGGGAAACGTGGGACAAAAATACAAGGGTCACAATAATCGTGTCAATTACACACTTGAAGCGTATATTGATTCCAGTCGAGGACCTCCGCAGCCAAGATTCAAGCAGCTCATCAAACCAGACGTGAGTGCCCCAGGAACAGATATAGTTTCTGGTGCTATAGACGGTAATAAGACGGATGCGTACACGATATCAACAGGGACGAGTATGGCTACTCCGCAAGTGTCTGGGACGATTGCCTTGATGCTTAAGAAAAACCCATCACTCCAGTTTGACGCCATTTGGGACGCACTCACCCGGAGTTGCTCGTCTGTACCAATTGGCGTTGCGTTACAATGCGGAAACATTCCAAGGCCGTCTACCCGAACCATCACATGGGATATGGTATCATCAATTCATTTAAAGCAGTTTTTGGAGCTGCAACTAGTAAAGAGCAATGGTAAAGCGGCTTTAGCAAGTAACGTAGTCCAAAATTGCCCAAAAGCGTTGTCATGCTGCTTGTAATACTAATTAGTACTTAGTTCGCACGATTTTCCTCTGCGCTTTATATAATTAGGTCGCAAGGACCCCTAATGTTTCTGAAATAAATTGAGTTCAGATATCTCGTGTAATAGTTGCAAAAAAAATATAGGCTAAATCTCGATACCCACCTACAAGCACTCACTTTATGATTGATTAAAAATTTGCATCCGTGATGTTTGTGTATGTGCAACACAATATGTGCAAATATTATTTTGAATTTTGTTTTTCAATTTTTAAGGCGCCTACACTTGATTTTTCGAACAGTTACAAAAATTAAAAACATTCCAAATTATAAATTGTTTTCGAATTCTATATATTTTTAAAAAACGTGTTTCAAAAATTATTAAATAGTATTGAAAAACCATGATGATGCCTTTTTTTGTATTCTCGAAAAAATGTTTCATCGATTGGAACTCATTACGCGCACCATGTTATTAGGTCATTTTGAGTTTTTTTAGACGTCCATTTTGAAAAAAAAAATGTTATAAAAAATCTTGCTAAGGGTCTTGCGGGTTTTGCTCCTAAGAATATAAATAGTAAATATAATTATACTAGAAAAACAAGGGCTAAAACCTTTGTTTAATGGCAGCGTTAACAGCAAAATTAGGCATTTTGAATAATTGAATTGGATTTTTTTACGGTTTTCATAATAATATTGGGAAAATAATCATTCCGCAGAAATTTTGCATATTTAAAGGGCTTAATATTTTTTAAATAGAGATAAATGATGATAAATAATAACATAATTGTATTTCCCATGAGCCCTATGAATTCAGTTCCATGAGCCGAGTTGTTATACCTTTATTTAGTAGAATCCACAAAATATGTTATACAAATCAAATCTTTGATATGGACAAAATCATGTAGAACATGTAGTCAGAAAACGGATGTTATGAGTTAACGTTGTCGTCGTTACTACTGGTAGAGTTGTGGAAGTGCCTAGTGTGTTGTAGCATAGGAGTGTTTTGGGGTTGGTGGGGTGAGTTTAGGTGTTGGGAGTGAGAAAGACGAAGTAGCTGGGAAGGTATCCGGGAAGGAATGAGGGCAGATATGGAAGGAATGAAAGCGGGAACGAACGGGAAGATATGATGGGAACGAGAGGACAGATATAATGAGATGCATTGGGAGACATGGACTGGCATTGTGTGCAGTCATTAATGCATTATAATATTAAATTAATCCGTGTCAGGAGGTACGTACATGGGTAGCTGGGTACATAGGTAGCTCCCTATGAATGGGGATTTGCCTTGTGTTGTATGCTGAACATGGGAAGCGAGGAAAGAATGGCAGGAAATGAGGAAATGAGTGCAGGTGGCCGCGGACGGGAATTTGGTACGAGTGTGGCGGGGAACTAGGATACGGGGAGTATGTACGGCGGGTGGCTTGGGAATTCGGACAACGTACGGCGGTGGTAGCTGGCGGGTAGTGTGACGTATATATAAAGGGAGGGAAAGAGACAGTAGGCATGTAGATATGATGGGATTGGGAGAGGAGACACGCATATATGATAGGATGGCATGGCATGGGAGGTAGTACAGGGACAAGCATTGATATATACAGTAATATTATTATAATATAATAAAAATAATATTATTGCTTGTGTGGGTAGGTAGGTACTTTATATGGCAATTTGCCTTGCTTTGTGTGCTGCGCTTTGAACAGTGAGGGAGGAATGGACAGAAATTGAGGGGATATAAAATGAATAAAAAAATAAAGAAATTAAATACGAACATTGTATGCAGTAGCTATGTAGTAGGTGGGTAGTAGATATACAGTATATAGATAATGGGTAGGTACTGGTAAATGAGGATATGCATTGTGTCATATGCTGTCAGTAGTAATGTGAGGGAAATGTGGGCTTTGTGTGGGATGTAGGTAGGTAGGTATATACATAGGTACCTATATAGGGACTTGAGCCCAATGTATGTAACAGTGAACGGGGTTGTCTTTAGCACTTGAGTAACGGTAGTAGGTGGTGAACTGAAGGCAAGGGGGGGAAAACAGACCCGGGCAGTAGTAACAGTACGGTAAAGGGGCTGCATGGTTAATCATACAGTGTGCTGTAGCCATAACAAACCCACCCGTCCTCCTCCCGACTGTTTCAAATGAGAGAAATAGTATATAACGGATGTAAACCTTTTACAGTTTGTTCAGAAATGAACCATCTTCGCTCCGAACACTTCGCTCCGCTTCGCCTCGCTACGACAACGACTCCGACTAAAGCAATCGTACATACGAATTGCATCGGTATCGGCTCACACGTCGACATCCGGCTTCGCTTCCGGCTTCGCTTCCGCTTCGTAAATGTTTTGAATTATAAATTCATAAACATAAATCCAGTATACACGAATATAAAAGTATTCTGTCCGAATACAACTACGAATGGTATAATATTTTATACTTTACTACTCGCATAATAAAGTATTCTGTCCGAATACAACTACAACTTCGACAAAAGCAAACGTTAATTCGTTTCGCTGAGCTACGCCTCGCTTTGATGTTTTGAATTATAAATTCATAAACATAAATCCAGTATACACGAATAATAAAGTATTCTGTCCGAATACAACTACAACTTCGACAAAAGCAAACGTTAATTCGTTTCGCTGAGCTACGCCTCGCTTCGATGTTTTGAATTATAAATTCATAAACATAAATCCAGTATACACGAATATAAAAGTATTCTGTCCGAATACAACTACGAATGGTATAATATTTTATACTTTACTACTCGCATAATAATATCTATTCGATATTATAAACTCTCCGCTACGAATAACTCGATGTATAATATTTTATACTTTACTACTCGCATAATAATATCTATTCGACATTATAAAACTCTTCGCTACGTCTACTCAAATATAATACTTTAACAACCAAAACTCTGAAATAGAGAATTGGTGTTTTAATTGAATGCATCATGTCATGTTACAAATGCAACTATTTACACTTCGCTACGCACTGCTTGATGTACAACATATTGTGCTTTACTACACTACGCATATATTAAATACACGTTTACATATGTACGTTGCACTACGACTATTAAAATTCTACTTAATGCTTTGTGCATCTTGTTATGTTACAAATGCAAACATTAACACTTTGCTACGTACTATATGCTTCTACGGCAGACTACGCTTCTATACTCTTTATATATTGAATAAATTTAATGCATTTTGACAAATAATTGACAATGGTAGTTAGAACTTTGTATACTTAGTATAGATAAGCATGCAAACTACACTCAACAGAAATGCATATGTATACACCATGTGTTCTTATGCGAATATTACAAAAATACGAAATTGAGCTTTTGGACATGTGACCTACCAGGGGCTATGTAATTAGACGTGCAGAGCGTGCTCCCAAAAGTTTCAAAATTTTTTGTGTTGCCAATAGAAATTTTTAGTTTCAACGCGATATTTAGACTCAACAAAATATGGGTTTTCTTATGTGCAAAACGAATTTTTAATTTTCGCTCTAGAAAAAAATCACTTTTTTGTTTATAGGGCGAATTTAATTTTTTCAACGCCAATATGCTTCTCTGATTTTTGTAACCCTAAATATCAAAAAATATTTTAAAAATACGCAATAATAAAGATTTTGGGTATACCCTATTGAGCCCTACTTTTTATAACCTGCTTGTTAAATCAATGTTGCTAAACGAACTTTTTATATTAAACCCGATATTTAGACGTTATCGAGCATGGGCTATTTTATGGCATAGTCATTTTTGTGATTTTCGCGCAAAAATTTTAGGTTTGTTTTAAGGGTAAATTTTAGGGTATGTAAATTTTTTTTTCGGACGGACTATTTTTTTTTGATAGTTTAAGCTTGCAGGCTTGCCATCTGCAAAAACAGAATTTGAAAATTCGAAAAAATAAAAACCGGATCGGACAGGCCGGACAAACCGATCCGACCGGTGCACACTATGTATTGCCTTAATCTATATTGCTCGAGAACCAGTTGACGTAGAGAGATGCGGCTAGCGCCATCTGATAGATCTTACTTGTAGCTACATTCTGAAGAAACAACAACACCGTGCATAAAATAATACCCGGGTAAAACCGATATTTCGGTTTTCATATGTATCTTTTGAACTAAATGCAATATTTCAAATCTGTTTCGAAATTATCATTGCGCTAGGCAATGCGGAATTAATAACATAAAACAATCATATGAAAATATCATTAATTTGTGGTTTGTGTGTAAATCTGTATATGACTATGGAATTTCTAAATAATTTTTTTATAAATTCTGCAACTATTCCTACTTTTATTTTTCTAGTTCCTATTATCATAAATTGTCTTTGCTATGCATTTGCTATGTTTTTATGTACACTTAATGCTAAGTGTGGCGTTGTTCGTGGATAATAACTTTAAATCTTGCTTGTAATAATACATGGCAATCGTTTTGATTCAACAGCCCACATTTACAATTTACATATGTACATTTTTATTTTTTCAATGTTTTTTTTAAACCAATACAAACCTTTTTATACGCACGTTGCAAATTTCATGTATTCTAAGTTAATATCAAAAGTTTTTACAGTCAAACTAGTATTTTTCATTTCTGCTACAAGCATTAAAAACTATATACACGTTGTACACATGTTTCTATTCTACCACTATAATCATACAGTTAATTATATTCTGACAACTTATAATATTCTGAAAAATAAAATAGAACAATAATACTTAACCTAATATTTACAAACCAGATAAGACTTTAAGAAATAATGTTTAAAATTATAAAACATTAATATAGCAATTTTACAAGTAATTAGGACTAACATAAATTATTATTTCAACACACAATTTTAAATAAAATTTAAGACACAAGATGTGATTACACTAAACAATGTTTTCAGTTTTTTTGTTTTCTTGGAATTTAGTTTAAGTAACAAATATTTACACATACAAAATTTGCACTTTTTCTTGAAATTTAAAGACACCAAAACTAATAGCTGTTGTTGTTGTCGTCTTCGTCGTCTGCGTCACAGTCATAGCAAGAGTCTTGGTCAGATTCCGCAGGTGTTGCAATGTCTGAATCGTCTGTGACACCGGTGTGGCAATCCAAAGACGATGTGGGAGATGGGGGGAATCCAGAAAAGATTTCTTGCCAGAAACTGGGATCAATAGAAACAGTAGCAGTACTTTCATTTGGGTGATGCTGTTTGTCTTCATTGCAGCGTAACTTTTTGTTGTCTTGCTGAGTAGCTTTGCAATTTCCAGCAGCCTCTTCTCCTTCTGTTTGCATCTCTTGGGGCAACAACGCCTCAGCTGCTGCCTTCCGTTTCTTGGGTTGCTCAGTCAAAGTAAGCGGGTCCAAAACTGTTAGCTGGTTAGCGCCATCCAGAGTAGCGTTGAGCTGTGTTAAGTATTGAGCAAGTTCGTTCATATCCAAAAGAGTAAAGGACAAAGTAGAACCACCGTAATTTGGAAATTTGCTTGAGTAATGGCGAGAGACGTTGTCATTTATCAGCATCTTGTACTCGCCTGTTAACCAACTGAAACTGAATCGAACACGAACGGACCGCAATGCAAAATGAGGAGTTTTCCAGTAATTGAACTTTTTAAGTCGGTCCCTAGGCTCCTCTGCCATGAAGCAGTCACTTTTCCCTTCAAAGTATGGCAAAAGTTGAGTGAGTTTTCGTCCAGGCAGAGGATGATTTTTGTGTTCTTCTAATAAATTAGTCACCCAATCCAAGACACTGCGGCTTTCAAATAAGGAAAATGCAACTTTTGAATGCTTTGCAATTCCAGGGTTCTTGCGTCCAAAATGGTAAAAGTAAATTTGCTGGGTTGGATCAAACACAAGTCTTGCTCGAATATCTTTTCCAATTTGCTTGCAATCTGGCTGAGTGAAGAATTCCCAATTTTGGGAATTCAAATGTGGGTCTGTACACGTAGACGAGAACAGACTGCTTGAATAGTAGCTGGATGGTCCTGCCATGTTTGTGGAGTCAGAATTAAATATTTGGCTTGAAACAAAACTTTTGCTAGCAGTGTATAGAGGGTACTAGTTGCACGTAAATATCAGTAGTAAAATTGGCAGACTATTAAGGAGATGTTTTGACGTTGAGACTTTTTATTGAAGTGAACTGAAAATATTTGCCAACGTCTTTTATATCTATTTGATTCTCCTGGAACTGGACAATTCCTGGATCACTTTACAGTTAAAGCTAGTCAACTACAGTAATGCTAAAACACAAAGAGGTTTGTGCCATGATTTTATTGGTCCAAAATAGGTAAACCCTGCCTCCTGCAAGTCAACCCTAATAAAATTAAGGGACTATGTTGTAAATGCTGCAACGCAATGTAAAGCTGTAAAGTGTAAAGGGACTGCCACACTGTACCCCAGCGATTTTACTCCTCACCCTACTGTATTTCAAACATAATCAAAAATGTATAAAGGAAAACTCCCAACTGAAATACATTGTCACTTGTTGGCCACTTCTACGACTACGATCACTACGAAGTATTCTGTCCGAATACAGCTTCGACTTCGACTTCCGGCTTCGCTTCAATAATGTTTTGAATTACAAATTCATAAACATAAATCCAGTATACACGAATATAAAAGTATTCTGTCCGAATACAACTACGACTTCGACTTCCGGCTTCGCTTCCGCTTCGTAAATGTTTTGAATTATAAATTCATAAACATAAATCCAGTATACACGAATATAAAAGTATTCTGTCCGAATACAACTACGAATGGTATAATATTTTATACTTTACTACTCGCATCATAAAGTATTCTGTCCGAATACAACTACAACTTCGACAAAAGCAAACGTTAATTCGTTTCGCTGAGCTACGCCTCGCTTTGATGTTTTGAATTATAAATTCATAAACATAAATCCAGTATACACGAATAATAAAGTATTCTGTCCGAATACAACTACAACTTCGACAAAAGCAAACGTTAATTCGTTTCGCTGAGCTACGCCTCGCTTCGATGTTTTGAATTATAAATTCATAAACATAAATCCAGTATACACGAATATAAAAGTATTCTGTCCGAATACAACTACGAATGGTATAATATTTTATACTTTACTACTCGCATAATAAAGTATTCTGTCCGAATACAACTACAACTTCGACAAAAGCAAACGTTAATTCGTTTCGCTAAGCTACGCCTCGCTTCGATGTTTAGAATTATAAATTCATAAACATAAATCCAGTATACACGAATATAAAAGTATTCTGTCCGAATACAACTACGAATGGTATAATATTTTATACTTTACTACTCGCATAATAAAGTATTCTGTCCGAATACAACTACAACTTCGACAAAAGCAAACGTTAATTTGTTTTGCTGAGCTACGCCTCGCTTCGATGTTTAGAATTATAAATTCATAAACATAAATCCAGTATACACGAATATAAAAGTATTCTGTCCGAATACAACTACGAATGGTATAATATTTTATACTTTACTACTCGCATAATAAAGTATTCTGTCCGAATACAACTACAACTTCGACAAAAGCAAACGTTAATTTGTTTTGCTGAGCTACGCCTCGCTTCGATGTTTAGAATTATAAATTCATAAACATAAATCCAGTATACACGAATATAAAAGTATTCTGTCCGAATACAACTACGAATGGTATAATATTTTATACTTTACTACTCGCATAATAAAGTATTCTGTCCGAATACAACTACAACTTCGACAAAAGCAAACGTTAATTCGTTTCGCTGAGCTACGCCTCGCTTCGATGTTTTGAATTATAAATTCATAAACATAAATCCAGTATACACGAATATAAAAGTATTCTGTCCGAATACAACTACGAATGGTATAATATTTTATACTTTACTACTCGCATAATAAAGTATTCTGTCCGAATACAACTACAACTTCGACAAAAGCAAACGTTAATTCGTTTCGCTAAGCTACGCCTCGCTTCGATGTTTAGAATTATAAATTCATAAACATAAATCCAGTATACACGAATATAAAAGTATTCTGTCCGAATACAACTACGAATGGTATAATATTTTATACTTTACTACTCGCATAATAAAGTATTCTGTCCGAATACAACTACAACTTCGACAAAAGCAAACGTTAATTTGTTTTGCTGAGCTACGCCTCGCTTCGATGTTTAGAATTATAAATTCATAAACATAAATCCAGTATACACGAATATAAAAGTATTCTGTCCGAATACAACTACGAATGGTATAATATTTTATACTTTACTACTCGCATAATAAAGTATTCTGTCCGAATACAACTACAACTTCGACAAAAGCAAACGTTAATTTGTTTTGCTGAGCTACGCCTCGCTTCGATGTTTAGAATTATAAATTCATAAACATAAATCCAGTATACACGAATATAAAAGTATTCTGTCCGAATACAACTACGAATGGTATAATATTTTATACTTTACTACTCGCATAATAAAGTATTCTGTCCGAATACAACTACAACTTCGACAAAAGCAAACGTTAATTCGTTTTGCTAAGCTACGCCTCGCTTCGATGTTTAGAATTATAAATTCATAAACATAAATCCAGTATACACGAATATAAAAGTATTCTGTCCGAATACAACTACGAATGGTATAATATTTTATACTTTACTACTCGCATAATAAAGTATTCTGTCCGAATACAACTACAACTTCGACAAAAGCAAACGTTAATTCGTTTCGCTAAGCTACGCCTCGCTTCGATGTTTAGAATTATAAATTCATAAACATAAATCCAGTATACACGAATAATAAAGTATTCTGTCTGAATACAACTACGAATGGTATAATATTTTATACTTTACTACTCGCATAATAAAGTATTCTGTCCGAATACAACTACAACTTCGACAAAAGAAAACGTTAATTCGTTTCGCTAAGCTACGCCTCGCTTCGATGTTTTGAATTATAAATTCATAAACATAAATCCAGTATACACGAATAATAAAGTATTCTGTCCGAATACAACTACGAATGTTATAATATTTTATACTTTACTACTCGCATAATAAAGTATTCTGTCCGAATACAACTACAACTTCGACAAAAGCAAACGTTAATTCGTTTCGCTAAGCTACGCCTCGCTTCGATGTTTTGAATTATAAATTCATAAACATAAATCCAGTATACACGAATAATAAAGTATTCTGTCCAAATAAAACTTTGACTTTGACCACAGCTTACGTTTATATAACTTTGGTTTTTTAGAAACCTAATATGTTTTCTAGATTCAGACTTTATGCTTAAATTATTTTTTATGCAACCCTTAATAGTAAAAATAATGTGTTTGTATCTTTTTGTACTGTTTTAACATGTTAGCAGTTGTAAATTGTAAATACTGCGGCGCAACGTTTTTAATTAAAAAAAGCTTATGGTCTAGGCCTAATGAATCTCTGTATTTTAATAGGCATTTAAACGCGCGCTTTAATACAAATACATATAGCCAAGTACAACTAAGAACTTCATGCAGAACATGTCATGTTAAAATAGTTGGTCTTTCAACTGAAATCCAGCGATTGTTCTGTAACAATACTAGAGATAAAGCTATATGGCTCACTGCATCAGATCGAGTGTTAAAACAAAGTCAATCTAGTGAGAGAGAGCCTTTAGAGCCAATTAAAAGACTTTGCTGTAGACACGTAAAATGTTGCGCATGTAAAAAAAACCCAGATAAATTTGCAAAAGACGGGGAGAAGACACTTTCATTATTTCGTGAAGCAAATCAGCCAGGGGCGGAAAGATACAATAGTTCAATTCCTTTCGTACCCCTTGTTCCAAAATCTTATTTTTATGCATTTAATTTAAATCATTGTTTGTGTTCAGTTTGTTTTCGCGCAAAACGTCTTTCAGCGAAAGATAATATTGACTGCAATTGCGCATGTGATTTAAGTACAGCTATATCAGACAAAACAAACTCGTCTGAACATCTTTCAGTTAATGACAATACACAGTTTAATATTATTACACAAAACGCAATAATGCAGTATTATGCTCCGCCAGAAGTCCCTTATACATTTCTGTCTCCCAAGCAAAAACGTATAGTCGACTTAGTAAGAACTCAAATTGGATTGAATAATAAACAGTTTTACCAGAATCCTTTACGCCTTATTGTCTGCGGAATTCCCGGCAGCGGCAAATCGCAGGTTTTAAAAACAATACATCATATACTATCGCAGAAACAAGTTCAAGACCCATCGTTTGCATTTAAAACGTGTTGCTTTCTTGGGAGTTGTGCCTCAAACATAAAGGGGACAACGCTGCACTCATGTTTTCGCATAAGACCGTATAATAACGGAGCTTTAATGGATCAGTTGGTGAATGGAATTTCAGTTGCAGATAAAATTGCATTCCGTAAAGTTAAAGTTTTGCTGTTAGACGAAATTTCCACAATAGGGTTGCGTCTTCTGCATTATGTAGATAGATATTTAAGATTAGTTGATTCTTCTAGAGCCAATTTGCCTTTTGGGGGAAGAACAGTAGTAGCCTTTGGAGATTTCTTGCAGTGTTCATGTTTAGGGGACAGTCCGTTATACACAAAATTTGTTTTAAAACCGTCAGATGATTTACAACAAGCAGTAGATGTTTACAAATCTTTTGAAACCGCATTTGTGCTAGATAGGCCATTTCGCCAAAGCTGTGCTGATCCTGATCAAGAAGAGTACTACCAGTTTTTAACGCGATTAAGGTATTGGAAGCTCACACCAGCAGATCTGTTTAAACTTCAACAGAGGCAGCATCACATTCTAGACCGAGTTCTTACAAGAGAAGAGATGAACGAGTTTGAGCAATCAATACATCTGTACGAGCTTAACAGGGACGTTGCTAACCATAATAAGTACGTTTGTTTTTAAAATTCCTAGTATATCATAACTTATTCTATCTAGTTCTAACATGTATATATTTTAATATTTATATTAAATGAGCATTCACTATAATACCAGCAATCACAAGGTACTATCAACATCAAAAGTGGGAGGCAAATGTTGGCCCCTCAGTGTAAAATGTCTGGTCGGCACCCATAGAGTTTTTATGTTATCTGTAGAGTATTAACTTAGCTTTCCACAGTCAAAATGAAGCAACCATCGAAGGACCACTGGGAAATAAGCTGTAAAGGCTCTGTGTTGTCCCCGTGTAGAGACCAATTATCTTTTTGCCTTTCGTGCAACCCTCTGATAGTTATCATTTCTGATATAAACGTAACATATTATTGTCGTTCTTGCAATCTAGCGGCATGGAACGAAAATAGAAGCAAGTATTTAGTAGACCCAGTGTTTCGTTCATATAATTGTCCTGTGCTTAAAAACCGACCAACAGAAACATATAACTGTGCAAATTGCAGCATACAACTAATTGGAATTCCTGTTTCTTACTTTGTTCGTTCAGTTAAAGGGCGGTTTAGGTGTTACAACTGTACGTTTATTAGTAAACATCCTTTAAAGTTTTTAAAAAAGCATTCGGCTATACACATTGATTCGCAGCAGTTATGTGTACACAACTCAGCTAGTTTACAGAAAATTAACAAATCTGGATTAGTGTTACATACTTTATCTAAGCGCCACTACATTCATCAGCGTATTAGACTTGCCAATCCTGAATACAAAAAACCAATGCACTTTCTAGCTTTAGACAGCGACGAGTTTGATTCCGATAGTGACGAAGACGATAATGTATATATTTAAGCCTAGTGCATAATTATTATCACACCAGTGTTACTGATACCTACTTGTGTGTTGCTGTGTATTGTAAATTGCTCGCCGTTGCATTTGCATAGGAAAAATATTTTAATAATTTTTATTGAATTTTTGGTTTCATAGAAAAATGATCCGGAAATATAATCCAAATTATATTGAAGTCCCATCTGTTGTAGCAACCAATAGTTCGTTCTCTCAAGACCCATTGGAACTGGATTACGGAATTCCTGTAATGCTAACGCGCAATATTGACCTGACTACAAATTTAGTTAACGGAAGCCGCGGGACCGTTGTAGACATTGTCTTCCACCAATCAAAAAATCGGATTGTTTGGAGCAACGTCGTTGATTCAATTATTGTGCACTTTCCAGAATACAGAGGAAATCAACTTGTTGTGACATCAAGAGGCCAAGGTGTGAAAATAACTCGTATCGATTACAATGAATTAGATTTAGAAACAAAGCAGTACATTACAGTGCAGTCTTTTCCTCTTGTGTTGAATTGGGGCATGACTATACACAAATCACAAGGCAGTACATTCGAAAAGGGATGTATTTATCTTGATACTCGGGAAACTATAGCATGTACAACGTATGTAGCACTTTCTAGATTCAGATCTTTTAAAAATATAATGATAATTGATAAAGATATAATTCAACCCTCACGTCTTCTTGGTATTCGGCACGAACATGAAATGCAATTGAGATGGAATGAAGAAAAACGTCTGAAAGAATTAGAAGTTAGTAGCAGAAAATCTCGCCAAGCTAATGTTGAGTTGCAAGTTAAAAGGTTTATGTAAAAAGATTTGTTTTAAAGTAAAAAAGTAACAAGTAGAAGAAAACCGCCCAAAAAAATGACAAAAGTGACATATGCATGCTAAAAAAACTACAACAGAAAAAAATAGTTATAGGATGTAATATATTTGTAATTCTAACTTGTACAGTAAATAAATTCTTGTATATCTGTAAATTGTAAAATACTTATAACGTCTGGTTTCACAAACTTTTGCGCAGTTTTATTATCAACTATCTCAGTGACAGTCGCAAACTTTTGTAACTATACAATGGCAGAAATTCGTAAATCATATTTAAATTCAAGGCTAAAAGGCTCGTTCTCTGCCCTGAGTGGATTTATAAAAAACAATAAGCATTTTCACGACAAGAAAAAAGTTGACAAAGAACTAAGCCAACTGAATTCATTTAGTCTACACAGACCTATTAGGAAGAATTTTAGGCGCAGGAGAACCATTGTGAACATGGCAGGAGAAATTTTTTGCTGTGATTTAAAAATCTTAGGGTCAGTCTTATCAAAAGCGAATTCCGGATATGAAAACATACTTTTTTGCATTGACGCGTTTACGAAAAAGCTTTTTTGTAGATTCATAAAGAACAAAAGACCAGAAACAGTAATTAAAGCAATGAAAAGTATATTCCATGAAGCAAAAATAACACCAATTTATTTATTTACAGACCAAGGTTAGCTGCAAACAGCTGATAGGGTAACATACAACCAATTCAAACGTTTCAAATTAATCTTAGTATAATATATAGGACTAACAACGATATAAATATATTATTTTGTTACTTATAGGTACTGAATTTCGAGCAGAGTCTTTTCGCAAGTTTTTAAAGAGCAAGGGAATAAAATACTATAATACATATAGTGAGACCAAATCAAGTATAGTAGAAAGAGTCATAAGGTCAGCTGAAATACACACTATCTAACAAGTTTGCTATACAAAACTCAATATAAGGTTGACGCACATGCTATAACACAGTATTTATTTGTTTATGTAGGACCATTTTTGAGAAGGTGGCTAGGTACATAACAGAAAAGCAAACAAACCGTATTCTTGAAATATTTCCTGCATTTGTAAAAACGTACAACAACACTTTTCATTCAACAATCCAGATGTCGCCTAATAGCGTGAACAGTTTGAATGAAAACGATGTATGGAGAACCATGTACTCAGACCTTATTAACGACACTACAAAACGTAGACCAGTGTTCAAGCCTGGCGACCGTGTGCGAATTAGTCGTACTAAATTAACATTTGAGAAAGTTAAGTATAATATAACGTACCAAGTGAGCTAAAATAACAGATTAAAAAACATGTATAAATAGGGAGACATTCCAACAATCGAGTTAATGTATTTTTATCCTTTACCCAGGCTACAACCAAAGCTTTAGCTTAGAATGGTTCATTGTGAAGTCCGTAAACTTGGAAACCATACCTATAACATACTACTTGGAAGATTTAAATCACAACAGCATTACTGGATCATTTTATAAAGAAGAGCTTAGCCGAGTTGAAGAATCAACATGAATTCTACACCGTTTATTCCATATTTTACCAATGCTATCAAGCAGCATATCAACAACAAACGCAGAAGATTAGACAAACATTGCTGTTCCCAATTAGATCGAGACCCAGCAGGTACCGAAAATATCTACATAACGATTACAAGTGACCAGCAAAACAATATTTATACTGCAAACACCCCGTCTAGCTTTGTAGCTGTTCTCCCTACCCCTCTAAACCTTGAAAATTACGACGTCGGACTAGTGAGTTTGAGATACACAAGCAGCATACAGCCAGCTATAGTTCAGCATGTACCAGCTATCCCAATACGTAGCGTACGTAGCGCTGAAGTTTCAGACCTAGAGCCTATTAAAAAACTGTTTCCTAACTACAAGCCAACAGTAAAAAGTTTTTTTAACTTTCAGAAACAAGAAACAACAGTACACCAATTCATGACTAGACTTAACGATGCGTTAAAGCTAAATCAAGACAAAGTGCCGCTTAAAATTGAACAAAAAGCTCTCAGCTTAGACCCTGAGGAAATACATATGATCCTTTTAAACGTGTCAAAATCAAACAATGTAATTATGGCAATCCCCACACCTCTTGCATTGTTTTTTAAGCAAGGCAGATCACGGTTTATGTCTGGAAACCATTTACCGTACGACTACTCACGTCAAGAAGACTTTGAGATAATTCCAATGGACACAAACTTCAATTTTGGGGCTGAAAAAATTGAAAGTATGGAGAACGTAATACAGTTATACCAGGGCTTTGAGACTTTTATAATTTTCAGAAAACAAATAAATACAGGGGATTCTGACTATCGTAAATGTTTTGAACGTTTTAACTCTGAGATGCGTGATCCAGAAAATAATGACACAAATCTAAAAATTGAGTTTCCTGCTGATACAAGCAATACCAAATGCAAATTGACGTTTGAAGGAAACGAAGGGGATTATGTTGTGTTACCTGAACCAATAGCACTGTGCTTAGGCTTGCAGCAACACGACAAGTTTTACAATGGCGTCTACGAATCTGAATTTGACTTTGACGAAGAGAAATACAATGAAATTGTAGACTATGATTACATGAACATTCGCCTGTTTAAAATGTGTGCACATTATATGCCAATGAAAGAACCAGAAGAAATGGACTTGGATCACATAGTGCATGAAATTAACCGCACTTTAAGTGAGCGGCTTTGGAGTGATACGACTGTACAGTTTAAACATGAAGACGGACAGCTCAGTATTCCAAACCTACGAGAAGACATTACTGTACAGCTCCCACCACTTGTTAATAGATTCTTTGGGTTTGATGACAATTTCATATTCAAAGATGGTGTCGTCGCCAACTTGCAACCGGAATTAGCAAAGGAAGAAGAACAAGAGAAAGAAAATGAAGAATTTGAAGAAGATGTAGAACCTGAGCATACTGAACCAGCTAAGCGAATGCTTGTAACATGCAATTTGATCGAAAACCAGCTCTATGCTACCCATGCTCTACCGTTGCTGCGCTCAGTTGATATCTCAAGCGAATATAATAAAGAGACAGTGCACAACTTTTTGCCAATATTATATTTGCCACTTAAACAGCAGGAGCAGCAAGTAATACGGATTACCCTTTTAAACGAATACCGAAGCCTTGTCACACTGCCTGAAAATTCGCAAACTATTATAGAATTGCAGTTCAAGCCTCGCAAAGTTTAAAACATATTTAATATAAAAAGACATAGTTCTTTATTTGCGAATCATTCTTAATTCAACTCTCAAACAACAACAACATTATTTTATTCACAGTGCTTCTTAATAAATTAAATTCAAAAATAAATTTGCAGTGCATTGCTTTACATGTACAACGACGATCCAATACACAAAGTGGTAGATCTTCTGTAGTTCTTACTTCTGCCCAGTTTCAGAGCAAACGTCTGAAAAATACGGAAAATGGTTGGGTCCGCAAATTGAATTTAACTACGATGAAATTGAAAACCTTGTGTTGTTCTTAACCCAAGATTGCAAATTGTAAAGTTTGTTGTGCGAAAAACATGAATACATTAACTCTGGAAAGTTTGTTGTGTGAGACATGCCAGTTCTGCTGGTTGAACTATACGCCGTCAAGTGTGCAAACTGTCATGTATAAAAACAAACAATACTGTACGCGATGTGAAATGCAAGAAAGGAAAAAAGATGAACAAGTACTTGCCAGCTTAAATACACCGTACGATGAGTGGATTGACTTTGATGATTTCAACGATGTTAGCAATTGGTGTGAAGTAACCCGAAGTTTTGAAAATATTGATTGTTTTGTGTGTAAATTCGATCCTGGTGATGTTTCGTCAGTCAGAGGCGAACCCGATGCAGAGTATATTCACAGCATATCTTTGTATGGGGAAACAGTGTACATTTACAAGTACATGCCAGAAATTAAAGTATGCAACTACTGCATGTTTTGGCGATGCTTGAATGTTTTAGAGAATGTTCGAGAATATATTTATGAATACAAAGAAGATGAATACCGAAGCCTTGTCACACTGCCTGAGAACTCGCAAAGTTTAAAACATATTTAATATAAAAAGACACAGTTTGTCATTTGCGAATCATTCTTAATTCAACTCTCAAACAACAACAACGTCAGCCCAGTTACTTGCAAATTATTTAAACAAACAGTGCAGTGCTTCAATTTATTTACAACATTACTAAACATGTTGTAAATCATGCGTAAAATTGTGTGTAAAAACGTTTACGAATCTGACGCTGGTGACGCACTCCAAATTGTGGACGAAGAACTTTTAAAAGACAGTTTACTCGGTGAATACTGTACACTTGAACCCATTAAAAACATTGCTACTGAAAACGACAAACAAATGGGTGCTGGAGAAGATACCGTAGGAGTTGGTCTTGAAAACACATTAAACAGCAGTGCAAACAGTGAAATAGGCCTAGAAAATACCCAAAATTTAGTTCCACTTAAATTGCAACAGCCATCCAAACGCCGTGCAATTTCTCACAAGTGCCGCGTTACTCATTGCCGTACAATTTGCCCTAAAAGAAATAAAAAAGTAGTAAAACGCAATATGCCTATAACTCAGACTGGCGGACGTTGTGTAGCTCGTCGTAAGGCACAGTCTGGAGGCTCAAGAAAACGCATTGTTCGCCGGCGTGTTCAAACTGGTGGCCGCCTAAGACGTAAACCAGTTACGCATACTAAGCAACGAGGAGGAGGCAGATCATCTGCTCAGTCTGGAGCAGGAAGACGAAGGAAAGCATACAGACGCAAATAACTTATAAACCACTGTACGTTTAATTCTACTTCATTCATCACCTAACCTACAACGAAGCAATATCAACCAAAAATTTGCAGCTCTGTCTTACCATGGATTCCACGCCAGGATTTTACGACGAATCTACAATTTACGAGGGTTCTCAAAAGTCCATTCAAAACAACCTTATCTTGGACAAGTTACCTCCAACCAACGTCAGCGTTGAAGATGCCCCCGAGTATTACCCATACTACCCCGTACTTAGCCCGCGAGATAACGAAAATCCCGTTATTTTTGATATACTGAAATCTCCGGGCAAGTATTACGCCTTAGACGGATCCTATTTAGATCTCACATGCCGTGTAATGCTAGCAGATGGCAAACCGATAGCAGCTACTGATATGGTCGCTCCGTGTTCAATGCTGTTCTATGGTTTATTCAGTAACATGGAGTTCTATCTAAATGGACAGTTGATATCCGATAATTCAAATCATTACGCCATCAGTTCTTACTTGAAAAAGGAACTCTCATCAAATCCCATTGAAAAGAAAAACAGCATGTTAGACCAGTTGTACATACCTAACACAACGCCAGATAATTTTACTAAAACTGACGACGGCTTCATGGCTCGATATAACATTGCTAGAGAATCAAAGCCGTTTACAATGGTGGGAAGGCCAGAATCGCCATTCTTCACACAGACTCGAATGTTACCAGGAGAAACTGATATCCGAATAATTATGAGAAGATCTCACCCTGCCTTTTGCATTGATGCAGAAACTGAAACAAGAACCGGGTACTCTGGTTGCCCGTTTCGCGTGGACATTGTAAATGCTGTACTGTACTTGAAAAGACAGACAGTATCTCCGTTGGCTATTGAAAAGCATCGACTGAACCTTAATAATGGTACTCTTAAGTACCCGTGTATTGAACCTGAAGTGAAGAACTTTGTTATTCCATCCGGCGTGAGTTCACATTCACTTGATAATTGTATCAATGGAAGATTACCACAAGTTATTGTGTTCGGCCTTGTGGATTCTGAAGCGTATCTGGGAAAACTCACAAAATCCTTTTGCAACTTTCAACATTTCAATTTAAGTGAAATTACGGTCTCAATGAACCAAGAAGCAATTGAATACAAGACATTGCCTTTACAATTCAAGAAAGAAGATGGATCAGGAGAAGAAAACTTTTTGCTGGCTCTGAACACTCTCAAGAAAACAGCAGCAAATCCAAGCCTTGGTAACGGGGTAAATAGAAACAACTATACAAAGGGAAGAGTCTTATTTGCATTTGAACTTGTACCTACACAAGCCAATGCTTTAAGCGTGAACAAAACTGGACAGGTCCAAATCAGTTTGAAGTTTAGAACTGCACTAACCAAGTCAGTGACAGCTATACTATATAGCCAATATCAAAACATTATTGAGATTGACCGCAACAAACAAGTTATCATCAACCGTTAAAATGTAAAGTACCAAACAAGTTTGTGCAAAAACAAAAAACAATTTAGCTGCGAGTATATATGTTAATGTATCTATAACAAGTCTGTTTGTTCCTTTACAGATGTTGAACAAACAACAACGTTCACATTATGAACACTGGAGAGTTACAACAATGTCTCAAAATCTTACTTGGAGAAACTCAAGTAAAGTTCTACGTAATTGCAGCAGATCAAATGCGGTCAACTTTGTTCAGCGCAGAAAAAAGAAACAATGGAATTACTTACCCTATTGCAATTATTCAAAATACAGACAAGCTGGAAAGCCCTGGGAAGCACTGGATTTCTTACTGGGTGACTTCAAAGGACAGCTTCGAATATTTTGACTCGTATGGAAATCCAATTCAACGGTATCGAAATTTGCAATTGCCAGGAAACCATATGGTGGCTGAAAACTGCACAGTGCTACAAAGCGGCAGATCAACAGTGTGTGGAATGTATTGTATATATTTTCTCTACTCTAGAGCTTTAGGAATTAGTTATAAAGATTTTTTAAGTATATTTACAAGCTCTGTACTAGTTAATGATAGAAAAGTGAGGAAATTTATAGAAATGATCCCTAGTGTAATACCGAATATGTATAGCGTACCACCTAAACTACAGTCTAATACATTTAAAGTTTCGTGTCCAGAGTTTTGCCATAGTTTAATAATGTACTATTAAATATTATTGTAATATTGTGTAAGAAGTGTAGCCTAACTTTATAAAAAATGTATCACAAATTTATTATAAATAGCAGTATATGTAAGAACTTTTGTCAGTAGCAGTTTAGATTTTATAATGTCAACAGCAACCACTGTCGACTTTAGATTAATTCACCCTTTTACGGCTATGATATGTGGCCCTAGTTCATCAGGAAAAAGTACTCTCTGTCTAGAAATTGTTAAGCACCGAAAACAAATTATTAGTGAAAAAATAAATAAAGTAATATATGTTAGTGTACATACAAAACCAGAACAGTTTTCTGGCATTGATTTTGCATCGGACAGTGAAATAACATTAGTGTCAGATATAAATAACATTGAAGCATTGTTAGATGATATCAACAGCCCGTGCCTATTGGTTTTAGATGACCACTTAAACTTTATAGAGTCAAATCCAAAGGCCAGACTCTTAGTTCAGAAAATATTTACTGAGTTGTCTCATCATATGGACTTTAGTGTTATACTTGTTCTACAAAACCCGTTTACCAAAGAGTTGAGAACTACAAGCTTGAATACTAAATACATGATATTGTTTGACGTACCAAGAGATAGAAGCATTATTGGTCAAATTTCAAGACAAGTTAGCCCTGGACGTCCCAAGTTCCTGCAAGAAGCATACGAAAAAGCATGCAGTTTACGCCAACACAGTTACATAATGCTAGATTTGCATCCAAAGTGCCCCAATCCTACAACATATGTGCGAAATAACGTATTTCCGTGTAATGGTACTGACATTTACGTACCAACTCAACCATAAAAATGGCTCAAACAAACAATAGTGGCTGTCGTTTCGAACAAAATTACAAGTTTTTGTCAAATTTAACATTTTACAAGTCTAAGGAATACAAAAATCTTATAACAAGTGCAACGTCTGAACAATTATATGCCTTGGCTGAAACTATATATAACGTGAATAAATTTTGCAAACATCCACTTAAAGGATACAATACTCAAATAAAGACGCTAATAAGGCAATTAACGTGTGACGATATACTACGCCTGCGCAAAGTTTTACTCAAGTATCATAAACTTATTCAAGCAATTTTAGCTACAGTGTTTTATAAGGTGTACAAAAGTGAAATTTGTCGTACTACTTTATTCTCTGACATAATTTGTGACTAATGTTCTACGTTTTAACAAATAAAAAAAATGGCAACAGTTATGAAGGCAATTGAGCCAAAGCTGTATGCTGAGCTTATGAAAATACGTGCAGAACAGACTAATAATAAACCTGCCTATAAACCCAATACAGCATCTGCACCTCCCCCTCCTAGCCAATTTGACAATACACAGCTGCAAGACTTACAAAATGGCAATAAAACAGGAAATTCTAAGGAAACTCTTAAACGACAAGATTGGATTCAGTACGAAGAAATGATTTCAAGACCCATTAAACGAAAACGGCGTAATATAAGTGCATAAAAATTCTTGCAGAACAAAATGCAAAAACTTATATAAACAGTTGCAAATTTTCAATGGTCACCAGTTGCATACAACAACTCACAGCGTTCAATACTTAACATCAACAATGCCTTCAATACGCATATACGTTGCAGTGCTGCTTGTGCTTCCGGCACTTGCATTGGCATGCAACAATGTAGCTGCAGCTGATGTGTTAGCTGCGCCACCTGTGACTGAAGATACTCAATATAAACACGCCACAAAATCCTCTGAAAATATCAAAGGCCAAATGGACGGGACTAAACCAGCTCAGCAGTTTAATACTACGCAACTTCCTCTAATTCAATCCAATTCATTTCATAAATTTATACTTCAAGCATTAAAGTATATGCTTGAAAGTCTAAATGCCCAGAATGGAATCATCATGGACGTGGTCGAGAAGTTTCAACACACAGAAGCTAAGCCATTGGTGAACAACACATTTGATTACATATGTAAGTGAATAAAAAAATTTGTTCACTCACTTGTAAGTTTGACTTATATACCTTATATAGTAAAAACGTGTATAGCTAATAGTAGTTTAACTAGCACTATGTATATACACATACTAATACATGGCTTTTGTGTTCTGTTTTTGTGCATGTGCAGCTATCTACGTGTCATTTATCCTGGTCCTGCTCCTGTTTGCATTCAAAATTATAAAGCTGTTCAGAAAGGGGAGAACCTGGCCCCCTAAAGAAGTGGGTGGAGACCAACAAGTGGGCGTGATAGAGCGGCTCGAAGATTCAGTTATAAATACTGGTATTCAACTGACTCAGCCTCACACTACTCGCAGCAGCAGTTCACGCACCTAACTCAAGAAACTAAGAAGTCTTAAAGCCATACATCCACACAACCCACAGTTCCAGGCAGGACTCTACTGCTGTATTGGAAACCCAACCGTGGTGTTTCAAATTGCCCTCCTGTATACGTAAAGTATTGCTTTACCAGCATGGACCCTCAAGTTACCCCATCCTACACGACACGAGTTGTCAGCGCACAACTGCATTACGAGCAAGAAGATTACCCTTTGCCCACAGTGCTTGGATCATCCCCCAACCACTTTAAGTGTTCTTTTCCCTACTGTCTGTTTAAGTGTTACTTTCACGTACCGTATAAGTCTCATGTGGAACACGTACATCAATGTGAAGATTGCAACCTGTTTTGTTTAAACAAACAGCACCACCAATGCTCTCATGTTGGAGAAAGACTTGGGCACATTGAGAACCGCAGCCAAGATCTTGTAGGGGGCGGCACCAGTCGATCGGGGGCAACATATGGACCAACTACAAGCACAGCTATCCAACCAGCAAGAAAACGACTACGCCGTTCACCTCAAATAGACTTGGACGTGTTTCAAGAATATTCGCGATATCATAAGGGAATGATTGTAATCTACATTCACAAGCCAATTGAAACATTTGCAAGTATTGAAACAATAATGGCAGAATTGCATAATCCCTTTGTAAAGTTACTGACACAAAACCTGAGTGTACATAGTGGTATTAAAGCTCAGCTTATAATTGTAGCTACAATGGAATTGGAAGTTGAAGTGGAAACTGAAAAAACTATAAAAGTGCGTAACCCCACCTTTACAGGTCAGAATTACGATATTTTTAATACAAGTGAAATTGACAAGTTTGTATTAAACAGCACAAATGAGTGCGTAGAAAGACTAACTGATTATAACAAGTACGGAACTGGATGGGTACTTCGCGAAATTGAATCAGTTCAGGTGAAGATTGGTGTACTAAACTTATTTGCAAATGCAGAAGCAAAAGGATACATTAAGTTTCCTAAAATGAAACCCAGAAAGGAAGGATATTTGAACATTAAAAATAAATGCAACGAGTGCTTTAAGTTCTGCGTTGCTGCTCATCGGTTTCGACACGAAATAATAGACACTAAGATTTACAAACTAAAGCAGGAAAACAAAGTGCAAAACGTAAAACATTTAAAACAAAGCTTGGAGTTCCCGGAGCAGTACCGACCATACTTTTCAAGATTTGATTTTACTGATGTTAAATTTCCTCTGCAAATAAATGACCTTTCTGGATTAAAAAAATTTGAAATAAAAAATAATCTTGGAATCAACATTTGGAGCCACCGAGAAGATCAAATTATCCAAATAAGAAGATGCCACAATACCGACATAAGTGAAAAGTGTAATTTATTTCTCATCCAAAACGACTCTGCAAATGAAGAAAGCAAAGCTTATCATCTTGTGTTGATTACTGACATAAACAAATTTCTGTGCAATGGGCATAATACCAAACAATTTTATTGCCAGCTATGTTTCAGATCGTTTAATTCAGAAAAGAATTTGGATCAACATCTAGAAAACTGCCAAACTCTTGTGACAAAAAACATTGTGTTTCCAGAATTACACGAACGAATCAAGTTTTCCAAACTGTGGCAAACCCTTCCCTACCCGTACGTCATTGTTTATAAATTTTTAACATTCTTGAATCCTTCTGAAGATAAAAAATCTGTAACACACAATATCAAGATTTCAAACGAAATTCTTCCAGCCGCATATTCGTTTGTTGTTATAAGTCAAATGAAACACTACGATAAAGTTATAGCAGTGGAGTATTTTGATGGTCTAAATTTAATGAATCATTTCTTTAAAAGAATATTCACTTGGGCAAAAAAGTTATTGTCTAAAATAAGAAACACCAACAACTTTGTACAGCCATCAGAAGAAGAAAAGAAACAATTCAATGAAGCATCACATTGTCACATGTGCAAACGTGAATTTGACAACAATAAGAAAATAATAAAAAATTTTCATCATAACCACCACCAAGGTAACTTTGAGTTTGCAGCATGCAGCCGATGTAATTTACAAATAAAGTACAAGTTTGAAATACCCATAATTTCACACTGTGGAGGAACAATTGACTACCACCTATTGATTAGTGCAATGAAAACAAATAACTTTAAAGCTAAGGATGTCAAAGTTATTGCAAAATCCGCCAGTGATATAAAATCTATAACAATAACTTCAAAGGATACTTGGCTACCAGATCTTCATCTCCAATACCCACAAGACAAGAATACTGGAGAACAGTACACTGGAAACAAATTCAACTCAAAAGTTAAAGTTCGTTTCATCGATTCGAGTTTATTTATGGATACAAGTTTAACAGATTTAGTTGAATCTTTAAAATCGCAAAATAAACAACATCTAAAACTTGTGTCACAATGTGTGTCGCATTTTGCTCCTTCAAGTAAAATGAAATCAACAAACCCAGAAGCTAAGAAGTATAAAGAAGAATGTATTAAACTATTACAGACGCCCCTGTGCTTTCCGTTCAAGGCATTAACTAATCGTTGTGCATTTTCGAAGAAACTTATTTTAAGAGAACAATTTCAGCGATCAATACTAGACGACGAGCCAATTTCTGAAGCAGAATTGGAGCTTGTGCTAAAAGTGTGTACTCAATTTGAACTTACAACATTGCGCGATTATACTAGAGTTTCGTGCATAATAGAAACACTTTTACTTGCTGAAGTATGGCAAAACTTTAGAAAGCTTGGACTTCAAAACTACCAACTGGACCCAACATACTCCATGACGCTGCCCAGCTTCTCTTGGGAGTGTTTTTTAAAATTCACGGATGCTGAAATTGATTACATAAGAGATCAAAGAATATTAGACATTGCGACAAACGGAATACGCGGCGGTCAGTGTATTTTCACTCAAAAGCATGTAGTTGCCAACCATGAGCGATGTCCGGAAGGATTTGACGAGTCAAAACCTCGCAAGCAATTGCTGTCACTAGACATCAATAGTTTGTATGCATATTGCTTAAAACAGCTAATGCCAGTGTCGGATTATGAGTACATGGAAGCCAAAGACCTAACACATATCAACTGGGCTGATTCTAATTTTGGCAACGAAGAGGGTAGCCTTGGATATATACTAGTAGTGGATTTAGAATACCCAGCACATTTACACAAACGAGACGAAAACCTGCCCCTTGCAATGGAAAAGCGAACATTGAATCTGCAAGACGTTGCTGCTTTTATGTGCCCGAATAAAACTACAACTGCCAGTTTGCAGCGGCAAGTATCCCGCCCCCGATTAATGTTAACTCTTCATAACAAGTACAAGTATACAGTGCATTTCAAGGCTCTGCAGTATTACTTGTCTAAGGGATTAGTTTTACTGAAAGTTCATTGTGGCGTAAGATTTAAACAACAACGCTGTTTTAAACCATACATTGATGTTAACTTGGAAAAACGCAAAGCAGCCAAAACAGAATTTGAAAACAAAGCACTTAAAAAAAATAACAATGTAATTTACGGAAAAACAATTACAAATATCTTGGAATTTGTTAATGCTCATATTTGTACAAGTGCAGCAGAAGCTGAAAAATTATTAGCATCACCTCGTTGCAAAGACTTTGAGGGATTGTCAGAAGATCTCAGCATATTCACAGAAGAATTGAAAACATATCGCGTTACCAACTCGCCATTAACTGGAGTCGCTATTTTAGATACTGCAAAAGTTTTGTTCTATACAAAATGGGATCGTCTCTGTGAGATATTTCACGACAAGGCACATCTGGATTACAGTGATACAGACGGGTATGAAATGCACACAATTGACGAGCTAAATACATTTTGGGACGATATTTTTAAAGCAAAGATGGAGTTTGATTTCAGCAAAATTCCTCGCGACCACGAGTTCTTTAAAATGTATGAGCACCAGTACCCAGGTTTGCACAGTCTAAATAAAGACAAAAGCGGAAAGTTAAGAATACAAAGCTTAGACTTAAAAGAACTAATTATTTTAAAACCAAAAATGTATAGTTCATTGTACTTAAACGACACTCAACAACAAAAGTGTGCAGGAATTTCAGCAGTTGCAATGAGACAGTGTAAACACAACAAGTATAAAATAATGTTAGAAACAAACAGACCTTGTAGAATAAATGTGAATTCTGTAAGGTCTAAGGACCATAACTTGTACATTGTAAACTTTAATAGATTGGCATTTAACTCTTTGGAATTATCTCGAGTATTTCCAGATCCAACTAATTGTAATTATAGTTTGCCCTTTGGCCATGTTGATTTACGTAAGACATAACTTGGTTTGCAACATGAACGTGAAAAAAAACTTGTAAATATGTAAATATTGTAAAAACAAACTTTGTAAATAATAGCTTTAGTTAAGAAACATAATAGTTGTATGTGTAAACTTGTGTAAACAACTGTAGTTTTTAGTTTAATTATAGGTAGCACTATGTATTTAATGTTAGCCTAATAATATACTATAAATATAAATTTAAAAAAAATATAAATTAATTGTAAAAAGTTTGTATTGTAAGATGTACATATGTGTAAATATTTAACTTAAGTTTAATTCAGAATACTGAAAACCATTATGTAAATATCAATGTAAATTGTGTCGGTGTAGCAAGAAAATTTCAAAAAAAATAAAATGTAAATATGTAAATACTTTAATTAAATGACTTTATTTGCATTTCTCCTGGTTCATTTTACTTATATTCCTATAACTAGCATACAACACAAGGGAAATCCCCATTCATAGGGAGCTACCTACTATCTATGTGCGTAACTTCCTACGTACATGGATGCATATAATAATATGATTAATTTCATAGTACAATGCATTAATTACTGCACACAATGCCAGTCCGTGTCTTCCAATGCATCTCATGATATCTGTCATTTTCGTTCCTATCATATCTTCCCGTTTTCATTCCTTCCATATCTGCCCTCATTACTTCCCGTTCCTTCCCATATACCTTCCCGGACACCTTCCCAGCTACTTCGTCTTTCTCACTCCCAACATCTAAACTCACCCCACCAACCCCAAAACACTCCTATGCTACAACACACTAGGCACTTCCACAACTCTACCAGTAGTGTCGTTCAAGCAACAACTTCACACATTTCCTCAATATAAGACGATTTGTTTATTAAAAATAATATGCTTTAAATTCGTCGTTTCTTATGTTTCTTATATACTTTTATATAGGGCACGGAAAATTCGTGCTATGTCTGTTTCTGCTTTTCTGTTTCAACCCTAAACAATATTTGTAAGAAACATGTTGTTCCAGTATTTTCTGGGCTATTATGGTTTTCTCTTGACCTTCCGTGAAGTCCGCAGCGGCTTAGTGGTTTGTAGAGCACCCAAAAAATCCGTACCTTGAATAATAATGTTGTACGCTCAACTAACTTAAAGTTGTAAACAAGAGGTAGAATAAAAATTTAATATTCCTTTGATCATGATGCCAAGAAGTCATTACTATTATACAGTTACCAATACCATGAAAGACAATACACACTATGAACATGCACTTTATTTTGAATATTTATTATCAGCTACTTATTTTATTCCATCTAAAAGATCTGTGCAATTTCAACATAGAATAAGAATCGTATGCCAATAGGTAACTGTTTAAATAATTGAAACAATGTATTAAGAATCTTGAAATTAAGATTTTACTACATGAAATGTACGTCACACAATAAAGATGTCAACGTTAGTCTTATAACATTACGATCTACATATTAAATAAGGACATAAATTGCACTGTGTAACCTAAGCGTAAAATACTACCGAGCATACTGAATATTATGAGTTGACAATTTTTTAAGCACGTGAAATAAAGAAGCACAAACTAAAACTACAATTACCTGCTTTCCAAACTAAGACAAAAGCGCTGATGCAACATAAAAACCGTTTACAAGCACATCATTTATCACACCATTTTAAGACCGAATCGTCAACGAGTCGTTCACAGGTTTTAAAAGTTGAGCGTTTTTTACTTTAACTGTTGACATAATGCGTAAACATAATTGAATGTGTAGTAGTCCTCAACACTTTAAAAAATATTCAAATTGCAAAGTCAATTTCAAAATCCGATTTAAATTATTACATTTAAGACAAAGTGAAAGAAATACAGCTTTATCTTCGAATTTGTTCTCACATTTGAGCTGGATATTGGAATCATAAAAAGCTGGAAGTGACTAAATAAAATAACTCGTAACTATCAAAACGTGATATATTTCTCGTTCAAAACAAAATAAATGTAATAAATTCCTATAATTTCATTTTGCGTCTTGTTTGTTGGCTCTACAACACAGAATATTTACAGGTTGACCCATAGTAGGACGTGAAAGGCAGATTGTCTTCGGGAAGAAGATTTGATTTGATTATTTGCAACTCTAAACTAATTTCGGAGAATTGAATTCTTTCCGAGGGCACCGTCTTCATGCAGCTCTTCATTAAATCGTATCTGCAGTATAAACGACGCAAGCACCCAATTAGAACTAAATGACTTTAAATACTGTAAGTCTACATTGTTCATACATTCAACATTGTTGTCTACTACAAAGTAGTGTGTTTTAAAGGCAATTCACATTTCATCGTTCCCAAATTGAGGTGGGCTGGGCCGCATTCCATTGGCAAGGTCATTAATGTATTTTTGATCCCAACTTCGTTCAGGAAAAGGAACTCGACCAAGTGTAAATATTTCCCACAGCGTCACTCCAAAAGCCCACACATCCGAATGCACTGAGAAAGTTCTGCTGCTAAGCGACTCAATGGCGAGCCATCTCCAGGGCAGCGGGGACTAGTTGCAGTTAAACATTGGAACTTGAAAATAATATCAATAGAAATAAAATATATTGGGAATTGCTACAAAGCTAAGGAAATATTACTTTGGAGGTTTTACGATAAATTTCATAGTTAATGAGTTGGTGTGAGAGTCCAAAGTCGCTTATTTTTGCAGTTTTATTTTCATTAAGTAACACATTTCGTGCAGCCAAGTCACCGTGTATCACCTTTAAAGTTTAGAAAGTATTAAAAATGGTGACAATTAGGCTTCCTATTTGCGTGTATGCTAATTTCAATTAGTGGTACCTTTTTAAACGCCAAGTAATTCATTCCGTCTGCAATTTGTTGCGACCATTCAAGCAAATCTAATGTTGAAATTGGCGAATGTTGGCTAGCGTCTGCTAATGTTTCTGGAACACTGCTAGTAACAAACGTCACATCAGAATTTATATCGTTGTTTTCTCCACTTGTAAATACAACAGTTGTGACTGTTTCAACTTTCGGACGAAATAATTCTTGAAAGTGGTCACAATTTGTTCGTAAGAAATGAAGCAAATCACCATTTGAGCAAAACTCCAAAGCCACAAAAACTTCACCTGTTGGCAAAGCAATTAATTTGTAAAATTAAATCAAAAGCAGATATTTGAAGTAGAATATTATAATAACAATTTCTAAGTTCGTCTACAATTGCAGCAATTTAGCCTTTTATATTGCAAATCCGCTACAACATAAAAAATTCTGCAGTTCGCGCCTAATTTGTCGACCAGGACTCAATGTAGATGCTGAGCTTACACACAATATTTGATTTATTAAGAGAGTACAACACTAATGTGGCAAATCTTAAATTACGACAGCGCCAAATCCACTTTTACCTTTTCTACCTTTTTCTATTTTATAAAACGTGAGATTGCAGGCACAGTTTCTTATCTTTATTTAGCGGTACAGGCAAGAGTGGTGGTAAGAGTTTACATGGGGTAAGTGGTCTTGGTATAACTGGTGCAGGTAGAATCGCTTCGAAACCTTGGCTGGGAAAAAGTGCCTCCATGAATCCTTTTGGTGCAACAATGCTTGTGATGAGTAGACTGGATACCGGTAGAAGATATACAAGAAGTACTATTACGAGTCGAAAAGGTAAGTACGATACTACTACAAATCGTACGGAAATGGTCTATGTTGGCTGAAAAATGCTAGAGGCTGTTTATTCAAGCACGAATGGTTTCAGTAAATATTTGTACGAGCATATTTTGCATAAGTAGTGCCGCTATAAGAAGTGCCGGTCGGAATAGTGCTGATTGCTGATGCGAGTGGTACAGGTACGATTAGCATCGATACAAATACTACGGGTGCAGGACGTACAAGTGTGATGAGTTGAGACAAGTAACGTCTTATGTTGACGACCTCCGTTTATGAAGTGGTTACGCTGACGAAGGGGGGGGGGGTACTAAAATTTACTTTAGTACTATAAAATTGTGATTTTTTGAAATTTCGCCAATTCAAAATAAATTAACCACTTTCTGCATATAAAGTTGAAAGCCCAGTTGATTCTGAGCATACTTACACACATGGTATTCCAGTACGTTAAATACTGCTATCCTTGGAGCACAATCAGAAACACATGTTTTGCCATTCAACCCTTGTTAAATATTTAAACATAAAAAAATGTGTTCATTTGTTTCTAAAATTTTTGACTGCAGCTCATCTGTCTCTAAGTACCTGCCACAAAAAGTTTAAAGATCGTTAGTACATACCTAACTGCCAAACTTTATCGAGATACCCACTACAGTCCACTCTCTACATAGTGTACCTCCTCATAGTGGATACCTCTACATAGTGTACATAGATTGTATCCCTGGCTAAACTCCTTTGATTTCCATGTTATAATACCTCTACATAGTGTACTTCTACATAGTGGAAACCTCCTCATAGTGTACTAATTTTTGGGTTCCAAAATAACATTAAAGTGTAAATTTCGTCGCTTTATAGTGTACTTTCAGAAATTTAAAAATTTTTAGCGCTTAGTTCAAAAATTTGCTATTTTCTTTTCTTCATCTAACTGATTTTTCAAACTTTTTCAATTAAATTTACGAAACTTAATTTTCGATTGATTTGTTTAGAAACAATATTACTTTTAACTGCAAGATTTTTATTTTTTTCATCTATAATACTAATTTTTTTTGAAATCTGTAACTTTCTACATAGTGTACTCTCTTTATAGTGTACTTATCTTGCTGGTCCGCTAAAGTACACTATGTAGAGAGTGGACTGTATGTGCAATGCTGTATGAGCTGACGCAAAATCAACGCAATAATTAAATAAGTAAGAAGTAGGGTAATATATGTTCTGGCGCAACTACGAGCTACGAGCCACTTTTCAAAAACAGCATAAAACTATAATAAATTTATGATTTATTTTTATTTTTCATGAAAAACAATACTATATTTAAGATTTTTAGGAATTTAAAAAAACACCACATACTTGTACTTTGACAGAACTACGAGTACGACTACGACTATAAGTACGACTATAACTATGACTATGACGATGAGTACAGCATAATTCTATAGTTTCCATGTGCTAATGTAGTATTCCCATCATCTAAAGTAAATCGTTTATCATCAAAATTAGCTTAATTAATTTTTGACCGATTACTAGTGTACATATCTAATTTATCAGATCTTATTTGAATAAAATTTACATCTTGTATTTTACTATATAAAGCTTTTCTATAATTTTCAATTTCATAATTATTAACAATATGTTTGGGTATACCCTTACTTTTTTCTTAGGTACTAATTTATCATTACATTTTATAGAATATTAAATCATTTTAGATCTGAACTCTACAAATTTTGTTACAATATTCTCATTGGTTTCTATTTTAAAACAGCCTAATTCATTTTTATTTATAAAAGGTAAGTCAAATATATTTTTAACTCCTAAATCACTACTATCGTACCACAGTTCAACAATATTCTATATATCATCAAAAAAATCATTTGTTTTTATGTGCAACATTGAAAAATCAGTATTAGTTTAAATTATTTCCACATTATGTCCCGATTTAGGTTTTAAATGTTCATAAACATATTTAAACATTCTATATTTCGACATTTCTAAGACACATATTCTGTCAATATAGGTTTATCGAATAATATACTGATTTCATTTATATGTATTGCTCCTAAATTTTTACTAAATATATTTTCTCGATTAAAGTTAATTTAATTTACATATTTTTAAGCGTTTTCACTACTAGTACAAAATTTTATATCCTGTCGTTTTAAAATATTTTCAATTGTTTTACGAAATACTGAATTATTTATCAGTTTAAAAAAATCCTTTTCCAAATTAGACTTTGCTTCCTGCCTTAATTTTGTTTTTCTATCAATATATGGTTCTAACTAAGCGCTTTGATTATATTTTATTACACAATTAATTTTAGATAGTACTGATCTATGCTCTTAAGCTTGTTGCAAAGTTCTATTATCACATAATAATTCCTTTCTATCTTCTTAACTTGCTATAAGCGTCTTAGAACCTTTATATTGTTCCCCTTTTTCTGTCTTTCTCTGTTTTATTATCGTGTGATTCACATATATATTTTAATAATTTTTTACTTTGAACTGTTTTATGCATTGAAAAGAATGAATAATCATTATGTGAATTATGTAATTTTTTGGAATATTTTAGATCTACTTTAGGTGTAAACCAAACATTACTTCAAATATCTAGGTTCTGAATATAACCAGCTGGTGATATATCAGTAATTTCTTTCTCAGAACACCACGTAAACTTATTAAGAGGTAATTCAAATGACATAGCATCACTATACAATTTATTCGCATTCACAGAAGCTAAATATGATGAATTTTTAGTAGGATCATAATGTCTCATATATTTATCATTAGCTCTTACATCCCTATTCATTATGCCTAATAACCCACCTCTTATTCTTTCTGGAAACATTAAAAGCATATTTCAATCCGTTAAAAGTTCTATTTTAACCCCAGTCATTTTTAACATATTACATCAAGAAAAGCCAGGGGTTGTGGTTTAATGTAAAGAATTTAATTCATACGTTTTAAATGATGAGTCTCTAAATGATGCAAAAACATCAGCTAATATTAGAACATCACATTTTAAATAAATTTTGATTTAATTTTTAATTTATATAAGCCATCCTACTTATAGAAAAAATAATTCCATGTTTTTTTACCTCTTTCATAATCTTCTTCTAGAATATCTTTATCTTTTAAATCACCATGAGAATCTTTATAACTAGGATAACTTTTGTATTAGAGTTAACTCAAATAGTCTAAAAATGAATAAGAAAACACTCCTTTTTGACGTAATAATTCTTGAATTTCATTCCGTTCATCTTTAAATTTATTTAGTAAATTTTCAAAATTCCTAATACCCCTGTTTTTCAAGTAAGATACTAACACTCCTTTTTGTGTTAATAATTCTTGAATTTTATCTAGTAAACTCTTAAAATTTCTAATATCACCTTTTTTATATAAGATGCTATCACTCCTTTTTGTGTTATAATTCTAGAATTCGAACTGTTTTATCTTTAGAATATTTTAGTGAATTTTCAAAATTTTTAATATCACTCGTTTATAAATTTGATGCTAACGTGTCTTATGAAGATAGTACAAATTGTAATAAATCTTAAAATGTAAATGTAATATTTGTTTCTGGTACTTGAACAGTTATAGAATAATATTTGTTTTCTGTTAGAGGTGCAATTTCTAATTCACTTCATACTGTTTTCTTTTTATTTATCATCTCATATAGTTGCCCTTAAAAAATAAAAATTAAAATTCATACCATTATGAAAGAAAACTTGTATATTTGACCAAGTTCTTACATTTAAATTACATGAATTAGGAGCAGCTTCTCTGAATTCTTCTGTATAATGACAGTGATCTCTAACTTTATAATTTGATTTATCATCAATAAAACTGTTTACAAAAATGACAAACTATGGTATTACGAAATATTTCTTCTTTGTTATTAAGTAATTTAGGTAATTTAAATTTTTCTATACTATCGTTAAACTTTTTATCAAATTCTAGACCCTCAGTTACAAAAACTTCCACGAAATTAATAATTGTATCTTTCCCACTACTCCCAGTATACTTTTTATATTTGTTATAAAAATTATTTCGACTAACACTAGTAAAAGCATAGGCACGTGTTTTATCTTTAACTTTTTTATTTGTACAACTTAGAGGTTTTAGTACAGATTTTATGTCAGCATAATATACTATTCGTGACCTTCCTGTTTTGTTAAAATTCTTAAATCTAAAAATATTAGCGTTTCTATCTTTCTAAGGTAATCTAAGAACTGCCTTACAATGTTTAAAATATTTATTACATTCTAAGTGATGTAATTTCATTGCTTTCTTATTATTGGTGTGATGAAAACATCGATCACAAATAAAAATGTTTTCCGTGTGAGATGATAGCTGTTTTCTAACTAGTTTTAATAAATCTTCAGTATATACATAATGACTATTTCCTTCTCTGATTAGTTATTAAAAGTGGATTCATATGGTTCCTATTCCTAGTTTCATATGAACAGGTATCATAAATATTAACTAATTTACCTTTTAGAATATAAATATATATAAATATATTATTTTGTGATCTGAACTTCTTTAAACCATCAAGAGTTACAGAAAATTCTAAACCACTAGAGTTAAAGTCATTATTTTAATCAAATTTGATATAATTTTAAACACCTAGCGGATCTTTTTTAATTTCATTCTGATGTTTATGGTATGACATACAATATTTAAAACTCTTTTGGTCTGCATTTTTATTATTGATTTTTGCCTTTTTATCAGATAACCATTTTGGTAAGGTAATATAGGATAAGTCTTTTAAAGACTTAAAGACTCAAATTTATTTATTTTATCAAGACAGTAATAGGCTTCATTATTATCTTCCTCCTACATATTTGTTCGTAGTTTACTAAAACATTCAGTAATACTTGTAATAATTTTTTTTTTATTATTGTTTTATTATTAGAAGAAAACGTTATAACCTGATATGTGTTTTCTCCAGTAGCAGGCGTAAACTTCTTGAAAGTTTTATGTGAAACTAGTTGTAATTTTGTGTGGTTTGTTCTAAGATTGTCATTAAGAATACTAAAAATTTTGTATAATACATCTGTATTATCTATTTCTTTTATTTTTGTTTCGTTTTTAAAATCTAAGCCTAATATAAGGAATGTTTCCTCCAAAGTCTTTACAGATTTATGCAAGATAAATTTATCATTTTCAAAAAGAATATCATACTTTAATCTTTTATTTGTTTTTTTTCGCCCGAATGTCTTTTAGATTTTATATGATTATTCTATAATTTTATAGGATGAAAATTAATACATTCAGTACAATATTTTGTCTCTTGTTTTTTAATAGACCTCTTTTTATTTTTAATATGGGTTTGAGTTAGTATATGTTTATCTATATCTACAACTTTAACATTGCATATCTCAAATCCAAGTTAAGCAGCACTTTTTTCTAATAAATCTTAATGTGCTTCAGATTTGAGGTGATGACTCTAATTTTTTTTTAATATTTGCATGTCGCAAGTTTTACATTTTTGACTCGTCATTTCATTAGAATATTTTTTAAGGTAAACTGATTTTTAAGCATCTCATTCGATAGGTGAAAATAGGTTAAAGAGGTCAAACATTATATTTCTACAATGGATTATAATTACATATTTTAAAATCAATAGCTCAAAAAATAAAATTTTATTAAAATGACTGAAATTATTATTATTTGCAAAACTTGCAATATCAAAAAACAACTAATTCAATTTGGAAAATATAAGGCATCTAAGACAGGTCTGCATTTAATTTGTAAAATGTGTTATAACACAAAAACTAAATACAAAACTACATGTGAAGTACGTGTGGACGTAAAGTACGCAGTGATCAAATAACAAGGCATAAACTATTAAATATACATTCCAAACCTATTTTGTCTAGTAGCAGTACTCTGTAATTTAGTTATGTCTGTTAATTATGTGAACAGCTTTAATAGGTTTGTGTTTTCATTCCTTTCTTTCATTATTATGAATAGGAGCACACTTTTGTTGTTTAGGGACGCCATCTGCTTGCATTACACGTTCGTGTCTTAACAGTCGCTGTACTATTGTTTTAAAAGATATTATCACTAAATTAACAAATATTAAAAATGTTAATGCTTTAAAATACCAAAAATTAAAAATCTTAGAAAATCGAATTTCAAAGATGGACTCGAGATCTTCAGAGGCTGTGTGTCAACTTGAATCAAGACTTGAATATGATTTTGACATTTAAACAATATTCAAAAATAATAAAACTAATAAATGACTAATTATAAAACAGTATATGTTTGGATGAAAATCTAAAAATCAATCATAATCCAATATTTTCCAATATTATTATCATTATTATTATGATAGGTTTTTATTTCATGTTTCAAATTGATACGCACATACACAAGAATGACACAATAGCTGTATTGTCACTATCGAAGATAGTGCGTTTTAAAGATAGGAATACACATTTTGGAAAGTAACTATTACAATACTTACCCTAGTGAATATTATTGTTAATTTGACATTCAGAAAGATGAAGAAGCCTACGCGTCAGAACAAGCAGCGCTGTAGTTTACAGATTTCCAAATTGGCAGTTTTCACTGTAGTAATCTTATTAGTGCTGGTATTGTGGATTTCCGATATCTTTCAGTATTACACTTGATTAATCTATATTTAAGGTTATTTCTAGCAGGCCTACCATTACATCTTTTTAAAAGATTTAAACATTCCGAGTATCTATCAGATTTACATAGTTTTTTTCCAAAGTTTATTAAAAGTTTGCAATATCTATTTTCAATTGTTTTTATTCCTAAAGACTGTGCAACAGATGAGTAATTAGAATTACTAACGTACTTTTGGGCAATTAAACCTAGACATTTTTTCTCTACCCTAGTTATTTCTGACAATAATCCTGATCATAGCCCCTGACTAAACACAGGCGAGGCATATTCCAAATTACTTCTAATATAAGTTTTATACGCTAACAGCAGCTGATTTGTAGTGAATTTACAATGTTTTAGTTGCCTTAATATAAATATTTTTTTACTTGCATTCTTAGTTATATGACTAACATGGCAATCCCATCTCAATTTATTATTAATTTGTACTCCAAGTAATTTTGTACTAGACACTACAGGTAACTCCATATTATTTAGGTTAAGGTTAGGGTTTTCAAATATAAATTTCCTAGACTTGTTTATAACCATAACATTGCATTTATTGGGATTTAATTTCATTTTTAACTCACTCGTTCAATTATCAATATCATCTAAGTACTGCTGCATTTTTGGCTGAGAGTTGAATTTGACTTTTTTTGCCAAAGTCAGGTCATCCACAAACCCATTTAAAATATTATTTTTTTGAGAATCCAATTGGTGCTTTTCATTAAAATTAGTTAATATTATATTTATTATTATTATGAACAGAAGCGGGGCAAGTTTGGTACCTTGGGGAGTACCATTAAATATCTGGCTAAATTAAGATATTTCATTTTTTCCTTTTACACATTGATATCTATTGGAAAGGAAATTGGCTAACCACTGAACATCATTATTATTAACATCCATTTTTATCAGTTCATTTATAAGTATGTTATGATCTACGAGATTAAATGCCTTTAAGAGATCCGAAAAAACTACAATAACATAGGAATGAGGGTCATCGAGTGATTTATGTATAAAATTAAGTAAACTGATTAGATAATGAGATGTAGAGGAGCCCTTGAGTGACCTAAACTGGCTGGGGCAAATCTTATTAATTATTTGCTTATATAGTCTATCAAACATGTAACCTTCAAGTATTTTACCAAAAATATCTATTTGCGTCAACGGCCTTAACGTGTCTATACTTACGTTACAGATATCGTTGGGGATAGGCGTTATAAAACCAGTTTTCCACAAAGTAGGTACTATACATTGTTTAAAAGAAAGATTGAATAAGTAGGTCAATGGAGTCGTTACAATAAATTCTAGTTCCTTGATTACATTAGCTGAAATTCCATTAGGTATATTTGTTTTACTTAACTTAATATTTTCTAAATTATATAGTACACTTATTTCATTAACATTGATTATGTCTGGACTTGAACTAGAACTAACCACAGTTTGATTTATTGGTAGGTACTTTCTATTAATTTCGGAGAAGTGACTATTTATTTCATTTATGGTTTTGGCAATATCATTATTGTTGTGTACAAGACATAATTTAATCACAGCCGAATTTTGTTCACTAGTGTGACACAACTTTCTTCTCTATCTTGACAGCGTCTGCTTTTATTATATATATATATATTTAGCGCAGTTATAAATTTAAGACTTGGTACGGCTAACTGAAAATTTAAAGTGAAAACAAATTTTTAGGCAATACTGCGAATAAAAGCGGACGCTGTCGAGATTTAGGGCTGTGGGTTGTGGACAAAGGAGGTTATTTTTTAACTTTAATAGGACGTATTATACACCGTGTTGGTATGGAGTTATTTTTTGTCTTCAAGGGGACAAATTATACACTGTTGTTGAGGAGTTATTTTTGGTCTTTAAGGGGACAAATTGTACACTGTTGTTGAGGAGTTATTTTTGGTCTTCAAGGGGATAAAGTATACAGTGTTGTTGAGAAGTTATTTTTTGTCTTCAAGGGGACAAATTGTACACTGTTGTTAAGGAGTTATTTTTTATCTTCAAGGGGACAAATTGTACGCCACGCTGTTAATGGAATGTCTTTTTAGGTCTTGAAGGGTACCAATTATGCACTCAGCTGTCTTTTAATTGTTACAAGGTTTCCCTTGTGGAGTTATTCATGAGTTTCCTAGTTAAGGTCGTAAAAAAGTAATAATATTATAACAATGTTGAGAATAAAAATACTTTGCTGCTGATATTAGACACATTATTATCAACAACTGTGCAGTCTCTTTAAACTTTTGTTGCACACACTAAGGCGCCCAAAACAACACCCTAGTTGCATGGCAACTGGCCGTGCTGCTAGTATTGATAAAGTAGATGTAGTGCGCGTAAATTTGATTATGCCTGAAAATGGATCAGTCTCTGGCGCTGATAGACGAGCAGTGCCAGAAATCTTTGGATGGTTTTGATTGATAGCTTGTAGTTGCAACTACTAATTGCATAATTTAGAACGTGAACATTTAAAACCTCTGGCCTGTGGTGGTTTAAAATCTGTGAACGCAGAATCTTAAAATCACATGTTTTCAAATTCGATTTCCAAGTCAATAATAAAATCACGACACAGAACTACAAAAATTTGTATTTTAAATGATATTAGTTTGTTGTTTTTATATGTTGCGAATTTTTTATTTCATTCACTTTCAGCTAATTTACTTAACTGCTGGCTCCCCCTCCCCCTTGCACCACTTGCTGACGCGGTAACGCAGTTACAATAAGCTGAGTGCATTGACTACTTTACTGTTAATTTGTAAATGCTTCCTTGTTACTGCGACATCCACAGTAAATCCTGTTAGCCTCGGTCAGCAGGAATACGGTTAGTGATTAACAGGGTAAACTTAGAATGAGTATGCTGCTAATCGTGTTGCTATATGTAACAGTAATTTTGTTGTGCAATTAATTAGGTAATTAATTAATAGTGTTAATCAAAACACGTACTAAAAAACCTGTTAGGCTTACTGCTAACCTTTTTAACCGGTTTCTGTAACTACAGCGGTGTTACCTGTGGCTCACAGCTTTCCCTACCCTCGAGAAATTCAAAATTTACTACTAGACCTGTCAAAGTCAACAGCTTAACCTGTTGCCACGGCCTAACCACATTAGTGTTAAGATATTTTCCAAGCGTGTACAATGCAAGAAATTGGAGTTGTATACAAATAGTACCATCTATGTTGAGGGTAGGTCACTTGGAAAAATATGACACACCATAGTAAAGATATATGCTTTCACGCAACACCAAAGAGGTTGACAAGGTAGGTGGGTGGCATAAAAATTTAGTAAATTTGTGTGGCTTCATTTACGTCCTGCCCATTCACCCGTTTGTGCTGCTATTTACTACCAGAAATTTTGACATGGATCCAATCAACTGCTAATTGTGGTCAGTCCGAACAAAGTTAAAAAACAATACAGACCTGCCTGCTCAAATTTCTGGTTTTTAAAAAGTAGTTTAGTTAGTAGTAGGCACTCAGTAATAAAGCAGTCAATCTAACACCCAATGGAGATCTGTGAGAAAGGCAAGGCGAGATTTGAATTTAGCAGAATTTTGACTTTCAATGCTTTCCTCGCTTCAGCTCTAAATTCAAATCTTGCCTACCCTGCTGTCGGCTGCGGCTGCAGCTGCTCTAGTTTGTTTCGATCTTTGCCTCTAGCCCTGGCCTTCATTGTACCAAGTCCAAGGCTCGATAATGTAACGAGGGGTTGTCCGTAAATAATGTCATTGGTACATAGATTGACATGCGATGGCCAGCATAACTGTTTGCGGAATGTTACATTGATGGCATGGGGGTGGGTGGGTCCTAAAATGGTGATAATCTGAGTGACATCATTTGTGGACCATTTATTACCTACGTATACACCGTATCGTCTTTTAATATTACCTGACCTACGTATACACCTTATGCACAGACCCACCAGCAATAAAAGACTCAGCGTCTTTTAATAATTGTTGTGGGTAGTAATACTAATAACGAAATATATACTAATTTATTAAATGAATGTTATTAATGATCCACTTTGCACAGAAAAAATGACATCGTTAAGGTTTACGTTGTTGTATGTCTTGTCTTATTTCATCCCATTTTTACCATTTACGGCATGCTAAACGAATGAAAACAAACCGAAATAATATTACTTATACTTTTGAAACACACTTGCTTTATTTTCAAAAAATTTTCAATGAGTTTTGCATGGTTTTTATATACCACAGTTAGAAGCCCTGACATTACCACATTTAGAACACTACTTTGAAATGACTAAATATTTTTCTAAAATCCACCGAATTAAGGGTTAAATTAATATTTCATCTTAATCGTGATTAACTTATGCCGACTAACTCCAACTGTCTCCCCGCAATCAGTTTCGGTGAGAATGTGTTTGGATCAGTAATTACAGGGACTTAAAGAAAATGAAAATAAACTTTCCTCACTAGTTAAAATGACACAGTAAGTTTTGTAATTTTCTCCTCCTACAAGTTTTCGACTATCGCGGGGAATATCAGCCAGAACGTACTCCATTAGTAGTTGAGTAAACTGAAATAAACTTCAGACTGCAGCTGTCGTTCGTTGCTTTATGGTTTCCCACTACCACAGTTACCGGACTACCACAGATACCTGACCCTACCCTACCCAAATACTTCCATGTTGGTGTTTTATTCCTTAAGTAAATTGTGTATTGCATTTTAGCGAATATACATATAGATAATTCTTGTGCTGTACTGTACTTGCAGCAGTAATTATTTAAAAATTAGTTCGTAATCCTTTAAAACCGCTTAAAATTAATGCATTACCGAGGTTGGCATAGCTGGTCAGGACGCGAAATCTTATTCTGGCATTAGTTCTACTACGGTCCTGGAAGTGTTATGTGGCAAGGCTTAAACGGGAAACATAATATTACTATTATTTATTGTTGTTACTGTTGTTAATTTTAGGCATTTTGATCAATAAACAAACTAACAAAATGGCCACCCTTTACCCTGAAATTCTTTCACAATGTAAAAGATAGGAGATTACCATTTCCAGTTAAAATTCTACTGCTTTAAGTTTTAGTCAACTAGAACCAGTCAAAATTTGACTGTTTTAAGTACAATCCGAAAGTCGTCGTAAAACGACTAAAAATGGTCAAAGATCCCTAATTTAAACTGAACTATAACCTTAACCTAAACTTTCAGACTAAACTGCGAACAAATCTTTTAAGAGAGCACAAAAAACAGGCAAATAATCAGAACAGTAAAAATGTATGAATCAAGGCGGGCGAGACAGCATTACAACTAAAAATTACACTAAACTGCAAGGGATTAATTCCTTACCTGAAGTTGTAGTCCGGTTTGAAACTGGAATTTTAATTCCAGTTTTGAATTTTGGGTAGTTAGTGGTAGGCACTCAGTAAGCAGTCAATCTAACACACAATGGAGATGCGAATGAACAAAGCAAGGCGAGATTTGAATTTAGCAGCATTTTGACTTTCAATGCTTTCCTCGCTTCAGCTCTAAATTCAAATCTTGCCTACCCTGCTGTCGGCTGCAGCTGCTCTAGTTTGTTTCGATCTTTCCCTCTAGCACTCTAGCCCTAGCCTTCATTGTACCAAGTCTCGATAATGTAACGAGGGGCTGTCCATAAACGATGTAATTGGTACATGGATGGACATGCGATGGCCAACATAACTGTTTGCGGAATGTTAAATTGATGGCATGGGGGGTGGGTGGGTCCTTAAATGGTGATAATCTGAGTGACATCATTTGTGGACCATTTATTACCTACAATACACCGTATGCCCAGACCCATCTGCAGTAAAAGACTCAGCGTCTTTTAATAGATAAGCATCTTTACTTGTAATATAGATTTGTGAAAGGATTCCGTTTATTTTTATTGGCAAAACATGACAAGCTCACATCTCCATCTACCGTCATGAAATGTCACTCCCTTTGTTTACTTTAAAACATTACACAAGATTTTAACCTTAATCCAATCAAATTTAATCGTAACCTAATGCGTAACCAGATTCCAACCAAAAACTACACAGCACTGTTTCCTCAAACTTGCGGACGATATAAAGTTGTTTTAATTTAATCATTTCAAAAATTTGACCAGTAGTATCTGAAATGTGGCTTGTGACCTGCAGCCATACAGACAGATATACAGACAGTCAAACAAACAAACAGACAGCCAAAACCATTCCAGTAGATGCTTTTGGTTATCATCTAAACAAATCTAATGATGGAGTACCTTAAATTATGATATTTAAATAACGTCATTATGTACGATCGCTAAATATCAAAATCAATATAGAAAAGATCATTACATGTATGTATGGCAGGTTAGAAAAAACTTTATTGTTGAAAATGGGGGTTTTAAAACTATAATATTTGAAAGACGTCATTAGATGCGATTCCTGAATATCTATAACGAATATACCTGGGTAAGTTTACTGCATGTACGTTAAAATAGGCTGCAAAAAATTGAAATAGGGGTACTCAAGACTTTAGTATTTGAAGGACATCATTATGAACGATCCCTAAATATCTATATCTAATAAAAATATGCTTATTACATTTATGTTAAAATAGGCTGAAAATATTTTTAATGTTGGAAATGCAGGTACTTAAAACTATGATATTTGAGGGACGTCATTATGGGCAATCCCTGACAAGATGTCACGAATATCGCACGCATGAGCTGCAGTTAGAAGTGCAAAGCCTATGGTCCATTTGAGCAAAATATGAAGGATAGAGTGTAAGCGATGGTAGCATTTACAAAATCATGTTATGATTTTAGCAAAAAGGTGTTCTTCAAAATTCCCTATTTGCTTGAAAATAAGCTTTACTGTCAAAATGTAGGTGGGTCGGAGTCATAAAATGTATAAGGGACATCATTTGTGAACGCCCCTAGCACTGTTTTGTATTCCGATAAGGTACACGGTATTCAGGATATCGGCCGGCATTCCAACAGTGTGGAACGCATTATTAGCGTTACATACCTAGATTACCTTGCAGATGTACCGCAGTGTCGCGCGAATTTAAAGTTTCAATAGAACTGTATGTAAATGCGTATACCTACACAAGGCACGCATTTGGGGTCGCACGCAAATAGCGCCAGCCACGTTCAGGGTCGGTGACTTTGAAAAAGGTGACACGTCAAGTTAACGATATAGCCATGTACGTAACTCTAACAAGGTTGAAAAGTTGGGTGGGTGGGCAAAAAATTTTGTAAATTTCCCTAGCGCCATTTGTGAACGGCACTTCATTGGTTTTTCTTTCCATTTACCAAAATGGATTTGTGACATGGGTCCGTTCAACTGTTAATTGTGGAAAAACGGTCAGTTAAAGTAAAGTAAAAAAAACAATACAGACCTGCCTGCTCGCTTTTGTGGTTGTTTAAGAATAATTATAAAAAAATCAAGTAGACGGTTTGACCTGTAGCGACTAGTCAACAGAGAGACAGACAGACAGACGGACATGACCATTACATTAGATACTTACGCTCAGCATCTAAAAACGCTTGTTTATGATTAAAACAATTCGCTGCAAGCTCAGCATCCACTTTGGGCCCACGGTGGACAAATCCTGCGCGAAGCACCGGATTTTAAATGTCAAGAAAGAACATGCGACAGCATTACCTTGCAAAGTGCATGAAGTTCCTACAGATTCAAACAGTTAAACAATCTTACAAAAGATTCTTACAGTTTTGGATGTTGCTTGTGACGGTTCCAAGGAGTGACTCAATGTTATGGTGCTGTCCAAGAAACGCCATGATTTTGATTTCCTTAAGAAATGCTTTAAAATGCTCAACTTTAGCGTTTGGTTTCACCATCTTTACTGCTACAGTCACATCAGTGCTTTGGCTGCTGTGTAGGTTCCTTCGTAGCGTCCCTGCCTTCACGATACCAAATTCGCCTGAGCCAAGAACGCGCGATTCGTCTATAATAAAAAATAAAAACGCATATAGGCACTAATGCAATGACCATGCGATTATAAATTTCTTGTGAATTCTTCTGTCGTCTTATGTTATTACTATTTACCGATAACAAGATTTTCTCGAAGTATTTCGTAGTCGGATATAAATGCTCTGGAATAAATTGAACTATTCGCATTGCTCTTATATAAATCCAAGTTTCCATCTAGAAATTCCTTTACTTCCACATTGGTTAACCCTCTAATTTGTTGTAACTTTCTAATTCTTGTTCGATACAATACCATTTTAATTCCGATTCCAACTAATGCTACTAAAAGCACAAAAGCAATAATCCCGACAACAATTGACACCGCGCGACTCAGTCCTGCGTAAAAACAATGTTGGTTCGTAAGACTTTGTTTCTATGTTTATTGACATTATGATACCTGATAGGCGTATTTTCGTTTCGTAGCTATCACCTGTACCTATATAAAAAAAATCAACGAAAAATGGCGTATTATTTGATATTTGTTACATTGGGTAATAATGTCATTATTAGCTATGCCTTGTATTTTATAGTTCGTTTAGGTTATAATAAACCTGCTGTAAAATAAAAAAAAGAAAATTTTATCGGGTGCAGTTCAGTTAACTCACAATTTGCCTCGTCCGACTCATCGCCGCATTCCACGATCCCATTGCATTGCCATTCTTGTCGAATGCAAACGAGATCTTCTTTGCATCTAAATTGCTCATCCCTGCACCGGGTGGCTAGAGTAGCATTAAAACAAGGAAAAATAGTCAGCAGTTTATCCGACTTTAAAAATATGTAAGTTTCAAAACTGACTGCATAAAAGTTAACTCACCTGTGTAGTTAATGGATGGAAAGTTCTTCTTGGCCTCCACTAATTGAGGATACAATAAGGAGTCATCAATCGCCTGGAGCGCAATTGGAAGAAGATCTGCTCCAACCGCGCCACTCCAAAAGTGAACAAATTCTCCGACATTTAAATATTTTCTGAATGTTTTCTTGATTCCATGTCCCCATTGACTCTTTGCTAAGCGATAAAAGTTGCCGAGTGCAGTAGATCCTCCGTAGTTTTCGTAAATTGGAAGAAACCAGTCTCTGAAAAAATGAACACCGTTCCACTTTTTTAATACTTCCCATTCCTTCCAAGGTGTTGCATTTACTTGCATCCATTGTAATTCGACAAACAGATCGTATAAAATAATGGATTCCATAAGTTTCCCGGAAACATCTGTGTCAATGTTATCAGCCACGTCAGTTGCTTTTGCTTTGGCACGAATGATTCTGGCGATAGTGATAACGAAATTCTCAAAATTCCAGGTATCCTTCAACGCCAATCCCCTTCTTCCACAATAAATAACGTTTTGATCCGCGAATCTTGCATCTGAAGATGAGTAGATCCCGCAGCTCTGCTGATCCTCATTATCTAAACGAACAATGACAACAAGACGGGGGTTCTTTGAAAATTTTCCATATGTTTTTTGGACATGCGCCCACGCGTTGGAGTAAATTTCAGTATTCGACAGAAAAGAAGTGTTCATCCTGGACTCGAAATAGAAGACGACATAATCGTCAAAATACGCACGCTCAAGATCTATAGGAGGTTGTCCCCAGGTTCTTATCAATAATTTAGGGATCCGCACATCTGTTCCCAACAGAAGAGACCGTAATATTGAAAAAAATACTTGGTTACATTGTAACTACTTAAAGTTACCTAAAAAGGTCCGTATTTAAATGCGTCACTTACTTGTACAGTTGTTTTCATCGCTGTCATCTAGTGGGCAGTCACTTGTGTAATCGCAAACTTCCTCTTTTGTCACGCACCCTCCACGCGCACATTTAAAAGCACTGCCTCTGCAGGCCGTACCTTTAAAAAAAATTGATTCATGGCTTGACGTGGTAATTACAATTACAAAATAAACAGTATCGATTAAAAAGGCCTGGTTTTGGACCAGAAAAATCTGGTCTGGTCTAAGTGAATAAATGCAGACCAGACCACGTTTTTGAGACCAGGCTATGATCATAGACTAGACCATATTTTCCTAATCTGGCCATGGAAAAACAATTTTGAGAAAATCCAAACCAATTCCATCAATAATAAACATATAATAACATCCACAGAGAATATATAATAATTACTATTAGAACTCAATGTGAAATACAACTCACAGTTTGCTTCATCTGACCCATCACTGCATTCTGCTTTCCCGTTGCATCGCCACGCAATGTTTCTGCAAGTGGCGCTCACATCACATCGTATCACCCCTTGTCCAACTTCACAATTTGCGTCTGTTATTTAAAAGTAGTTTTTGCTGATTTCATTCTGAATAACGGGACGTTTTAGTTACTTAACGTAAATTAAATCATTAACACATGCGAATCGCAATACTAGTGAAGATGCAATGTGGCACGAGAGATTGGAAATGAATTGTGTTGCTGCAATAATTATTGTATTGTTCAAATTTAAAGTATGTGCAAACATCCATTCCTTAATATAACTTTATACCTTTGTATGGACTACACAGCCTAGTTTTCTGTACAAGTTCTTTACAACGGAGTTTAGGTATAAAATCATCGAAATCGATTTTAATACATTCAACAGCTGCAGTGACGCAAAGCATGCGCCTGTAGCTTTTCCATAATGCTCGCATTTTTGGACCGAAATAGTTCTATTTTCTACTATTTCGATTCTTCACCAGGAATATGCAAAAAATTGAGTGTCAATCATACACATTTGCGTTGCCTATTTATAATATGCGTGATAAGTTTTTTTCACTAGTTTCACTAGAAGTTATAATTTTTTCTGCATTGCTGTTAATGTTAGTTGAGTAAATAAATTAAAAATGAAAAAAATAAAAATAACAAAAATGGTTAAAGTTAAATTACGTACGCGTATAGTTGATGGAAGGAAACGCTTTTCTCGCATCAACTAATTGGGCATAGAACTCAGTTGAATTATCTAATAAATTGATGGCGGTGGGAAGCAGATCTTCTTGGGCAGCTCCACTCCAAAAGTGAACAAATTCTCCAAGATTTAAATAACCAAAAGGGTTTGGTGATCTTCTCGGCCAAGAACTTTTTTTAATGTTAAAGAAATGGTATAAAACGGATGATCCGCCAAATAGCTCGTAAATTGGAAGAAACCAATCACGAAACCAGAAAATGCCTTCTATAGAATTTTCTAGTTTTATTTTTGTCTTTGATACTATATTTTCTGTTGGGTCTTGGAGAAAGAGCGTCAAGTCATACCATATAATGTCCTGCAATCCTTGACGACCGATATTTTTTTCTATAATACTAGGATTATAGTAATCAGTACCCGATATTTTTTTTCCGACAGCATTTAGAAAGCTAAACAAATTATTCGAGTCCTTTGGAGTTGCTTCAACGCTTCCGCCTTCTCCACAGTCAAATTGATTTGCACCTCTTGGGCCATCAACAAAACTATAAGGACTACGGGGAAACATACATAAAATGCATTCTTTGTATTTGGTTGCATGAAAGATGACGTAGAGGAGTGGATCTGAGCCAAATGGACCATACATTTCTTTCGTATACTTCCACGCCTTAGAAAAAAATTTAAAGGGCCATCTAACGAAACCACTTTCATCGACTTCTTCGTCGTAGTAAACAGCTACGTGGCAGTCCTTATAAACGAGCGTCACACCTTCGCTATGGTTGTTCCACGTCTCTGGTATTGCCGTTAATCCTAGTATGAGTATTGTTTCTAAATACAAAAATGTTTTGACGATTTAAAACATGGTTTTTATTACTTTTTAACTGCGTTCAAAATATTTATTAATTGAAAATGATTTCTCTTAAGTCATTATTCACCAATTTCTCTTATTAACGACACGATTGACAAAAAACCAAAAAGCATGAAAGGTGCGCACCAAATTATGCGCCCCATCTCGAATCTGAAATGAATCAAATCGCGGAACATTAATTTACAAATATGATTCTACAATACTAGTTTGCGAAGCTTCCGATGGATCTTAAATAGTTGTCTAGTCGTCTCTTTCAATTCAAGATTTTTTTAAATAATGTTATATTGTCATTACGAAATAAACCTATGCAACTATAAATATCGAAAGGCGTCAAGTAAAAAACAGTTTCCTTATTTAAATAAGGAAAGTGGCCATGAAGTTATTGTATACAAAGATATAACTAAGTAGGTACGTAGTCAATGTATATTTTCTCGGCTATATTTAGGTTGCATAGGCTAAGTTGAGAGATGCTAGCTTGTCAAAATTTAATAAATTGGTATTAAAATATTTGACGATTTTAAACACTGGACAAAGAATATTGACTAATCTACATTAAAGTGTAGAGTATACTAACTAGGCATTGTCTTTGCCTAAGCTGGACAGCGAAAAAGTAGATTGTGATGTAACTATTGACATTGCAATTCTCTTTAAGTTGTGTTTTAAGACTTTAATAAAATAATTATTACCTCCTGCTTTAAGCTATGTGGGTGACTACAGTTGTTTTCTGAAAATGGGGCAAATAATTATGCGGAAATTTTACTTTCAGCCAGCAGAAACCCAACAACTGGAAACGATGCAGATAAGGAAAATGAATGGATAAATGTGAATACAGACAGGAAGTAGAATATATTCCTAATATGGCACAACAAAAATTCCACGCGACTAATTAACATATGACAGACACAGTGTAATTAATATTGGTAGAGAAGTGAGCAACATTTTTTTCCATTTATTTGAAAGTCCTTAGGACAAAAAACACTTTTTGCTAGAAACTTAGCTATATATTGCTTCAGTTGTGCCTGCCCTTCCTTTAAATATAAATTAACTGGATGACCGCAGACCAGAGCTTGTTCGTCAATATTCCACATTTAATTACTAATTTAATTCACAAACACGGAACTAAAAAAATTACATTTTACCTATGAAAATTATTTGACTGTCTGCTGAGGAAAGAAAATTAAAATAAATTCAAGGAAAAATTTGGAAATGGGTTTTTACAAACCTAAATATAAATCTTGCACCTTGAGGCTTCAAGTTAAACAAAGAATAGGTTATGTACGAGACTTGGCATCCGATACAGTTAGTGTGCGAAATATCTCTACTAGATGTTGCACAATAACTAAGATTTAAATTCAAACTTTTACAATTAGCGTGGACGGGGCAAGCCTATTTTTGTGTTCCGATCGATTAGTACCCTATGTACAGTTGTATATACATTCTTATTACTGTCTCACACGGAAGTATCTCAAGTTTAAGGTTCAAATTAAAGCATCAGACCATTTCTTACGAGAAAAAATCCATCACAAATTAGGCGGAAATAATTTATGTGAAATTGTAATATTATTACTATGCTGGGTTTTATTACTTGTTCGAATCCAATTAAATTACACACACACGAACAAGACACAATTAAATGTATTGTCCCTATCGAGGATTGTGCGTTAAGATAGACAATTTTGGATTTAAACATAATTATAATATAATAAAAGGAAGTTTATTCTGTAGTATGTTTTGCTTTAATGAAAATTCAATGTGTATCAAATCAACATATTTGACTCTTAATTTTTATACATAGTTGAAAATAATTTAAAAACATGGAGCAGCTGAATTATTTCCTCAGATTTGTTTTTTAATCTTGAGTATAGCCAGACAAGGAATATATAGTATAGTATGGTATAGTCGAGTCCGCAAAAACCTAGTCAGGTCTGAAATCGTCGGACTAGACCAAATCGAACCAGTCCAGATGAAGTAGTCGTGTTCTGGACCAGACCATATTGATCACTAACTTCAAAATAAAAAAAATATTCCAATCTACTGTTTGAAGTTTTGATTGAAAAACATGTCTCTGAAAATGGAATAAGCTCTTTCCTCGCAATTTTTGTAGCTTAAGGAAGGTCGTTACTATTTATGGGTCTATACGTTTTCCTTTTTACTCACGTATTTTAACAATTTGATAAATATTTTACTTACCTGCATGTCAAGCTTTAAACAAAATAGTTGGGACCGTCACTTGTATTTTTAGATGCTGAGCTTAAGCATCTATTGTAATAGTCATGTCTGTCTGTCCGTAAGTCTGTCTGTACGTATGTCTGTCTGTTGGCCATACACTACAGGTCACAGTAGTATTGCTTCTCTCATAAAACAAGTTTTAAATCATCACAATTGCAAGCAGGCAGGTCCGTATTGTTTTTTTTAGTTTTCTCCGACTGGCAATTTCTCCACAATTGAAAGTTAAATGGACCTATGTCAAAAATCACGAACGTTAGCTTTTTAAAAACCATTAGAACCAGTGTAAACTAACGAGAATGGTCATGTACATATGTAATTTTAAAGTTCTGCGCGGCGAATACCAGTATATATTATAGTACAGACCAAACCAATCTCAGATACAGTTTTCAATGGTCTGTGGTCTGATACGTCAGACACGATGGAAATAAGTAATAGATAATCAAGGATCGTCCATAATGACCTTTTTCAATTATCATTGTTTTAAGTACCCCCATTTCTAACTTAAAAATTTTTTCCAACCTATTTTAACTACATGTCATAAACGAACCTATGCACAAAATATAAATACATACCATTTGTTTTATATTTTGCGGTAGAATACATATACAAGTATTTCATACAGAATCAGTACAAAAAACCCATATCTACACTACAATGGTCCTTGGTAACTCACTTCAGACAAGATATGACTGTCGCTGTAGGGACTTAAGGGTTAGGCACAAATGACGTCATGTGAATTATCATTTTTAACCCCCTCCAATCTGGGGTTACAGCATTAACTTTATAAAAACAGCTTAGGGGTTACACGCAAATGATGTCTTGTGAATATTACCCACCCATCTGTCATTACACTACCAAAGGTTAGCTCAAACAAAGTACAACAAAAAATTTCAACATGCAGTACAATGGATAATTATACAACTGCTAATCAACTACCTGTGTACACGATATTATGCAGTATAACCACTACCTTAAGTTTAACGTCATTTTAAGAGTGGCGTTTAGTATGTTCTACAATTAACCTATTTTTTATCTACATGTCGTCTGTAAACGACGTCTTTCAAATTACGCTATTTTACGGATCCCTCTCGATTAGTGAAATCATTACATACACTGAGAACATTAGGATGGATGCAACTAGTCTGCTGGCAGACCTAATAACCTGGCCGATTACGTCATTATTGGACGGTCCTAAACGTGTCACTCATCCAAATTCAATACACAAATTTACAAATAATTTTAAATGACAAACACAGATATGCAGCTTGGTGCGTAATACGTATACACGACACTGAGTGCATATCCCCTATAGGAATCGTTCATAAACAATGTTAAGCAAATAACACTATTAATTATTCAACTATTTAACTCTTTTAGTACAGCTTTCCTTAATGTTATCACTGTATTTCAGGTTTTGTCCGTTAATGATGTAAACAAAATTATCGTTGAATAAGTGCTGCTTCACTTCAATTTCATCACTTTAACTCAGCGATGGTTCATGAATGATATCAAAAGAGTTTTCACTTAATTATTACCGCTTCTTCCTATGATCAATTTATACCTGGCACGGAACGCCTATAGTTGCATAGGCATGGTGAATTTGTTATTTAAGATGATAACTACTTAAAACTACTACAGAAATTCAACACGCTGACCATCCTGGTGTTCAAGCGTTTGACGCATTTTCGATTCTTCGTTTTCTTTGCTCCACGAGTTCATAATTTTATTGTAGCAATCAGGTCGATTTTGCAAACCTATACAACTAACAGCAAAATTAAAGTACGAAACATGTGAAATATTTAGCAAGTAAAATGCAATATGCGACGCTATGCTTTGCTTATGATGTGAAACAAATTAGTATAGTCTACTTGAAAATTGTAAAATGCACATGAGTACAAGGTTCCCAAAAAGCCTAATACTGTTTAATAGTCCAATTTTGAATTAAAAATTACGCTAACTGAATGCTAATTAAAGGAATTTAGGTTGAAATTTCATTCCGTTTTCAACTACTGGCAGTCCTCTTCACTGGTCCCTGCTCCAAAAACAGCTTTGTATGCGTTAATCATACCATAACCCATGCAATGGTTTGGGTAGACTTTGTCTGAAATGTTCCCGCACAGCGGTCGATATGGATTTATGTAGATGTGAACTGGGGAGCAACTCTAGACAAGTGCGGCATAGACTTGGTCGTACAGGAGCGAGGGATATTTTTGTAACATCAACGCAATAGTCCCAGCCACAAGTGGCGCCGCCATACTCGTCCCACTTTTTTAAACATACTGTAATGGGTCATCGAAAGAAGTGGAATACACTTTAGTTCCAGGAGCACTCACGTCCGGTTTGATTACTTGCGGAAATCTTGGATGAGGAGGACCTCGACTTGAGCCATCATTCGCTGTATAACCTTCTGTGGCGCTGGGCCACAGACCTTGCAGCACATTCCCAACTGCAATGACCTTATTTGAGAGTGCTGGATACCCAGCTGTTTTGCATTTCGGTCCACCGTTCCCGACCAAAAATACAGGAATAATCCCAGCTGATCTCCTTGTCAAACTCTGCCTAGTGTGGAGCGTGATGACGATGTGGCTTTATTTTGATTTAAGAAATAATATTATAATAATTGTGTTAACTGACACTTAAGCACAACTTACGACTCACAACGAATTAAAAATACTTTTTGCTTACGTTTTCCGCCGACCCTCTCACTATTTTCATTATTGCTGCAATGAAATCTTTTACAGTCTGAATTTTCTACACATAATAAACCAATGCTTTTTTAAAATAACGATTATAAAGAATCAAATCCGTTAAATAGTAACGTTTTATAACGAGTTTTAATTACGAAAATGTTTGTTTTCTACCACAGTGGGTCCTCGTGATGTGGGAACAGAGTTGTTTCCCTTGAGATCCGTATGCAGCCTTTTCGTGAAGCGGTGGTTGAATTTCCTTCTTTTTCTCAAACGCACCTCGTTATCGCTCAGGATAAACTCCACACGATCCTCACTCGACGAAGCCCTTTTGTGATTTCTGCATCTGGTTTGGAAAATATATTTAATTATGAACGTAAAATAACCACAAAGGCTTCTTAGTTTAATTAGGTTTTAAAGCGTACGAAGCTATTCGGTGTCATGTGTATTTAAATAAATTCTACTTGAAAGTGGAAATGTGTGATATAATGCAGAAACAAAGAAAAACATCCACGGAGCTCGAGATAACTGGATCATAATTACTGAGGAATATTCAACCACGTTTTATAGCTCTGATTTGCCTATTAAAACACAAGGGTTATATTCCGCTTGAAGTATGAACAAGCCAGTTGTTGACATTAATCATTAGTAATTAAAGTTTACAACTACTGTAGTTTTAATTATGTATTGATTATTGCGCATTCATTGTGTCCACTGTATATTGATAACTTAATATGAAAACAAAAATATTCGTGAAAGAAATTTATCAAGGTCATTGGTATATTAAGAATATTGCTGAATGCAAACAAACATGTTTACTTCATAGAAGTGGCGAGAATTAAATTGAATAATAATTGATTTAAAAGTCATGACATGGTGGTGGGTTGGTCCCTAAAAAGTTTTTATTTGTGAGACATATTGCTTATACACTACTCCTATTAAAAGGAAAATTAAATTAGTGTTAGATTAGCCCACAACCAACGTACCAAATCATGTTGATATTTTCATCTTTAGCAATGCCGCGTCCAGTATTTTAAAAATATTTACTTGTTTTTTACTGTCTAGATATAAGGTTTGGTTTATAAATGGCGGCAAAAAGTCCCTGTCCATACATTTACTTTTCCAAATTCTAATACGTAATTAATTGAAATTAACTAATAAAGTAGAGACAGTGAATCACAAAGATGTAATTTATTAAGTATCAGAAAAGCCTTAGTAAACATGTAAATTAAATTATTATAAGACTTGCACCTTAACTGTTAATGCACTGCTAAGAATGTGTGTTAGACTAGACCACATCATTGATCAACATCATATAAGGAATCTCGTCTTTTGCACAGCCACGTGGACGCTCCCACAAATAATATACTCCTTACTATGGTGTTGTAAATGGGAGGGTGGGTCCATAAGTGATGGCATCCAAATTTCCATGTAATATTTTTCCTGTCAGTTTTCATGTTGATCTTTTCTTGTTAAAGATATTAAATACTAAACAATCCAGAGTCACACAAACAGTAATAAAAAAGTTATAGAAAAAGTCCAGACTGCTAATTCAAAGCGATTACTCTTACAATATTAGGTCTTAACTTAATGAGCAATATTTTGCAAAATATTATTATACTTGTCTGCACTTAAAAATGAGAGTATTTTAATTGCACGGCAAAAACATTTAGCTGTGGATTAAGTAATTATATGCGTATGTACTGCATAAATTTGCATTTTGATTCATAAATATGAAGATACTACATTTTTCACATTTAGTAGCGTAGGAACTACATTTGAAAATTTAGCAGTTTTGATTTTCTTACATTTTCCATGTCAAGTTATCACATTTTGCAATTGAGTAGAATAGGAATAGATATAACAGTTTGCACTTAAAATATCCCATCGTATCCCTGCACTCTTTATATGGAACTATTTTGCGCTGAACTGTGCAGAAATGCTTTCAAGGAGCTTATTTAATAAATTAAAAGTGGAGATAACATGGTTTTGTACTCATGGGGTCATCCATAAATTTTGTCAAAAGTAAGGCCACAGGATCGACTTAAGTGTGAATGACGTGCTATGCCAAAGACAGCCATTAATGAAATGCTAAAGTGATGAAATGGGGGTAGGTGGGTCTAAAAATTGTAATTATTTGAGTGACATCTTTTATAGGCCATCCTCATTGAAAGTTGGAGCAGGTTTGTGTCATGCAAAACCAGGAGTAACGTACCTAATCATTTACACATTTTCCCCCTTTACACAGCCACGTCAAGGCTACCACAAAAAATGTTTAATTTTGTACTGAGCTGCTTTAGATGTGAGGGTTGGTGCGTAAACGACGGCATCAAAGTTTTTTCTTTATATTTTTCATTTCATTTTTCATTGCACTTTTCTCGGATCAGAAGTATAAGATACGGTAGGATCAACAGGTTCACAAAATTAACCCCCACCCGCCTAGTGCTGGTGGCGTCGTTTGTGAACAGCCTCCTAATGAAATGCTAATAACTTCTATTCTAATGCACACTCGACTTCTTGACTTAATGCAATGCAACTCATATCGAGTTGCACAACGCTAACCCTGACTGCACTGAAGGACTGGAGTATTTTTGTTGATAGAAAAACTTGTAGCTGTAGATTGTGTAGATGTGTAGAATGTGTAAATAAAGTTGTGAATTAAATTCCATATGAATTTTATTACTCACAGGCTTTGCAGCATGTTACATTTTTAGCGCATACGATTTACACTTAATTCATTGATGAATGCCATTGCCATCACATTCATACATTCTACGCAAAGAAAAAAAATATAGTTAAGGCGGAATGCATTTCAAAGTAAATAAAAATCTGCTTTTGCTTTGGCTTCAACATTAAGTTGTTTGTACGTAGTTTGGGTGGTAGTTTATGTTAAATAGGTTAACCTAATGTAGATACTTGTTTTTGAATCAAAGGGCAACTGTTAAGGTAATTTTATCGTGAGTGCATTTCCTTATATAACGCTAAATTTTTGGGAGCTCATTTTTAAATAGATTTTGCTTGCCTCGAGGCGTCAATCACAAACTATGCTAACTACGCATCTGTGTCTGCCTGTCACTGTCACTATCTAAACAAATTGCAAATACCAATATTCTCATTTTCCCAATTTCACCTAATTTTCACTCCAGAATGTTATTTCTACAGGTACAATAAAATTTAATGAAGATATAAGCATTTGTGTTTTAAGCGTGGAGATACAACATTTTGCAAATTATTAACGTGGGTACTTTGCTTTAAAAAGAGGTTTCGAATTTTGCGTTTTGGATGTCAAGGTATCATGTTTCTCAGTTTAAAGCTGGAAGTATCAATTTTTGCAATTTATTTGAGTAGATAAAATAATTTGCACTAAATAATTCCATCGTATCCCTGCACCGTTGATATCGAGCATTTTTATAGCGCAGACCTCCGCAGAATTTTTGGTGCTGTTGGAGAAGTGAGGGTTGGCCGATAAATGACGTCATCAAAATTTATACTTGTTATTACTTCCTATTTTAGTTTATATTGTGCTCCTGCAGTATAACTCAGTATAATGCGACTTAAATGACGTTTTTAGAGCTGTAGATATAACAATTTGAACTTGGTTACACTAGATTCAATATTGTACACTACACTGGTAATGAAGCTTGAATTAAAACTTTAGTGATCGAATTACCTCATTTTCATGCACCTTTAAGTTGAAGATATCATATTTCGCATTTTGCCAGTGAAGGTATTGCATTTTGCCATTTGTTGATGTAGCCAGATCCAATTGTATTTGGTTGTAATCCAATGTAATCCGTAGTATCATGGATATATCATAGAGGAAAAAAAAGAGAGGAGCATAAAGAAACGTACATATAATTAAATCAAAAGAGCCTATTTCAGACGCGATTGAATACAGGCAGAAATATTGTGCAATCCGACCAGTGACTCAAACAAAAACTTGATTGTGTTAGCAGAGTAAGTTTAAGTACAAGTAATAAAACTTTACGTAAACAAGCTCAAGGGATGACACATAAATGATGTTACTCAAATCCTCACTTTTTTTACAACCACATTATCTTAAGTTACTACTTTAAACTGATTGAAATTGACGTCGAACCCCAGCTACACAAGCCAAGACTATTAAAGAAATTATCTGTGGAAAATCCCTTTTATTTATTTCTTTTGCTCATGAACTTTCATACGATAAGTACGTAGAATTAAATTACAAGTTGACTGAATTAACTAGCTTATATGTACGCCTACAGTTTAAATGATATTTGCTTTTTCTGCAGCTCCACTTGTTTATACTCACAGTGCAGTTCTTGGGATAGTGCTGAATATGTTGTGACTCATTTTTCATAGCAGTCGCCGGCCTCATCCACCAACTCAGCCAGCCACTCATCCCTTTCTGCCTTCGCCTCGTCACTGATGTACATTGCATCGATCATTTAATCAGCTGCAAACTCCTCAATCTGGATTTCACAGTTGCTTAAAATTAATTCCATTCACATTTTCAATAAGCAGGCCCATCAGCTGCAGTATTCAGTGTGCCTAGAAGCATAATTTGTAAAAAGGTCACATCTTATTGATTTATTTTTAAATTCTTTAAATATTTCTGTAGCTACAACAAGTCAGAAAATAACAGATCTGAAATATTGAAATAATTCATGGATGTAAATTTAAAACTTTCAGTGAATTAATTTATTTTGTTTTTGTTTCAGATCTGTGAATTTAAACTTCGCGACAATCAACCTCATTTCATTCCATCAGGAAACTCAGCTGCCATTAAAAATTCATTCTTAAAATAAGGTAAGTTAATTTTGTCTTTGTTATACGGCAATACTATTTTAGGTGGGTGGGTAGTAATAGAGTAAAAATTTTAGTGACATCATTTGTGGATCTTCTCAATCGTAAGGAGAAATTAATTTGTGTCAGACCAGATCACAGCAATTTACTATATTATATAGGGATTTGTGTACTTTTTGTTGACGCTTCCACTAATAATGTAATTATGTCTTACTGTGCTGTAGTATATATGAGGGTTGGTCCATGAATGACGGCATAGAAATTACAACCTATTAGTTTTCCCTTCATTTTTCATATTGCTCTTCCGTTATTACAGGTATTAGAATTTATCAGATACTGCAGGATCAAGAGCCATGCAAAATCAACCCCCACCACCCTGGTGATAGTGGCGTCATTGTTCAAAAAATTAAAAACTAAATTGAATTACTCGTATGTAATGTATAAATGAAGTGCATACGAGTTGTATTTATCACAGACTGTGCAACATGCAGAGATAATGAGCTAACTATTCACTAATAGTTAGGTAATTTAACACTTTGCACAGCACTAACGAGCATCGTTCACAAACACTGCTAATTCGCAGTTATTATTTCTACTTTATTCTGTCCCAACTCAATTAGCGGCATTTTTAAATTTCATTTATTTAATTTATTATTCAGCTCTTAAATATTTAGAATTTCCTTTATAATTTACATTTTCATTTGCAGTGACTATTGCCTTAAAATTTAGAGCGGGTTTGGTTATTTCATAAAAATTTTCAAAATAACGTATTAAATATTCGTACTTTAATTTATTTTTGATATTTTTATGACTTAGCAATTCAAAATGCCCATTCGCATCATTTTCTTAGGTAAATCTACTTTTTTTTATATGTTCTTTAAAAAAAATATAAGAAGCCGATTTATTGTGATCACCTCTGACCCCTGCCTCGTTAGTGTTAAAAATTCAGTTTCTAAACAATAAAAAAGCATTACCAAGTTCTATCCTCAGAGTAAATGAAGAAAAATTGCTAAAATTAGAAAGAATTTCAATATTTAGTTTTAAACTCACTGTATTCACACTTGAGCCCTACTTTTAAGTGCAGAATGTCATACCTACACTCGAAAAAGGTTAAAACGAATTGTTCTACATGTGTTTTACATTCACGACTAGTTGCCTACCGCAGGTGTTTGTCAGAACAAAATATCTCAGCTATCTCAACTTTTTATGGAGACAATGCAATTTCAGTCTGTCACTGCTGCACATGGCTTCGTTATATTATATTAAAGATAGGAACTTTTGAGTAATAAATATGAAGATACTACATTTTGCAAATTAGATAACGTAGGCACCCCATTTTCGAATTTAAAAGCTTAGATTTTTGCATTTCGGATATGAAGTTATCACATTTTGCATTTAATGAAGTAGATATACCAGTTTGCACTTCAAACAATTCCATCGTTTGCATGCACTGTTCGTAACGAATAATTTTACGCAGACCTGTGTAGAAATGCTTTTAAGGAACGTATTGAAGTAGTAATACTGCTTTTAGTTTTGAACCGCAGTTACAGTTGTATCTTCACCGACGATGTGCAGATAATTAACAAATAAATGTGCAGTTGCTCACATGATAAAATTTACGCAAATTGCTACCCAAAAATGTTGCACGTGGCTCTATGAACTTGCAAATATCTTCAGAAATATGATGCGAGTAATTTCTCTACTCCATAAAATTGCTATGCACGAACGTACAACTCCACAACTGTCGAGTTAGTCAGGCGGAGTCGCCGTATTCAGTCTGGGTCTGGACACGTTAAGTAATCATGGGGTGGTCCATAGATGTTGTCAACACTAAGTTCAAAGGGTAGACGTAGAGGTCGATGGCAGGCCAAGCTGGAGATAGCCGCTCGTTAAATGTTACAGTGATAACATGGGGGTGGGTGGGTCCCAAAATAGTCATTTGTTAGATAGCATCTTTGGTGGATCACCCTTATTGAAAGAGGGATTATAATAGTAGCAGACGAGACCGCGAGCAACGAACATAATCATGTAAACATTTTCTCTTTTTGCACAGTCACGTCAAGGCTGCTTTTAATATCTTCCAATTTTCCCGTATCGTACAAAGTTAGATTTGAGGGTTGGTCCTCAAACAAAGTCATCAAAGTTTCCAATTTTTCTTTTTTCTTCCAAATTCCATAGTTTTTTTCTCGGATTAGAGGTATACGATATTGAAGGATCAACATACGTACAAAATAACCCCCCCCCGGCCAGTGCTGGTGGCGTTGTTTGTGAATAGCCTTATAATAAAATTATAATACTCGACATACTGACTCGACTTCCTGACTAAATGCAAAGCTACGCATATCGAGTACCACACCACTGAACTTGACTGCACAGAAGGACGGGAGTATTTTTTTGGAAGGCAAACTTGTAGCTGTAGATTGTGTAGACGTTTAAGACGTGTGAATGAAGTTGTAAATTAGAGTGCAAAATTACGAGTTGTACTGTTCAAGCTATACAGCATGCTACAGTGATGAACTAGCTACGCTCATAGTTAGGTACTTTTACACTCTGCACAGAATTACCATACCCCATTCACTTACACTGCGTGTAATCACAGACAATTTTTGCACTCGTCGTGATGACTCATTTGGCGGCAGCCCTAATTTTAAATTATTCATTTCGTGCTACGCACTGCAACCTGCAGAATCGCTTCCAGTAATTTGCAATTCAATTTGCGGTAGCTGCAGTCTACAAGTTCATTTCGGATTTTCATATTTCATTAAAGGTTTGAATTAAGAATTAACTCATTTAACATTCGTACTTTAATTTAAAATTTTGATTTGTGTGTCTGAGTTCCCAATAATAAAATAAGTGTGCACGATAGTGGCGTAACCGTGGACAATAAATTTTAAATACTATTTCAAGACAGAGATTAGCAAAAAGTTGTAACTCATTAACAAAATGTTTTTTAAATATTTGATTTATTATTTCACGAATTTACGTCAACTTTTTATATTGCAGTTATGGGCTAACGTCATTTTTACACCAAGAAAATTCAATCAGGAGACTTTCGCTGACTTTATTCTTCTGTACTTTTGACCGAGTTTGGCTATTGACAACAAAAAAACAAACTTTGGGAAGGTAAGCGTCGTTTACCTATAAGAAATGTTGCTGAATTAAACAGTTCGTCAGTTCTCAAGTTAATGCTTCTCTATAAAATATTGTAGACGGGTGTAACGAAAACTTGGCAATGTTTCATTTTATGATTTACTAATTAGCATTTCAAAAATATTACTTGTCAGTTTTTAATCAGTCACTTTATTTAATTCGTTTACGCCTTTTGCATTCCATGTTTTTTTAAGCAGAATCACGTCAACCTCTTAATTTTCTAATATGTGGAAAGATTTAATTTAAGTTACAGCTGTTAGCAGTAAGCAGAGTATTGATTAATTCACAACCCCTTTTGTTAAATGCTACACCTTCTTGGTTCACGAAGATTCAGATGGTTGGGATTACATAAAAATTTAAAATCAAAGATCCGACTATATAAAGACAATTTATTCAAAAATAAACTTGACACTGTCCTCCAATGAGGATAGCCTAAAAGACTCAGTATACGTAACAGAAAGTTTCAGACAAAATAATGCAATTTATGTTTGTTAAAATAATAAGGAACAAGTTTTTAAATTATGTAGTGCACGTGGAAAACACTTGTAAGATAACAGTAAACAATAATTATACCAATTCCACATTCTAAAGTTCTATGTAGTTGGGAGCAAGTTTTATCATAGGTTTTTATTTTATAATTTACTAATTTTAATTTCAAAAGTAATACTGACTACGTTTTAATCCGTTACTTTTAATAGTTTCTTTTACGCCTTTTGCATTTATATAATTTTTAAAGCAGAACTACGTCAATTTTATAATTTTTGAATATGTGAAAAGATTTAAAAATCTGTTTATTTAATACGTGCAGTACAGGCCAGGATACCTTCACTGGTATTTCCTACATAACAATCTTGAGACTCATATTTCTAAAGTTTTTGCAAATTAAATTACATCAGGCTATACAGTAGGGCAGGAAGGGCGCTCACTTTTAATAGGAAGCAAAACTGTCAATGTTTTGACCTTTAATTTGACGATTTACACTTTTTAACTTCGCACCAATCACCTGCCAGAATTCGAAAATTTAAAATTTCCGCAACCCTTATGCTTATTGTCACAGAGAAAGATAAAATAATAAATTTTTATTTTCAAAATTGTCCGAGTTTTAAACTCTGTGTAACAAAATCTACAGAGAAAATAGTAAAGGGCAACAAACGAATTATTTTAATTTTTTTAATTCAATTTTTCCAACAAATTTTTATTTTTTAGTCTTTCAGTTTGATTTAGTAATGAACTTGGCCTAAATGCTACATAGTTACTGTGCCCATGCTAAAGCCAATGTGTCCATGAAAGTGATATGTGGGGATGGCTAATTTTGTGAATAAACTGACCTAAAAAGTGGGCCTCAAATGTAATAATTTTTTTCATTCTTTTTGAAAAAAATGAAAATTTTCCAATTTTTAAAAAATCCTGAATCTATTTTTTGGAAAACTGCCTAAGAATAAGAAAAAAAACGAAAGTCAAAATCAGGTGAGAACTGCACAAGTTACAGTGCGAAAAAATGTTAAAGTTTGAATTTCTAAAACTTTGGCGGGCTACTGTGACCAATCAACGCAAAATGCAATCCAGTCACTTTGGATTCCCAATATTTAAAAGCTGCCTGATTTTTGTTGACATGACTTATTTAAATTGGCTCGTACGATGTAAAACCATTCCCTTGTGAGAATTTTTTTGCACATAAATTATTAAAAGAGAAGTAAAATGACAACTTCTTTAGTGTAGGTTGGCTAAGTAAAAAGAAACAGGTACTTGAAAATAATAAAAAATGAACCCGATCATTTTAGCCTTTTCTCACATTACCACTATAAAAAAAATCATTTTTTTCCAACATGGGTTTTTAGCCACTTGCTATTATGATATAAGTCACAGTATTTTCACCTGTACAGAAACAACTAAAACTAAAATTTGTTACCTGGTATTCTCTCTTTTTTAATAGCAGTAGGTGAACACAAGGAATCAACTACATGTTGTTTACACCTTGGTGCATTTCTAAGCTGCAGATTGTCATAGTAATTACGTTTTTGGTAGTTTTGCTAATTCAAAACTCCGAAAACTCCCGCTCGTCAAAAGTCCTAAACCTTCCAATGCTCCTTCCCTCCCAAAGCTCCCAAACTCCATAGGAGTTTTGAATTGGCTATATTTTGAACAAAGTATTTATTTTTTTATTTTTAAAAGCTACAGAAATTTGAGGTTTATTTTTTTTCAAATTTTACACTCACTTTGTGGCTTCTGAAATTAAATTGTACGGTTAGGTTAGGTTAACGTAACCTAACTTTACCTTACCTAACCTAACCTAACCAAATTTACAAAATTTTCAAAATTTTCAAAATTTTTTAAATTTTCAAATTTTCAACATTTTTAAGAAGCTTGCCAAGATTTTTTTGTTTGGATATTTGAAATCCAATATTTCTAGGCTGCATTTTTTGACGCTTTAATTTTAAATGAAAGTTGTTAAAAATAATTTTAGGATCCACCAAAAAATTTTAAAACTGATTTTTGTTAGATTGGCGGTTTTGCAACTTATTCTCAACCGATTTTGTCTTCATTTTAGTATATTGGTCGTTTAATTCGATTAATAAACTTGGCTTTTCAAGCCTGCTAGAATCTTGCGATATAATTGGCCCACTTTGTATATGTTGTTCACGCATTGGTGCCTTTTGAAGCTACAGATTGTCATAATAATGACGTCTTCGGTAGTTTTGATAATTCAAAACTCCCAAAATTCCTAGCGTAAAAACTCCTAGGGTTTTAAAACCCCCTAGGGAGTTTTTAGAGGGAACGCTTCCAAAACTCCTGCTCGTCAATCGTCCTAAAACTCCCATTGCTCCCTCCCTCGCAAAGCTCCTAAACTCACTAAGAGTTTTGAATTGGCCATATCTTGGTTTGATTATGTTCGAAAAACAACAAAGTATTTCCTTTTTGAATTTTTAAAAGCTACAGAACTTTTAGAAAATTATGTTTTTTCAAATTTTACACTCACTTTGTGGATTCTAAAATTGAAATGTATGTCATTATTATTTACTCAAGTATTCAGTTTTGTCATGCTTGTGGCTTGGCTTTAGTTGTAAAATAATATTATTTTGTATTGCATTTTAACACAGATTAAGAGTTGAGACAATAGGTGGAGTTTATTAGGACAAAAACGGTGCGTAATGATGCATACGAAATATTTCCTAAAAAATTTCTTTGAGGTTTCTTTATTGAAAATGAATGATTTTAAAATCAAAGCAAACACAAAAGCCTGATTTTATTTCTAATTTATTATTTATAGGCAGGAACTGCTCAATTTTTTAGTCAATTGCATAAAACGGACAGCAGTGAAAGCTTGGTACAAGGTTTCTTGTACAAGGTTAGTCATTTGATTCTGTAAAATATAATTAACTAATCTGAAATTCGTTACAACCAAGTGTAGGAAATGTTGTATAATGTATTTCTATTAGGAGGTGCATGTATTGTTTCTGAGGCTAATTAGGATGAAAGGAAGTAGATATCACATACTGTACTTTTTAGGGAGTAGATATTACATTTTGCACATTGATGTTGAAGAAACTGCGTTTGCCGACGATGTGCAGATTGTACCTATTTTCGCAAATTTATTTGTGCTACTGAACACTCGGTATTATCCTAATTTTATTTTATTGTTTTTATCACAAAAACTAATGCATTTTCCAGATAATAGCTTTTCAATTTTTTTTTCTGAATTTCACTAGACTCAATGATCTAACGATAAGTTCAATAATATTGTGACTTTGACATATTGCTTACAAAGCTGAATTTTAAAATAAACCTGAGTTTTTAAAAACTAAAATAATTTTAGAAAGTTCATTAGTTACATTCGATTCGATAATACTCACCATGGGCCAGCTATGTAGATTACTTCATGTCTTGGATTTTCCTTGTCCTTGCCCGCAATCATGTAAACCAAAATTAATAGTTTCAAACAATTATTGTAGTTTTAAAAGTTTTAATTGTATGATTTCAAATTTTTTTTAATTTTGTCATCTATGGGTTACTTTGTAATAATAAAATTTAAATAATAATGTGTTTTAACATGCTTGATCTAAGTACATTTGCAAAATATATTGCATACAGCTAGGATCTTTTGAATTTAATCATATTTGCAATTTTAGATAAAAAAAGACCATTCAGCAGGACGAAATACTTACCCTACTCAAACATACATCTGCAAAACAACACTAATCATGGTCACTGAAACCTCAATGGAAACTCAAAAAATAAATGAGGATTTTCAAAAGAAGCTGTGTGAGAAATTCACATTATCCTTCGTAAAGAGTGCCAATGAAGCAGCAAAAACGTTTCCGGAAATGAGCAACAAAGATCACCTTATTGGTTTCGCAGCATTCACACTTGGCGCTGGAGCCGGAACAGCAATAGAAATTGGGGTCCTTGGAGCATTCAAAGGAGAATTTGCAAAACCGTTAGCGAATCTTACTAAAGGTGTAACAGATGCCATGTTTAGTGAGTTGAATAAAGCTAAATACGATGACCGTAAAATCAAAATAAAAGAAGAAATTCAAAAAGCAAATATGAGCGGAGCAATTGAGTTCAATGACCTTTTTAGAATGTTCTTCACCAGATTGGCCGTAGACGTGTTTTTCCACTTTGAGCAAATCATCGCAGAATGGTGCAAAGATCAAAATCCTCAACGAGAGGAATTAACAATGTTTGAGGAGTTTGGTAAATTTGCAGGAAATGCTTGCTATAAAAGTTGTAAAGGCTCAGCTGAGGAAACAGATCAAACAATTTTTGAGAAATTTACCAGTAGCAGTAGCAAGTGGTACAAAGATTTAGTAAAAGGAGCAAAGGCGTTGTTACATTCTAAAGGCGAAGTTGAAGAGGCAGCGCGTAGGATATTTACTAAATCAATTCCTGCATATTGGCAAAGCAAAGACCTAAGTAGACATCTTGTAGTTGTCCAGAGATCTAAATACAAGAAACAAAAAGAAAAATCCAAACTTCGGCCTCCTTTTAAGTTTGAAGAGGACAATTTAGAAAATCTTACTTTGAAATGTGAAACTGAAGTGGTGAGGCAACCACCGCATTACAAAAGAATTTGCCCTGAAGAGCACAAAGAAATGGAAACCTATTTATTTGAAGTGATTCGACACGATAAAACGATCGATTCTATTGAACATCTTAAGCAACACACAGCAGCTACTGTCCAGCTGGCGGTGGAGAACATTAACGAGCATACACGTAACGAGATCAGTAAATTGACATCAAGTTCAAAAGCATCGCCCTTGTGCCTTGTAAAAGAACCTTGTCCAAATTTCACAGGGCGGCTCAACAATTTGCAAGAAATTCATGACGCATTACAAACAAAACCCAATTCTAGAGATTCGCCATCCCTTGTCATTTTAACGGGCGCAGCAGGTATGGGCAAGACTCAAACGGCAAGAAAATACGCCGATAAACATTATAAAAGTGTTTACTCTGTCATAATCTGCATCAACGCGGAAACATTAGACAGTTTGAGAAGATCCTTCATAGAAGCTGCAGTTGCCACCTTTCATTGCAAATACGAGCCAAAAGATTACCTAACTGAAGACCAAGTAGAGTCTCTCGCGAACACTGTGCACATTAAACTTTCCGAAGACTACAACAAGCAAAAAGTCCTTATTATTTTTGACAACGCCATTCAAATGAGCAGCACAAGCAGTGAACAAGGGATCATCAAATTTTTACCCAACAAAAAATACGATGCACATTTTCACGTGCTTGTGACTTCTCAGAATCAAGATTGGAATAAGCTACACACTCTCGTAAAAATGGACAAACTAGATGACACTGACGCAATTGCGCTTTTAGAAAGCAGCTTTAAGCAGAACTTGGCAGACCATAAGATAGGACCTAAACTTAGGACTGAGTTTAGGAATCTGCAAATTAGCGTGGACGGCTATCCTCTTGGCATCTCTGTTGCCACTGCGGATATTCTAGATGGACTTCGACGAGATACAATTTCACAAGACGATTTGACAACCAAAATTCAGGAGTACGTAGCAGTTGTTAGAAAATCAAATGAACATCTCAACTTCGAGTCTGAATCAGATGAGTATGGTAAGATAATGACTCACGTTTTGAACTTGGCGATTTCCCGCATCAAAAAGAAACATGCAGCGGGAAACGTTGGAGAAAAAGCAATACAACTTTTGCACATGATGTCGTACCTTTCACCTGACGGTATTGATGAAGCAAACTGCTTCGCTCTATTCTACGCCCAAGAATCAAAATTGTTCGGTAAGAATGACGAAAAACTCAAAACGATACGCAATGAGCTCAAAAAGTGCGTTCAGATTCTAAAGAACATGAGCCTTGTAACACTTGAAGCAAGCACAAATCGTAACAGTGGGCGATCAATTCAACTGCACCGATTAGTTCAAAAAATTACCCGCAAAATATTTAAAGAAAATGTGGACGCCTTAAACAGCTGGTTTAAACCTTTATATTTCGTTGTGAATGATCCTCCCACGCATGCATCTCATGTTCTGCAAAACATCTGCTCCACTTTCCAAAACAATATTCCATTAGTGGCACTTGCATCTGCGCATTCTGTATTTCCAAATTATGGATATACAAACCTGCCAATAGAATTACATGAGAGAATTAAAGAATTGTTAGAAGCTGAGCAACTAGACACACTTCAGCAAGATCTTAAGAAGTTTGTGTATCACCTTGTGTGCCTGAGAGAGAAGAACGTAACGTACAACGTTAACGACGAATATAAAGGGCACGTGACAAAAGTTGTAGAAATTATGAAAGCCCACGTAGGTGATTTGTGGGTGCAATACATTGGAATCCATGCATTTGAAACTTTTGCCTATCATAAACGTCTGTTTACTCAGGTAAGTAAACACTGTATCTAATTTGATCCTAAATTAAAATTCAAAATTTTAGTAATGTGATCTTGAGGTTCTGGGCTATAAATTCAATAATATTGAGTTTTTCTGTATGTATAAAAAGGTTGCATTCTGTAGTAGTTTTCATTTATTGCAGCTTTGGTTTTACAGTCGTTTCCATAAATTTTACAATGCTAATTGGAATACACGTTTTTTAAATTCTGCCTTACCTTATTTCCGATACAAAAAAAGTCAATCTTCAATTATTTTTTGCCTGCCTGAATTCAATTGCAGTTTTTATTTCTCTTGATTTTCTGAGCTTACAATTAATTTAAATTCATATTGTACGAACACGTCAAGGTAAAATGCGACACGGGTCTGTTATTGATCACACGTCAACTGATGCTGTTTAGCAGTTGGCAGTTTTAACTTGTAAACAAAAGCAAAATAATACCGGCGGGACGTAGAGCCACACAAAAACATTGCAGGTGCCAACAGTGTGCTTATTTTAATGGCGTCGTTTAAAGAAAATTATTTGAATTTGTTATTTCAAGTGTGCCTTGTTTAATTGAAAATAAAAAATAAATGTTGTTTGGGCTTGTTTAAAAACCAAATCACGCGCTTTACAAGAAACTTGTTTTGTGTCTTTAAGGGTGAGGAGAATAGTTTTTCAGACTGGATGGAGCTATTCGCTGACACACAGTACCAACCGTACACAGGCTACATGGAGCAGATGTATAATAAAGCTCTGTTTCTCATTTTTGAGGTTATTGAATCATGTTATGAAAGTGAAGGCAAACTAAGCCGTGCTGAAGCTTATATTAAATTCTATAAAGGAAAAAAGCACTCAGTGGATACAAGATGGGATTGTAAGAGGTTTTTTTGGGACAAAATGGTGAGTAATTTTTTACTTGTTACACATGTACATCACATGGCTCTTTTAAATTGCCATAATTGCAATAATGTTTTTTTAAACAGGGAGAACTTGCGAATGACTTCAAGCTTCTTTTGTATCGAGGTATGCAATTCCCTATTAAGATAAACCACACGCATGCCAATTCATAGCCTTAAAAACAACAGTCTAGTTAGGTTTAAAATTTTATAAGCAAATTAATCACGCATCTTTTCAGGGCGTTTACAAGCTAAGCAGCAGTGAAAAAGTTTAAAATAATTGCTTCGGCATTAGATCTTTACAACGTTTGGGATTTATTCAGAAGTGCCAGTAAATTAATTTTCATTCAATCAGCCTGCTTAAACCAAACTGTTGACTTTTACAGTCAGAACAACTTAATTGTAAAAGTCCTTTAAGCTGCATAAGGAACTGTGCAGTGTGTTGTGACAAAAATACAAACTGTATTATCTGCACTTGTAAAGTTGAATACGCCACATCTTTAACAATAAATTAATTTCAAATTGTCATTGTGTTGTGTTTAAAAAAAGCCACTAACTATTTCAATTTTTACGATTTTAACTTTGTTTAAACTGCACAAATTTTCATCTGGATAAAAATTTTAGTTCACTGAAAAACAAAATATACTTAGAACGTCAAGTTTTTTTTGAAAAGAATCATTACAATTTAATGATGTATTACTGATTAATGTATGCAAAGCATTTTGCACTTTATTGAGTTAGTTAACATATTTTGCCCCTTTAGTATTAATCATTGTTGTCGCTACCAATTATTGAGTACATTTATTCATTCAGTTAGACTTTTGCGAAATTGATTTTATAAAACGAATAGACTCACGCAATGAATCTTCGACGTAAAGCAATGGACTGCGTTACCAATCTCAATAAACAATGACTTGTTTCTTATCACATAATATTTGGTAGGCGAAAAAAAAGGAACTGGCGAATATTTTAACTTTTCTGCCTGAGCTCACGCGGATTTTACTGCATGATCGTTATCGTTAAATTCCAAAATTAGGTTTTTGCATGCTGAAAATCAGTTTAAGTTTTTGTACACATGTATTTGCGGTTTAGGGGATGACATCACAAGACAGGGCAACGTTTTTCGGGCTGCTGTCGACATTTTCACAAAAATACTTAAAGGTGTGGACACTGATTGTTCCTTTGAGTGGATTTGCTGTAAGTTTGTCCTTAACTGTTGCGTAGCCTGATTGCAAGTGTTAAAAAGTTAAGCAAAACAATAATTGTAAAATATTTTATAATTATTAACGCAAATAAATTTGTTTCCAATCTAGCCGAAGTAATAAAAATTTCACACGTAGCGGAAATTGCGCGAATGTTTCGGAGCTCTCAGCCATTCATGGATGCCTTTCTTCAGGGTTGCATCAGCTCAGTAAATATTGTAAATGTGTTTAAGCTCCTCTTCGTGAATTATTTGATTGAAGCTGTCGATGTAAATAGAGCGTTAGCGGATTCCTATTTGTTGTTAGCAAAAGAGAACCTACCCAGGCGCTGAGTTGTTTATTCAAAATCGCCAGTGTAATGCAAATTAAGATTTGCGATTTAACTTCTTTTTAAGCGCGTTTAACACAACAAAGAGACGATCCTGTTCACACTTAACAGCCCCTTGTAGGCATTGGTCCAGTTATATGTCATGTCTTGTTTTTTTTTGCTTTAAATAAATCGAGATATGTTCAATACAAGCTTAATAGCAATTATTTTTGTTAAAAGTTGAAAACGAGAGACACGGACTCCTTTCGCGAAGATCTTCTGGCAGCAGCAGCGACTTTAATGGCACTGTTTGAAGAAGCATCAGATGAAGATATAGATTTGTATGTGTCGACGCATGAGCAGATAAAAACAGTTTCACTATCAATACTAGACACACTGCAAGGAAAGAGAGACTATCGATACAAATACGAAAAAGGATTCACCTTTGTATCATGTGGTGTAAGTCAACTGCTAAATTGATAATTTATGCAGAAGCATAGTGCAGATTTTGCCTGACTTCATTTATGTCCTGCTTATATAGCGTTCTGTTGAACTCCCAATTTACCGTGTCGAGAGTTTCATGAGCAAGCACGGGAAGAAAGATGTGTGGTTCGTCAAAGTTGCTCTCGCGGGTCTGGCTCCTGCGCGGTTTCTTTTAGAGGTAACAGATGACACGGTCATTTAATTTGAACTTAATTATTTGTTTAAATTATAAAGCCTCTAAAATAATGTGAAACACTTTTAAAAGCCACAAATTGCAATGTTTACAAATATATTTTTTACTTTTAGCATCCCGCTGTTCCTTTCTCAGCTTCGGATTTTTTACTGAGAAACCAGGAAAGCCAACGAAGAACCCAACAATTGAGTTTCTTGAGACAATTCGGAAAACGAACAAAACTCTGACAAGAAAGAGAACTAAACAATTCTGGCACCATTACGAACAAATTTTGTTGTTGTCAGAAACGTTTACTAGTATTTCAATGAGCTTTACATTGAAAAAATAGATAATATTTCTTGCAAGAAGGTAAACGAAATTAATTGAGCTTTGCAAACAATCATAAAACATAAAAAACAGGGTACAATTTTTTATGTCTTAATAAGTAATCAAGTTTGGTGCCTTAGAAGGGTATGGTGATTAAGATATGTATACAATTATTAACTTGCGGATGTGCGGGGAAATTCAGATGCCAATTAGTTTTTTTAAATGCCTAATTAATTTAAGGTGAAAGGAATTGTATTCCTGATTCCAAGGTTTCATTTTTCAAGTTAAAAAACAGAATCATTGTTTAATTTTATTTAAAAAATGGATACTTTAGAAAAAATAAGAAGTATTTACAGATTTACATATTTGTGAGTTAAAATTGATTACGACAGAAAAAGTAAAAAATGTTCTATTTAAACGTTCTTTGAAAGGGCTAAATATTACGTTTCATCAGAAATAAAAATGCAATTTATTAAACTAAATAAAAACTGAATCACTAATAACTGCGCACGAAAAATTGCAATGTCATCAATTTAATGTTTGCGGTACTTGCGATAAACCTAATACTCCTAAATAATGCGTACAGAATAAAAGTGATTTTTCTTAAGGTACTAATTGTAGATACTAAATTTTGCAAATGAAAATGAATGCACCATTTATTAGTTCACAGATGCTGATAGTACATTTCAAATGGCAATTGTGTAAATATGAAATTTTCTCTTTAATGTGGCATGCGTCACGTCACTTAATTCATTCGGTAAATATTTAATTTTGCGATTTAATGATGCACGTATCATAATCAACTAACTAGGGTTAAATTTACTAAATTAAAATGTCATTGTTGCCATGTAATTAGCTTAGCAGTTCCTAAAGTTTCAATAAAAATGCCAACTAATTGTCATTTTGCTTTACTTTAAACCATGAATTTATTTCTACACCCAGGTTTTCCTTAAATGTATACTAGGGCACATCTCGTTTAATAAAATAGAAGTATTTGCATTGTTAGTTGACAGTGAACTGCAGAAGAAAGTAGCAGAATAAAATGCACAAATAAAAATGCAAATACAATAAAATTATAATATAATGCCAAGACCTTTTTTGTAAATCCAGTGCAGGGCTAACAGCGAATAAACAAATGTACAGAGATAGTTTCTACTTTTGCACTGTCACTGCCGAACTGTACAAAGAAATTATGACGCCTAGAAAAACATTCTGCACTTGAAGATGTCCGGGGGTGATCCATTGATGACGCTGGCAACACTATTCTTTTTATCGGTGTCCCACTTGATTTCACTTTACTGTATTATTCCAATATTGTATACAATACTGAATTTTAGAAAACTTAGCATCAATACCTTAGCTACATAAAATTAATTTTTCTTACCCTTCCAATTTCAGTCGCGTCCTTTGTGAACAACTCCCCTTGAGTGCGATTGTTAACACATACGATTTACACTAGATTTGACGATTGCCACCACAATTATGCATTCTCCATGTCGCCCATAACAATTGTTTTAAACGTGTACGATAAAAATTTGAATGCGCATTGTACTTATAAATACAGATGTATGTAACGACTAATGTTTTAGGCACAATAAGCAGATTCATGATGCATTTACTTCCAGTGTTATATGCGGTCAAAGTATTAACAGAAAATAATCAAAACATACTCAAGAATAAAAATAGATGCAGTGCAGTACTTAAGTTTCTCTCATTTAGTACAGCCACACGTCTAAGATGTACATACAATAACACACTGGAGATCGTACTAAAAGAGAGAAAGAAAACTCTATTAAGTCACTGTTGCACAATTGCAATAGCTATACAGCTCATTATACATATCATCAGTTTCCTAATTAAGACGAATAAATTTGGTAATATTATTGGTAAGTTTATACAACTATAATTTAATATATAGATCGTGATTATACATCTGAATGGATCCTCTCAGGGCGAACTGTAAAATGTCGTCCAGGACTGTCTGTAATATTCTAAAAGATTCAGCTCATGCCTTGAAAAAAAATGTTATCGTGCCACGTGCACCTAAATACAAACCAACCACTCCCACCCTATGCAGACCCCATGCAACAGGGACTGTGTTCCTAATTAAAAGCAATAAATTCAAGGCAATCAAATCATAGTTCCTTACTCAATTTTGTTCACAAGAAAATATACAGCATAACTCAAATTTAGGAAACAGACGTGTGTTTGTCGTTCCCTTTGGTCTCTTAGAAAATAAATCGGCTGTTGAAATATCCTAGCGTAACTCTTCAGGTAGGTATGTAAGGCTTTACGTTATTTACCTAATATTCGACGCATCAATTACATTGCGAATCACCTGAGTTAGCTTTAAGACCTACGAACTTTTTTTTCTATTTGGAGTTAAAACAGAGTCAATTATCGCGTGTCATCTGAATATCGTCTTCGTTTAAGATGCTGCTCGATGAAAAAGCTGAAGCAATATTTTTATTCAGTCCATAAATAGAACAAAGTTTATGTGTATGTAGTTACTTGTAACTATAGCTTCCTACACTTTCATTCCTACTAGGCAGACGAGTATATTTTTTGCATGCTATCTAATTACAATAAGTAAGTAGCTCGTTTCTGGAGATGCAAAATGTACAGACTTGGATCGTCCATAAATAAAGTCACGGTTGGGGCCAAGTTGTCTACTTGGAAGTTGATGACATCCCATGTTAAAACTTGTAATTCACGTAGTCGTTCAGCTGATGGCAAAGGGGACATTGGGTCCTTGAAATATGAATATTTACGTGACTATTCATGGCCAACCCCTGACATTAAAGATGTGGGAGACGCTCGAAGCAAAATTCTCGAAGAGGAGATAAAGAGAAAAGAGAACACACAATACTTTAAATTATCGCCGTACACCAAAACAACACATTGTCAGCAAAGACGCCAAAGACTCGAAATGGCCTACATCCAAGTTAATCTACGATTGAAATAATCCAACCCGAAAAAACACTAAATTAGAACTAAACGCTATAAGTGGTTTTTATAAATGCAAAATAGACTATTACTAATTTAATCAAGAGCGTAAAACAATCCATTCTTACGCTTTAGGAATTATTTTATTCATATCTTCGCTCAAGTAGGTGGTTCGTTTTAATTTTATGAAAATTAAAATGGTAGTAACTGCGGTTTCTCAATTCAAGCAAGAAATAAAATGAGCTGTGTCAAAAAAAATGAATTAAGGGGGATGCATAAAAAGCTTATTTATTAAAAACTTTTAAAACATCCAAAATTTTCTAATACAATGTTTTTCAAAAAGGGTTAAGTACTTTTTAAAATGCTCCATTTAAATAACTTAAGTAGCAGAATAATGTTTGTAGATAATGCATTTTTATCTTAGGTAAGAACGAATTTGGGTGGTTTCAACTCTTAGCAGACGGTAGTTCCTACTGGGTACACCTAAAAACCCATCTGATCCCAACTGAACCCAACTGATCTGATTTGCCAAAATAGCCCCAAAATCGTAAGTTCAGTTCGACGAGATCTGTTTTCAGCTTTTTCTTACTAAAAACCCAACTGCCGAACTGATGCGCATTATTTTGCTCACGTTCTGTGGCAATTGCTTTTACAATACCGAACTGAACCCAACTGAAACCCAACTGAAACCCAACTGAAACCCAACTGAATCCCAACTGAAACCCAACTGAAACCCGACACTGAAACCCAACTGAATCCCAACTGAAACCCAACTGAAACCCGACACTGAAACCCAACTGGAACCCAACTGAAACCCAACTGATACTTTACAGTGTAGCTTGCAGTTCAGTTTAGTCAGGTCTGTATTGTAAGGTTACGCTCATGCAACTAAAGAACATCTGAAGTGTCGATCGATAACTTTAAAACTTCAGTGAATAATATTATGACCGCTTGACCGCTAGTCGTTGATATCTTCCTGTTTTACAAAGTGGTGTTAGTAAAGAAAAAGTAAATAGTTATTGTGTGATTATAATATTAGTCAGTAATACGTTTAAGATGTACGTTAACATTGTTTTCTGATCAGTCGTTGTAGCAATAAAAATATAAAAAATAAAATACAGATTTATTAGAAGCTAGTTGAATTACTTCGTGTCCTAATCGTTAGTTTTATAATGGTTTTTATGTAAATTGAGCTATTTGCGAAAGCGAAATTCATATTCAGGGGCCCACGTGCATACGTTTATTTAAGGTTGAAATATGAACGATGATTCAACGTTGCTACAAGAAACGTGTAAATGAAAACGTTGAATACCCGTGTAAATACATGGTATAAAACACGTCTAATCACCCGGACATTTACACGGCGTATACACCACTTTAGACCCAAAAATACACGCCTTTTCAACGTAGATTACCCCTATTTGCAACGTTGAAAAAACGGCGAATTAACGTTGATGTGCTACTTGGGGTTGGGACGACCTAAACGGCGGCAACTACTGCACAAACCCTCAATTTAGCAATAGGTTTCAGAGGTTTCACAGGTTCTATAGGTAAAAATTCGACTTTAAAAATATTACAAACATGCTTTTTTAGAAATTGGGTTCGCATATAATAATTTCCTGTATTTAAAACAAAAATTAAATGCTCACTTATAGTTGATTTCAATAATTTTCTAATTTAAGTTTTTCCAATACGAAAGACTTGAAGGCATAAGTGACGTTTATTGTTGCGCGATTTTAAAATAGGCAGATAATTCTTGCTGACTTTAGTATGAGCTATTGGCTTCCTACATGTAAACACTCCACATTTAATTTGATTAGGCAAGCATGCTTATCAAAAATCTCAATGACATTGTTAGTATTTACATTATTTAACATAAAAAAATTACTACACTGTGATTTTTAATTATATGGTGTATACATTGTAAATACGAGCACATGTAATTAATTATATCCTCCTAATCAAGTTCAATGTTAGTTGCTGGGTGCGTCTGATGTTGACGTGGTTGCTGCTGAAGTCCGCACATATATAATGGTGATTTTTCGGAGGGGCGCGAGCATTTAAAGTGACAACAAGTACTTTCCAGAGCTTAAACACTTTAAAAATTAAAAACCATATTCCATGGAAACGAAAATAGTTACAACTCTCAAACAAACATTAACATATTCCAAAAATTATACTCTATAAGCATCAGATCAAAGATTATAGTGTCAGCAACTAGTTTGTGAAATTTGATCTAAACAACGAACGTGTTAATTCTCAATTTCTGCCTCGCGAGAAAAGAAGAACACTTAACAAAACCTGAAACACAAAATTGGCCCTTCACTCCACTCTACTCCACTTATAACACGTGCAACCAGCTGATTGTGTTAGATATAAATACCTCCAATAGTGGAACCAAAAGCAGACACGTTGTAGGTTTTATTACATTAAACTATATTAAACCACATTAAAACACATTAAAACCTCTAAATGCCTAAAGAAAAGAATGGATCTGGATCAGGATCCAGCTCGAACTCAAATTTGGACCCACTTACTACAATAATAAAAAGACTAGATATACTAGATACCATGGAAGAAAAGATCGACAAATTGGAAACCATGGAAAAAAAGATGGAAACAATGGGAAAAAAGATCGACAAACTGGACAGTTACTTGAAAGCTACAGTGTCAAAAGCAGTAAGCGATGCATTGACCAAAATTAACTCAAAGTTAAAGGAATTTGACAGCCGGACACGAAGAGTGGAATCTTGACTCAGTGCTTTAGACAAAAACCTCGGAGCTGATAAGTCATTCATTCTGATACATAGAGCAAAAGACGATGACGACCCTCTTGAACTGGCAATAAAAGTGATAACAAATATATTGTAAATCAGAAATGTCATGGTACTTCCCGCAAAAAGACTAAGAAGTAAAACTAATGCCGAGGAGGAGGAGAAAAAACAATCACCACTACTGGTGCAGCTCCCGAGTGAAAGTACAGCAATTGACGTGGTAATGCAAAGCAAAAAGCTCATGAAAACGCAGTACAAAATTAGCGAAAACATTACAGTCAAAGAACAGGAGGGAAAAAAAGAAATGTTAAAAGAAATCAAAATACTCAGGGATGATGAAAAAGTAAAAATTAAAGCTTTCAACAAGTGCGAAGTCGACGGGGTGATTTTCGTTTTTGAGGGAAAGAAACTCAAGAAACAGGAAGAATAAAACAACAACCCTCCACAAGAATTGAAATTTATCAAACAATACTAACACACAATCTAGTCTTATCTATTCCTTTAATTAAAACAACATAACATCCATAAACCTTAAAACTGTTACTTCTCTTTCGAGCTAAACCGACAATTACCTGTAACAGCAAGAAACACCTAAAGAGAAATCTTGAACACTGCGTATTGTATGTAATTTAAAAGAGCTAAAATCCCTAGATCACTTTTACTTGTACATAACCTCAACGAAAATCAAACAACTGGAACTGGAACTAACCCGCAGCTGACATAAACTTTAAATATACTACAGTCAAGTGTAATACTACGGTTTCCGGAGCTCAAAACTTCCAAAACATCAAACAATTTACCATGGAGACATAACTTAAACGATAATCAAATAACTGGATATGGATCTAACCTGCAGCCTAAATAAACATCTAACCATTAATCTAACAATTAATATACAACTATATAACCTTTGTACTATTTGTACCAATTTATAATTATTCTAAATTTAATAATTCTATTGTATTAAATATATAATTCTCAAAAATAATCTCTGTTAAACCAAATATATAATATCAAAAATAATTTATTGTAAAACTTTTGATAACTTTGTGTAATTGGTGATATGCCCTTAGGCACAATAAAGATAATCAATCAATCAATCAATCATAATGGTGATTTTTGTGTGTCGAAGACTAGCTACTGACAGGAAAAGACATGCTTCAATTACATGTTGCCAACACAAACTCCCTTTTACAGCAAAGTTGTGATTGTGCAACTAATACAATACAGTCCTTTGTACAGTAGTTTATATTTAATTCATCATGTTAAGGACACAGGGGTCGTTCACATACTTGTTTAGAAAACACAGTGTAGGCGATGCTTGCATTGCTCTATCACTCAAAACACCTGTATACTATCCTTCGGTCTAGAAAACTGTGGACTAAAAAAACTTGTAAGTCGTTTAGATTTGTTTCCAGACGTAATTCATGTACCGCCCCTCAATATTATGCAAGAAAATGAATCCTCCTTTCGTTGGACGAGATCTGTGCGAAAAGTAGTTATTTTAATAACATGACTATTTACAAAAAAATAGCTTTAAAACTTTTGTCTTTAGCATGACATGTCATCATTACATAACCGATCGTACCGACGACATCATTTATGAACCATCTTTCTTGCTAAAGTTAAAATCGAAGAACCAAATGGGGTCAAAGCAAAGTCAGTTCTACATAATTGTGTAGCCACCCTTATATAAGCATGTGTAAAAACAGCGTGTACTATAAATATAATAAATATCAGCACAAAAAATTAACTTTTTTTTCCATGCACGTTCAGTGATATGTAGCAGAGATCATCTATAAATGACGTCATGGGTAGGATCAATAAGTCTACGTTGATATTGTTGACATTCAATGTTAAAGATAGTCATTTGCACGATAGTAATTCTCGTGATTAGGACAGGAGGTCTCATATGTACAGCTCTAGAAATCAAAATTTTTTTATGACACTATTTATAGATGACCCCTTAGTTCTTAGTTGGTGTTCGAAATTGACTAGCTTTAGAACACTTGACAGTTTAATCTGGATCTGGATCGTTTCGTAATAAAAGTGTAAATAAATAGTAGTTCAGTTTTAATTCAATAAATTAATAAATCACTCGTTCCTCAATCAAAAACAATATAAATCAGCGTAGTTTTTATTAACGTAGCACACACATAAAAAATATCGGAGCAATCTTTTTATGTTCGTTCGATCTGAACTCTCAAAATAAGTCTGATTATAAAAAATTAATAATAATCATCATCATCGTAGTAGTAGAAGTAATTTGACCGTTGCCGTAACCGTAGCTGTAACTGTAGTAGTAATAATTGTTGACATCTTCGTGGCTGTCGTTGTTGTTAGTTATTAATTATTACTAACTATAATTAATTATAATGATGACGACAGTCATGGGTATTTTGATTACGAAATCTCCAACATTTACTCCACCCACAGTAATCAACATCACTCAGTCTTCTTCCATCGTCTTGTCAATGTCCAGTACACACACCCTTGACAGTGGTCGCCTGTAGATTCCAGAACTAGTAGTCACGTAAACTACTTGCACGATCCCGTCTTTTCCAGGAAAAACCTTAGAAATAAATCCCAATAGCAAGAAATTCCTAGAACTGTTAGGATCCACTAGAACAACGACTTCCCCAATCTTAAGGAATTCAGTCTTTTGAAGCCACTTTGTCCGTTGTAGTTATGTAGGTAAGAACTTTTTAAACCATCTAGTCCAAAAAGTATCAATCAATTTTTGAGTAGTCTTCCAAGCATCTTTGAAACGAAAACCTTTAGAAAAATCGCTTGAAGAAAGAACTATATTGGAATTAATAATCAAAAAATCGTTAGGACATATCGAATTGAGATCTGATGGATTCGAAGAAACGCAGGTCAAAGGCCTGCTATTGACAATATGCTTTATTTCAGTAAGCACTGTTCGAAGTAATTTAAATTTTGTAGTCTTTTCTTTCAAAATCGCATTCAATGCCGTTTTCACTGATCGAATTAGCGGTTCCCATGCCCCACCAAAATAAGGAGCTAATGGAGGATTAAAAATCTAGTTGATGCTGTCTTCAGATAAACCTTGTTGTAGTTGATTTTGATCAAAGTTTTTCAGAGCAATTCGTAACTGGCGATCCGCCTTTCTTAAGTTTGTCCCATTATCTGAGATCAAGCTTGTAGGGAGTCCACGTCGAAAAACGAATCTCCGAATGGCATTAATTGTCGAATCAGTAGTTAAATTGTCAGCTATCTCAAGATGTATAGCTCGTATCGTTAAGCACGTGAAAATCACACCATATTTTTTTACTTTTTTGCCTTCAGACAAAACATTTAAGGGACCAAAGGAATCAAGACCCACATGATTAAAGACTTTTACTTGTCGGGTAACTCTAAAGTTGGGCAATTGAACCATTAAAGGTACACGAGGTTCGCACTTCCTCTTTCTGCACTGTAGACAAAATTGACATAGTTTTCTAATCAAACATCTGGCACTTAATATCCAGTATTTCTGTCTAAGTTCGTTCAATATTGTTTCTTGGCCTTAATGACCTAACTTCTGATAATAATACATAATTAGTAGATAAATAAATCGGTGTTTGGAATCTAAGATGTACGGACTCTTGACGTCCTCTAAAACATCAGAATTATTAATTCTTCCATTTATACGAAGTAAACCTTCATCATCTAAAATCGGAGACAGTTCGAATAATTTACTCTTCGCTGAAATTAATCTTGAATCTTGAATTAACTGGATCTCTTCATAAAAATATTCTTCTTGGCACTTGTGAAGCCACCATAATTCTGCTGCCTTGAATTCAGCTGCGAAAATATCTGATGAAAAATCTTCTTTAATCTTGCGCAGTTTGTTGAAAAGTATCTTGATAGATCTTAAAAACCATGCAGTAGCACGAATCAATTTAATCCAGGAACTGAAGTTGTCAATGTTGGGAGCTGGACGTAGATTTCGAGGATTAATAACTCCAACAAATTCATTTCGCATATCAGAATTATTAAACTCTAAACTTTGCTCATTTTCAGTTGGCCAATATTCTTCTGACTTTAATAAAAATGGAGGACCTTGAAACCAACGACTTGTACTTTCTAAATCACATTTACCAACGTCTCTTGTTGCATCATCTGCAACGTTTAAATCAGTAGGAATCTATCGCCAATCATTAGTATCAGAAAGTTCTTGAATCTCACCAATTCGATAGGCCACAAAAGTCTTAAAACGTCTGGATTCTAATCTTATCTAACTAACAACAGTTTTTGAATCGCTCCAGAAATAAGTCTTCTCAATCTGTACATTATGTTCTTTCGTAATTGTTGAAGCTAATCTGCTAGCCTTAACTGCTGCTTGTAATTCGAGCCTTGGTATGGACATTGGTTTTAAAGAAGCGACTCTAACTTTCCCAGAAATAATTGCTAGTAAAATTCCAACATCTGTAATTATTCGAAAATACGCGACACTAGCATAAGGTTTTTAATGGCATCACAAAATACGTGTAATTGAATCGAAGGTGATCTTGAAAAGTAATCGTGATAACATCGAGGAATTCTAATCTCCGTGATCTTTTGAAGATCCGATAACCATGCTTTTCATCTTAAAAACAATTCAGCTGAAATTTCAGTATCCCAATCAATCTCAGAAGCCCAAATATCTTGAAGTAAAATTCTAGCTCTCACCACAAAAAATGCAAGAAACCCAAGAGAATCATAGATTGACATCACTGATTTTAAAACATCTCGTTTGGTTAGAACTTTTGACCCATCTTTGACTTCTGTTGATACCTGTCAATATTTATAGGAGAAAACGTTCAACGTTTAAGACCTGTGAACGACTTATTGAGAATTTGGTTTTAAAACGGTGTGATGTGTGATGTGTGTGTAGACAGTTTTTGTGTAGCATTAGCGCATTTGATTTAGTTTCGACAACAAAAAGTGGTAGTCCCTTTTAGAATTTATTTAATGGCTATTTTGCGTGACTGTACAGAAGTGGTCAACTCATGATAACCAGTTTGTTTGTATTATTTGTTAGTACAGTAAGTATGTCCGCAAGTGTAAACTATAATTATTGATATACAGCATATTAAGCAGTGTAATAAGGTATTATAGGAAAGCGAGGGGCGAAGATGTGAAGATAGAGAAGTAGAACAGGCACAAGCACAGGAACAACGTAAAGGGAGTTCATACTGGTGGATGGCAGAGAAGCGCACAAAAAGTATATAGATGGTTAAGAAACAGCGAAAATGGCAAGCGAAAATGTAATATAGACAGAGTACAGAGCCAGAGAGAGCTCATTCGAATTTGTGAGATTGAAGAAGCTTGAGTCTTTTACAATAAAAGTACATAGATTTTGCCAGTAAGCCATTGTCTTCTACCCTCTCTATACATTATTTCGCAAATTGACTTTACCGTTCATCCAAGTTAGATCGAAGCCATTTTCAGGACCGTACTCTGTAGAAGGGATTAAAGAAGCTCTCGTCTGTCTTTGCAAAGAAAGAACGAAGTCTTCCACAACTCCTATATCAACCGCTGATTCTTTACCGGTGGGTCAAGTCTACAAAAATGTAAGTAATCTCCACTATTCACAATACAATAGACTATAAGGTATATCCGACAGGGACCTGACTTCCACTCCGCGCTCTGGGTAATAAAATAGGGATCTTGGACCTAGGACTTGGTCTAGCCAGACCACAGGACTTAGGAAAAGTCCAGTGGTTAGGCTGGGGCAAGTCGGGATTTGAGATACCCCGTATCAATGGTAGCAGTTGCTTTGGTTTCGATTCATAAATTTCAAGTAAAAAATTATACGAATAGCACAGCTAAAAGCGCTACATAAAAATTTTTTTTATATTTTCGACGGGATGTAGGACATTAAATAACTAAATATTATACTATGAAATTTTTTATACATTATCACGCTATAGACCTATTGAATATATATGAATGCTACATAGGCAATAGCAGCAAAGTCTATTAAAGGACGATCCGTGAAAATAATAATTATTAAGAAATCCACAACAGCTCTGAGTTAACAATTTCATAATTTTCAGAAAGTCACAGTAGCACAATTATAGCAATGTAGCACAGCTACAAGGCATTTTTTTTTCCTAAAAATAGAAATTGAGTAGTTAGTCCATACATACCAATAAAGAGGAAAAATTAACAATGAAATCAATAACTTGCAGTAGTAGGTAAAATATTAAAAAAAAACAATAAAGAGCTCAGCTAAAGACGCTACATAGGTATTTTTTTTTGGGAATGAGCAGTCCCTAAAAATGTAAGATACGGCTAGAATTATTTTACAAATTACGAGGCAAACGTCAAACCAGCACAGATACAAGAGAGACATAGGTATTTTTTAAATAAATAGATGATACAGTAAAAGGTAATATATTAAAATGGAAATTGTCATTATACAAATTATAAGATCTAGCACAGCAGCAAGCACTTCACAGGTATTTAAAAAAAAATATATATATAGATACAGCAAAGCATGTTGGAGATTTCAATTAATAATATGAAAGGATTTTATGGCAAAAGCTAAGCAATAGCACAGCTACAAACACTATATAACCATTTCAATTTTTTCAAAACTGAAATAATAATACCAAATAGTATAGAAATATACAGATATTAAAATTAAAATTGTTTCAAAATTACAGCGAATAGCACAGCAAAAAAGCTACATAAGCAATTAGTTAATTTATTAACTATTGATATAAAACGGCAAATCATGTAATCTGTTCAGGAGTCCGAAAATTAAAAATACCTATTATAGGTCTGAATTACTGTACAAGTAATTAAAAGTAAAAATTTTAAAACCTATTTAAAAAGTTATTACACAATACAGCGGCAAAAGATCCGGGGGAAGATTAAAAAATATAGCATAAATGGCCCATTGGGAATTTGGGGTAAATTGTTTTTAAATTTGAAACATTTCATTTAATATAATACGAATATATAGGGACTAGACATACAAGTAGGCACAAAAATTCACTAGTTATAGAATTAAAGTACTGCGAAAGGACAGGGTATTTAATTTAACCCATTACAAATAGAAAGCAAACGTCAATCAAGAAATAGAATCATACTGGACATCACATTTAAATAAACCAAATTAGGGGCATTTCTATATTATCAAGAGGCAGTCATAATAAGACCAGAAATAATTTAAAAAGCGTCGGTGAAAAGGTCAGGCCGATACAATAGCACACGATACAAATTACGAAGCTGACAGACCTGACAAAGAGAAAGTAGGACCACGGGGCAAGTGAAAAAGGCGTAGTACAATACACCAAGCGAAATTGAAAGAACATTGAGAAGAATTAAATTACTGTAAGCACAGGGGGAAACGGCTTAAGTATAGAGGAAGGGTAATCTCACAACAAAGTAGGCCACACACGAGGCAAAAGGCAAAGAAGGCCCGCAATAATTTTGCCATATAATCGATTGGAAAGATACAAGCACAAATCACAACACGAAAAAGCGGAAAATTTTACTCACTTAATACACAGAGCGCCACAGCTCACGCATAACAATGAGCAGTTACACTTGATGGCATGGTAGGGCACCCAACGCATGACGGGAACGAGGACTTTAAATTTTAATGAAAAGATATACAGAGCTACAAGTACAACGCAGGGGGAAATTAAGTTAGAGCATGAACCGGACACAGAATTAACACAGCAATCATTATATAATAATAATAATATAATCCACTGCGAGCAGAACTCACAATAGTAAGACATGAACACATATTAAATTACAGTAAGCACAGGATAAAACGGTGTACGCATAAGGAAAAGAAGTAACATCTCAGAGCAAAGTAGGACACGAGCAGAATGATACGCAGTAAGAACTGCAAAAAATTTTGACAAGAAAATAAGAAAATGGCAAAAGCATACAAATCACAGCGCAGGGGGAAACTGTAATGGAGCGACGACGGACGTTTATACTAGCAGTCCAAGTCAAGTTAGAGAAAATGAGCACACATATACCACAAATTGTATAGCATATTTTACGCATACATAGTACGGCACTATACATTTACCAGAGTGTAACTAGACTGAAGTGTGGAAATGTACGCAATGCGGGAGAAACCAGATGAATAGCATAGGAAAATTACAAGGGAAACAGAATCATTACACAGTACAGTGGGAAATGTAAAGATACGCAGGAGAATTAAAAGGAGTGCTACGGCACGCACAAGTTAGAAATTTTTTTTTTGACACGAGGAGAACCCAAGCATGAGCAAGGCAAATGGCAAACGATGAGAGGGTTTGCCATTGCCAGGAGCAACAGAGTTGATAATAAATCAGAAAACTTTTCAATGTAGAAATTAAAGAAGCAAAATGAATTCAGAGCCAGAGAAAGTCAGTTAGTACTAATATTTTTAGGGTCATTAATATAGAATAAAAAAGGGCTAAAGGAAATGCCGCACGAAAAAACCATATAACAATTTTATATGTATTAAACGAAAGAAAAATCTCGGTTTTTAAAATTTAATACAGATAATGAAGAAGAAATGACTTCGCACCAAGTAGGATTAAGGCTGAATATAAAGTAAAACTAGATATTTCAAAACGCCCATAGTGTATTCATTAAGCCAAGGCAAGATACATTTCAAACGCTAAGTAGTTACTATTAAAATACATTTTCAGAATCTCCAGTCGTCTTTCGATTTAAAAATAGGAATCATTTAGGATTCTTAGACGTAAATAATCAGGTATATTTGAGGTCAAGAGCCCACTCTAATTGCACATTGTAAACCAAACGCTTCTTCACTTTCCTTTATTTCTTATAATTATTCATTACAAATTTCAGGGGATTATAGTGTTTGGATTTTGACGATTATAAACTAATAGAGTTTAGATTTCTTTACCCAAAACCTATAGCCTCATTTCTGTTCAATTTTTTTTCCTTAGATGTGGTACAGCATTATTACAATACTATGAAGCCTGGCATCAGTAAGACCGGAGTCTCCCCAAACTCAGGACCAACTTATACACAGTTTGTTTAACAATTTGGAACCCAAACCTATTTCTCTCTTTTCATGTCAGGGTCTTTCACAAGGTATTCCGTACCGGATTCCACAGAATATACAGTGTGAATTAGTACACACCACTAAACCATCGACTTCAGTACAGGTATCACTGTGGTTACACAACACAGCGACGTATAAAATTCAGAGTTACGAATGTAGTGCGATAAAATCAACAGTAGAAAAGCAATATGGTGTTTTCTTTTCGTATTGGTCCCGCACTTTTGAGTCTACTGTGGAAATAACTCTTTAACAATGCCAAAAGATAGTCCAGTCGCATACAGATCCTTCTGGTGTTCCTTTACATCGTGTACGTAGACAATTTCATTCCACTAAATTAGCTCCTAAAGTAGATTACTCGTATGGCAGAACGGTTTCAACTAGTGTGACTAATTATTTCTTTTCTAGTGGATCCATAGCAGTTAATAATGAAGACCAAACTATTATCTCATCTTCAGCGCTTATTGAGGTTTGTAAATTTGCAGAAGGCAGTTGTAGAACTCAAAGTGGAGTCGTCATTTGGGTGATTAGCACGATCCCATCTTGTAGATTAAAGAAATATAGTTTCACTACGTGTCTACAAACAGATAACAGAATTTCGTGTCCGGCAGTGGAATTAAGCTTTCATCACGTTACAACTGGAATGCTTTGTGGGGTTTAAGTAGGAATGACAACACAGGGTTTTATATTATCAGCAGATGTCCCAGATCAGTAGTCAATTAGGATTGTTCCAACAGACACTCTGACAAAATTAACCACTCCTGCAATATCGAGTAGTAGAGAACGCAGAGAGTCACTGGCATTTAGCGGAGCGCACGAGGAGAGTAAGGCATCGACAACACCAGCCCCTACACGGTTGGTCACAAATCCAGTTATGGCTGGACGGTTTCAATTTTCATATCCAATTATTCGTGACAATTTTACTCCCCAAATTTCGATGTTACATCAAGAAGTCTGTTTGAACAACGCAAGACAGATGATAATGCTAAAAACATTAAGTCTATTAGGCGAATCATCGTTATTGGCAAGAGCTTTGTTCAATAATCCATTTTTTTGCGTCTCTTTCCGGAGATTTAGTTTTAGTAAATATGTGTGAAAAAATTAATAGATTTAGGTTGCTTTCCAATACTGAATATATAAAAGAATTCCCAGTGGAATATAGAACTCAAAACGACGAATTACAATTTGGATATATTACAGGGGTTAGTCATAAAATTGTAAAAATTCCTACGAGTGTTTCTTGTTCAAATATTCCACCTTTTTACTTTGATATAGGATCTACAGTAGTTTTATTGTCGAACAGGTCGGTCCCTATAGGTATACCTACGTTGCCCACGCCTGGATCAGGGATGACAAATTTACGGAATCTCCCAGATTTCACTTTTGCATCTCCAGATATACATAGTTTAACCGAGTCACATGACCAAGGTTCAATGCATGCTTTGCTCAGTTCAATGCAGAATAGAATTTACCTTAAGGATGTTATTAAACTGGAAATGGCGGGTAGGCCGCTAACGCAACCCATGGTAACAGTGGTTTCTAACTTAAGAGAAACTATTTTAAGTCCAGTCAGGAAATTATTTATAAAAATCTTTTTGTCCCTTTTTATCATTTTAAAATTCGCGCTGCTCGCCTTTTTGATTTACCGCTACCGACGGTTTATAATTAACTGCGGAATGCGGATATGCCGCAAAATTCCGCATAAAAAAATATTTGTTGTAGACGAGGAAGAAATTCCTCTAGCGGCTCCAACAGATATTTATGTGAAAATCACACAAGATCAAATCGACGAGGCCATTAAACGTTATTTCTCACTGAATCCTCCAGTTTACTCTTCTAAACCAGTTACTCCATTGTATCCCCAATTATTGCCAGCTTTAGTTAACACTGAGGTTCCACCATACACCTCTGCCTCCCCTTTATATTGATTTTGAAAATACATGTATTTAGAAAATTGCATGTAAAGCACATTAGAAGTAAAATTGTATTTAATTCCTCCAAACCACATACATAATCGTAAAATTTTTGTCTTTGATATTTGAATGTAAACGTTAATTACAGTTTATAAAATGAGTTTAATATAACTTTGTTCGGGGTATTACATTTCAATAAACCCTAAAAAGATGGTGAAATTATTTCATTTAGGTGATAATATTCGTGCTTGACATCGCTAAATGGAATCATTTCAAGGTCTTAGTAGTTTGGGTGCTAAATACATTTTGGCCTCAATAGAGTGAATGTTCTTCCCCACTTATAGATAAACATACCTTATAATAATACCGTTTGTTAAATGACAAGGTAGGACCCGTTCCAACGTTGCGCATTTTTTATTTATTGTGTGGCCAGATTACTGAAACTTGGTAAAACGTCCAAGCGGTACTGTTTGGAGTGTGACAAAAGCCCGAGGGCATTTTTCACACTTGGCTGACAAATCTGGCTAGGCAATAAAGCAAATGACGATCAATAATAATGAGAATATTGATTTCGTTTTAGCGCATAGTTCAGCATTGAACGTGCAAAAATATTAATTAGCAAATAATGCAAAGAGTGAAGGTTCTTACAATGTTTTTTGAAAAACATTTTAAGTAATTGGTAAAATTAATTTAAACATAATTATTTGGACTATTTCCTTAGTCCGGGGTACTGACATATGTAATCATTATCCACCAAAGTAATCAAATCACATAGGCAAAGATGTATTTAACTATCTAGAACACATATTAATTTCATGATTTGGATGCGATGTAAGATTGTTCCAGTTACATGCAGATTGATGGAGTGACAAAGCGGGTTCTGGATGCCTTGCATATGGTGTGTCTACCATTTACCGACGGTTAAGCTACGCTACTCTCCCGCCAGGGGGCGGTTGGCTGCTTCAAGCTCTCACTAAGGAGTGATTGGCCACAACGAGCTCTCTGTTTAGGTTGGTGGACGAAAGATGGGAACCATCTTATGAAAACACAAGTAAAAAACCAAAATTACAACACTTGACATTTGAATTGGGGTTGTTTTCTTCAAGCTCTCATTATTAAATGATTGGCCACAACTAGCTCCCTGTTCAGGTTGGTTCTCTACTCAAACCGGCTTTACAATTCATCCAGGTGACAAAGCATCAGCTAATCCAGTACAGCCATAGCAGAGTCACTACAGAATACAATATTGCATTTCATTACCAACCACATAAATCAAACTATTTGCGTTAATCATTGAATTGTTGATGTGTAAAGATGTAAATATATATACTTATGTGACAGATTATTGTGTTCAACCTATTAACAATCAGTACAAATATATTGTGTTCAACTAGTTTCGGGAAATACCCGTTGAGACTAGTATTTATAATGACATATGGTTACATGTATCTCATTCCTTACCATTATTAAAATTAGTTTATATTACATAGTGCTTTAGCACCAAGCAAAGCGTTGAATTGGTATCTACCAGGATGTTGTCTCCGAATTGCTCAAAGCAAAGGTTGCGTTTATATTGTGCCGCATTTAAACCGCCAGTTTAAATAAAAACATGAGCCGGAAATCTGATACGCAGCATATTAAGCAGTGTATCAAGGTATTATAGGAAAGCGAGAGGCGAAGATGTGGAGATAGAGAAGTAGAACAGGCACAAGCACAGGAACAACGTTAAGGGAGTTCATACTGGTGGATGGCAGAGAAGCGCACAAAAAGTATATAGATGGTTAAGAAACAGCAAAAATGGCAAGCGAAAATGTAATATAGACAGAGTACAGAGCCAGAGAGAGCTCATTCGAATTTGTGAGATTGAAGAAGCTTGAGTCTTTTACAATAAAAGTACATAGATTTTGCCAGTAAGCCATTGTCTTCTACCCTCTCTATACATTATTTCGCAAATTGACTTTACCGTTCATCCAAGTTAGATCGAAGCCATTTTCAGGACCGTACTCTGTAGAAGGGATTAAAGAAGCTCTCGTCTGTCTTTGCAAAGAAAGAACGAAGTCTTCCACAACTCCTATATCAACCGCTGATTCTCTACCGGTGGGTCAAGTCTACAAAAATGTAAGTAACCTCCACTATTCACAATACAATAGACTATAAGGTATATCCGACAGGGACCTGACTTCCACTCCGCGCTCTGGGTAATAAAATAGGGATCTTGGACCTAGGACTTGGTCTAGCCAGACCACAGGACTTAGGGAAAGTCCAGTGGTCAGGCTGGGGCAAGTCGGGATCTGAGATACCCCGTATCATTATTATGTCCGTAAATATTCTAATAGTAACGCAATATTACTGAGGAAAGCATTTCAATGTGTCGCGTAAATTAAAAATAATTAGAACTAAATTATTGGGTACTCAAAACATTGTGAAAAATATAAGTAACCTATTGGAATATGATCTTATTCTATGTTACAGTTGTGCATATCTCTTATGAAATAAAGACAGTATCTGTAAATATTCAAAATAAAGTCGATGGTAATGAAGTTGCCTTTGATTGATTGGGTAATTATGTGAAATATTTACAAATTGTTTGAAAATGTCAAATTCAGGAAGCCAGAAACCTGAAAAATCTGGCAACGATGACAATAATTGGCACATAATAGCGATTGAGGCAGAAAAGTTTGGCAGAAAGGAATAACAGGCAAAGGGATAATTGTGGGACACATGGACACGGGCGCCTTTGGAGTCCACGAGTCGCTGAAGAACAATTTCCGGGGGGAGTACGGGTGGTTTGACCCTTGCTTCATGAAACAAGAGCCTTACGACGACGAGGGACACGGAACTCATACACTTGGGACGGCCGTAGGTCAGGCGAAGAAGCTGGGGGTGGCTCCTGGAGCCACGTAGATGTCCTGCAAGGCCTGCAGAGAAGATGGAGAATGCCACGAGTCAGCTACCAAGACGTGTGCACAGTGGATGCTCTGCCCAACAAAAGCAGACGGGACGGATCCGGACTGTAGCAAGGCACCGCACATTGTGACTAACAGCTGGGGGGAAGAACAGCGTCCGGATGAGTCGGCTGCTCCGTTTCAATTAGCGTACGAGCAACTTATCGAATGTTGGAGATCAGCTGGGATCATCCCAGTATTTGTGATTGGGAATAGCGGATCTAAATGCAAAACGGCGTACTACCCGGGCCTATCAGATAAAGTGATTGCAGTAGGGAACGTAGAGCGAATATACAAGGACCCTAAAAATCGTGTCAATTTCACACTCGGAGCGTATATTGAATCCAGTCGGGGTCCTCCCTATTCAAGATATAAGCAACTCATTAAACCGGACGTGAGCGCTCCAGGAGAAAGTATACTTTCCAGTATTACGCCTGTATGGGAACAAAATAATAACACGGATGAGTACTATGTTACTACTGGAACGAGTATGGCTACTCCGCAGGTGGCTGGAACGATTGCCTTGATGCTTGAGAAAAACCCATCACTCCAGTTTGACGCCATTTGGAAAGCACTCACCCAGAGTTGCTCGCCTGTTCAAATCCCAAGCAATGTGGACCAATGCGGCAATATTCCTTTGGCCGTCTATCCAAACCATCACATGGGATACGGCATCATCAACTCATTCCAAGCAGTTTTTGGGAGCGGAACTAGTGAAGAGGAATGTTAAGAGACAACTTTTCAAGTCACTTTACTACTTTGGTTAAATTTGTTAACATTTCTGCAATGTGCGACGAAGGATGTACTTTTTTACAGTCTACATTTAAAGTTCAATATAATTCGTCTATTTGATTAATTTCAGTTCTATTGACTGAGTAATAATTACACTTCTGCTGAATTGCTGACCTTACGTTAGACATTTTCAGCTCCTGATATCCATTTAATTTTGTGGTTATTTTCTTTATTGAAAAAGTGAATTACCAAAGTATATAATTTATGATTAATTAATTACTGTGCAAACAATATTTAAGCAATAAAGGCCTATGACTGGTTGTTTGAAACAAGTTGACTGTTTTGGACTGAAATTTTTTAAATATTGTATTATAATTAGATTTAAGAGCTAGAAATAAATCCACTATGAATCTATTATTTATAGCATATATTTTTACAAACTGAAGTTAGCGACTGTTATCATTATTAAGTACATCATTTATTAGTTATTACTTGGATTAACACAGTAATAAGAAATTGATTATCATAAAACTGCGTTTATAATGATAGTTAAGAAATTTCAATGTTTCTAAAAGTAAAACTTCCTTTGTAACACTTAAAAACAATTGTATGCGCTACTTTAATTTAATTTTTGAGGCCCGAGCTGTTTTGTTTGATAATTTTTAATTTATTGATAGTCGAAAATAATTATGTTTGCATTAAACTTAACTACTTGTTCCTAGGCACATTTTTGCTAAATGGTTAGGAAAAGGCAGCATCAAAAGTTGTAGGGTAGGGTCGTCTAATTGTGATCGCTTTTTGAAAAACTTTTGGTTGTGCTATCCGTAAAACTTAGTAGAAACAATTTCGAAAGCAACGACCTTTGAAGTTTAACAAACATACAATTTTGAGTATTTCCTCTAAATTTCATAAAATTCTGATGGTTAATCTTTCATCTACAAGAGTTTAAAGAATTCACTCTTGGCTGAGTTGGAAGTTTGTTAAGTCCGGTAATTGTGATACGTCTGCGTCTAATTGTGATCGACTAATTTAATGGCAAAAGTAATATTTTTTAAACTCTTAAAACGTAGTGAATAAGCTTAATTTGTTGTATTAATTTAATTGTGAATGAATGGTCATTCCAATCGTCGTTTTTATTTTGCTGTATGCCCACCAAAGTTTATTGCGTTAATAGTATCAAACTAAATGTGTTAATAACTCTAAAACTCATATAACACGCTAAATTACGTGTATGAAAAAATTAGCGTTCAAAGTGTGACATTATAATACTTTTAACCTGCTTTTGCAGTTAAATATCCAATATTTACAGACAAATCAGCACAGTTCAGGTCAAAGTCAGTGTATTTTCCAATACTGCGGTTGCACGCTTAATAGCATTAGTATCACATTTACACGTCACACCGAAGCGACTTACGTTTTCCAAAATAATTTACCAAAAGAAAGACCAAATTATAATTCAATCTGAATTGAGCTTATCTTGTGCCTATTAACCATGGTTATCTCTCGCGTAGTTAGTATTATTGAGAATATTTTCGGAACAGTAATTAGAGAGGTTTGAATATAATGAAAACAAACTCTTCTCACTAATTAAATGGCAATCGTAGATGTTTTGTTTTTTTTCTTCAACAAGATATCCGAATTTCACGACGAAGATCAACTATTACACACTCATTGAGTCGTTGATTAAAGTAACAAAAAATTCGAGCATTGGCTGTCGTTCGTTAGGAGACGGTTTCATAGTATCACAATTACCTGATTATCACAATTAGACGACCTTACCCTATGTTTAATGTACACAACTAACCTAACCTAACTAAAAATATTTGCCTAACATTTTACTGCTTTTTAAAATGGTCCAGTTACACCAAGTTCCTTGGATTTTGCTACTTTCTACATTAACTCACACCTCACGCTCAGGTGCCGTCTTTTATCTTTAAATTACCTAATATTAAAATTAAATAAGCACCATTTTTGAAATTTTTCAAACATACTAAAATACCAAGGTTTTAAGGTAATTTCAATAAATCATTAAACACTTTGTCCACTATAGATGCGGAGGTTAAGAAAGACCTCAAAGTCAATATCGTATGGAGTTTATCGGCAGCAATATGCGTTCAACGGGGCGCGTTTGAGAAAAACAAGAAAACTCAGCCACCGCTTAAAGAAGGGGCTGCTTACAAATCTCAAGGAAAGCAACTTTGTGCACACATCACGAGGACCCATTGCGGTAAACCAACATTGTCTTTCGAATCTATTATGAAACGTTAATATTCAACGGAAATGTTTTGAATTTTGATTAAAACAAGCGTCGTGGTTATATTATTTACAGAACATTCAAATTGTAAAAGATTTCAATGCAAAACTAACCAAGGAAGTGAGGACGACAGCATAGGTGTCCAACGTACGTGAAATCTAATTAACTTTTTTTGTTGTTGTAATATTGTAACAGCTGCGTCGTTAGTAATGCTAACTATGCTTCCAATTCATTAGCTATAACTGTCAGCAAAGTAAAATCCTCCAGCAATTGCTGCAAAATAAAGTATTTAAAATTTTGCTTACATAATTATATTTTCAGCCTCAGTGTCATCACGTAAACAAAAGTCTTTTAAGACAAATACTGGACCCGGTCCCAGTACTGGCACTGGTCCGAATATAATCGTACGAATGAAAAGCCAGCAAAAATGTGAAGCTCTCACAGTCCCATGTAATACTGCGTCTGGTTGCGAAATTAGTACAAAAAATCGAGCATTTCAAGCAAAATCCGTTGCGGACTCCCTAAAAGCTCATGCTACCAAATCCCAAGCCCCTGTTCTGGATATTTTTAAATCAAGCAACTTAAGAAGTACGCAGTTCACCACGGAACAGCTGTGGATTACAAATGAAATCATCGTTAAAGGAGCGTCTCTTAGAGACGTCCAGAATTTGCTCAAGGGTAACAAGGAAGTGGAGGAAGTGCGGGCCGAGCGAATCTACAAAATTCCTGCAGGTATCGCAAAGTTTCCAGTTAAAGATAAAGACCACTTTCAAAATCTGAATTCAGAAAGCCAGAAAACCAAAAGATCAGAAGAAGAAGATGACAATTGGCACATAACGACGATTGAGGCAGACAAAGTGTGGCAAAAGGGAATTACAGGGAAAGGGATAATCATGGGACACATGGACACGGGCGCCCATGGAGGTCACGAGTCACTTAAGAACAATTTCCGGGGGGACTACGGCTGGTTTGACCCTTCTTCCATGAAACTAGAGCCATTTGACGACCAAGGGCACGGAACGCATACACTTGGGACGGCCGTGGGTCAGACGAAGAAGCTAGGGGTGGCTCCTGGAGCCACGTGGATGTCCTGCAAGGGCTGCGGAAAAGATAAAAAATGCCCCGAGTCCGCCACTAAGGCGTGTGCGCAGTGGATGCTCTGTCCAACAAAATGGGACGGGACGGATCCGGACTGTAGCAAGGCACCACACATAGTGACCAACAGTTGGGGGGAAAAGCCTCGTGCGGATAAGTCGGATGTACCTTTTCAAGAAGACTACGATCACCTTATTCAATGTTGGAGATCAGCTGGGATCATCCCCGTCTTTGCGATTGGGAATAGCGGATCTAAATGCGAAACGGCTTACTACCCGGGCGTGTCCGATAAAGTGATTGCAGTGGGGAACGTAGCACGAATACCCTCGCACGACAATAATCATGTCAATTACACACTGGAAGCGTATATATTTTCCAGTCGGGGTCCTCCGCATCCAAGATACAAGCAGCTCATTAAACCGGACGTGAGCGCTCCAGGAGCAAATATAATTTCAGGTGATTTAGACTATAATAATATAACGGATAGGTACTCGATCAGAAGTGGAACTAGTATGGCTGCCCCGCAAGTGGCTGGCACGATTGCCTTGATGCTTGAAAAAAACCCATCTCTTCAATTTGACGCCATTTGGGACGCACTCACCCGGAGTTGCTCGCCGGTTCAAATCCCAACCGATACGGATTTGGAACAATGCGGAAAAATTCCCTTGGCCGTCTATCCAAACCACCACATGGGATATGGCATCATTAATTCATACAAAGCAGTTTTTGGAACTGAAACTAGTAAAAAGGGATTTTAAGAGACATAGTTTCAAGTCACGTTACCTAAATTTGTCTAAACTTGTAATCATGTCACTAGTGTTAAAATGTTTTTTACTAGTTATTAGTGTGGGCATGTAATTGGAAAAGTTACGTATGATTTTTTTAACGTATTTAGTTCTTCGTACTGGATTTGCTGCTAATTTTCAAGAACGTTTTAGCCATCTTTTATTTGACTGGTCAAAGCCACAGCGACTAATAATGTCTTTTCTAATATAATTTTTATTGAGGTAGGGGTCGTCTATAAATAATGTTATCGAAATTACTGGATTTATAGGACCCATTTGCCACTAGCATAGCTTTTGGGTAAATGGCTATTTTTAACATGGGATGTCATCAGTATCCACACAGATCCTTTGACCCTACCAGCAGGGCCAGCGTGACGGGTGGTTCAGGTGGTCCAACGAACCAGAGCCGGGCTCCATAAGGTGCCGGGCTCAGGCTAATTAACAAAATACCAGTGCAAAAACGTATACAAATTACAAACAATGAGGGCCGTAACCAGGAGCTAGAACATGGCCGGGCTACATGTCGCGCCGGGCCTGTCCACGAGTGACATCATTTATGGACGATTATTTATTTGTCATTATTTACTAATGCGTTTTTAATTTTTGACGTTTTAGCCGGCGCTTTAAGAGACTTGATTTTAGCTGCTGATATCGATTTGATTTTTTATTAATTCCCTTAATTGCAAAAGTAAAGTGTTTAATGAAATTATTAAATTACAAAGTTTAATTTTATTCGACAAATTATTTTGCAAACAATATGTAAGCAATGGCCTACGATTTACGATATTATAAGATTTGAATTTATTGGGGCAGTTGAATGAATTTTAAGCATAAGGAAAGATTTTGATTATGTATTTATGTGCCTAATGCTGATGACGCAGGGCTGTGGTCACCCTCTTAATGTGAATTAATAGAAATACACTATATTGTTTCTGAGGTTCTTTTCTTTTATGCTAATATTTACAAATCAAAGGTTTTTGCGTTTGACTTACCACAAGAAAAGAGTCAATACAAGCTTTCCACGCCACAGTATGACATCGGATCCTATGGGGATAGAGTGTATTTCCAGTAAAACGTGAAACATACCATCGGATCTTATGGCAGGCATCCCATACTATTTTGATCTATAGAAAATAATCTGATAGGATGGAATCGGACCTAACTGTTACGATTACTAAACAAAAAGACATTTGACCTTGGTCATTGAATAACTGCATGTGGTTTATGATTAGTATGTGACGCTAATTTGTTTCACAAGGAGGAATTTCAAAAATATTTATTTTTAACGTTTTTCAAAATTCACATAAACGTAGCATATGATCCTAATAAAAGTATACAAAAACAATAAATTAGCTCAAAAAACTCATAAAATGTGAAAATCAGTTGAAAAAATTCATAATTTTAGCCGCCAAAGTACATTGAAAATTGAAAGAATTGTACAAGTACCCCTTATTTCACCAGATACTTAACAAAGCAGTTGTAGCGCAGTGGAATATTGTATTGAGTAAAGCAGCCAGGTGCCCGGGTTCCAAGTTGGAATCCAAGATTGGGCGGAAATTTTTTTAAATTTTGTGATAGCCAATAGGACCCTATAGGAGGCCGTAGGAATAGCGTCATCGGAAATTTCCCACATTCCTATGTATTTCTTCTATAGTATTAATCTATATTGAAATCTATAAAACAGTTTTGCGTAAGTTTTCATTGTCAGTTGGTTTTCTGCTCATGTTAATCACCCACAACAATGATACTAACACAATCCTATATTTTTTGTAAAGAATTAAAACAAGCCACTCTTTTGTCTATAGCTAAAAATAAAATAATGTAACGTGCTATCCACAAAACCAAATTATTATCTTGTTTTCAATAGTATGAAAAATAAAAATGTTAAAAATGCCTATGAAACACATTGAGTGCATTACGCAAACGTTTATGTCGAACAGTCTTCATTTTTAAAAAGCTTGTAGATCGATGAGTATGAGCCATTTAAAATGTCATATTATGTAGTATCCTACGAATTTATTGCATTTAGTGTCATATGCCATTACATAATTTGAATTGTGTTTTAAACTAGATGTGGCCTACTTTGATTCTTTACGAACGATAAATAGTTGCGTAGGAGTCACTTATAGATATTCTAACATAATAAAACTGCATGTACCAGTTACAAAGTATGAAGTTTGAAGTTTGTTTTATTTCAGTGTCAAATCATTCAGTACAATGTATTGATTTCAAAAGACGGACACTATATTATACACTAAATAAAATAAAATAAGGAACTATAACGATAGTATTAATAGTACAATAATCGATTAATTTGAGTGGTTGCAACCAATAAAACCAAATAGCAGCTAATACATATAACGGTGGTCTGTGCCTACTATTTATAAAGTAGTCATTCAGTCTCGCTGTAAAATCATCACACAGTTCACCATCCTCAATTTTTACAGCATCAGGTACATCATTCCAAATATTAATAGCACGGTAAACAAATGAGCTTTTGTATGAATTTGATTTAAATTTAAGAGGATAGTCAAGCAAATACAAATGTATGTAATTGTAATGTATTGTATGTAATTATCCCCCCTCCCAATGGGCCACACTCGTTTTAGTATCGTATCCCAACCGTTGTATAACGATTATTATCGTTATCGTATGTCCCAATCGTAGTTAAAACGGAAAACAAAAACAAATTAATTAAACTCGCTGTTTTAAAACGTTTTGCAGTAAAATTTGATCCGTATTAGTTGTACGCTGGTAAATATTAAACTAAAACTTGCATTATTTTTTTTAATCACATAGAATTACACCTGTTGAAGTTTTTTGATGTTGGATGCTATGTGGTTTCGACTATTTGAAAGTGTTTACTAACGACCTGAAACTTTACTCAAAATTATTGAATTCTACCAAACAATTGATATAAAACTTGTACGAAAGCTAAAGTTTTAATTACAAATATTGAAAATGCTTCGCCCACTTGGATTCAAAAAAGGAGAAAATTAATTTACAAATTTTTGAAATCTAAAAAATATTCCATTAGCATTATTTGTGAAAGCGCTAAATGTTCTATTCACATGTTTTTCAAATTTAAATATTGCTCCTCTGATTTAATTTCAAACAGGTCAAAATGTTGTATTCAAAATTTTTTGAAATGGGCAAAATATTTACACATGTAATTACAACATAGAATAGGTGCATAAAATTTTATCAGCCAGTTTTTCGTAAGTTGCAAATGTTTTGAAATCTGCACTTTAAAAGTGAAAATTTAATAATTATTATTATATTTAAATGTTTTTTATTATACAAAATCTTCTGTTTACGTAAATTTTTAAAAATTCCATATGCTGTTGCTTGCAAGTTTTGAAATTTTTGATTTGCATTTTTTTGAAAGTAATTACCAAACATTATAATAAAATATTTTTGCAATTTTCATGTTGGAAATACATATATGCAAAAGAGTTCATTTTTTCTCAAATTGCCAAAATTTTCTACTAACGTGTTTGCTATACAAGTTTTATTGCCTTCGTTTTTTTAAAGCTACAAGATGCCTTTCTCACGTGTTTGTGAAAATTCCAATATGTTGTTTTTATTTACAAGTTTTAAAAATGCACACAATAATTTGTTTCAGAAAATTGTGAAATGTTCTACTTACGTGTTTTAAAAATGTTTAAAACTTTAACTTAAGTGTCTATTTATTAAAAAGTGCAAAATGATATGATTTCTGGTTTTTTTCAAGTTTAAAGAATATCAATTATATTTTTTATTAAATAAGTAAAAAATAGTTTTTCGTCCAGTTTTTGTTAAAGCGCGAAATATAATACAGGGTTTTAGGGTTAGCTGTTTGTAGATTTATGTCGGTTTCAGTTCGAACGTTTAAAATAATTTATATTTTGAAACTTGGCCCGTTTAATTTATAATTCTTTTCTAACAAAGATTTTTATTTATTAGACAGCATGCGTTTTTATAAAATCCAAGTACTTCCGATATAAAGACAATTGTCATGGCCTTCTCCACCATTTTTGTCTAATTGGATTGTGAGTGGCCGTCCTGAGTCTGTATGGCAAACACTTTGCAACTTAAAAAATAGGAAAAAAGCAAAACGTACAGCACAGCTACTGTAATAGAAATGCAGCGATAATAATTTCTACTTCCCTTGTACGTTATTGTTTCTAATAATGAATCTTTGATTTTAATAATGGATTGTAGTTCAAACTAACAATGCGTTTTCCAGCCTTGGATTCGTATTTTCTATTGAATATGTACTTACTTATAGCAAATTACATTATGACAAGCACATATTGCGTGTATTGAGTCAGCGGTGCGTTACAGTGACAAGGGGAGGGCAGGGTTTTAGCAGCACATGTTTTTGCATTACCCAACAAAAAAGGTATGCATTTAAAATTTCTAGTTTGTATTAATGTTAGTTATTAATGTAAAATAGATAACTTTACCGTGCTCCAGAAGCCAAAAACTGGCAGTTGACAAATTCAACAGTCAAAAATGTAACAAGTTTATTTTTTACAATAAAATGATTTAAAATTCTATTACATAATTAATTTATAGTTTTAAAATTTGAAAATGATACCTGTCGGACGCTATAAATGAGGAAAATCCAAGAAACTAATTGCCGCTAGTAACCGCTGCCTTGTGGATATTCTGCTCCAAGAACCTATTAATGAGCTTAATTAATTGTCCACCCTAAACTGAAGATAAATTATTTCGTAGAATTACTAAAATTTGAATCCGCTGATGAGGTAGTAGTCCAGCGACTACTAACTATACTTTCAAAAGCTGTGAATGTTGCACATATGACAATTTGATGAGGAAATATTTCTTTTCTAAATGAACCCACGAAAGGAAAACAACGTCTGCAATATCTACCACTTTTTAAATGCTTAAAGAATAAATTATAATGCGTAACAATTATTAAATGGATAGTTAATAATGGTAAACCTGCCCAGAATGAGTGGAAACGTATCTACACAAGTTAAATAATATATTCTGCTAAATTGTTTAAACTCTGCGGTTGCTAGCATTATTCATTAGGTAATTTTTGAAACGCTCCTGAAATGTAATATGCATGCCCAGTTGTATTCGGTCCTGTTTGTTGTGTCTGTAATCTGTTTAGGAAATAGTTACAATAATGCAAGAGGGATACTTAAAATGATGATATTTAAATAACGCCATTTATAGGCAACCCCTTACTGTCTGTAACTCACATACGTATTTACACAGTATGTTGTTAAAATATGTTGGAACAATTTTTATAGTTGTTTCATGGGCTTTTTGAAGTATGGTATTTGGTTTAAATGACGCTTTTTACACTCGGCCCCTTACTATTGTAAGTATATGTAAATATTAGGTTCGCAAACACACATATTTTCCATTTCTCAATATTTGTCTAGTGTTTCACAGTTCTCAAATATCTACACTGATTTACACTATATCAATATGATAATATTATGTTTACTTTCTCCTGTAAATATTATATCTGTTTCATGTTGATTGTCTACTCTTCTACTTTCCCGGAGAGTACACACACTCTTTCTCCTACTTTTTTCATGTATAATTCCCATGTATAACTTTCCCTTTGAATACCTGACCCATCCTTTCGATCATCACTAATCAAGCGTTCGTCTCCGAGAGAACACCTTCTCTGAGCTAGTCTCAATTCCTCACCTTTTTACTTTACCTGACCAGTGTCTTGTATCAGACTGGTTACTCTCTTTCCTTTTACTATTCTTAACATTCGACGTTCCCAAATTATAATAAAACTTTCTTCAATTGGCTCACTACACTCCGTTCGTTCGCCAATTTATTACATCTCTGCAACTCTCATTGTTTCCGCGTTTACTCTACGCTTATATTCCACAGTCTCTAGTCAGTATAGTTGGCCGTCTCATCCCGCCTATACCAGTGTAAGACACGGAGCCGGTGACCGGTAGGACCGATCGCACTGACCGAAGCTCCGGTCAGTAAAATCGAAAACATAGCAGGCACGCGCGGGCTCATTTTTTTTTCTCGAAGCTAATCGATGCTCAAAAATCAAAAAAAGCTCAAAACGTCTTTAGAGTCCTGAAATTTGATATCTGTAGTGGGGTATTTGAGCCCAAAAGTGTAAGAGTGATCGATATGTCGTAAATGTTGTTTTGGACTCATACTGTCATAAAAAAAATATCAGAGGTACTGTGTAATGTAAAAGTATGATGAAATATATTGTATTATTGTATACGATAGTAATAATATATGAATCACACTGATCACACACTGACACCGACACCGTAGCGGGCACTATTCTGACACGGGATATAAGATAAAAGTAATAGTCAGCGGTACGAGTGAGTGATGATTACTAGTAATAATAGTAATAGTAATATTAGTTTAATATTAGTTAATTAATTAATTAATATACTGATACCTATACCCTGTGTTATGGTGTGGCAGACTGTGTCAGGTGTCGGTGTCAGTGGTGTCACAGTGAATTAAGTATAAGTTTTCTGGCTGATGGCTACTGTGCTACAGTAGTAATGTATGTACTGTATCTTTATATATAGATGAAGTTAGGTGGATTTATTATGGGCTTGAGCATAAAATTTGTAATTTTAACTATATTCTCTTGAATTTAATTACTAGAAAATTCAAATAACTGTTTTTGGCATGCCTGTTCACGGCTACCGACCGGAACAGCAAAATATATCGCAAGAGCCGTTTCGGTCGGTAGCCGATTGAAAAACCGTCGGTTTTCCACCGTCGGCTTTTCGCTTTGTTTCTACATTGAAGGGATCCTCCACAAATGACGTCAAGCGTCGTTTCAATAGTTGAAGGGGCCGTTCATAAATTACGTCAAGGGTTGTTGCAAAAATAAAGGGGCCGTCCATAAATGACTTCAAGGGTCGTTGCCAAAATTGATGGGGTCGTCCATAAATGACGTCAAGGGTCGTTGCAAAAATTAAGGGACCGTCCATAAATTACGTCAAGGATTGTTTCAAAAATTAAAGAGGTCATCCATAAATTACGTCAGAGGTTGTTCCAAAAATTAAAGGGGTCATCTATAAATGACGGCAGAGGTTGTTGCAAAAATTAAAGGGGCCGTCTATTTAAGACGTCAAGGGTCGTTGCAAAAATTAAAGGGGTCGTTCATAAATGACGTCATAGATAGTTGCAAAAGTAATTGGTGTCTTCCATGAATGACGTCTATGGTCGTTCTAAACATTGAAGAGGTTATGCCCAACTGAGGTCTGTGGACCTTTTTAATGTTTAAGACGACCATAGATGTCAATTATGAACGACTCCTTTAATTCTTGCAACGATACTTGACGTCATGTATAGACGATCCCTTTAATGTCTTTAAAAGTCGTCACAGGTCAGAAGGCAAAGTTAATTTGGGGAGTGATGACATTACATGTTAGATATAAAAATTTTCAAAAAAGTTAACCTATTGAGAGGGTCCTAAAATGAAGATTTGTCGATGACGTTATGTTACGATGATCCCAATCGTACTCAGGTTTGAATGCTTAACCTCTTAACCATGAGGAATGAGTAAAGAGTAAATGTCTCGTCAATTTTGAAAGCGAATAATATACGAATACTATGTGGTACCTTGGCTTGTACTACATAGTATTCGTATAATTATTATTCGCTTTCAAAATTGACGAGACATTTACTCTTTACTTATTCCTCATTGTTAGCTCTCGTCTTGCGCCTTACCTATACACTAACCTCTTAACCATCATTAATATAACAATATGTAAGAAGGGGAAAAAGATTTGTTTGACCGAGAGATGACTTTCGTCAAAATGTGGACGTTAGTCTTGAGTTGATTTCCTCTAAAGTTGGACGCTCGGCTGAAGTGGACCTTGGGTCATGGTCCACTTTAGCCGACGGTCCACTCCACCCCATTTTTATATCTGCACGCGAATGCACTGAGAAAAAGGATTGGAATGGAGTAGACCATCGGCTTAGGTGGACCGTGATCCACGGTCCACTTCAGCCGAGCGTCCACCTTTAGATAAAATCCACTCAAGACTAACGTCCACAATTAGACGAAAGTCTACTCTCGGTCAAACTAATCTTTTGCCCCGTATAACACATGTGATTGGGGGTATGCACACTTGAGCTCGGGGTCGTAAATCCCGGTGCACCTTAACGTCCACCCAAACTGGACGTCCTTCTGTGTAAATAAGGAGAAGAGGCTAATTTATTCAGATGCGCGTTGAAGACGTGGTTGATAGGTGATTGGTAGTGTTGTAAGCGTTCCAAGTAGGTGAATGTGATCGGTTGGGCTGGCTGGAAAGGTGATTTGAGGGTTGCTGCAATTAGAATGAGGAATGAGGTGGCTGAGACCCAGTTTGAGGTCTGGGACTAGGTGAGCTGACAGCCGACTTGGGGCCTAGGACCAGGACTTGGAGCTAGGACCAGGTTGGAGAGCCGAACTGGGGTATGGGACCAGAGCTAGGAGCTGGGACCAGGACTCGGGTCTGGGACCAGGTGAACCGAGATGGGCCTGGGACCACGTGAGCTGAGGTTGGGTCTGAGACCAGGTGCCGAGATGGGCCTGGGACCAGGTGAGCTGAGGTTGGGTCTGGGACCAGGTGCCGAGAAGGGGCCTGGGACCAGGTGAGCTTGAGGTGGGTCCAGAGCTTGAGCTCGAGATGGGACCAGAGCTTGAGCTTGAGATGAGACCAGAGCTTGAGCTTGAGATAGGACCAGAAATTGAGCTTGGGATGGGACCAGAGCTTGAGCTTGAGATGGGACCAGAGCTTGAGTTCGAGATGGGACCAGAGCGCTGAGATCAAAGCTTGAGCTGAGATCAGAGACCGAGGGTGAGCTGATCTGGACAGGCTATAAGAGCTTGAGACCGACCGACCGAGTGAGCTTGAGACCGACCGACCGAGTGAGCTTGAGACCGACCGACCAAGTGACCTTGAAACCGATCGACCGAGTGCGCTTGAGATCGACCGACCGAGTGAGCTTGAGACCGACCGACCGAGTGCGCTTGAGACCGACCGACCGAGTGAGATTGAGACCGACCGACCGAGTGAGCTTGATACCGACCGATCGAGTGCGATTGAGACCGACCGACCGAGTGAGCTTAAGACCGACCGATCAAGTGAGCTTAAGACCAATCGACTAAGTGCGCTTGAGATCGACATACCAAGTGAGATTGAGACCGACCGACTGAGTGAGCTTGAGACCGACCGACCGAGTGCGATTGAGACCGACCGAGGATGAGCTGATCTGGACGGGCTATGTGAGCTGAGACCGACCGAGGATGAGCTGATCTGGACGGGCTATGTGAGCTGAGACCGACCGAGGATGAGCTGATCTGGACGGGCTATGTGAGCTACGCTTGAGAGCACAAGGCGGCTGCTCGAGAGAGCAAGGAGAGTGCTTTGGAGCACAAGGCAAGTGCTTAGGAGCACAAGGCGGCTGTGAGTATAGAGCGAGGAGAGTGCTTTGGAGCACAACGCAAGTGCTTAGGAGCACAAGGCGGCTGTGAGTCTAGAGCGAGGAGAGTGCTTTGGAGCACAAGGCAAGTGCTTGGGAGCACAAGGTGGCTGCTCGAGAGAGCGAGGAGAGTGCTTTGGAGCACAAGGCAAGTGCTTGGGAGCACAAGGCGGCTGTGAGTCTAGACCTGTCCAACGTCTTAGGACCGGGGCAATGAGGAGCAGTGATGGTCCTGTCCTGGGCTAAGGCAGGTGCTCTGGAGTGCAGATTGGACGTGATCGATGTCTGGGAACCGAGGAAACGAGCAACAATGATGATGACGATACCTTCGTTCCTGCTGCTCTGGCTCTGTTCCTGGGGTGCGTTGAGATTCGTGCAATGCCCGGGTGACCGTCTTTTCTGTCTTCTTCGAGTTTTTGAGGGTAGCGGAGGTCTCAAGGATGATGAAAACCGCCCAAAGAGAGATGACCACGGATGCAAATGCTTGATTACACGTAAATAGCGTGAAAACAGCACTAGCAGGGTCTATGGAAGATTATGGTATGAAGCACATGAGAATCTGAATTGTGATGCAACTAATGGTTATGTGGTAGAGATTAAGGTGTGGCAGCTCAATTTCGAATAAAATGCCGGTGTTTTGATACTTGATTGTGTTTTGGTATTAAGTACCAATTCAGTCTTTTTAATTAATCACTAAAACACTTAATTACACCGAATAACAAATAAATTAACGTTAAATTTGTAAACTACTACGAAGACTTTGAAATATATAATTTTGAAGTAATTTTGGAGGAACAGAACTTCAGAGCACAAAGCAGGGAGATGGTCACACTAGGACAGTTGGAGTCAGACTTGAGAGCGGACACGTCCGTACTCTAGGAAAGTTGGTTGGTCTCTGGGAGCAGTGCCAAAAGGGACTGACTACTACTGCTCCCTTTTCTTTGTTTGAGCCAATGCTGAGGCATCGGCTCCTTCTACTACTTGAAGCTCTCAGACCTATACAAAAGTGGAGGTTTGAGAGCAACTTAAGTAAAGTCGTTAAGTACTCTGGGTTTAAGAGCAACCCAAACCCAAATGCTCTGACGTCATGGAAAATTTCTGACCATGCTGTACAGTCACTACTGAACAACATGCGTTGTATTTTATGAAAAATGGAGATAGTCAGATTTGCGTTTAGTCCAAAATAGAGATAGTCAGATTTGCTTTTTGTGCTGAATGGAGATAGTCAGTTTTGCTTTTAGTCCAAAATGGAAATAGTCATATTTGCTTTTGGTGCTGAATGGAGATAGTCAGTTTTGCTTTTAGCGCAATATAGATATAGTCATATTTGCTTTTAGGGCTGAATGGAGATAGCCAGATTTGATTCTTTGCCGACGATATTCCACTCAGCAATGCTCTAGCATTACAATATGTGTACAAGTATGCCAACATATTTCACGGGATGCACGGGTTCAAAAATATGATTCGGTGCCTACCGCGGTAAATCGGCTACCGTGGATATCCACGGCCAGCCGCGTCTGCAAGAAACTTTCAATCGGCTACCTATCAGCCGTTGAACAGGCATGGTTTTTGGTGAAACTAAGCCCAAGCGGGATAAAAATTGCAATAATTAAATGTCGATAAATGCGAGTCTTGGTGTGTGTACACACTAGATGTAAGCTGTAATGCGTAAATACCACGCCACTTATACCAATACTAGTGGCTGTACCTGTGCTGTGCTGTGACTATTAGCTACCAGAAATACTAAAAACAAAACCAGACACAGACTACTAGCCAGCAGTCAACAGGTTCTCAATTAAAATGTTGCGCGAACACGTCAGTGATGAATGCACGTGATTTTTGTGCTGCGAATGAGCTTAGAGCCTGAGCTAATTAACTTATTAGCATTTACTTATAGCATTGCCGCAGGTAATGTTTTTTGATAAACACCATATGTTTTGGAGGTTAAATTCTAAACTACTTTATTTTTACTCAAAGTTAAAAATACTTTAACTACTGGCAACTGACATTTCGCGCGTTTGTGTTTATACCCGAACTAAAAAAAGCTAGAAGTAACAGCTTGGTTTTTGCAATGACATAGTGACATAGTTATTTAAGATTAAGATTTAATATTTAATGCTAATACTTTTAAACTTTTAACTACAGTTTAGGTGGATGTTTAAACACCATTGCTATCTTATTACCTGTAAAAATAAAACAATATTCAGACTGCGCCAAGAAATTTCAGAGTGTGAAAAATATTCCTATGAGAATAATTAAACAGCAATTTGACTTTTCAAAAAACGGTGCATTTGTTTGCAAAATACAAAATTGTTTTAGTGTTGTAAAACACGCACAGTCTCTGCGTAGACACTGGTCTACTCATGTAAGTAAACAAGAAGAAGACGTAGATCTATATCAATACCAAAATTCCCGAAATGAATTTGATACACTACTACACGGTTTTATAAGATACCCTGGCGACGACGACAGTGACAGTGATCGTGCCAACAATGATTAGGGCAATCAGCGCAATTAGGATCAGACTAATCATAGTAGTCTTACTAGTGTTATTACTGTTAGTGATTTAGTTTACAACGCCTAAACTCTAGATAATTCTATGCCAGTGCCAGTGTCCCCAGTCACCCCAGTGACTCCAGACCCAGTTTCAGACTTCTCAGACTCAGATAGGCAAAGTATTACTCATACTGAAAAGCCAAGTAAAGGTAATGGTAAGCTTAAGAAAGTATATAAGTGTTCGATTCGTAACGTAACTATTACTAGAAAGGATAATTACAAGCGTCATGTAATGACACATAATAGGAATAGGGATCAGACTGCAAATAATTAGCAGAATGGTGAAAGCAAAAATAATAATAAGGACAAACAAACTAATTACGGCTACGATATCAGTAGTGAAAGTGAAGGCGAAGGATCCTTAGACTCTGGTTCTGACTTTTCTAATTTTAGTTTTGGTTCTGGATCTGAGCCGTCTGAGTCTGATTCAGAGACAGAGATGTCAAATGTTGTGTATAAACAAGGTGTAAAGCTAAAAAAAGGCAAAGAAAAATTATTGTCACACAAAAAACTACTTCTTGACGAGGATGAGCCAGAGTAAATAATGTGTTAATACTTAAATTTATATTTTTGTACATTACAGAATATTACTTTTTTGTCCATTTAAGATTTTATTTAATATTTTTATTTTATTTTAATTCCGTTGGTAAATATTGAGTAAGATTATGCAGAATTAAGTTAAGTTTAATTTTTAATTATTAATTTTTATTTTAAGTTATTATTAATTAAATCTTTTTTTCTATTAAAAGTTATCAAATTGTTTGACGCAACAGTTTTAATTAATAATTGTAACTAGAAACACAAAAACCTAATAATATTAAAAAATAAAAAATAAAATGTCCTTTGGTGTTTGTGTGTATTATATATTATTTATGCATTTATTGATTTATTTTTATTTTTATGGTGTTACGCCAGGTAGTATTAGTATTAGTCATATTAGTATTAGTATTGAACATTTTTGGTAGGTAGGTAGAATTTACTTCCAGTACCTAGGGGGTTGGCTCAGATTAGGGGAGATTGAGGTAAAAGATCAATGAGGTGGAAAAAATTTTCCCTCAAAAAAGGAACCGGGACCGGAGGAGGTAAAACAGATAAAAAAAACGGTATTGAACGATTTTCCTCCTCCGAGCTCAGGCTGGCTCAAATTAAGGTAGTTTTTTCAGGAAAAAGGGACCCTTGGTCAATTTTTTTTAAGAGCTCGTTAGGGACCGATTGGCTTGCACTGGCCTATACGCATTTGAACCACTATACTTATACTATCTATGAGTCATATACGTATTTACATAGTATGTGATCAAAGTTTGTTGCAAATATTTCTTTAGTGGTTCCATGAGCTTTTTGAAATAAGATATGTGAATGACGCTATTTATGGACGACCCCTCACGATCTGTAATCTAAATGCGTATGAACCTACATGGTGTGTAGTTAAAATATGTTATATACAAGTTTTTGTATGTTGATTTGTCTTCTGATGGGCTTTTCGAAATATGATATTTAAATGACGCCATTTATGGACGGCCATTTGCTATGTATAACTCATTTGGGTTTGTGCATGACATGTTGTTAAAAAAGGTTTTTGAGAAAAAGTTCACAGTTTTTCGAGTAGGCATTTAAAATTATTATATTTGAAAAACAAGGGCTAAAGCCCTTGATTTTTGGTAGCCTTAACAGTAATATGGAGTATTACTCTTCAATACTATAATCTGTATTAAAAAATTGTTATTTAAAAGTTAATTATATTTAAAGAAATTAAATGTAATAAATTGAAATTTTAAATGAATATTTTGTTTTTAAGAGCTTCAAAATCATATATTGCATGTCTAATGTCATTAGGAAATGCAAAATAAGATAAATTATGTGGACATGTGGAAATAAGGGAATATTGAAAATTTGAATTTCCCGCCAAACCTAAAATGTCAAATTTCGACCAGTAACTCTCTTCAAATATGAAAAAGTGATATATCAAAATGACGACAATGAGAAAAAGAACAATATGTATTGCAATTGGTGCACGAATTATAAAACTGTTAATTTAAAATTGGACATTTAAAGTTATTTATGATTAAAAGAAATGTTAAATTAAATAATTTTAGATTTTCAAAGAATTTCATATGTTTTGTTTTAACCCGGTCCGTGGCCGAGGGGTGGGAATCCACCGTCCTCGATAAGTCTTGTTTTCCTTTTGGTTGGCTTGACTGAACACGCCGGGGTAGCCGATCTTTCCTTTCCGATGGGAATAGAAAATAAGTTGATAGGCTTGGCTGAGGAGTTGGGTCTGAGCGGCGGAGTGAGCTACTGAGCGGGCTAGTGTGTACAATTACAGATATGCGAAAATGTTTACATCTCCAGTGGCATAGGTAATTGGCTTAAACGGAGTCTTGCGAGATTTCGGCTTCCCTGCGTACTTCGGTATAGTAAGCAACAAATTCGTTCGTCTCTCTCTCTACACTCTGAAGCTCAAGTACCAGCTATTTTCGAATACCGTCACACGTGATTGGAACTGTCGGTGGGTGACGAGACAGACAGTACCATTCTCAGCTGTGCATGAAGAACTCGGCTGGTTTGGCTGTCATACTGTTTGTCTCGTTTCCTCCACTCAGTGGGAAAACTTTCTAAATATCTGGAGAAGTCCAGTATAATCTATGCTTTTCAATGTGGGCGGCCGTTTTTTAGGCACCAAATACAATTTTCTCTTAAATATAGTAATGCTGAGCACAGCATTATAGTGGTCCTGTGATTTTATCACTTGATCCACCCTGCAAGCTCATAAAGCAAATGTTGTATAATAAAAACAGTAGACATAGCCATATAGTGGAAGTCATAAGCTGTATGAATACAATACATACATACATACATATGTTTTGTTTTAAAAGAGCTTCAAAATGACATATCGTTTGTCTAATTCAATTGAGAATTGCCAAAGGTTGCTAAATTATGTAGATAAGTAGGAATGACACCATTTATAGACGACCCTTCAATAAGTATAAGCTACATATGTTTGTGCACAACCTGTAGTTAAAATAGGCAGGAATTTTTTTAAAATATTTTTTATGAGTTAATAATTATTCTGATAGTTAAATGAACCTTACTGTATGTATACTTTCAATTTTAAGACTTATGGAAAAAGTCATAATCATTTTGCAAATGGGCGTGTACAGTGGCCTATAGCCGTGCGAGCTTTTCTTTTCGCATAGTGATTCCCAACTCCCTGCAAACCCAATGGCTTTACAAACTTAATTCTATGTAGGAATCAATTCTATTCTACCCTATAAGCATAAACGCAAAAAATTATTTTATGTCATTATGTTATTGAAATCTGTCAAGACTAGGGATGGCCAATTCAAAATTCCCTTCGTTTCATTCCCTCCTAATTCAAAGTTCCCCAGGGAAGGGAATCTTGGCAAAATTCCCTTCAAAGTTCCCAAGTTTTAAAATTCCCTTAAATTCCCAAAATTCCCTAGGGAATTTTGGGAATTTTGGGAATTTTGGGAACGTGCTTGTAGTTCACACAAAACAGGTGCTGACATTAAATGTGTAGATGAATTTAGAATGGACCCAGATAACTCTTTTCTTGAAGGTAGCACGAACGAGCATCCTATTTGATTAAAAAACTTTTGTAAATCATAATTCTTAACCCAGCTAAATGGAATATTTCCGCTAAGAATAGATTTTTCGAACTGTATTTTGAGCTTTTGTGTTTCATTTTTCGTAAATTTCATAACGTGGTCTTCTATTTTTTAACTACTTTCTGGTTTGCGTTTTGCAGTTCCTGTGGTGAATTCTGATGATAAGTTGACAGCCAGCTATCCGTAGACCCCCGTCAAATGATGAGGGTGTTGCAGAAATTGTTCCTTTATTCCTGGAACCTGCTGCATCCATCAGAGTGGCATGTGCAGAGGAATGTAAAGAGCTTGAGTCAGACATACTTGCGCAATCATAAACTGTGTCAACACTATCTGAATCTTGTATAGAAGATTCTGAATCTTCTGAATTATGAGAAGGGTTGAGTTTAGAATTTCCAGGTGTTTTGAAACTTTGTTTGACTTCTGATAGTGCACGAAAGCAAGAGAAAATGTGCTTTTTACATTTAGAAGCATTTTTAAGTTAAACATTGCTACAAAAGTTTAGGTAAGGCGCAAGACGAGAGTTAACAATGAGAAATGAGTAAAGAGTAAATATCTCGTCAATTTTGAAAGCCAATAATATACGAATAATATAGTATAGATCAAGCCAGGGTGTGCTTGTCTGGTAGCGAGTCACACGCTGTATAGGATTTACATACCTATTTATTTTTTTAAAAAAAATATCCTATACAGCGTGAAATCACAACTTGTGACTCGCTACCAGACAAGCACACCCTGGCTTGATCTATACTATATTATTCGTATATTATTGGCTTTCAAAATTGACGAGATATTTACTCTTTACTCATTTCTCATTGCTACAAAAGTTGCACTTCACTTTTCCGCTGCCACTCTCAACCCAGTGAAACCAAATTTTATTAAAGGTTCTAACCATTTTAGAAATTATTGAACTTAAATTTTTCTCTACTGCTTAGCTAATGGCAACTTAAATCAAATGAAATGAAATTCTATTCTGAATCAAAATTCCCAAAGTTCTTTCCCTCCCAAAATTCCCAAATTCCCAGGGAATTTTGAACGGGCCTACCCTAGTCAAGACCCACTTCAAGTAGGTCCCAACGAGTACATTAGCTGTATTGGACCTGAAGACACCATCAAGTATTTAGGAGTCACCTTCACAGATTGCATCGTTGTTAACGAAAATAATGTTTTGAAGAAATTTAGTGAAAAAGTTGAAAAGTTGACATCTACTCCAATGCTTAGGCCAGATCAGAAACTAAAAGTCTTAAAAGATTATTTATGGCCTACCCTCATATACCCATTCCAGAACGCCCCGCTCTCAAAATTGTCTAAAAAGTTTTTAGAATCAATCGACAAAATCATTCGTAGTTCCGTAAAGGAGTTTCTTAGCATTCCCATTAGTACTCCTACCAGCATGCTTTACTCCAGTTCAAAGGTCAAAGGAATTGGCCTAATTCGTGCAACATGGGAAGCCGGAATTCAAAATTTTAACGCTCTTGAAATTTTATCACGATCTGCTCATGCGTTAATCCACGAGGTAAAGGATTTACATTTTGGAAAGTCCCAATGCTTGGATTTCCTTGATGTGCCATTAAAAGTAACGCAAGCTATGGTGGAATGTAAGGGAAAGAAAAGCAAATTTCTCCGCGATTACTTGAGAAGTCTGGAGTATGATACATGGTGTAAGTTGCCACAAAAAGGGCAAGGCGTTATTCAATTTCAAGAATGTCCATACGCAAATAAATGGATTCATTCAAAAAACGGCCTTTCCTCCTCAGAATGGATCACAGCAATTAAAATGTTTGGAAATTTACTTCCAGTGAATGCCATTCCGCGACCTGACCAAGGATCCCTTTATTGCCGACACGGCTGTAAGGAGATTGAAACGATAGGACATATCCTTGGGCGGTGTTCTCGTGGAGAGCTAATTCGCAATAACCGACATCACGCAGTTCGCCGATTAATTGCAGAAGCCATGCAATAATTAGGATATAAAGTTCTTCAGGAAGTGGTATGCACTGGAGATGGTTCCAGACGTGTTGACATAATTGCTTACAATTTAACATCAAAGCAAGGATTTATACTGGATCCTACTGTTCGCATGGAGCAAAATGATTTAAATCAATCTGAGGCTGTACATCAAGAGAAAAAAGGAATTTATGACCCTTGTATCCCTTACTTCAAAGAGAAACTGGGGCTTACTGAAATCCAAGTGATAGGACTTTATATTGGGGCTCGAGGAACAATTTCAAAATTTTTCCTGGACTTCATGAAAACCCAATGTCTACCTAGTACATTGATTGAAGACATTGTTATCTCCGTTTTTAAGAAATCAGTTCAAATCTGTGTACACCATTTATATTCTTGTGCGCCTACTGATTTTTGAAATGCATTTATTTACTTATTATAACACGCATAATCTATGTATAACAATATTGTGTAACGTATACTGAGTCCTTTGGGCTATCGTCGGTGGACGACAGTGTCAAGTTTATTTTAATAAAGTTGTCTTTCTCTCAATTACTAGCCAAACGGCGAAAAAGGCCAGACAGACACACAGACTACAGACGGACGGATACTTAATGAAAAAATAAATGCTAACTGCAGTGTAGCGACTGCTAACGGGATTAGGTAGTAATTACTTGTTAGTTGTTACTTGGATTGTCACAGTAAAAAGAGTGTAATTATCCTAATGATAGTTAAAAATTCACAATAATTTTAATGGTAGTTGTGAAGTACTTAAAAGCAATCGTATGAGCTACTTTATTTCTATTTTCGGGACCCGAGCCGTTATTTTCTATAATTTATTGGTAGTCGAAAATAATTATTTTTGCATTTGACGTCACTGCTTTAAGCTAGGAACATTTTCACAGCAGACCTCGGAAAAGGTGGCATCATTGGTTGTATTTTAAAACTACGTACACAAAAGTGGTGTAAAAATATTTGCCTATTATTTTATACATTTAAAAATGGTCCAGTTATACCAAGTTCCTTGGATTTTGTTAGTCTGTACATTATCTCACGCATCACTCTCAGGTGGGGTTTTTAATTTCTAAATAACGTGATATTGAAATTAATTAATCACTTTAGACCTTTTCATATAAAACTTAAATATAATGCCTGGAAGTCAATTCTTTGAAATCATTAAAAACTTTGTCCACTATAGATGCGGATGTTAAGAAAGATCTCAAAGTCAAAATCGTATGGAGTTTATCGGCAGCAATATGCGTTCAACGAGGCGCGTTCGATAAAAACAAGAAAACTCAGCCAGCACTTAACAAAATGGCTGCTTACAATTCTCAAAAAAAGCAACTTTGTTCACACATCACGAGGACCCATTGCGGTAAAATAACAATTACCTTTGGCATTTATTATTTAACGGTAATATTTAACACAATTTTTTAAAATTGTGATTAAAACAAGTGTGTGGGTTATATGATCTGCAGAATATTCAAATTGTAAAAGATTTCAATGCAAAAATAACCAAGGAAGTGAGGACGGCGGAGCAGGTGTCAAACGTACGTGTAAAACCAAATTAAACTTTTTTCGTTGTTGTAATATTGTGACCGTTGCATCAGTGCGACTGATACTTACGCCTCTAATTCATTAGCTATAACTTTTACTAATTGTAGGCTAAAACCCTGCAGGACCTGTTGCATCCTAAAGTATTTAAAATGTTGTTTACATGTATTTTCAGCCTCAGTGTCATCACGAAAACAAAAATCTCTGAAGACAAATACCGGACCCGGTCCCAGTACTGGCACTGGTCCGAATATAATCGTACGAATGAAAAGCCAGCAAAAATGTGAAGCTCATACAATCCCATGTAATACAGAGTCTGGTTGCGACATTAGTCCAAGAAACCGAGCATTTCAAGCAAAATCCGTTGCGGACTCCCTAAAAGCTCATGCTACCAAATCCCAAGCCTCCGTTCTGGATATGTTAAAATCAAGCAGTTTAAGAAGCACCCAGTTCACCACCGAACAGCTCTGGATTACAAATGAAATCATCGTTAAAGGAGCTTCTCTCAGCGACGTCCGAAATATGCTCAAGGGTAACACCGACGTGAAGGAAGTGCGGGCCGAGCGACTTTACAGAATTCCTGAACCTTCCTTAAAGTTTCCAGGTGAAGATAAAAACCATCTTGGTTTAAATTCAAGAAGCCAGAAAACCAAAAAATCAGAAGAGGACGACAATTGGCACATAACGACGATTGAGGCGGACAAAGTGTGGCAAGAGGGAATCACAGGCAAAGGCGTAATTATGGGCCACATGGACACGGGCGCCTTTGGGGGTCACGATTCGCTCAAGAACAATTTCCGGGGCGACTACGGCTGGTTTGACCCTTATTTCATGAGACCAGAGCCCTACGACGACGAAGGGCACGGAACTCATACACTTGGGACGGCCGTGGGTCAGACGAAGAAGCTGGGGGTGGCTCCTGGAGCCACTTGGATGTCCTGCAAGGGCTGCAGAGCAGATGGAAATTGCACTGAATCTGCTACTAAGGCCTGTGCGCAGTGGATGCTCTGTCCAACAAAATGGGACGGGACGGATCCGGACTGCAGTAAGGCACCGCACATAGTGACTAACAGCTGGGGGGAAGAGCCCCGTGCGGATGAGTCGGATGCTCCGTTTCAAGAAGTGTACGAGCAACTTATCCAATGTTGGAGATCAGCTGGGATCATCCCTGTATTTGCGATTGGGAATAGCGGGTATAAATGCGGAACAGCGTATTACCCGGGTGTGTCAGATAAAGTGATTGCAGTAGGAAACGTAGCACGGGTATACTCGGACTACAATAATGGTGCCAATTGCACACTCGAAGCATTTAGTGATTCCAGTCGGGGTCCTCCAAATCCAAGATACAAGCAGCTCATCAAACCGGACGTGAGCGCTCCAGGGCAAAATATAATTTCCTGTGTTATAACGGACCGTAACGAAACGGATAGGTACTGGTATAAAAGTGGAACGAGTATGGCTACTCCGCAGGTAGCTGGGACGATTGCGTTGATGCTTGAAAAAAATCCATCTCTCCAGTTTGACACCATTTGGGAAGCACTTACCCAAAGTAGCTTGCCTGTTCAAATCCCCACCGATTGGGATTTAGAACAATGCGGAAATATTCCTTTGACCGTCTATCCAAACCACCACATGGGATATGGCATCATCAATTCATTCAAAGCGGTCTTTGGAACTGGAACAAGTAAAAAGGGATTTTAAGAGACATCGTTTCAAGTCGTTACCTAAAATGGTCTAAACCTGTAGTCATGTCTCTAGTGCTATTATTTTTTTTACTAGGTTTTAGGGCGGAATACGAGTGGAAAAGTGACTTCTCGTTTTTTTTACGTCCTTGTATTTAGATCTTGGTATTGGATTTGCTGCTAATTTTTAACTACGTTTTGTGATCTTCTTATTTTACTCGTCAGAGTCACAGCGACCTATAATGTCTTTTGTAATATAATTTTTGTTTAAGTATGGGCCGTCCATAAAAGACGTAATTGAAATATTATCCTGATTCATCAGACCCTTTTTCCACTAGCATTTTTTTTTGCGTGAATGGCTGTTTTAAACATAGGATGGCATTAGTATCCACACAGATCCATTGACTCCACCAGTGACATCATTTATACACGATTCCTCATGTATCAATAATCACTAATGCGTTTTTTTTTATTTTTGACGTTTTAGCCGGCGCTTTAAATGACTTGTTTTCAGCTGCTGATATTTATTTAATTTTGTGTTAACGCAGTAATAAAAGAGTGGTTATCATCAAATGTCATACATTAGGATACTTAAACATCACAATAACTACAAGAATAAAAATGTGTTTGTAATGTTTTAAAGCAATTGTATGAGCTACTTTATTTCAATTTTCAAAACCCGAGCTGATTTAACTGTTTTATAATGTAATATTAGTCAAAAATAAATATTTTTGCATTCCACGTAACAACGTTACGCTAAGCACATTTACGCCATAAGCTAGCGGAATGGCGGCATCTGATTCTGTATTTTGAATTTACACGAAAGCGATATAGTAAACAATATTTGCCTATTATTTTACATACTACTTTTCAAAATGGTCCATTTAAACCAAGTTTTTGGGATTTTGTTGGTTTGTACATTATCTCACCCATCAAGCATAGGTAAAAAGTTTTGATTTATAAATAACGTAACATTGAAATTAATTAATTATTCTTAACATTTTTAAAAACTAAAATGAGATGCCATGTGGTGAATTCCCTAAAATCTATAAATACTTTGTCCACTATAGATGTGGACGTTAGGAAAAACCGTAAGGTCAAGATCGCATGGAGTTTATCGGCCGCAATATGCGTTCAACGGGACGCTTTTGAAAAACACAAGAAAACTCAGCCACCGCTCAACAAAGTGGCTGCTTACGAATCTCCAGGGAAGCAACTTTGTTTGCACATCACGAGGACCCACTGCAGTAAAAAAACAAATATCTGTCAAATCTATTAAAAAACGTTAATATAAAGCAAAATTGTTTTTCATTGTAATTAAAACAAGTGTAAGGGTTATATTAGATGCAGAATATTCAAAATGTAAAAGATTTCAATGCGAAAGTAATCAACAAAGTGAGGACGACAGCGTGGGTGTCAAACGTACGTTAAACCTATTTATACAGTTTTTGTTGTTGTAGTAATGCGACGGTAGCATCGTTGCTACTGCTAATTATGCTTCTACTTCATTAGCTATAAATGTAACCAAGATAAACGCCTATAAGACTTGTTGCAAAATAAATATTTTAAAATTTTAATCATATTTATATGCAGCATCAATGCCATCAAAAAAACAAAAATCTTTTAAAGCAAATACAAGTCCGACTCGTGGTCTTGGAACTGGTCCGAATATAATCGTACGACTAAAGAGCCAGCAAAAATGTGAGGTTCTCACAATCCCATGTAATACAGAGTCTGGTTGCGAAACTAGTCCAAGAAATCGAGCATTTCGAGCAAAATCCGTTGCAGATTCCCTCAAAGCACACGCTACCAAAACCCAAGCCCCAATTTTAAATATGTTAAAATTAAGCAGCTTAAGAAGCACGCAATTCACTACCGAACAGCTGTGGATTACAAATGAAATCATTGTTAAAGGAGCTTTTCTCAGCGAGGTCCAGAAAATTCTCAAAGGTAACAGTGACGTGGAGGAAATTCGTGCCGAGCGAATCTTTAAAATTCCTGAATTTTCTTTCATAAAGGAAAACCGGCGTGGAAATATAAATTCAGAACGCGAGAAAACCAAACAGATCGACAACGATGACAATTGGCACATAACGACGATTGGCGCGGACAAAGTGTGGGAGGAGGGAATTACAGGCAAGGGGATAATTATGGGACACATTGACACGGGCGCCCTTGGAGTGCACGAGTCACTCAAGAACAATTTCCGAGAGGACTACGGCTGGTTTGACCCTTTTTTCAGAACACCGGAGCCTTACGACAATATGGGGCACGGAACTCATACACTTGGGACGGCCGTGGGTCAGACGAAGAAGCTGGGAGTGGCTCCTGGAGCCACGTGGATGTCCTGCAAGAACTGCAAAGAAGACGGAAATTGCACCGAATCCGCTACCAAGACTTGTGCACAGTGGATCATGTGTCCAACAAAATGGGACGGAACGGATCCGGACTGTAGCAAGGCACCGCACATAGTGACCAACAGCTGGGGAGATATACCCCTCGAGAATGAGTCGGATGCTCCGTTTGAAGCAGCTTTTGAGCAACTCATTCAATGTTGGAGATCAGCTGGGATCATCCTTGTATTTGCGATTGGGAATAGCGGGTATAAATGCGGAAGCGCTAACCACCCGGGTCTGTCAGACAAAGTGATTGCAGTGGGGAACGTAGGACGACTCTACACGGATAACATCACTCGTATTAATTACACACTAGAGGCGTATATTGAATCCAGTCGAGGTCCTCCCCGTTCAAGATACAAGCAGCTCATAAAACCGGACGTAAGCGCTCCAGGAGAAAATATATTTTCCGGTATTGTATACGGTAATACAACGGATATGTACTGGATTGCAACAGGAACGAGTATGGCTACTCCACAAGTGGCTGGGACAATCGCCTTGATGCTTGAGAAAAACCCATCACTCCAGTTTGACGCCATTTGGGAAGCACTCACTCGGAGTTGCTCGCCTGTTCAAATCCCTAGCTATTCAGGACACTGTGGTAATATATCTTCGGACGTCTACCCGAACCACCACATGGGATATGGTATCATCAATTCATTCAGAGCAGTTTTTGGAGCTGAAACTAGTGGCGAGGAATGTTAATCGCCAGCTTGCTAAGTCGTTCGTGTTTCATGAAATTGTCGAAAACTGTAGTCATGCCGCTGGTGTTACTAGATGTAAGAGCGGTCATGCTATCGGAAAAATGATTATTTGCATTTGGTCACGTATGAAGCATAATAAGGAATATAAGTTTGCATCTATTATTTCTTTGTGCGCTGTAGTCCTTGTGTAATTAAAGTTGGCAAATTTCTGCTTAGACTATTATTAAATATTCATATTTTACCATTATATTAAAATTTTGGCAAGGTAAGTGCATTTGAATTTACGTTTCTTTACGGGTAATGATTTTTGCATATTTAGCAAACTAAGCTTAAAAATTCTTGTGTACAGCATTTTTATTTACCGTGTATCCCTTTTATAATTTATAAATCACATAACATATAATTACAATGATAGAATTTGCCGTACTAACAAGGGAATGACGCGACATGCAACACCTAGATTTCACAGAGACCCATTTCAAAAAATCGGGCTACTTTTGAATAGCACAGACCTAAAGTAACTCGAGTGCATTTTGCGTTGTTTGGTCACAGCGGCCCGCCAAAGTTTAAAAAAATTCATATTTTAAAACTTTTCAGCCCTATAACTACTACAGTTCTCGTCCGATTTTGATGAAATTTGATTTTTTGTGATCCTCAGCCTGTATTCAATAAAGAAATTTTAAGATTTTAAAAAATTCGAAAATTTTCATATTTCCTAAAAAAATTACAAAAAATGTATATTTTTGAGTCCCAATTTTTAAACTTTTTTTTTCAAAAAAATAAATTTTTTTGAATTTTGAACTTTTTCTATATAATACAGACTGAAGATCACAAAAAATCAAATTTCATTAAAATCGGATAAAAACTGTAGAAGTTATAGGGCGGCAAAGTTTCAAAATTTGAATTTTTTTAAACTTTGGCGGGCCGCTGTGACCAAACAACGCAAAATGCACTCAAGTTACTTTGGATCTGTGCTATTTATAAGTAGCCCGATTTTTTGAAATGGGTCTCTGTGATATCTGGGTGTTGCATGTCGCGTCGTTCCCTTGTAAGTGTGACTCGCGTTACAGTAAGCTGTATTGGTTTTTTTGATGTTACAACTCTTGTTAAAAAACAATAATTGCCCACCAAGTTTAAGCGACTTTTTCAACCAATTTAAACAGTCAAGGCCCAATTCCAATAAGAAAACAGTAAAGCGCAGATGCGATTATTGAATCGGTAAGAGGTAGAGGCTCCTCCTTAAGAACAGCACCTTGCCGGCATTCTTGTTTATTGATGCACACTTCAGTTGGTACATTATTTAATTTTCAGAATTCAGTAGCATTGCCCATATCAGTCCAAACTTTAATTATACCATTCGAATTGAGGCGGGTGAAAGTTTCCAAGGGGGCGTTCACGTTTCCTATGATAAAAAACCATTGTATAGCATAGTAAGACAAAACAGAAGTGACCTGGCCATTTTCGTTCACGACCGGCATCCCGGTCGACAAAACCAAAAAATGTTAGGCTCTACCCAGGCTCACTCATTTTTCCTCTGGCCGCAATTCGACGCAAGCCATGAGCCCATATTGAGGGCTCATGGGTTTTTCGTTTTCGTAGTAGGGTATTGAGTCCAAAGCATTAAAAAGTGACCGTCTGTCTCTTTAGGCTCAGTTTGGACTCAGTACTGTCTTCCAAAAAAATATCTAAAATACATAAAAAGGAAATTCAAATCGGGGGATCGGGGATATGCACGTCGTATGTATATGCATTATGCATTGCAGGTCGCACCATTAGTTAGTGCACTGGCACTGATTGTAATAATTCTAATATTTAACTCTAATTTCTGTGTGCCTGTGGTAATACAACAAAATAATTGTAATAATAATTAAAGTTACTTAAAAGTTACGTTACACATCTGACTTAAATTTATGTGATATTTATTAATTTTTTAAATTTTCTAATTAAAATATATGCACATAGTTATAGTCTCATAAATTAAGCACTATCAGCAGCAGATATTTTTAATTATTTGAATTACTCCGAAATTATTTTAGAGCATTCCATTTGCTAATGCAATTAACAAATATTGAAAATTCAAAATTCAACAAACATCTATAGTAATCCAGACCAATAAATAGTATTAAGCATATAAAATATCACTTAAATTATATGAACATATTATTGATGGTTTTCTAATAGCAACATACTAATCAAATAATTAAAATTTTTTGAATCTCTTAGCCTAGCTAATAAGAAAATATTAGAAAAGTGCACTGTGCATTAGATATATACGGCATACGGCATACATACGGTGATGTCACACAGCCACAGCATCAACGGCTACTGCTACACTGCTACTACACGACTACACTACACTTACTGTAGAGTACTCACGGGGTACTGCAACTGGTAGTAATGGTACTGGCACTGGCACTGGCACTGGTGACGGTTACTGTACCGCAAATATTATTTAAATTGAAGCAGTGGCTTGTGACTTGTGGTGTGTAAGCAGCGTAAGCATAAGTGTCAGTGTTAAGTAGCAAATGGCGAATAATGTTAAAACTTGAGCTGATGTGAACCGTGAGACCTTGACAATTAACTATAAATTTTTTTACCAAAGTTAGTGTTTTGTGGAATTATTAGGTTATCATAAACAAGGAATTATAAACAAGATGACGATTGAGGCAAACTACTAGATAACACAAATGTAACTGAAACTGACCTTGGCCTTGACCTTAATTCTATAAGCAACTTAGATGGTTCACTTAACAAAATTATAAAATTACAAAAATATTCTGATTTAGTCGAAAAATACACAACTGAAAATTAAAAAATACCAATAAAAGTTACCCGAAAACAGTTACGAAACAAGGTTTTTATTTGTGTAAAGTTGAAGGTTGTTTGTGTGCTGTAAAGCACTCACAGTCTCTGCGTCGACACCGGTCAACTCATGTGCTTCAGGAGGGAGAGCAACACGACGAAATAAATTCTGACGATGGTTCAGATAGCTACACTGGGTACGGGTACAGTGGTGTAAACACCACGCACACTAAGACTGACTTGCACAGCCACAATAATCCCAGGGACAGTTATAATTATGATTAAGATTTACGTTTTATGTCCAATTCAGACTCAGAGTCATACTAGCCATACCACATAGAGAGCTGAAACTAAAAGTAATAAGAGGTTGAAACGAAGACGGGCACAGGGAGGCTTGAAAAAAAATTTGTCACAGAAAAAAATAATTCTGGACTGATTTGACTGTATATAGTTATAAATGTATCTGCACTACTTGTGAATATTTTTGAGTTATATATTTTTTTGTAATATTGCAAACTGTCTAATTGATTTTTTAATATTATAATATTACTTTAATAACATTTTTTATTTATATTTACAATTAATTTTTATTTAATTAAAAGTAAAGGTTTTAGTTATTTGCTTGACATTTCATTACATTTAAATGTTTTTTTGTCATAATTATTATCTAATATAATTTTATTAATTGTACTGATACTGAAATAGTCGAATCAAATAAATCAAAATGTTCAATTTGTAATTCATGATTCAGTTTTGGTGTTGATTTTGTTCACACTAGTACCTTTGTCCAGTATAAGCTGATTTAGTGCAGAAATTGGTTGAGTGGAATACTTACTGTCTCTACAGTGCTTGCATACTAACTTTGCGTCTGGTATTTATTATTATGTAATTACACTATAACGGAATTATTATTTTAATATATGGCTAACTGACTTACATACTATGTGCCTACAGTTTTATAGTTCAGTACAAACGACTTTTAGTCTGATCTAATAATCGTATATATCGTAAAAGAATATATTAAAATTTGATAAATAAAAATATAAAATTTTAAAATTATAGAATTATAATAAAATTTATTTAACATAAACTGGCATAAGTTTTAAAATTCTGCATTACTGTCACTGTTATTAGTTTCAGTGCATTGTGCATTGCTATGTATATTTAATTAGTGATTACCATTATTATGATTTTAATTAGTGATTTAGTTTAAGTGTTGGTTCCGTTCATACTAGTAATAGTAATACTATTTTATTTTATCATTAGTATTGTATATGTTACCATGCTTTGCTAAAGGCTACAACATTTTTTATAGGTAGGTAAAAATTACTTTTAGTATCTGAGGGGTCGGCTTTCTTGTGAGGGAAAGAGGTGGAAATTTTGCGTCGGACTCACTGTGAGGCCCATTGTTCTGAGCGACGCAAAAACACGAACGCATGTGATCGGCACTTTTTTTTCGGGTTCACTTCAGGCTCGAAATTTTTAGTTTTTTAAAAAATAAGTGACTACCGTTCACAAGTATTTTGACAAGCAAAAGTGACCGACTGTCTTAATATGTTGTATATGCATTTCATAAATCGTTTCATTAGACACGAAAGTTGATTTCGTATAAACATGCCAGAATGTTTTAAAAAAAGCCGTAGCGTACTTTCTATTCATCAGCATTCTAAACCGGTCGCTTTGAAACATTTCCACGTATTTACTCGCAGACAATTCTGAACTGATGTAAATAAGATGTAGTTGGATCAACTTGCACCTTGCAACAGCCGTCGACATGTTCAATTCTTTGCGTACGATTAAACTTCCTGCGATGCTTGCACTAGAATCAGGAGTGAAAATACTATAATTCTCATTGATTAAATCATCTCAGTTCTTTCTTATATTAATGAGTCGAGCGACGATGCGGTAGCTTTGCCAGTAGCAGCTAAAAACCGAGTTAATGAAAAAAGCTCTAAAACCCCGAAAGGAATACAGCGGAACGTAACTTGTGTTCACGTGCCCCACGAATGGGACTAATGTGAGTTCCAGAGCATCCGAGAGACTTACATCTTCCAGTGTCACTCTTACAAGTAGAGCGAAAAGGAATGTTTTTTGAAAAAAATATTTTAATAAAAAAATGGGCACGATAAAAAAAATCAGCTTGTTTTGTTTTGTATAAAGGTGTTAAAAACTTTAAAGAGTTCTGAAAAATGGCGTGAAACTATTGAACTAAGAAGAGCACAATTGCCTGACACGCCATGTTAAAATATTTGAGTAAAATTTCTGGTTCTATACATACTTGGGCAAATTAAAAACAACTTCATCACTGTATCCGCTGCTATACCTTACTTGATATACAAACTAATTTAATGAGTTTTGAAATACTTTCAAAATTTTTTAATCCCCCGAATATGTCCGATATTTTATGAAAATACCCTTATGTGCATCCGTAGCATTTTTAATGCCTCTTTTATCGATTATACAGGGTATTTAGTTATAAGTTATATTTGTATTGTTGGTTTGGTTGTTTTTGGGAATTTTTAATTTCACTCACTTTAAGCTTACCCACCCAACTTGCTAACGCCACGATGTTCCAATTGGCTGACATGGTACTATTAGTTTCACATAGATTACCTTGCACTGCAGTGCCGCGCAATTTAAAGTTTCGTTAGAACTGTATGTAAATGGGAATGCGGATACCTATACAAGGCACGTATTTGGGGCCGTACGCAAAAAGCGTCACACACGTTCAGGGTAGGTGACTTCAACAAAGGTGACACGACGTGGTAACGATAATAGCCATGTACGCAACTCTGAAAAGGTTGGCAAGTTAGCTGGGTGGGCATACAAATTTGGTAAATTTCGCTGACGCCATTTGTGAACGGCTCTTCACTGGTTTTTTTTTCCATTCATGAAAGTGCTTTTTGACATTGGTTCATTTAACCGTTAATTGTGACGAAAGGTTAGCTTAAGTAAAGTAAAAAAACAATACAGACCTGCCTGCTCGCTTTTGTGGTTGTTTAAAAAAAGAATTTTCTAACTTCTTTTAGCTACATATGCATACCGTGCACATACTTGGCACAAATTGTAACTATTTACGTATAACTACAGGAATTGCTTATATTTCTAGTAGCTACTAAAGCTAAAAAATCAAAATTATTTTTTGCACTTTCCTTTTTTTACCAGTTAACACATTTGTGACATGTAATTTATAAAAGCGTTATCGAGACCAAAAGCTTCAATTTTTATTTGCAAATCACATAATTTGCATTTATTTTAATTTCATTACTAAACACATTGTGAAATGTTATGGTATTGTGGCAGTGGGAAATGATTTGTCAATTTCATTCGTCATTAATAATTCTTTGTACCTAGGGCATTGACACCAAGTATTTCCTTTAATCACTGTCACAGTTCTAATCTATTGTTATTAATTGCGTTCATCACAGTTTCCTACTGTGTTGCAGAGAATAAACTTGTTTTTGGGTATTTCTTGAAAAACTATTTTCTCTGAGGTTCACAACCCTTCGGGTTTCCTAATTTGGAGAAATCTTTTTTGTTTCACATTCTTGCAGCGATGAAGAGCTTTAATTATTTGCTACTGTCAGTTGTCTGCATCCTGGCGCTTTTTCCACCCGCAAAAAATGAACCATTTCCAGGTGAAAGTGGTGAAGGTACGTTACTTGCTAGATTTTTATTTAAATAATTTATTAATTTACTAATATTCCGATTTTGCTTATAATAGGCGGCTTCAAGCTCTAATAGGATAGAACATAGATCTCATATGCTACGCTATTCACGCTATCACGTGACATATTATTTTAGACTTGAACAATTGTCGATATCCAGGAACGTGTGCTTCTCCTCCAAGGAACGCTGTTTGTGACACGTGTCAGGATGGGTATGTCAAGGACCCCGATGACGCCACAAGCTGCGAATATGCGAATTTAAATGCATCTTTACTTGTTTCATTTGATGGGAAAATTAGAACGATATCTTTGGATGGAGAACACGTGAGTTGTTCCCAAAATAAAAACGATAAGCGTTTTTTGCAGCTCCAATAACTCACGAGAAAAATGTTCCTATTTGTGTTTCCCGGTTCCAGTCCCAGTCAACGGTTCTGTCTCTACTGCATGCGCTTGTCCAAATGGACAAGCTCTTCGCGATGACCAACGCAGTTGTCGCGAATTGTAGAGGGAAATATTGAGAAATATAAAACGAAAAAAAAAGATTAATTCTATGACCTGAGTTTTAAAATTGTATAAAAACAAAACCTACTAGATATTTATATTAATTAAATTGCAACATATTATTGGCAAAAATGTTAATCTATGGTAAAGTTGTTTATAGAAAAAAGGCAGCATTGGTTAATATTCAAAACACACTGCATCTATTATTGACTCTGTTTATGTGTGTAATATGATGAAAATTATTTATTAATAGTGGTTCGTGTAATTAAACAGAAAATCAGAAATAATTATGCATTGCACTTTCCTTCTATCAGATGCATAGCCAGTCTATAACTATGAATAATTAGACTTGATATGTAATTTAAAATCCCATGTTAGGTACCTACTTAAATATTTAAATGGAATTTGCAAATCATCCAAATCGCATTTGCATTCACTTCTTCACTGACGAGCATACCCCGCTAAACCATTGACAAAATTTTCCATGCGATATTTTCCTTATAAAGACCGTCTAGAAAAACATAAAATTGCTTAACAACATGGTGCGCGTCATGAGTTTTTGTCGATGAAAAACATTTGTTTTTCAACAAAAAAGGCCTCATAATGGTTTTTTAATCATGTTCTTTATTTTTTTAAAAAGCATGTTGAGAACAATTTTTTAAAATCTTGTATGAAAACCAATTTAAAGTATTAAAACCTAAAATCATTTAATTATTTGCAAAATTCAATACATTTTTTTTAAATTTTATTAGGACATAATAATAATTGCCCTTATGCAATCAAAATATTAAAAACATTATAAAGTCAAAATTGCAAACCTAATTTATTTTTTAATCCAGAATATGTATAAATGGTTTTTAAAAATAATTTTAAGGCTTTTTTAGCTTTTGAAAAAATTCCTATGAAAAAACTCGCTAATGGCTTGGCGGGTCATGCTCGTTAGTAGAATATTAAGAAATGGTTTAATAATGTGGCAACAGGAAGTGACACGGTAATTTCATTTGTAAATATTAGTGCTTTGTTTGAAGAACATTGTGACACTCAGCACATTCTGTAGAGGTACTTGGACGCTTTTAAATAATAATTAGTAGTTAATTTTGTTTATCGTTTCGTTTTCCGTTGTTGCATATACAAAATTGTCGTTGGGAATTTATCTAAAACGGCTTCACTACAATTTTTGTTTTTCGTTTTTTCTAGTTTTCTGTCTTTGTTTTCTTTCGTAGTGATGAACATGTTTAAATATTTCCTACTGTCAGTGTCGGTTATCTGCCTCGTCGCTCTTTCTTTACCTGCAAACAGTGAACCATTGCCAAGTGTAGGAAGTGAAGGTACGACGTGTGTTGCCAGATTATTATTTAAATGATTACAATTTGCAAATACATAATTTGATTTCTATTGTGACGAGGGTCTACAATGGCATACTGTGTAGATATTTTATAGTATGCTTTGATTAATTACTTTTTGCATATTTTGCCACAAAACAGTATTACACAGCTTAGGGGCTTTGAATATTATTGTTTAGGGCTTCAGACAAAACTGCGGTTGGACTTTTACATTTTAAATTTTGCAAAGTAAAGCCTAACATATTGGAGCCGCTTGAAATAATTATTAAAATAAATCATTTGGCAAGACAATATGCAAATATTATGCAAAAATGTAATTAGTTCACATCTTTTAATTCTCACAGATACTGAAGAAGTTGAAAAGGAAGCCGACGGCGAGGAGAGTAAGTACACATTTAATTAGAAAAAAAGAATAAAAAAAGATGTTTTACTAATGACGTAAAATGTTTTATTTATATTTTTTGTTAATGGTTTTTTAAGAGCGAGAATATTTTATTCTGAAAATACATTTTGAAACGGACAATTTCTATCATAAATCAAAGAATCTAAGTCCTAGCAATAATTTAAGAATTTTAATTTAGAGTCATTATTATAATAGTACATCAGTTAAAATATCTTAAAACAATTCCAACTTTACAGCTTACCATACATAGCACCTGCGACGTGGGATATATAGGGCATTTTAAGGAGATTTTATTTGTGTTACGAATTACTGCTACACTCCTTGTAGGTGATTTATCCAAATTGTAATGATTATTATATTCCAGGTTTGAAATCATGTCGATATCCAGGGACGTGTATCCATGCAGGTAACGCTGGGAATTGTGACAAATGTCGTGACGGGTTTGTCAAAGACCCGGAGGATGCCACGCGATGTGAATACGCGAATAAAGATGCATCTTTAATTGTTACATTTCTGGAACAGGTTCAAAAATTGTCTCTGGATGGAAAACATGTAAGTTTTTTCTAAAAATAAAAATACCAAGTCAATTGTTCAGCATGATGCACGGAGTAGGTACACAATTTGTAAACCCGTACTAATAATTTCAATAACTTGATAACAAATTTCAAACTAACAATTTTTTTTTAAATCAAAACGTTACAGATGAGTGACCTTATCGAATTTGATAGAAAGTCAAATCATTCCTTCTTCAATGGTGCCGACTACGATTTGGAAACCAACACGCTATTTTGGTTCGACGAAGCTATGCACCAAGTCAGTGCAGCACCAATCACTCACAAACCTGAAGACGAAATCATTTTACTTGAAGCCACAACTAATAGTTATTCAGTAGCAGTGGATTGGATTTATCAACATCTCTACTTTATAAATTCCGATGATCTTTTTGTGTGTAATTTCAACGGGAAAATGAAAAAGAATTTAACCTCTATTGGACAAGTAGACATGATTGCCCTTAATCCATTAAAGGGGTAGATTTTAAATTTTTAAAAGTATTTAAGTAGTTGATTTTGATTTATATAGTCAAAGTGTATTTACATTTCTGTTAATTACCATAGGTGGGTTTACTGGACAAGCTCGCGGTTGGATTTTAATCGAATTGAAAGAGCGGCAATGGACGGGTCACAAAGGGAAGATGTGATTAAATTTGACAAACGTACTGCCGCTCCTGTAGGTCTTGTTATTGATTTTATTGACAGTCGACTGTACTGGACACAAGGAATAGACCCAAGCTCCATTTGGTCATCCAATTTTGATGGTTCAGATTCAAAATTAATTTTCAGTGGAAAACCGGAAGGTCCTTTTTATGGTGATACTTTTTGGAAAATTGCAACGTTTGATAAGTACATCTACTTGATCGAACTACATGGTAACACTATCTACAAAGTCAATAAATGCGGTGGGGATAATGAGCTAGAAACAGTTTTTGTCATAGACGACGAAGACGTGACCAAAGTAGGTTAAATAAAAGTTAAATTTAGTGCATCGTTGCACATTGTAGGTCCACAAACCCTAACGCATGGGCGTTCAACGTTGAATAAAAAACAGAGCAATACAATAACCTTGTAACTCAGTGACTTGTTTTGTTTTTACATTTCAGTTTGACACAATTTTTGAAATAAAAGTTTTTGATGCCACTGTGCAGCCAAAGGGGAAAAATCATTGCTCCAAACGGACTGACAAATGTTCTCAATTTTGTTTCCCAGTTCCCAACAAAGGCTCTGTCTCAACTACTTGTGCTTGTCAAGATGGATTTTCTCTTTTTGCTGACCAACAGACCTGCGTCGAAAATCCGAAAGATGAAGAACAGTGAAAATTTACAGAAATGTTCACTTGTTTAAGTTGAAATATTAGTTTATGATTGGATTACGATTACAATGCAATTACAAAGTTATTCACGCCTTGTTGCGTGCAACATAATTAATTAATTAAATTGTAAAAATGTTCACCTACCAGAAATTCCGCATACGTTACAAGTCAATACCCAAAAATAAAATTTAATTGTATCGCTAGTCTACATATGCACGGTGTGTACTTTTTAATTCGACTAAAAGCACTTACTGCTAAACATACAATTTGCAAATCATCTTATCTGCATTCTGTTTTAATTTCCCTACTCAACCTATTAGAAATGCCATGTTTAAATGACAGTGGGAAATGGCACAGCAATTTTATTTGTAGTAGGTTTAATTTTCTTTACATAGGGCATTGACCCAAATCATTTTTTCTGACTCCTCTGACACTTTTAGTAACTCATTTTGCTTAACGTGTTTTTCTTTGTGATTTAGACAATTATTTTCTATTGATTTTAGTCTCAAAAACACATTTTTCTACGAGTGTTCCCTTCTACATATCTTTTTTAATAACTTTTGATTTGATTTTCAGTTTCAATGTCTTGCTACAGATGAACTCCTTTAAATATTTGCTACTGTCAGGAATTTGCATTGTCTGTCAGGGATTTGCATTGTAGCTCTTTGTTCACCTGCGAAATAGGAACTATTGCCAAACGAAGAGAGTGAAGGTACATATTTAATTTCTTGTTTACCTGAAAGTCCACCAATTCATATGAAAAATGCTTTTAGGAACTAAAAATTCTGTTCAATTGAAAAAACCCTTTTAAAACTACAAATTAATACTATGGTTTTTGCTTTCTCTAATATTACAGATGGGTAACTCTGTTGAGTTGGATGAAAAATCAATTTTTTATTTCTACAGAGGCACTGCCTACTAATTCCAAACCAATACGGGTTTTTGGTTCAGTGGATCTAAAGCGCAAGTCTTTGCAGCTTCAGTAACTGGAAAACCTGTAGACAAAATCATAATTATTGCATGATGCTGCTCGCTCTATTTATTCATTAGCTGTCGATAAGATTTATTAGCATGTCTACAGTATAGATACCAAGAACTTTTTTGTGTAAAATTTCAACAGTAAAATGATGAAAAGATTAAATTTAACTGGAATTTCACACTCTATTGCAGTAAGCCCATTAAAGGGGTATTTTAACTTTTTTAAGGTATGAGAGTAGTCGAATAATAATTAAATTGCGTTTATTTAGAGTATATAACTTAAATAAAATTTAATTATTACAAATTAGTATACTTTTTCAAATTTTTGATTGTTCTTACTTCATTTTAAATTAATTTCTGTACATTACCTCATATGGGCTCACATAACGAGCGTCCGGTTTAATCGAATTGAAAAGTTGGACATGGACGGATTAAATAGATAAATAATACCCAGCAAATACGACTTATACAATTGATCCTCAAGGTCTTGTTATAAATTTATTGAACAGTCGACTAAATAAGGTACAAGAAAAAAATCCCAGCTTCATTTAGTTATTAGATTTTAAAGGTTCAGATTTTAAATTAGTTTTTACTCAAGTCTAACAAAGGAAAAACTCCAAGTGGTACACTCAGATTTTAAAGTCACATATTCTATATAATCAAAATACTTTTAAATAGTACAGAACCAAAGTAACCTGACTGCATTTTGCGTTGCTTTGTCACAGTAGCCCGCTGAAGTTTAAAAAAATTCAAATTTTAATATTTTGAGACCCTTAACCTTTTACTGCTCTTGTCCGATTTTGGAGACTAAAAGCTGCGCCACAGGCAAAAACGTACCTTACTGACACTTTCAAATATTTCAAAGTAAAACTGAAATTTCATCTGTATTTAAAAGTGTCAACTATTTTAAAATCAAAAACTTAACGCCTAGACTGAGTGCATACATGAAATAAAAACAACTGTTGTTCGTAAAAGTGAATTTACCTTTTTATTTCGGATTTTCTGTCTCCACGCCGTTACGGTACAAAACACATTGCTATATGCACCAATCCTGCTGCAAGTGTATACATTTCAAATAAACTTCTTGTAGCCAGCACAGCCAACTTAACTAAATATTAAAATCATCACTGGAAAATCAATCTTGTAACTCACTTTAAAATAAAATCTGAATTCTAATACTTTCATATACGGCACAATGAGCAAAAAAAAAGAATCTTAAAACTGTTGCAGCCCAGAAACCAAAAACATCCGATTCCGACGATGACGTTGACGCCAGCGAAACACAAGATAATGATGAATCTGATGCCAACTCTGACTTTGACACCACCAACGTACTAGAGTATCTGAAACAATTTCGAGCTGAACAGTTAAAAGAAATAAGAGAAATCAACAAGGAATTAAAAGGCATCAAAAACTCTGTGTCTATGAACTCCCAAAAACTCAAATTATTAGAGATACCAGTAACTGCTTTGCTAACGACATGTGTTCTCTTAAGATTAAAATTTTGCACGTGACAAATGACGTTTTGTTTAACGCGAATAACCACAAACTCAAAAACGTAATTTTTAGTAGAATAAATACTGCAGCCGGTTTAGCAAAAAGTGTCATAAAAACTAAAATTTCTGCGGTCCTAAAGCAACTAAAAGTTAACGATGTCTCCCCACCAAGCAACCTGTGTATCTCCTTAAAATCTGGATTCGGCATAAATTGTGAGTTTTGCTCTAAAATAAAATCCTTTTAAGGGCTTACAAACTTAAGAATACTAATTACAGAATTTTAGAAGACTTGTGTCCAAAGCAGTGGGAAATCAAACGACTTCTACTCAGCCAGTCAAAAATAATGAAACAAAAACAAAACAGAACTGTAAAAATATAGTGTTTACGATATCGTATTAATTACAATAACGAAACTACAAGGTTTTATGAATCTGATGGAAAATCTCTACTGAAAATACCTGAAATCCTAGGATACAGACCTACTTCTCGCCCCTTCAAACCCTAATCCTCTGCAACTGCCACTTATGCATCTGCTTTATCGAGTTCTAACTCGGTAGAAAAAAACTATGACATGTGCTTCTGCAATCGATTTTTTGCAATTTTGTATTTTAAAAATTCAATAGCTACCCAAATATGAAAAATGATTAGCGAAATATCCTTATCCAGTTTTGAGTTAAAAGACTATTTGCCTTAATGAAACCTGGACCCTGACTACCTGCCATGCCTACTCTTCGTCTCCCCCCCCCCCCCCATCAATATTAACAACGTACTCTACACTCAAACTCAATATCTAATACACGATATCTTCAAATTTTCAACTTTCAATGTAATATGTAATTTTAAAATTTCTTTTTGTTAAATTACCGTTGTATTTTCATGACATTCTAAAAATCATAATAATAATCTCTCATGTTAGTATCTTAAGTATTTTACTAAACTTAAACATTGTATTGCGCTATGGGCTATGCCTGATAACGCAAATTTAAACTTCGTTAATAAATCAATCAATCAGTTCTTGTCCGATTTTAATGAAATTTGGTTTTTGGGGTCCCTAGGCTTTTTACTGAAAAGCAATTGCAGAATTTAAAAAAATTGGACAATTTTTATTTTTTAAAAAACATATTAAACAAATGAGTATATTTTAGGCATAATTTTTAACAGTTTTTTTATAAACATGAAAATATTTAAATTGTTCAAAATCCTTGAATTACTGTTTAGTAAAAAGCCTAAGGATCACAAAAACCGAAACTTTATCAAAATCGGATGAGAACTGTATAAGATACCAGGCGAAAAAGTAATAAAATTTGAATTTTTTAAAATTTTGGCAGGCCACTGTGACAAAAAAAACTCAAAATTCACTCGAGTTACTTTGTTTCTTATGTATGCAGTTAAAGTCTATGTATGTTTGTTAATATTATAGATGGGTGACCCTATTGACTAATTTTACTTTCTACATGGGTAGCAACTACGATTTGAAAATCAACACTGTATTGTCGTTTGTGGTATGGTAGAAGCATTTTCTGTATCTTTGCAGCTCCAATAAAGTACGAACCTGAGGAAAAAATTATTTTAGATGATGCCGCACAATATAAGGCTACCTATTCACTAGCTGTGAATTGGATTTATGAGCATATCTACTTGATTGATACAACAGGAGAAATTTGTGTGTCATTTTGACAGTATGTAATTACGATGGAAAAAAATTAAACGTGACCGCAACGTCAGAATTATTTGCAGTTAACCCATAACAGGGGTAATGTTGCAAAGTTTTAAAGTATTACGGTACTGAGATTATATTTAATTGTGATATTAATTCAGGAGAGACAATTTAAATATTATTTAATTTTGTCAAATTAATTATACATGTTTAACATTTTTTTTAGTGTGATGCAGATGCAGAACATGAGTGTGAAAGGTTTTATGTAGCGTCAGCGCTTCTTTTTGCTCTGTTTGGACAACAGGAACTGCCTATTTCCCTTGGCGCCTATGCAAAAATCTTCAACTCATGACACATTTTAAATGTGAGTATAGTTTAATTATTTATGACGCGTATGACCTAAATAAATAAAATTCAATAACAGGATTTTCAAAATATTTTGAATTACAACATGTTTGCTGACAATTCCATTGTCTGTTGAAGTTGCGCAAATTTGCAATACAATTAAGCAGTATCTGTAAATATTCAAAATAGAGTGCATGTATGGGTATTACGATAGGAAGCATTTATAGTGGCCTATGTTGCTAAAAGTGAAAAATATTTGAATCATATTCTTTTATTAGCTTTATTGCCTGTTTAATTATGTACGATATGTAATTAATAATAAAATGACGAAGACGTGAAGCTAAAATAGGTATTTGCAAATCATTCAAATCGCATTTGTTTAATGACATTTCGTCACTCAGCGTATTAGGAAATGTCATGATGATGTTGCAATGGAAAAGGACACAGCAATTTTATTAGTAAAACTTGATTCTTTGTTTATAGGGCATTGACACCCAGGCTATTTTGCACCTATTTTTAAGTTAATAATCAATGTTTATCTATTTTGTTGGTAAGGTTATTTCTCGGTCGCAAAAGTAAACAACTCGTGAAAAACTTGCTTTCTAAATAGTAAAAAACAGTAACTAAGTGCATAATTAATTTGTTACTACATACACGTTGTTTAAATTTTTGTATTTCTTAATTTTTAGATTGTATTTAAGTTTCAACCTTTTGCAGTAATGAAGACCCTTAAATATTTGACACTGTCAGTAATCTTCATTGTTGCTTTTTCTGCACGCGCAAAAAGTGAACCATTGCCAAACGAGGGCGTTGAAGGTACATTGGTTGCCTAATATTTATTTAAATATTTATTATTGACGATCATTTGCATTTTCTATATCTCTTTACTACTACGCAAAATGTAGCATCACATTTCAGCCGCCCAAAATTATTGCCGGAAGGAATTAATTAGGTGAAAATTTGAAAAAAATATAATATGTATCTATGTTCAATAAATATGTTTTCAGATACTGATGAAATTCAAACAGAAGACGACAGTGACGAGAATAAGTACACAGGTAAAACAGAAACAGAAAATTATAGCTTTTGCGCTTTATACACTTGGCGTAGGCGTGCATTTTAAGTATTGTAGTAAAACATTTCGTATATTTTATATTTCACTGTGTAATTAGTATTATTTTATTTTACATACATCCAGATGGAAATTTAGAGATGAATAATAGTTACATAAGTAAAGATTTTAACAGTTTTCGTAGTACAAGTTTTAATTGAAGTGAAAAGTACAAACAATTATTTAATTACTAATTATTACATGGTGTGTTACTAATAACAATAACCTCCTACTTGAAATTTATTGCAAATCATAATTAAATGAAATTAGGAAATATTTTAGTTCCAAGAGATTTTATTTAATGATCGAAATGGTCTGGTCTGGTCCGAGTTTTATGGTCTGGTCTGGTCTGGTCCAGCCGTCGGACCAGACCATATTATGGTCTGGTCCGGTGATGTCGGACCAGTAAATCTCAAAACAACATTTTTCTCAGAAATTTCTCCTGAAGTTTTGCTCCAATTTTTCAACAAATTAATATTACTCATTTAAAATGATTGATTTTAAATGTAATACATAAATATATATGTTCATAGTTAATTCAACATTTACAAAATAGAGCAGAAAACAAACTTATACCGCCGAATTTCTTTAAAAATTCTGCATATGGTCGGACCAGTAAAATCTGGTCTGGTCTGGTCCGGAATCCTTGGACCAGACCAGACCAGACCAGACCAGACCAGACCAGATTTTACTGGTCCGGACCAGACCATTTTGATCACTAATTTTATTCAATTAGATTGTCGCTATAAACTCTAAAGACAAATTTAACTGGAGACTAGTTTTTTTGTAAATTTCATATTTGTATAATGTATAATTATTTTCGTTTATTAGCTGAATTATTTTAAAGCGTTAAAAATTTCTTTACAGCTTACTACAGCAGCTGCGAAGATGGATACGAGACCTATTGCAGAAGTAAGTGTTTTTAAATCATAAAAAATTCCAAATAACTACATCACAAAATGCTACATTAAATTTATTATTATGTGGTCAAATCACTGCTACATTTTTTGTTAGCAACTTAAGGAAATTTTTATATTTTTTTCTAGACTTAAACAGATGTCGGTATCCAGGGACGTGTGATCCTCCTCCAGGTGGCGCTGGAGTTTGTGATACATGTCAAGATGGGTTTGCAAAGGACCCAGAGGATGCTACAAGATGCGAATACAAATGCATCTTTACTTGTTTCATTTCTTACACAGATGAGAACAATATCTTTAGATAGACAGCACGTAAGGGTTTTTAAATTGAAACGATTAACATCGACTTTTTAGCGTGATACTATTTTGATTTAAAACATTTCAATTTAAAAACAACAAGATTTTGATAACCTTATATTGCAGAACATATTTTAAAACTACTGAAATGATGTTTTTTTTTTCAATATTACAGATGAGTGACATTATTCAATTTGATCGAACAGCCAATGGTACCGACTACGTTGCCGCTGACTACGAGTTGCAAACAAACACGCTATTTTGGTTCGATTAAAATATGCGGCGAATTCATACAGGTTCAATAACCCATGAATCTAGAGACAATACCGTTATATATGATGCCAGAGGACTTACTTGGTCATTAGCAGTCGATTGGATTTATCAACATTTGTAATTTGTACTTTATTGAGTTAGCCGATCTTAAAGTGTTTAATTTTAACGGCAAAATGAAAAAAACGTTATTTTCTATTTAATCAGTAGATATGGTTGCTGTAAATCCATTAGCGGGGTAGTTTGAAAATTTTTTAAGTACTTATGTAGAAATTAGATTTTTGACAATGTTTGAATTCGTGTAGAAGCCATAATTACTATTTATTAAATTTTATAAATAGAATCCAAAACGTTTTAAAAAATTCATGATTGTTCTAATTTGGTTTTACATGTACTTGTATTCTTTTTTATCACCGTAGATGGCAGCACTGCTTAAATACTAATTATCAAATGTATAATTATTAATTAGGACAGCGTTTGTATGTACCTACATAAAGATATTCGGTATATTGGACTAAATAAAAATAAATGCCCAAGGCCCTAACCTTCAATTCTAAAAACGTGTAAACGATTTATTAACAATTTATTGCATCAGCGCTTCATACTGTACAAAGTTTGGACAACAGGAAATGCTGGTTCCGGTGTAAATATATTTAATTGCTATTCTACGTGACCATGCAATACCTGCCAACTCATGACAACATGTACATTCGTAGGTATTACATTACTGCAGTTTAGTTAGAAATCGCGAATCGTCTTAATAGCATTTATTTTATTTTCCTCACTCAGCCCTTATTGAGAAATACCATGATGATGTGGCAGTAGGAAATGACTCGTCAATTTTATTTGTGTCAATTGTTTCTCACAAGGGAATGGTTTCACATGTAACCCGTCGATTTCAATAAGTTAGGTCCACAAAAATTAGGCTACTTTTAAATAGTTAGGATCTAAAGTAACTTGAGTGCATTTTGCGTTGTTCGGTCACAATAGCCCGCCAAAGTTTTAAAAAAATCAAATTTCAATACTGTGCCGCCCTGTAGCATCTACAGTTCTCATCTGATTTCGACAAAAGACGTCTTTTACTGTTTAGACGATTGTCTAAAAAGTAATTTAGGATTTTTTAAATTTCAAAAACATTTATTTTTTTTTAAAAAATGGTCTATAAAATTAGGCCCCAAAAATAATGTTTTCCCTAAAAATTTTTGAAAACATGAAAATGTTTGAATTTGAAAAATTCTGAAATTGCTTTTAAGAAAAAACCCTAAGGATCATAAAATACAAAATTTTATCAAAATCGGACAAGAACTATAAAATAACCAGGGCGGCAAAATATTAAAATTAAAACTTTTCTAAACTTTGGCGAGCTATTGTGACTAAACAACGCAAAATGAACACGATTCACTTTGGATCCCTACTATTTAAAAGTAGCCTGATTTTTGTAGACATAACTTATTGAAATTGACGGGTTACATGTGAAACCATTCCCTTGTCAGTGCAAAATGAACATATGGGACCAGCAATTCATTTAACTATTCTGAAAATTTTATTTAATTATAACTAATAAGGCATATTGCTTCTTTCTCTGTTGCTAAAATCTCGGTGTATTACTCTACAAAAACATTATCTACGATTTTTACCACATTTTCTTTTTTCCTAATTTAAAAATTTTTGTTTCAGATCCAATTTGTTGCAATGATGTACTCCATTACACATTTACTACTGTCAGTTGTCTGCGTCGTAACTCTCATTATAGCCGCAAGATGTGAACCACTGCCAAGTGAAAGCACTGAAAGCAGTGAAGGTACGTTGGTTGCTAAATTATGTATATATTTATTTATTATATAATTTTAATTTATTAAAAAGCAGTTTAACGTTTCTTACTACGAACGGCTACAATGACACTGAATGAAAGTTTTTAATATTACGCGATTCTTGTTGTATATTTTGCTACAAAATTGTACTGCACCGTTAACGGTTTCCAATAATTATGTGAGTTCGAGATTTCAAAAAAGAAATTATTTTCATAATTCAAAGCTGAAGTTCAATCTATAAAAATATTAAATACCTATAGAAAAAATAGCATTAAGTTTAATGGCAACTAACAATGGAATAGCATGACATTCCTAAATTTCAAAGAGACCCGCTACAAAATGTCAGGCTACTTTTCAATCGCATAGATGTTTTTCTTTTAATCCTTTGCCTATTTTTCAAAATGTAAATTCAGGATTTTCATATTTGACGTTTTTTTTCTTCAAAAAATTGGTTTTAAAAGCTGCCCCTCAGAAATATTAGTTTTTTAATTTTTTCAAATACAAACTTTTAAATTTAAAAAAATTCCTAAATGTTAATTTTGCAAAATAGTATGATTGTCAAAATAACCCAAACTTCATAAAACTTAGATAAAAACTTTAAAAATTATAGGGCGGCAAAGTTTAATTTGAATTTTGTCAAAATGACCAAAACCAAACAGCGCTAAATTCACTCGAGTTACTACTTTGGATTTATGCAATTAAATAGTAACCTAGTTTTTTGAGGCGCGTCTCTTTGAAATCTGGGTGTGTCACGTTGCGTCATTCCTAGGTAAGAATAGTAATTAAAATATTATTAGACTAACCAATTTAATTACTATTGTTATTCAATAGTAATTAATTCAAGAAGGTGTTGTTTTGTATACTGAGCTGTAAAGCTATTGCAATTGTGCAACAGTGACTTAATAAAGTTTATATATATATATATATATAACGACAGAAGTAATAGGTCGACTTCTTAAAACATTTTCAGATACTGAGGAAGTTCACGATGAAGGCAAAAGTGATGAAACTGAGTACACAGGTAAACCAAAAATAAAATAAAACATAGTTCTGTGTTTGAAAGAATGTGGCGTAAAGCATGGTATGATAAACAAAAAAAAATATTGCATACTTCCTATTTCACTATGTTAGATAAAACTCATATTCTTTTACATTTAGATGGGGATTATGAGGTGTATGATGCAAGTAAGTGACGCTTTTATTGGGTAATAGTGTAAAGTTTGTGTAGCCTAAGTTTTAATTTCCAAGGAAATTATATAATATTTAATAATTATATAATTTCCCTAAGGTTTAACTAACTTAAGCCATTTTCCTGTTTGAAGGCCACTACAGCACCTGCTTAGCTGGATATGAGGGACGAGACTGCGCAACCGTAACAGACAACTGTGCACGCAAGGAGACTTGTTTAAATGGAGCCATATGCGTCAATGAAATAAACAACTACAGTTGCATTTGCACAGAAAAGTTTTCGGGGCGAAATTGTGAATGTAATTTTAATAACAACATACAAAATTCTTAATGAAACAGAAAATTAAAAATATTTTTCATAAGTAAATGCGTAAACATCCTTAAAACATTTATCGTAGGGAATTTATGTAAATTGTAATATTGTTTATTTCAGACCTGAAAAATTGTCAATATCCAGGGACCTGCGCTCCTTTGAGTAACGCTGAAAATTGTGACACGTGTGTAGATGGGTTTATTAAGGATCCAGAAGACGCCACAAGATGTGAATATGCGAATACAAATAATGCATCTTTACTTGTTACATTTAGTAGACAGATTAGAATGATTTCTTTGGATGGACAGCTTGTAAGTTTTGGTTTTCTAAAACCAAAAATCAAAATGTCTATCATTTATCCTTAAAACAATTTTACTCTCATACCCATAAGCCCGCAATGCATAATTATAAGCAATACGTTTGTGAACTAAATATTTTGCACAATTAGATATCACATTTTTTGACTAAAAATACAAATCTGTTTTTTTTTATTATTACAGATGGGTAACCCTATTGACTTTGATGCAACATCAAATTTTAATTTCTACAGGGGCGGCAACTACGATTTACAAACTAAAACTGTATTTTGGAATGGTGGAAGCAAGTCCCAAATCTTTGCAGCTCCAATAACTCACGAACCTGGAGACAAAATAGTTTTACACAATGCGGCACACTTTAAGGCTATCTATTCACTAGCTGTCGATTGGATCTATGAGCACCTCTACTTCATAGATACAACAGATGATTTTTTTGTGTGTAGTTTTAACGGCAAAATTAAGAGAAGATTAAATGTGACCGTAGCATCTGAATCGATTGCAGTTAACCCATTGCAGGGGTAATTAAAAAAAAAATATTAGAATAGTGAAATAAAACTTTGTTTTTGCATTTAGGTTAGATAAACAATCAAGACGTTATTTAATGAGTACAAATTATTTCCTTGACATTTTTTTTTGAATTTTTAATTGCATCAACTTGTTTGCAAATATTGACATTTCTGTTCAAAACTTTAGATGGGTTTACTGGACATCGGGACAATCGGGACCAAATCAAATTCAAAGGATGGGGATGGACGGATCACAGAGAGAGGTTATAGCAAATACTTTCTTAGATCGTCCAGAAGGTCTTGTTATCGATCTACTTAACAGTCGACTGTATTGGTCACAAGGAAGAGATCCTAGCTCCATCTGGTCATCAGATTTGAACGGTTTTGATTTAAAATTACTTTTTAGACAAAATCAGTTTCAGAGTTCTTTAAATTACATTTGGAAAATTGCGACGTTTGATAAATACATTTACATGATCGAACTAAGTGCTCAAAAAATCTATAGAGTCAACAAATGCGGTGGAGACGAAGAGATGGAAACAGTTTTTGTGTCAGAGTTTCATCAGGATGTAAGTTAAAGAATCACATGTTGAATTTATTAGGCCTGTTTTATTTAGATGCAAACTTTACAGCATGTGCTTTTAACTTTAAATAAATACGAATTTGCCATCACGTGATTTTTTTTTACCTTTTTTTTACCTTTTCAGAATGCTTTAATGTATGAAATTAAAGTGTTTGATCCCACTGCGCAGCCTCAGGGTGAAAATCTGTGCTCGAAACGGACTGAAAAATGTTCCCAATTTTGTTTCCCTGTTCCAAACAACGGTTCTGTCTCCACTACATGCGCTTGTAGCGATGGTTTTTCTCTGTCTGCTGACCAACAGACTTGCGTCCAAAATCCAACTGCCTAAGTATAGGGAAAATTAGTGTAGAATCACAGTATATTGTACTTGACAGTACTGCTTAAATACCAATTATTAAAAGTTATACTTTGTACGCAACTACATGGAAAGCTAACAACAACTTAACTCGGATATTGGCAAACGGTCGATTTATCTAGGTTTGATGTACGGTGATTCAACTGTTCCATTAGTTTATCGTTAGTAAGGAAATCAAACTTTGTTACTTTTAAATAAGCGTAGTTATATGGAACTGATGACTTGTTTATTTTAAAATAAAAGCATTTGATTGGATCACAAATTACAGTGCAATTATCATACGTTCTGCACGACTTTGCGTACAACATTATTATAATATATTGTAGGGACGCTTAGCTACCAGAAACTTAGCATACTTGACAATCATTTACTTTATTAACTAGATAATCAAGAAATACTCTAAAAGCGAACGTAACAAGCCATAGTTCATATTAAACAAACACATTTTGAAACAGCTAGTAAACAATTATTGAGCTTATTCTAATACTGCGCCCGCGCACTGTTCAAGCGTTTGGAAAAGGAATCTTGCAGTAAATTAAACTTTATTTGAGTATTTAAAGTTCCTTTTTGAGCTGATTTTTTGTTTTTTATTCAAATTAAATACAAGGCATTTCATCCATTTCCCAATATGTTTCGCTTTGCCAACCCCCCATTTTAATTTCTTATTTCACGGTGCCACCACTGCCTTGTTACCTTAAAACTCATATTTTAACTGTGCTGCTATGGATAATTGAATGCAAATGTAAAAGTTAAAACATAATTTTAAAAATAACGTTTTTACTATAAAATGAATTCAAATAAGAATTTGTTTTTATAATCAATCCCCCCCTCTCCCTTCAAAATCACAGATTTGGAGTTGAGTGCTTTACATTCAATGAGCGGGTCACTTTTTATTTACTTTGTTGTGGTTTATGCTTTTATTTTAAAGTGATACCCTTTGGTTGCCCACCGCAGTGTTTTTGTTCATTCGTGACGTCGTAGTTGAAACTGTGGTATCATGGAGATATTACAATGAAATCTTGATTGAACAATTGATCGTTGAAAAATTCATCGTAGCTTGATTAGAATGCCAAATTGTAATATTGACATTCTAACAATACCACAATAGAATTAAAATTAAAATTTAATTACCATTATTATTTAACTAAACTGTTTTAGTTTGTATGGCCAAATCTTGTGCGCAAGAATGCGTGCAGGAAAATTAATCGAACTACAATTGTAACTACAAAGGTACCCCCAAAACGTGGGCCTTGCACTCTAATCAGTACCTGCCAAAAACGTGTACGTTAAAAGAACATTGTTTTTGGCAATTTTACCTGTTAAAGATCCTAATTACTAATTTTTACTAATTAAAAGCGTATTCGAAATTAAAGTACAAAATTTCAAAACAATATTTACATTTTATCTGCTGCTCCCTGGTTTGTGCAAACAATAATAAAATTATAAAGTTATGCACGGTTCGCAATTGAATAAGTCAAGACATTTCATCGGCTTAAATTCTAATTGTAAAATATAGAATGATATGTTTATTGTTTTATTTATTGTATTCGTTTTGAAAAAATCAGTTTAAAACTGCGTGCATCATTTAAATTTTTCTCTGCCAATTGATTTTTTTTTAAATTTTATAATTACATAACAGACATAATCTATAAAACATTTACTGAGTTCTTTGGGCTATCCTCGTTGGAGGACAATGTCAAGTTTATTTACATAAAGTTCTCTTTCTCTCATAAGTACTTATCAAAAAGTTTTTGGTATTTTACATAGATTCAGAAGTGAACATTATTGTTTTTAATCACACTTGTAATTACAGTTGGATACAGAATTATTTAAACACAAATTGCTATAAATTACAAAATCTGTAATGCAGTTTAGGAATCGTGTGCAGGCTTGAGCTTTGTTGTAATGTAATTAAGGGCGAAATGAAATGCATATTAGCTCATTGCCCCGTCAGTAATTAATTATATTTACATTTTTATTTACTACATTTTAAATCCATACATTTAACCACTTGTAATTTTTACTCTTAAAATTTTTCATCTAGGAATTTTACTCAAGTAACTTTCTAAAGCTATAATTACCTTTGACACTCTATGAACAAAGGTACAGAGTACAGAGCCAGGTAAGGTTTTGCGTTGAGTAATAGTTAAAAAATGGTAGCAAGTCTTGCGACAATATTCCGATATCGTCTTGTGAAGAACTAAAACGACCCATATCCACTTTTAGTTTTAAACAAAATAAACTATTTACTGACAAAATTAAACTAACATTTTCATTTAAGCACGTTAGTAGAACCGTGAGCATTTTTTTTAAACTTGTGAATAGAATATTTCAAACTTTTGATATATTTACATAAGACATTCATTTAACTTTTAAAATAACATTCAAATAGAACATTTTAACATCTTAAAAAATATATATAAAATATATGTATAAATACACATCTGTAAAAATATATTGTTGTTACTTTTTTAAAAACATGCAAATAGAACAATTAAATTTTATTTCAAAAATTCTTGAATAATATTGTAAGCATTAATGGAATTATGTGCATATTCATGCACATTTTGCAACGCAGCTTTTCAGACAATCCTGCACTTTGGAGATTCCATGATACATACGTGAGTCATGCAGTCAGCGCTGTTGATAAACAGGATCGGGTGTTGCTGTAATTATACTATTAGCAATTAGGTGTAATGGCTATATTTATCTAAATTATCGCCTGATGGTATAACGGCTTCCGTTAGTCGGCATTGATTTTGCAATGACCGACTTTCTGATATAGAAATATTTAAAATCAGGTTAGGTAGTAGCAATGGGAATCGGAAAATATAATAAACTTGCACTTAAATTGAAAATTGAAAATATATGAACTGATTAATCTGAGCTGAAACAACACCTACTAAAAGACAAGTAAAGTCTAACAGCATATATCTTATTTACTGTATTGTTTTGAAACGTCTCATTTTCATTGTCGCATGAACTGAAAATGGGTCATTTTGATTCTTCATAGACAATATGTTGTTTCATTCTGTCTGCAGGACAGACCGCTTGGCAGGTGTTACCTAAATTTATTAATCAACTTATTTCAGCGGAAACAGCTAGTCACTGCATGTCACTCAATTTAGATGTGTAGACCATTTTTATGTAGCATCAGTTCTTTTTGTTGTTCAGATTGGACAACAGGAACCGGCAGTTCCTGTTTAAATATAAATAATTGCTATAGCATATAGTGTATAATATATTGTATGTATAATATATTGTACGTGACTATGCTGATAAAATGTCGTTTATCGATTTTGTCCCAATTGTAACTATAAAATAAGTTAGTCTTTGAATTTAGCAAAAAGTTGTACAAGTTTTTCTATTTCTAAAGCAGACTTGTTTTTAGTTTCAATTTCTTGCAGTAATGAAGAGCTTTAAATATTTGATACTGTCCATTATCTGCATCGCAGTTTTTTTCTTACCTGCAAAATTTGAAACATTTCCAAGTGAAGTCGGTGAAAAGGTACGGTGCCGGGGACAATATGTGGGACATATTGATAAACAATGTTGAACAAAATGTTGGGACATTTTTTGAATAAAAAACCTATAATAATAATAATAAACATGCCGAGACTGATTTTTCAACGACCCAGAAGATTCTACAAGATGCAAGTTTGAAAATACCAATGCTTCCTTACTTGCTGCATTTGATAGGCAAATTAGAACGATATCTTTAGATGGATAACACGTACGACTTTGTCGAACTAAAAAAATAAATTTAGTTCTTTTAGACTAATATTCTTTTTGTCTTCACGCTCACAATTTAAATGATTAAAGAGTCAGACAAGGGAATAGTTCTTCAAGCAACTCGGCAATTTTAAAATCTGCCACTCAAAAAATCAATGCTAGACTCAAATCACATAGATCCTGAGCAAGCTGACAGCATTTTGGTGTTTTTCGATCACATTTAATCGCAAAAGTTTATAGCAATCAAAATTTTGCTTTTGGCGCCATGCAGCTTTTACATTTTCTCATTTGGTTCTTACAAATTTTGATTTGTTGTAATATTAGGTAATATAATTTCATTATTTTTTAAATTTCGAATATTTTCTAAATTTCTAAATTTTGGCAGGTCATTGTTCCTGAAAAACGCAAAAAGCGGTCAAGTTAATTAAGTTGAGATATGTAATTATTATTAAAAGCTTGTCTTATTTTTGTAAGTAGCAGTATTTAAAAATGGCGGGGAAAATGTGAAAACATTCCCTTGTGAAACACTTATCTTTTGTTTAATTAGACAAAACATGAAGCTTAAAGCATTTTTTTGCTTTATTTTATATTACAGATGAGTGAGCCAATTTATTTTGATGCAAAGCAATTTTACAGAAGCACTGACTTCTGTTCAAAAACCAACACAGTATTCTAGTACAGTTCAGCCAGACAAAATTTTTGCAGCTCATCCAATAACTCACAAACCAAGCAAAATGATGTCTTTCCATCTGGCCTTGCATAAAGCTCATTCATTAGCTGTCGATTGGATATATGAGCATCTCTGTTTTATGGATACAGATACAGGAAGCCTTTTGGTGTATATTTTAAACGGCAACATGAAGAGAAGACCAGACTTCACTGGTACATCTGACTTGATTACAGTTAATCCGCTGAAGGAGTACTTTGAAAATTTCTTCAATTATGCTGTCGATTTACACCAAATTTTTGCATTTATGCAGAAACCAATAGTTAAAATAATACTTTATTATTCAAAAATAAGTTCTATGACAAGTTTATTTTAGAAGGTTTTAAATGTCAGCAGACCGACGTCGAAAATAAAGAAAATTGAAAGTGATAAAAAAGCATAGCGGTATTTTTGCTACAAGTGCCAATTTATATTTTTGAATGAGCTAACATTTACTTCGTCATGCGGCACACTGACCAGTGTGTTGCTAATATGGCGGTAAAACTAATTAATACTGCAAAAGTTTTCTTCGTGAATAAATCTGTCAATAATGCGATGATAATTTTCAAAATTCTTATTATATGGTCGTGTGTTAATTTCATGTCTGCATATTATTTTTCCTAACGTTCGCCCTGCTTTACACGCCACAGCTTGTAACTTATTTTTTTAAAAGTACTTTTAGACTCTCCCTGATTTCATGCAAGATATGACCTTAGAACTTTAAAATGATGCATTATTTAATAAAATCGGTTAATTTTGAAAATAAAACATTACGTACGCATTTAACAAACATTCAAAAGCTAATTGTTATCGCAATCAGAACTACCAGGTAAATTGATTCGCATAGTCAAATCAGTTTTAACTGTGTTTGTGTGGGCATTCTTTATGGTGGGTTAGCACTTCTTCTTGTTGTAAGTTTAAGCAACAAAAAATTATGTTAAAATAGATTTTAATTAATTGCAATTTTACAGTTCTGCGTGACCATGCAAAAAGATATCCAACTCATGACAATCAGTGAATCCATGGGGTTAATGCACGTAAATTTAATTTACAGTAATAAATATTGCTTCTGTGCACATGACGTAATTTATAACGAGACTAAAGGGGTTTAAGACCTGTTTAGAATGTGCAAACTCATCAAATTTATTATAATTTCCTTACTCAACCAAATAGGAAATGTTGTTATGATGTGGCAGAGAGAAATGACTCTTCTATTACATCCGTAAAACATAATTTCCTGCACCGAGGACATTGACACCCGGAATTTATTTTAACTTTTTTGACACTTTAAATTATTAGTTATATTCATAATTCTCGTTTTTCGTCCATTTTTGTTACAAAGATAACGTTTGTGTTCAGACAAAATTATTATAATTGTTTAAAAAAATAGTTTTCCGGAATTTTTGTTCAAATTTTGTCGTATTTTTAAAAACTTGATTTTCTTTTGTTTCAATTTTTTGAAGTTATGAACAAAATTAAATATTTCCTACTGCCAGTTGTCTGTGTCATTGTCCTCTGTTTACCTGCAGAAACTGAAGCATTGCCAAGTGAAGGGGACAGTCATGAAAATGAGTACCTAGGTGAAACAGAAATAAAAACACAGTTCCTTTGTGTTGAACAAAATGTTCCGTAGATTGTGTTTTAAGTAATAAAATAGATAAAAATTATGTATTTTATATTTCGTAATTCACAATAATGTGTGTTTCCCTATTCTTTATTTTAAATCTAGATGAATATACTGAGGTGTATGATGATGCAGGTTGGTGACGATTGTATAATTTAATGCATGATTTTAGTGCTAATAAAATTCAATATTGTGTTTACATTCCTTGTATAATTAGTTATTACAAATTTTGATATTACATTTCAGACCTAAAAAATTGCCGATATCCGGGTACATGTGCTCCTCCAAGTCAAGCTGGAAATTGTGCCACATGTCAAGGTGGATTTGTCAAGAATCCAGAGGATGCCACGGGCCACGAGATGTGAATATGCGAAAACAAATAATGCATCTTTACTTGTTACATTTGATAGGCAAATTAGATTTATATCTTTGGATGGACAACTCGTAAGTATTTTTAAAAAACCAGACGACAAAATTAATTAATTAATAATTATAAATTGTTTTTTTTTAAATTTTAAAGTATGTGCAAGGCTAAAATAAATCTAATTTCTTTTTTAAAATTACAGATAGGGGAACCCATTCAGTTTGACACAAAGCAATTCTTCTACAGAGGCACAAACTACGTATTGCAAACCAACACGCTATTTTATTCTACTACAACGGTGGACCAGCCCCAAGTTTTAGCAGCTCCAATAACTCACAAAGCAAGAGATCAAATCGTTGTATATAATGGCACACGTAGTATTCGTTCATTAGCTGTCGATTGAATTAATGAACATCTCTATTTTATAGATTTAGGAAAACTTCACGTGCTTAGTTTTGACGGCAAAATGAAAAAAAACATTAAACTCCATCGAGTTCAGTCCAAAAGAAATTGTTGTAAATCCACTAAAATGGTAATTACCAAATAATCTACTAGTATTGAATTTACCAGAAGTTGAAAGTTAAAGTTGCTATTACATAATGTTATTTTAATTGTATTTAAAATCTGAATAACCGTAGATGGATTTACTGGATAGACGTTCAGAGCATTGTCATTGAAAGGGCGGCCACGGACGGATCACAGAGACAAGTTATAATTAACATTACTACAAGTGTTGGTGCTAAAGGTCTTGCAATCGATCTAGTGGACAGTCGACTTTATTGGGTACAAGGACGGGAACCCTGCTTCATTTGGTTATCGGATTTGGACGGTTAAGATTCAAAATTAATTTTTACTGAAAATAGATTTCAAACCTGTTTATCTTATTTTTTTGGAAAATGGCCACGTTTGATAAATACATCTATCTGACGGAGTTTCTGAGTAGCACAATTTACGAAGTTAACAAATGTGGTGGAGACGGAGACACAGAGTTGGAAACAGTTTTTAGGACAGATGACAATACGAATGTAAGTTAATTTCAAATTCACTCCACGTCCACTAACTCAATGTACAATTAGATACAAACTGAGGTGCATATTATGATGATTTTTTCAACGTCAAATCAAATGAGCCAGCGTCACAATTACCTGTCAACTGTTTAATTTACTTTCCAGAAAAGTGAAATTTGGGATTTAAAAGTTTTTGATGCCACTGTGCAGCCAAATTGGGAAAACCTGTGTTTGAAACGTATTGAAAAATGTACTCAATTTTGTTTTCCAGTTCCAACTAACAACGGTTCTGTTTCCACTGCATGCGCTTGTCAAGATGGATTCTCTCTTTCCGCTGACCAACAGACCTGCATCCCAAATCCAAACATTTAATTGTAATAAAAAGTAGAGTAAAATTACTGCAAGTATCACTTTACAAAATAGATTAAAAAATACAAACTAACAAAAGCTTAATAATTTTAGTATCTTTTTAATGCAACTAGAAGCTTAGCGGGCAACTGTTTATAAGTCGGATGTTAAAAAATCATCCATTTGAATATGTAACAAGGGAAATTTTTCAAGTGTAAATTTTTAAATAAAGTAAACGCTATCAGAACATGTAAACACATTTTTAATTTTTAAGAAAATCATTTTATATTTAAATTGTGTTTACTAAAAATTTACGCAACGTTAAAATTAAGAAAATAATACGACTAATATTGCATATCGCATGTTTTAATATCATTATTTGTGCTTAAGCTAGAGAATATAATTAAAAGCATTTTTGTGAGTAACGCAAACGGGAATTTGAGTTTTATCTAAATTTTAAAACTAATTTGAAGGCGTAAGCTGCATTTGTTTCTATTGGTGGTGAATTTTATTTAAATTAATTTAAAAATTAATGTTGTAATTTAAATCATTTTTATTCGCGTCGATACCTGCTGGTAATGTTTTTTTTTCATTTTTAGAAAACTTAAACGTATCAAAATTTGTAAATTTATAATTTTTAACAGTTTTTAGTAATTTACAACAGTTTTACAGCATAAAAGTCGTCAGTTTGCCAACAGGCTGTTTTTTGGGATTAAATCAAATTATTTGAGCCATTTTGGCACAAGAAGCGTCACTTAATCTTCAATTCAAAAAGTGGCAGGTTAAATTGTAATTTTATTGCTACTTTCACCTTTGCAAACTACATGCCTCTTGTTGGTTTTCATAACTATTTTAAATTTTATGCAATTGATTCTAACAAATTTAGAACACGCAAAAAAGATTAAATTTTCATCTTAAGCATTCATCATAGAGATAGCTATTCTAGGTGACTGTACTACGAAACCAAACTCATGACAATGAGTAAGTCCGTGAGCTATATATAACAGTAACTTAGGTAATATTTAATGTCTATGTAAGCATTTTTAGAATATTATAAAACCCAAATTGCAAATATTTAAAAACTAAATTGTTAGATAATAATATTAATGCAAATTGAAACCTAGTGGCAAACAATGTTGTATAAGGTAGCAATGTTAAAGTTTTGCAAATTTTCTTTCTAATAAATGCAGTATCTGTCAAAATTTGAAATAAAGTGTTGATGATGTGGCAGTGGAAAATGATTCGTTCATTTTGTTTGTAATTATTAATTCCCTGTACACAGGGCATTGACCCTAACGAAAAGCAGCCTATGTAACTACTGTTGTAGTTCTTATTAATAGTTAATAATTTCTTTTTTATCATTTTTTCTTTCTCCGTTGAATAAAACACAATGTCTGGGTATAATTCATACAAATATTTTTTCAATTTTCATATTGTCCTAATTTTTGATTAGTTTCCATTTCTTTACGTGATGAAGAGCTTCTCGTTATTTGCTTCTGTAATTTTTTTTTTGCATCCTGGCATTTTTTCACCTGCTAAAATTAGGCCCTCTACCAAACGGAAATATTGAAGGTACGTTGCATGACTTTTTATTTGAATACTTACAACTAACAAATTTTCCAATTTCCCCTAGGACGAGCTGCTCCAATGACATATGGCGCAGGTATCTAATGCTACGCTACTTATAGGTTAGGTGTGGTTAGCCAGGTACCCTGCGCAGCATCGTAACTCGTACAGGCGCTATTCTAACTAAGTCGAATCAAAATAGCAGCAAATGTACTAGACCTACTGATACGAGCAACCCTCGGGTCTAGCTTCGTTTAACGCGCGCTAACTGGTTTGGTTTAATGTTAGCCTTACCACAAAAACAATTTCGTTCAGCAACAAAACAGACTTGCAGTAAGGTCAGCATCTACTCTAAGCCTGTCCTGGACGAATCCACTTCATTACTGCTCTTAAAATCAGGTTGACTGGCGGGCTTTTACCTTTTTCAAACAACAGAAATTTTGATGACTTACTTTGTAAATACGGTGTTATTTGGATTCGTTTGCCTAGTTATATTTAATTAAAAGGTTGTTTTTCAAAATTTCAGAGCGTAGTGCTGTCGTTTTTGGAGGGATCATCAAGGATACTTATTAAAAATTACTACTTCTAATAATTTATGAAAAAACTAGAGCATGTGACTTTCAAAACATGTGTACAAATTGTTTGGTAATTTTTACTCTTTGTTAATTTTAAATTTTCAAAATAGATCAACGTATTAAATAAAACAATTTTTAAATCATGCTGTGCAAATATTGTCCAAGTCTAGCACATAAATGTAGTATTAAAAAAATTACATTTATTAATATTATTATTATTTGATTTTAGGGCTTTCTCGTTTAAAAAATATTAGCCATGTTGTTTAAGTACGTAATATTCATAAATTCAATATTTAATAAAATATTCAATAATTGGTATTTTCATATTGTAAATTGCAACTTATTTGCTTACGATCATATTCTATGTTTACGTTTTGCAAATCTTTCATTAATTTGTTAATATTTAAAGTAGCTTGCATTATGCTTGTAATTGGACATCACGATAGGAAATAGTTTGATCATAGCGGCCTATGTTGCTAAAAGTCAGAATGTTTTTCTCCTATTAGCTTTATTGCCAGTCTAAATATGCACGATATGCAATTATATTATATAAAATTAAAGATTCGACAAAAAGCTTTAAATAAAATTTGCACAAAATCTAAATCGCATTTATATAAGATTTTTCACTCAACATGGCATAGTTAGATAATAAGACCATGATGATGTGGCAGTAGGAAATGCCTCATCAATTTTATTCTCAATAAAAATAAATTATCTGTGAATAGGGAATTGACACCCAGTCTTCTCGGTATTTGATTTGAAGCTTCTAATCAATATTAATCTTTTTCGTTGATTGTTTTACATTTTTGTCTGCAAAGAAATTGGTTTCTGAATAATACCCAGTGCCTAATTTGATGTCACAAGTTTGTATTACTTTTTGTATTTCGTATTTTTCTTATTTTTTTTTTATTTTTATTATTTCTTGAAGTGATGAAGAGCTTTCAATATGTTTTGCTACAGTCAGTAGTGTTCTGCATTGTTGCTCTTATTTTACTTGCAAAAAGTGAACCATTGCCAATCAAAGACGGTGAAGGTACGTTGGTTGCAAAGCTATGAATTAAATAGTTATAATTAATAAAATATTTGATTTTTTTAAATATAAGCAGCACTAATGCTTTACTATGTTGGTAATAAATACCACTGTATTTTTTTTAACATGTTGGGCTACAAAGAAGTTATACGTTGTTAGGGAATTCAAGTAGTATTTAGATTTCAGAATTATTTAACAGGCTTCTACATATCACAATTAGGCATATTATAATTTATTATATGTTCAACCTGCAATTTTAAAATTAGGCACAATTTAATTAGCATCACATTCTAGTCACTTAATTTTATTATAAGAAAAATTGTTGGACCAGACAACAAGCTAATTATTATGCCAAATGTAATTAATCCACATTCAATATGTTTACAGATATCGAGGAGGTTCAGAATGAAGACGCTAGTGATGAAAATAACTACAAAGGTAAAATAGTAACAAAACAAACATAAATAATTCTATGTTTGACAGCATGTGGCAGTCAAGTGTGTGTGCTGTAAATATAAAAAATAACTATCTCATATTTTCCGTTGTACTGCATGTTTTATTAATGTTTTTTTCTTCAATTCCAGATAAAGATTCTGAGAAGTATGATGCAAGTAAGTAAAGAAGTTTAAGCTTTATAGGGCGTACTATGCCACCCCCCCTCCTTTGTTCTGCGAAAAGCCCAAACATTTATTTAAATACTACTAACCTAAATAACACTGACAATATATTTTGCTAATTATAAAATATTGTGGAAATATTAGGCTTTGTGGATGCTGAGCTTAAGCATCTATAGAAATGGTCATGTCCGTCTGTCCGTCTGTCTGTCTGTCGATGTGCCTGTCTGTTGGTCAAGCTCTGCAGGTCACACTTGTCTACTGATTTTCTGCAAATAACTTTAAAACGACAACAAAAGCAAGGCTAAAATGCGTTATTGTTTTTGAAGGGGATCTGACTAACCAGTTTTTCTCAATTAACGGTTGAATGGAACAGCGTTTGAATCAATAGGAACAAATGATAACAAAAACGGGTGTCGGGTTCCCTTAACATGCAGATACATACTTTCTCATTAAATTATGTACAGTATTTTCTCAAATAACTCCCCCCGGGCGTTAGCTCAAACTTCTCCTCAAACCCCGGGAGTTACAAGGGACCCATGAGTTGAATAGAGACCTAGGAGTTACAGAAAAAATGTATGAAAGCTTAACAAAAATTTATAATGGTTAGGTAACTTAAATTCAGCAACTTATTTTTAGAATTACTGTTTTATTTTTCTAAACAATAAGGGACCTACGTATTTACCTAATCAGAATCTGTAAAAACGCTCTTATCCTCGTACTCATTTTCATGAGTTTCAATTTTACTCTTATCTCTTATAGTTTTAGTACAATCATAAAATTGCTTGGCAGCTTTTTCGGTCGAGTTTTTTTTAGCGTATGCTATTTCTGCTAATTTGTTTTCAACTGGAAACGATCGAATCTTCTTACCTTCCATTTTAATTTAACTTAGGTCAAGATAAATTCAAACAAAACCCCAAACTTGAGAACTGCCGATCACCATGATCTGCCCGTAAATACTATATTAAACGTTAACCAAAGTTTTTAAATCTAAGCGCTCATTCTGATAAAGTGGATTTTCAAATGTTTTATTTCATGGCGCCATTGTGAACAACAAAACATTCATTGAATTATTATACATCCATTATAAGACTATTGAAGCCTCGAGAGTTACTAGAGACCCCGGGAGTTGCAAGAGACCCCAGGAGTTGATAGAGACCCCGGGAGCTGATAGAGACCCCGGGAGTTACGTGAAACTATGCCCCAAACCCCGGGAGTTACAAGAGGCCTGGGAGTTAATAGAGACCTGGGAGTTATTTGAGAAAATAGGGTAGATAGGTACTTGCGCAGTACGTTTACCGTACGTTCCACACGGTTAGCATGCCTTGCACCTAAGTGACATACATAACAGAATGCTAGGGAGCGACCACGAATGATGTCACCACGTTTGATCCATTTTCTGACCTACCCACTCTTTCGCAGTAACGTTAAACATAGTGCATTTATAAATTACCTTTATATGAACCTACGTACTTAACTGATAACATCATTTACGAAGGCTTGGTATTGTATACAAACCGGGCTTTGAAGTAGATGCTGAGCTAACAGGGAATTTTGCTTTAATAAAGGAGTAAAACTCGGCTGTGGCAACGCTGAAATTTCGACAACGACAAACTCCACTTTTACTACTCCTACTTAAATTTCTGATGTCAATATATGTGAAGTCGCAAAAAGTGGTGGGTGGTCTAATGAATAGTTCATGTTTATTGTGAGGAATAACTACTTATGCCTTAGATACATTAAACAGGCTCCCTTAAGCTGACTCAAAACGGTTAGGTTATATTTTTTTCAGTCTTCTGCAGGACTTCTTTGGCTGCCGAAAATATAGCCTACCTCAAACTTAACCAACACTTAAGCATTAGTAGTAATTCTTCACAATGAACTCAAGCCTGCCATTAAAAGGGTTAGACACCGACCCAAGGGCGTTTAGGGCGTATATACACTTTTTGGGGATGAAAAATAGGGCTAATAAATAGAGATAAAACGGAGTGATGAAATATAGCCAGACGTCTGCCTCACACCTGGCCATCCCATATTAAAAAAATATCGGTACCTAATTTTCAAACTAATGCCACAGGAATCCTTAAATTAGTAATATTTAGATGACGTAGTTTATGGACGATCTCTGTACGCGTACTAGTAAAATTTAATTTGATGTTAATATGCGTTTACCTAAATTTCTAACTAATTACTGGGGGATCTTAAAAGTGAAAATGTTTGAATGGCACCATAAAGGGACGACCCTTGATATGACAATTATTTTGAATCTGATGAACTTATCACAATTAGTATAAACTACGTGTGAATGTACGTACATATGTTCGTCATGTAATGTATTTTCTGATTTTGCCAATTATATTTAAATAGGTAACACTGAGGGGTTCGTCTTTTATGATGTCAGCGTTAATGCTGGTTAGGTAATGGTGACACTTTGTAATAAATGCGTCCTTTAAAGTAGTTTTAAAATTTGTACTCCTGAATAGGGCAGTCATAAATAAATGATAGTTTGACAGGACATCATTTAGGTGTTAACTTCTCGTTCCCAGGCTCAGTACAATGGTTCCTTGAATTCCGTTCTACTGTGCACATGAGTGTATGGAACCGAAGTTAGCGATGTAGGGAGTGACGCGAGCACGACACTCGGATAGCAGCGTTGAAGAATCAATAAATAATTACTTACCTTGTACTGCTGGCTAACCAGTTTAATACTGCGGCCAGATCGACTCCACGATGAGTACTGGTAGACGTCTCACAGAAGTGTTTTGTGGTAGACTGTACAGGATTCGTGATGAGTTTTCCCTCTAGCGGATTGTTCTTTAACCTAATTCTCATGAATTGCGATGCAAGAAATAACTTTAGACTGCACAATGTTTATTTTGTTTTCAAGCTCAGTTTTCGTGACTGGCCGTATTTATTTCAAAGTTTGTACACAATTTTAAAAGCGTAAATTTTACGTAGAGAGAACGGAACGTGGGGAGTAGGATTTAAATGAAACCCACTAACGAGCTTTGAAAGTCTAGTATGTCGTAAGGAACAGGCAACCTTGTAACTTCTGGGACGAAGATATGCCTATTTCGCAGTATTTACTGAGTTTTCTTGATTTCACTTACCAGTGAATCATCTAACGAGCATAACCCGCCAAGCTATTAGTTAGATTTTCCATGAGATATTTTTTTTTAGAAAGAGCGTCCAAAAAAACTTAAAATGGCTTAACAACATGATGCGCGTAATGAGTTTTGGTCGATAAAATATTTTTTCAAAAAATCAAAAAAGGCCTCAAAATGGTTTTTTGATCCTGTTTTTAATTTTTTATAGAAACACCTTAGGCACAATTTTTGAAAATTTTGGATGAAAAACCATTTTAAAATATTCTGAATTTAAAAACAATTAAAATTTGAAATTTTGAAATTTTTTATTTTTTTTGAAATTTTGACTGCACAAGGGTTGGTGCCTAAGAAATTTCGAAAAAATAAGAAATTTCAAAATTTCAAATTATAATTGTTTTTGAATTCAGGACATTTTAAAATGGTTTTTCATCCAAAATTTTCAAAAATTGTGCTTAAGGTGTTACTATTAAAAATTAAAAACAGGATTAAAAAACCATTTTAAGGCCTTTTTTGATATTTCGAAAAAATATTTCATGGACCGAAACTCATTACGCGCATCATGTTGTTAAGCCATTTTAAGTTTTTTTGGACGCTCTTTTTAAAAAAAAAATATCTCATGGAAAATCTAACTTATAGCTTGGCGGGTTATGCTCGTAAGTTCGTAAGAAAATTCAAGATTTTTCTCGATAGTCCCTTCTGCCCAAAGGCTAGTGACTCTTTTCAAAGAGAAGGAGATCTCCGAATTATAAGTCGTTGGGCAAGTGACAATCAGACCAACTGCGTACTAAGATAGATTCCTATCTGAAGACCATGTGTCTGATTAATTTATTGACCTATGGACCTTGGATAAACCAGGCCAGAACTCGTAGTGAGAATTGTTGGAACTGCACTTTCAGGAGGACCTTTCAGCTTGACTGTCAGGAAAATACTGGCCTGGCATGGTGAATTTGCCCCTTTTAAACCCGTCTGAGGTGTATGTGCCTAGAATGGGTAGAATAGGAAATGTTTGAGGAACGTTTTCTCTTGGCCATCTGTTTTGGCTCAAGTTTCGAGAGTTTGCCTTTCTGTTCTATTTTTAGCTCTTTTTATGAGTTTCTGTCGAGTAAAATTATTTAAAGTTTCTCCTGGCTAAGTTCTAACATAGAAACGTGGACAAATGTTCTGACCGTTTCAAAACGTTGGACTGATTTTGGGTAAGATTTCTGGAAAAAGGGTTGCTCCAAGAATACCGCCGACAGATGTTAAAACGATTTGAAATCGACAAGTACAGTGGTATCTAACTTACAGGACATCTGCCTACCACATGGAAATCTTCCCACGATGCCTGGTATTTCAAAGGGTACCGCTATCAGTAGCTTGAGGCATCAGATTTCGATTCATAAAGGCAAGGAAACTATAGGTAGAAAGACCTCCCTATGTGGAACTGGCTTTCCTATGTAACACTACAGAGTGGGAAAGTGAGAAGTATACAGCAGTGGTTTAATGCTGTGACATAATTTAAATAGGTGCTCTACTGTGATTACGTTAAGACACTGAGATTCTCACGAATCTTTCCCTACACATGCATATCAGTGCTTTATCATGCCTGCACGAAGACTACGACTCAGTGTATGTGTGTGTGTGGTTTTGATGGTCTCCTTCAACTACACACTTGTCCGCATTTGGAAGCATTTACTTGTTTCAAGTAAATGGCTTTTCCATTTTCCTACCTACGGGACCTGGACAAAGGCTTCCCTGGTTTTCAGTCAATCGTTCTTGTCGTTAAATTAATTGATATAATTCGATATTTAACATAGGAACCATCCCAGAGATCCTACATAGCTAGATCCATGTATACGTTACTGTTAGGCACCTACCTTATTAAACCTGCTTAGAAATATAGAAAATTAAACATGGTCATTGTTTTCCAGCTATGTTAAGAAAGGAAAAAAATTTTTTAGACGAATTTTATACCAACGGTATTGTAAAACTGCAACTAATTATTTTTACTTTTTATTTTGTACGCTTCACGGATTTGTAACTAATAAATTCTTTTTTCAATTTTATTGCTACTATTGATGAAATCAAATAATGAAATATTTTTGTTCGAACAGATTATATAACATTAAATTGTTGTCATCAATTAGGAAATTAAACTTAAGACAAGTTTTCGTGAATGTCAATTTAGAACATTTTTGATTACCAGCTGAAATATTTTTAAGAGTTCTATTTTAATAGTAATTTAAAATTGGTCAACCTATAACTATAATTACGTGTTTAATATAAATCTATGCTTCATTCCCTGTTCGAAATTTATGCAAATTGCAACAATTTGTTTTGTATTCTAGACTCAAAAAAATGTCAATATCCAGGGACGTGTGCTTCTCCAAGTGACGCTAGAATTTGTGACACATGTCAAAATGGGTTTGTCAAGGACCTAAATGATGCTACAAGATGCAAAATTTGACATTTCGTATGTTTCGTTCCCATCAGCGGGAAACGACAGTCAATCGTTTTTATATATATTCCTACCGTTAACCAATCTGAAGTAATATTGATCTCCGAGAGAGAAGACTTTTATCCGTAATACACTATTATCTGTGTTGATGTTTATTAAGTGATGAGGTAATCGTGATATTTAAATCCTCAACCCTTTATTAAAATTTCATTTTGTTGTCGTTATCATAACAATCCCATGTACCGATGGATCAGAGAAATATTTTTGCAAATAAAGCGAACGTAGGAAAATAAACTTAAAAATGTGTTTTTCTTTCACATCAAGTTTCTTTTCAGCAGAATATTACTGTTACCGGATTCGTTATTCTTGGCCATCGAGCGCGGACGTCGATACCAGGGCGAGGATTTTGAAAACGAAATTCTTGACCTCCTTGAAAAGAAGATGCAGCAGTACTCAAAAAAGGTACTGAATGATCACGTGACTCACGGTCAGAAATTGTAGAAGCGAGGGAAGAAAATTCTAGACAGTAGAATTGCTATTCCAGACGATAGGAAAGATTCTAACAAAAGAAAGACCGCTTTCAGACGAGCCTTCCTCAAGCTGAGATTTGTAAAATCCCAATCAGTCAGTTTTTCTTATTCGATCCTTAAACACATCAAAATTTAACTTGTCGTAATTTTGTTCGTAGCCATATTTCTTTTCGTACTTTCAACAAAACACGCTGACTCTGTTTTGTCATATTTCGATCGTAGTTATTTTGTAAAATTCAACCGTTTATTATTTTGACGAAAGTAATATTTTATATTTAATACCGTATTAAATTCATGGTCGTAGGTCAAATTAGAAATATAATTAGAAAAGTAATAAATCCCGAAAGCAGCCCCAGATCCGTGACGAGTAATCTGACTGAGGGTACGTGTATCGATTATGGTATCTTATCTTTAATAACCGTATATATCATAAATAATTGGACGAAATCATAATTACTACAATTCAGCTTTTCCGTATCTTTTCCGTTTCCGAATTACAGTGAATTGTATCATTTTATTAGGCACTATTTGTTTTAGGAAGACAATCCCATTTTCCGTTTAATTGAATAAATTCGTAAAAGTAAATTATTTTAAATTAATACAATATAATATTACCTACGTTGTTATATTATTGCATTTGGTGTATTTACTTATATACTTATAACTCAGTGCATGAAATAATAATAAGTTCATTCGATTTGGCATACAGATAACTAAGTAAGTAGTAGCTCACCAACTCACCCACCATAGTTATAGTAAATAGTCAAAGGTCTTAAATACATTTCATTTTCCCCATCGCTCATACCTCTCATATTTGCCACTAAGGATATATTATATTTTGCATCTTGGGTTTTCAGCACTTCGGCCGTTTCCCCAATATCAAATATAATTGTTTCCTGATAGTAGGAAAAGTCCCCACTCGTATTTTTTCCCTTTCAGTATTACTTTTTGTATTTCGTATTTTTCTTATTTATTTTTTTATTTTTATTATTTCTTGAAGTGATGAAGAGCTTTCAATATGTTTTGCTACAGTCAGTAGTGTTCTGCATTGTTGCTCTTATTTTACTTGCAAAAAGTGAACCATTGCCAATCAAAGACGGTGAAGGTACGTTGGTTGCAAAGCTATGAATTAAATAGTTATAATTAATAAAATATTTGATTTTTTTAAATATAAGCAGCACTAATGCTTTACTATGTTGGTAATAAATACCACTGTATTTTTTTTAACATGTTGGGCTACAAAGAAGTTATACGTTGTTAGGGAATTCAAGTAGTATTTAGATTTCAGAATTATTTAACAGGCTTCTACATATCACAATTAGGCATATTATAATTTATTATATGTTCAACCTGCAATTTTAAAATTAGGCACAATTTAATTAGCATCACATTCTAGTCACTTAATTTTATTATAAGAAAAATTGTTGGACCAGACAACAAGCTAATTATTATGCCAAATGTAATTAATCCACATTCAATATGTTTACAGATATCGAGCAGGTTCAGAATGAAGACGCTAGTGATGAAAATAACTACAAAGGTAAAATAGTAACAAAACAAACATAAATAATTCTATGTTTGACAGCATGTGGCAGTCAAGTGTGTGTGCTGTAAATATAAAAAATAACTATCTCATATTTTCCGTTGTACTGCATGTTTTATTAATGTTTTTTTCTTCAATTCCAGATAAAGATTCTGAGAAGTATGATGCAAGTAAGTAAAGAAGTTTAAGCTTTATAGGGCGTACTATGCCACCCCCCCTCCTTTGTTCTGCGAAAAGCCCAAACATTTATTTAAATACTACTAACCTAAATAACACTGACAATATATTTTGCTAATTATAAAATATTGTGGAAATATTAGGCTTTGTGGATGCTGAGCTTAAGCATCTATAGAAATGGTCATGTCCGTCTGTCCGTCTGTCTGTCTGTCGATGTGCCTGTCTGTTGGTCAAGCTCTGCAGGTCACACTTGTCTACTGATTTTCTGCAAATAACTTTAAAACGACAACAAAAGCAAGGCTAAAATGCGTTATTGTTTTTGAAGGGGATCTGACTAACCAGTTTTTCTCAATTAACGGTTGAATGGAACAGCGTTTGAATCAATAGGAACAAATGATAACAAAAACGGGTGTCGGGTTCCCTTAACATGCAGATACATACTTTCTCATTAAATTATGTACAGTATTTTCTCAAATAACTCCCCCCGGGCGTTAGCTCAAACTTCTCCTCAAACCCCGGGAGTTACAAGGGACCCATGAGTTGAATAGAGACCTAGGAGTTACAGAAAAAATGTATGAAAGCTTAACAAAAATTTATAATGGTTAGGTAACTTAAATTCAGCAACTTATTTTTAGAATTACTGTTTTATTTTTCTAAACAATAAGGGACCTACGTATTTACCTAATCAGAATCTGTAAAAACGCTCTTATCCTCGTACTCATTTTCATGAGTTTCAATTTTACTCTTATCTCTTATAGTTTTAGTACAATCATAAAATTGCTTGGCAGCTTTTTCGGTCGAGTTTTTTTTAGCGTATGCTATTTCTGCTAATTTGTTTTCAACTGGAAACGATCGAATCTTCTTACCTTCCATTTTAATTTAACTTAGGTCAAGATAAATTCAAACAAAACCCCAAACTTGAGAACTGCCGATCACCATGATCTGCCCGTAAATACTATATTAAACGTTAACCAAAGTTTTTAAATCTAAGCGCTCATTCTGATAAAGTGGATTTTCAAATGTTTTATTTCATGGCGCCATTGTGAACAACAAAACATTCATTGAATTATTATACATCCATTATAAGACTATTGAAGCCTCGAGAGTTACTAGAGACCCCGGGAGTTGCAAGAGACCCCAGGAGTTGATAGAGACCCCGGGAGCTGATAGAGACCCCGGGAGTTACGTGAAACTATGCCCCAAACCCCGGGAGTTACAAGAGGCCTGGGAGTTAATAGAGACCTGGGAGTTATTTGAGAAAATAGGGTAGATAGGTACTTGCGCAGTACGTTTACCGTACGTTCCACACGGTTAGCATGCCTTGCACCTAAGTGACATAAATAACAGAATGCTAGGGAGCGACCACGAATGATGTCACCACGTTTGATCCATTTTCTGACCTACCCACTCTTTCGCAGTAACGTTAAACATAGTGCATTTATAAATTACCTTTATATGAACCTACGTACTTAACTGATAACATCATTTACGAAGGCTTGGTATTGTATACAAACCGGGCTTTGAAGTAGATGCTGAGCTAACAGGGAATTTTGCTTTAATAAAGGAGTAAAACTCGGCTGTGGCAACGCTGAAATTTCGACAACGACAAACTCCACTTTTACTACTCCTACTTAAATTTCTGATGTCAATATATGTGAAGTCGCAAAAAGTGGTGGGTGGTCTAATGAATAGTTCATGTTTATTGTGAGGAATAACTACTTATGCCTTAGATACATTAAACAGGCTCCCTTAAGCTGACTCAAAACGGTTAGGTTATATTTTTTTCAGTCTTCTGCAGGACTTCTTTGGCTGCCGAAAATATAGCCTACCTCAAACTTAACCAACACTTAAGCATTAGTAGTAATTCTTCAAAATGAACTCAAACCTGCCATTAAAAGGGTTAGACACCGACCCAAGGGCGTTTAGGGCGTATATACACTTTTTGGGGATGAAAAATAGGGCTAATAAATAGAGATAAAACGGAGTGATGAAATATAGCCAGACGTCTGCCTCACACCTGGCCATCCCATATTAAAAAAATATCGGTACCTAATTTTCAAACTAATGCCACAGGAATCCTCAAATTAGTAATATTTAGATGACGTAGTTTATGGACGATCTCTGTACGCGTACTAGTAAAATTTAATTTGATGTTAATATGCGTTTACCTAAATTTCTAACTAATTACTGGGGGATCTTAAAAGTGAAAATGTTTGAATGGCACCATAAAGGGACGACCCTTGATATGACAATTATTTTGAATCTGATGAACTTATCACAATTAGTATAAACTACGTGTGAATGTACGTACATATGTTCGTCATGTAATGTATTTTCTGATTTTGCCAATTATATTTAAATAGGTAACACTGAGGGGTTCGTCTTTTATGATGTCAGCGTTAATGCTGGTTAGGTAATGGTGACACTTTGTAATAAATGCGTCCTTTAAAGTAGTTTTAAAATTTGTACTCCTGAATAGGGCAGTCATAAATAAATGATAGTTTGACAGGACATCATTTAGGTGTTAACTTCTCGTTCCCAGGCTCAGTACAATGGTTCCTTGAATTCCGTTCTACTGTGCACATGAGTGTATGGAACCGAAGTTAGCGATGTAGGGAGTGACGCGAGCACGACACTCGGATAGCAGCGTTGGAGAATCAATAAATAATTAATTACCTTGTACTGCTGGCTTACCAGTTTAATACTGCGGCCAGATCGACTCCACGATGAGTACTGGTAGACGTCTCACAGAAGTGTTTTGTGGTAGACTGTACAGGATTCGTGATGAGTTTTCCCTCTAGCGGATTGTTCTTTAACCTAATTCTCATGAATTGCGATGCAAGAAATAACTTTAGACTGCACAATGTTTATTTTGTTTTCAAGCTCAGTTTTCGTGACTGGCCGTATTTATTTCAAAGTTTGTACACAATTTTAAAAGCGTAAATTTTACGTAGAGAGAACGGAACGTGGGGAGTAGGATTTAAATGAAACCCACTAACGAGCTTTGAAAGTCTAGTATGTCGTAAGGAACAGGCAACCTTGTAACTTCTGGGACGAAGATATGCCTATTTCGCAGTATTTACTGAGTTTTCTTGATTTCACTTACCAGTGAATCATCTAACGAGCATAACCCGCCAAGCTATTAGTTAGATTTTCCATGAGATATTTTTTTTTAGAAAGAGCGTCCAAAAAAACTTAAAATGGCTTAACAACATGATGCGCGTAATGAGTTTTGGTCGATAAAATATTTTTTCAAAAAATCAAAAAAGGCCTCAAAATGGTTTTTTGATCCTGTTTTTAATTTTTTATAGAAACACCTTAGGCACAATTTTTGAAAATTTTGGATGAAAAACCATTTTAAAATATTCTGAATTTAAAAACAATTAAAATTTGAAATTTTGAAATTTTTTATTTTTTTTGAAATTTTGACTGCACAAGGGTTGGTGCCTAAGAAATTTCGAAAAAATAAGAAATTTCAAAATTTCAAATTATAATTGTTTTTGAATTCAGGACATTTTAAAATGGTTTTTCATCCAAAATTTTCAAAAATTGTGCTTAAGGTGTTACTATTAAAAATTAAAAACAGGATTAAAAAACCATTTTAAGGCCTTTTTTGATATTTCGAAAAAATATTTCATGGACCGAAACTCATTACGCGCATCATGTTGTTAAGCCATTTTAAGTTTTTTTGGACGCTCTTTTTAAAAAAAAAATATCTCATGGAAAATCTAACTTATAGCTTGGCGGGTTATGCTCGTAAGTTCGTAAGAAAATTCAAGATTTTTCTCGATAGTCCCTTCTGCCCAAAGGCTAGTGACTCTTTTCAAAGAGAAGGAGATCTCCGAATTATAAGTCGTTGGGCAAGTGACAATCAGACCAACTGCGTACTAAGATAGATTCCTATCTGAAGACCATGTGTCTGATTAATTTATTGACCTATGGACCTTGGATAAACCAGGCCAGAACTCGTAGTGAGAATTGTTGGAACTGCACTTTCAGGAGGACCTTTCAGCTTGACTGTCAGGAAAATACTGGCCTGGCATGGTGAATTTGCCCCTTTTAAACCCGTCTGAGGTGTATGTGCCTAGAATGGGTAGAATAGGAAATGTTTGAGGAACGTTTTCTCTTGGCCATCTGTTTTGGCTCAAGTTTCGAGAGTTTGCCTTTCTGTTCTATTTTTAGCTCTTTTTATGAGTTTCTGTCGAGTAAAATTATTTAAAGTTTCTCCTGGCTAAGTTCTAACATAGAAACGTGGACAAATGTTCTGACCGTTTCAAAACGTTGGACTGATTTTGGGTAAGATTTCTGGAAAAAGGGTTGCTCCAAGAATACCGCCGACAGATGTTAAAACGATTTGAAATCGACAAGTACAGTGGTATCTAACTTACAGGACATCTGCCTACCACATGGAAATCTTCCCACGATGCCTGGTATTTCAAAGGGTACCGCTATCAGTAGCTTGAGGCATCAGATTTCGATTCATAAAGGCAAGGAAACTATAGGTAGAAAGACCTCCCTATGTGGAACTGGCTTTCCTATGTAACACTACAGAGTGGGAAAGTGAGAAGTATACAGCAGTGGTTTAATGCTGTGACATAATTTAAATAGGTGCTCTACTGTGGTTACGTTAAGACACTGAGATTCTCACGAATCTTTCCCTACACATGCATATCAGTGCTTTATCATGCCTGCACGAAGACTACGACTCAGTGTATGTGTGTGTGTGGTTTTGATGGTCTCCTTCAACTACACACTTGTCCGCATTTGGAAGCATTTACTTGTTTCAAGTAAATGGCTTTTCCATTTTCCTACCTACGGGACCTGGACAAAGGCTTCCCTGGTTTTCAGTCAATCGTTCTTGTCGTTAAATTAATTGATATAATTCGATATTTAACATAGGAACCATCCCAGAGATCCTACATAGCTAGATCCATGTATACGTTACTGTTAGGCACCTACCTTATTAATCCTGCTTAGAAATATAGAAAATTAAACATGGTCATTGTTTTCCAGCTATGTTAAGAAAGGAAAAAAATTTTTTAGACGAATTTTATACCAACGGTATTGTAAAACTGCAACTAATTATTTTTACTTTTTATTTTGTACGCTTCACGGATTTGTAACTAATAAATTCTTTTTTCAATTTTATTGCTACTATTGATGAAATCAAATAATGAAATATTTTTGTTCGAACAGATTATATAACATTAAATTGTTGTCATCAATTAGGAAATTAAACTTAAGACAAGTTTTCGTGAATGTCAATTTAGAACATTTTTGATTACCAGCTGAAATATTTTTAAGAGTTCTATTTTAATAGTAATTTAAAATTGGTCAACCTATAACTATAATTACGTGTTTAATATAAATCTATGCTTCATTCCCTGTTCGAAATTTATGCAAATTGCAACAATTTGTTTTGTATTCTAGACTCAAAAAAATGTCAATATCCAGGGACGTGTGCTTCTCCAAGTGACGCTGGAATTTGTGACACATGTCAAGATGGGTTTGTCAAGGACCTAAATGATGCTACAAGATGCGAGTATGCTAATACAAATAATGCATCTTTACTTGTTACATTCGATAGTCAAATTAGAAATTTGGGTTTGGATGGGTACTATGTAAGATTGTTTGTTTACAAAAATTATTAACGTCGACCTTTAAGCCTAATATTGGTTTTACACAAAACACAGCAATTTAAAAACAAAAAAGGTTTTAATAACTAATTATATTGAATTAATTCCAGAAAATATTTTAAAACTACAAAAATGTTTTGTTCTTTTCAACAATACAGATTAGGGACCTCTTTAAATATGATAGAACAGCCAATTCTACGGGATATTTTGCCACTGACAACGATTTACAAACAAACACGCTATTTTGGTTTGAAATAAATATTAAGCGAGTTCATAAAGCTCAGTTAACTGAGGAACGTAAAGACGATACCGTTTTATATGATGCCAAAAGACCGATTTACTCCTTAGCTGTCGACTGGATTCATCAGCATTTTTACTTTGTAGAAATGGACAATCTTGTTGTGTTTAGTTTTAACGGCAAAATGATGAAAAAACTAATGAATCTTGGAAATACAAATGAGATTGCTTTGAATCCATTGACCGGGTAGTTTAAAAAAACATGAGAGTAATTACTTATGTAGTAGATTTATACACAATTTTTGCATTTATGGAGAAAAAATACCTTTTTACAAATAGAAATAAATTTCAAAACGTTTTAAATAGTTGATGACTGTCCTAACTTATCGTTAGTTTTAAATATATTTACATTTACTTTTATCCCTGTAGATGGGTTTACTGGTCGTGTGAGTATCCTATTCAAATTGAAAGGGCTGGGATGGACGGATCTGGAAGAGAAGTTATTGTTAATATTTCCCACACTGGCGGTGAGGGTCGTGAATTCTTGCAGGCCCCCCACGGCCTTGTAATTGATCTACTTGACAGTCGACTGTATTGGGTACAAGGAGAAAGACCCAGCTCTATCTGGTCATCTGATTTAGATGGTTCAGACTTGAAATTAGTTTTTACTGGAAATCCAACGCGACATACAAATACTTTTTATTGGAAACTTGCAATATTTGATAAATACATATATTTTATTGAACGGCAGGGTACAGAAATCTTTAAAGTCAACAAATGCGGTGGGGACAAAGAGTTTGAAATAGTTTTTTTTTCAAACCACCGTACTTATGTGAGTTGAATAAACATTACACTTATTGCACGTCGACCAGTTGAGTTTAAATAAAAACCTTTCTGAGTGTTCTTTTAACATTACACAGATAATGCTCGGCAATAACCTGTTGACTATTTGTCTAACATTTCAGTGTGATGAAACTTACGATATCAAAATTTTGGATAGCACTGTGCAGCCAAAGGGGGAAAATCTGTGCTCGAAACGGATTGATAAGTGTTCCCATTTTTGTTTCCCGGTTCCAGTCAATGGTTCTGTCTCGACTACATGTGCCTGTCCGGATGGATCCTCTCTGTCTACTGACCAACAGACTTGCGTCCAAAATCCAAAAGGTTAAGAATAAAGTAGAGTGGTGTAGAATCACATTGTATTGTACTCGATAGCACTGCCTAAATATCTATATGCAACTACATACTTAATTTTAATATTGGCAAATTACATTGACATTCATCCACGTTTGATGATTGGCGATTTTACCGTGTCACCTTTTTTAATCGTTAAAACCAAATTCAAACTATGTTGTATACTTTTTGTTTTTGAACTTAAATGACTTATATCCATTTTTAGTTTCAAACAAAATGCACTATCTACAGAAAAAATTAAAATAAACTTTTCATGAAAGAATGTAAATAGAATCTCGCAAATTGTTACGAAAAAACTACTTCATAGAATATTTTGCACTTTACAAAAAGCATGTAAAAAGGACATTTTACACATTTAAAAAACATTTAAATAGAACAATTCGCTCATTTTAGGAACTAACTCGTGATTGGCATTTTAAGCATGTACCTTATTTATGTTTTTATTTGACATAGCTCACTTAAATTCTAGCATAATTTGGAAATGGGTCGTTTTGGTATTTTAAAGCCGATAATATGTTGCTGCATTCTGTCTGCAGGACAGATCGGGTGACATGTAATTATTACATAAAATGAATACTTAAAGCATTTCAGACAAAACTGCGCGTCTCGTCATATGGGAAAGAAATGTATTCAATTCAAATACAGTGCAAAGTAACAAAACAACATTCTTTAATTATCGAACAAACAATGGGTGCGATATGTTTTAGTTTGAGGTACATTACATAAATGGTAATTAATGCAAAGACACGAGGTAGAATTTGTGATGCTTGTTGAGATTAACCTGCACGATTGTCGAACTCAATTCTTTGACTTCAGTCGAGTGCGAGGCTGAATACCCAGTTGAATTAATTACAATTACACTACTTTTCTGCATGTTAGACGCCAACTTCAACACGAAAAACAAATCTAATTCCATGGAATAATAGTGTATTCTATCATACAATTGAGAACACGATAAAACTTGTTGATTTTTAAAATCATTTAACTTGGGATACCGCGACATTTATTGTAAATGTAATTAATCTTCCACGCATCTTCCTTGGTAATCTTGTCAGTATCTGGAATTGGATTATTTGGATCCCTTGAGATCATGATTGGCTTAGATGGGTTCACTGCAAAATGGGGGTCAGCTACAAGACCAGTGTAGTGCATGATGCTTTTGACATTGTACGCAAATTCAACGCTGTAGCAACTTTCCGTCGGGTATTCCGTGTCATTGCATCTGTAGTAATTGTGCACCTCTTCTGCAAACAAATAACACCAAAAATACAATAAAAACGTGCAAGAATTTCTAATGACAACGTAAATCTTGTACCGTATTGCTGTTTTTATTTTACCTGTGCAGCGATTGTCGTAGTCCACGAAAATGTACTTGTCCCGATCCGGACGCGCATGCTCGTGATAAAGTCCAGCCGCGTGAAGAAGCTCGTGAGCGGCAGTTGATGCGAGTGTACAACCTGGATTTTCCAAATTTACAACTTGTTCCCCTCGACCTCTCATCCCAATTCCGTCTGAGTAGCAACCGCCATCCTCGTTTTGAACTTTGACCCAATTTAAATCAGTCGATGACTTTTTTCTGAATCTGAGACATGTCTTGTCAGTGATTAGTCTCATTCCTGCTTTGAGAGCTGCCTTGTCACGGAAACCTGAATTTGCGAGGTAATTGTTTTTTAAAAAGAAGTGCGGGGTAACAAAGTAACTTTTGTACATTAATAAATTCAGTCCTGCGCAGTACGATTAGTAATTAGGAAAATGCCAATTTAAAATTTTCCTACTAAGAGAGGCGTCTATAGTGTATGGAATAACGCCCCGCGGCCACAGATAGGTTGCCGCACCAACTGCGTGCTTGTCATCTGGCCCAGTAAAGTGGTCTGGGGTCAGTTTGTCAAAGCATTTGGCGTAGCGGTAGAAAGTTGAACTATTCGTCTCCCGAGTGGTGTCTGCAAAGTGTCAATAGATTAAAATCTTGTGTAATATAGGTTTTAGTTGCGAAAATTATGTTTTTAAGTAAGTACAGTAAGTATGAATCTTTTAATAAAAATGGTGGAAGACAAGGTAACTCACTCGATCCAGGAGCAGTGCATTGACCAAAAGCAGCTACAGCTGTCCCAACGAGTATTGCGAGTACGAGGATTTTCTTTGGAATAGTCATTTCGACTAAGACTTCAGGCGTCAGGCAGTTTTAACGCAAAAGCACAATAATATGCTATGTCTTGCAAAAGAGATCAAACGTACAGGTTGTTGGAGTCAGAGTTCAAGAAGACACAATGTTTAGAATTGACTTCTTTTGGTTTTAGACGGCGCCCTCAATAAAGCTTTTCTAGCCCAAGATTTGATTTAAATTGATTTAACTTCATTCAGCTGTCAGGTAATACGTCAAATTGAATCAATGGCAGTATTCAAAAGAAGAGTAATCAAAAGCATCAATACAGTAACGGACCATAAGCTATGGATAGAGAAGGAAATATGTTGTATAAGACCTTGATTTCACTAGAAAAGTTAACAATTGTTAGCCTTAAGAAACACGCTTTCAGAATTAACCATTGTTAAATCTGAAAGCGAGTTTCGTAAGGCTAACAATGGTTAACTTTTCTAGTGAAATCAAGGTCTAACTTGAAGTAAAAATAGTTGTTTAATGTGTATATGTGATACTATTCTTGATACTTGAAATCACTTTAATAAAATAATTTTACATTTCGTTTCTTTAATACCTATCTACATAATTTATTGGAATTTTAAAAATTTTGCAATACTGCACCAATTTCATTAGGCCATATATCATTCGAAAGGTAATAACTAGTAGAATTTAAATAACAAAATGCGCCTCCATTATAACGACGCGTTTCCAAGACAACGGACTTTTAATTTTTTAATGTCGCCTAAAACGTGTTGTGTGGGCCACAATCAAAAAACAAAAAATCTGGCGCTTCGCGCCGGATTTGCCGAAGTAGATGCGGGCCCGAAGTAGATGCTGAGCTTCAACAAATGCGCAACACAATTTATATGACGCTAAAAGATGATATTAGATTTATGAAAGCTCCCCTACCATCAATAGGCCATATACGAATGTGCGTAGCATGTAGTTAAATATAGCTGAATAATGTTGACAAATTGCACCATTCACAAATGACGTCATTTATAGAGGCTCTTCTACCGTTGATAAGCTATATATGGAAGTACGTGGCATTTAGTTGAATATAGCTGAAAATGAAAATGAAAATTATGCCTGAGCTGGTATTCGAAGAGTGGACCCCCGTCATGAGAACGCATATTTTCCAATTTTACATTGCAGTGTCAAACCAACGACAACTATACCAGTCTGCCCTGTGAACGTACATATGTCAGCAGTACATTTACTTGTAATAGATATTGGTGAAAATTTTCCATGTGTATTTCTAACGGCGAAACTTGACAAGCTCTCAGCTCCATATGTACCTTCCATGTATTATCAGCCATTTTTTAGATGCTGAGCATCTATTAGGAATGGCTCTGTCCGTCTGTCTGTCTGTCGATATTTTTTTTGTCGTGCTCCACAGGTCACAGTTTTCAACCTAAATTGTTCGAATAAATTTTAAATGATAGTTAATAAGATGAAATAGAACCCTATTTTTTTTGGAATCAAACGGATTTACTAATTTTTCACAATTAACGATTTAATGGACCAAATTTTGAGAAATAAAATGAATGCCTGGAAAAACCAGTGTCTGGCGACTTCACATGCATTTCAATACTTGCCGCTGAAGTTAAGCAGGTAGGTACATCCTCCGCACGTTCCATATACCTGACATTCAGTAGATATTCGTACTATAGAAAACTTCCGTTTAACATAGGATTTTACTAGTAGGAATGCAGGGATTGTCCATAAATTACGTCAAACAAACTTTACAATCTTAGGGACCCCCACAGTTATAAGTTCAAAAATTAGCTTAAAATATATCCTTAGCATAGAATTTAACTAGAATGCATGCAGGGATCGCCCATAAATTACGTCATACAAATTTTACCATATTAGGGATCCCTACTGTCAAAAGTTCCAAAATTAGGTTGACATGTATCCTTAACATAGGATTTTACTAGTGTGCATGCAGAAATCGTCCATAAATGACGTCATGCAAATTTTATTATTTTAGGGACCCCCACTGTCATTAGTTCAAAAATTAGGTTGACATATATTCTTAACATAGTATTTTACTAGCATGCCTGCAGGGATCGTCCATCGATTACGTCATTCAAATTTTACCATTTGAGAGATTCCCATGCCATTAGTTCCAAAATTAGGTAAACACATATCCTTGACATTGTAGTTTTTAAACGTACGTACAAGGATTGTCCATGAATTATGTCATGCAAATTTTAGTATTTTAGAGACCACCACTGTCATACGTTTAGAAATTAGATTTACATATCCTCATCATAGGATTTTTAATAGGGCAACTTATTATCGCCCAACTAATTATATCAACTGATCCTAACGATGGCATTATTTGTGAGCGATCCAATAAAGTAGTATGTGCTGCTTTCAGCTCTTGCAGTGCAGATTGTTTATTATTAAATTAACAAATAAGAATTTAAAATGTGGAATTATTTTATTAGTGGTCAATTCAAACTGACAAACGTTACTGCTTATGATGCCATCAAGCAAGGGCTTCAGCCTTTTTTTAATTTTTATATATTTGCTCTTTTTTATTCAAACGAATTACAATGCCATGAGGTATTGTAAAATTCATATGCGAATTGCTTTTGTACTGACACTTTTTGTATCAGCACCACTCGTACTCAACGACCTTGTACCTGTGATACTTTGACCAGGCCCACAAAAATCAGTAAAACTTGTACCAGCACCATCGTGGCGGCGCTAATTTCAAAGACCTAAATCTTACCATAATGGCTTTTACTGTTCCCAATCGATACAGAGCAACTTCTACCTAGGTAACATTACCTTTCACATGCACCTTTACTAATACCGATCCAACTTGTAGCCGCACCATTCGTAGCTTGCCTATTCTTGTCATCATCAATCGTACCTAGCTCAATCTAGCTATTTGAACCACAAATACTCAAAATGGCTGCACATGCACATGTACCTGACCCACTGTCACCAGCAAAGGTCGTATTTTCGTACCTAACTCGTTGGCACCGGCACTTAATGCTAGGTTTAGGTTTGCCTTTCGACAAAAAACATGCTTTTCAGTGATGAAGTCACTCGCTCTAAGCTCAGCATCTACTTCGGGCCCACGGTGGACAAATCCGGCGCGAAGCGCCAGATTTTTTTTATCTTGAAATATTGATTTAATTCTTGGGTCATTTATGGAAGATCCCAGTATGAATACTGGAGGCATTCCATAATATGGGTACCCGTTTACCTCATTTTAAAACTAAAGACAGGCGGGATACTTAAGATAAAAATATTATTTTAACGCCATCTATGAACGATTTCCCTATGAATTCTAAAAAAAATTATATGTTGAGGTCATACGTCCACCTAATTTCTGAACTAATTACAGTAGGGATCTCTATAAATAGTAAAATTTGAATGACGTCCTTTACAGACGATCCCTGTATGTAAGCTTGAAAATTCAATGTTAAGTATATAAGTTAACTTAATTTTAGAACTAAAGGCATGTAAATTTCTAAAACGGTAAAATTTGTATGACGCCCTTTATAGACAAACCCTGCATGCATACTAGTAAAATCTTATGCTAAGGATGTATGTCAACCTAATTTTTAAACCTATGACAGTGGGGATCCCTAAAAAAGTAAAATTTGTATGACGTCATTTTTGGTCGATCCCAGCATGCATACTAGTAAAATCCTATGTTGAGGATATATGTCAACCGAATTTCTAAAATGTTGACAGTAAGGATTCCAAAAATAGTAAAATTTGTATAACGTCATTTATGGACGATCCCTGCATGCATACTAGTGAAATCCTATGTTAGGATATATGTCAACCGAATTTCTTAACCTATGACAGTGAGGATCCCTAAAATAGTGAAATTTGAAAAAACTATAACTTTAATTATAACCAAAAACTATACAGCACTTCTCCCTCGCTTTCCTGGGCGATCAGAAAAGGTTTCAATATAAAATCCTAAAAAATGCGACCTGTAGCGTGCGACCAACTGACATTGTGACAGACAGACAGACAGCAAACACCAGACCAATAGATGCTTGCTCAGCATCTAAAACACCAGACCAATAGATGCTTGCGCAGCATCTAAAAAAAGGGGTCTCTTTATTTTTTAAGAGCTTTCAAATGATATATCACTCGTCAAAATCCTTCAAATTTTTTAAATTTTCAAATATGTTTTTTTCAAACTATTTAAAATCTAAAAACACGCGTTCGTCTACTTTAAGTTATTAAGATTCGCCTAATTGTTACCGTTCCAGTGGTATACCATTTTAGTTTAATTTCATTGAGTTACCGGTCGAAATATTCATTTAACACAATATTAAATATTTTAGCGGGAAATTCAAAAATTGGAATTTTGAATTTTTGGTTGCATTACAGAAATTAATTATAAATAACATAACTAAGTGCCGCCTAATCGCTTCCTTTAATTGAAAACCTGTAAATTAAATCTAAAATTTGGCGGGAAATTCAAAATGCCTAATTTTGCTGTTAAGGCTGCCAGGCTAAAGCCCTTGTTTCTTGTCGTGATATGAATTGTGGTAGCTTTAAATGGAATGAAGTATTGTCAAAGTCACAAAGTTCAGGCGGTAGTGTATTTCATATACTAACGAATCTATTGCACAGAGCAAAGGAGCAGAGAGTATTTATACTAGCCTAGGTAGACAGACAGTAGTCTGAATAAGAGTAGAATTGTTAGTGCACAAGCAACTTCAATAGGTCGAGATTTACATCAGGTTTAACTTTATATGGTTATGCTAATGTTTTAAATAATTGTGTATGATTATAGGCACTATTATCAAAACGCTTGAAGTTAGAGTCAAGCGTTACACTTTTTACAGTTACAGAAAGTTTAGGAGTTCATCGCTTTTTAGATGCTGGGCATAAGCATCTATTCTAATGGTCATGTCCGTCGGTCTGTCCGTCTGTTTGCTGTACACTTCAGGTCACACTTTTCAAGCAATACGCTTTAAACTACTTTTAAACGATCACAAATGCAACTAAGCATGTCTGTACTGTTTTTTTTCAGTTTATCTGGGACTGACCATTTCTATGGAATTAACAATTGAAGAGTTTTTTTGGCCAAACGGAATACGTCCATCAAAGCAAATTTTACAGGAACAACGAAAAATGAATAAATAGTGACAGGTTGAGTTTTTGTAACTCAATTTTTGTGTACAGTTACTGCACCTGACGAAGCGTAATTACAAGTAGTTCCATAATCCTAGACGGACTTTGGAATTTTTTATAAAATTTTCAAAAATTTTATTTTGTAGACCTATCCCGTTTTGCCAAAAATCAATAACTTAACATGAGGTAAAAAGTTCGTGACATGAAATTTTATTCATTTTAAATGGAATTTCTTTCTATAATTACATAAAAACATTAGCGCACGGCAATTGTCTTCTAAAAACTACGGAAAAACTTAAAAACAAAGGCCCAGAGTTCGCTCACCAGCCCAGCCCTAGTAGGCAGTCCTGGAGGACGGTTTAGGGGTTCGTCAAAATTTAATGGTGTAGATGAAAAAGCTAATTCATAATTATACATTTTTCAGCCATTTTGTCTAAAAAATTAAAATACTTTACACCTCTATTGGAAACTAAAGATCGTCAGAACTTATTTCAACTCTAGCAGTAATTCCGCTAAATAAAGTTATTTCATTATATTTACCAATTTATTAACTAACATTGTTTCAACTTTGTGTTATTATCAATGTAATTAATTTATTGCAAAAAACGTATATCTGCCTAAAGAACATGCTTAGAATAAACAAATATTTATTCCGTTTCAAGGCAAAGTGTGTGATTTTGATTAATTTTGATTTAATAGTTTAAAGTGTGTGATTCAATACCGTAATATGACATTTAAAAAAATAATTTTCTATGCTGCAAGAATTGAGGGTTTTATTTTAAAGGTAAACGCCGATACAAAACAAAACATCACGTCTTACAAGAAAGTCTTAATTTCGTAAGTTAACATGACTGAGCTCTATTTTTATAGATTTTAAAAATTTTAACTGAAAGGTTGCACTACTAAATATTAACTAATAAAGCAATAAGGAATGACAGAAAAAGAATTAGAAACTAATAGAATAAAATATTTCCGTGTATGTTTTAACAATGTTGTCCTAAAATCGAAACATGTAAAGTCCTGCACATTACATACAGATTAATAACACATTGAAACTTTATGATGTTTAAATGCATTTATCTTGGAATACCGCGACATTTGTTGTAAATGTAATTAATCTTTCCTGCATCTTCCACAGTAATCTCACCATTGTCATCATCGGGAATCGGATTACTTGCATTCCTAGAGATCATGATTGGTTTACTAGTGTCCACTGCAAAATTGGGGTCAGTTACGAGGCCAGTGTAGTGCATGATACTCTTGACATTGTACGCGAAACCATAGTTGTCGCAACTTTCCGTTGGGTATTCTGTGTCATTGCATCTGTAGTAATTGTGCACGTTTTCTGTTGGAAAAATGTTTTACAAAAATCAAAATATTTAGAATTTCTAATCAAAATCGTTATTTTATAGTATTTTAAAATTGGTTTTCACCTGTACAGCAATTTTGGTAGTCAACAAAGATGTACTTATCCCGATCTGCGCGCGCATGTTCGTGGTAAAGTCCAGCTGCGTGGAGAAGCTCGTGAGCGGCAGTTGATGCGGATGTACAACCTGGATTTTCTAAATTCACAACTTGTTCCCCTCGACCTCTCATTCCGATTCCAGCTGAGTAGCAACCGCCGTCCGTAGTTTGAACTTTGACCCAATTTAAATCAGTCATTGTCTTTTTCTTGAATGTGAGACAGGTCTTTTCGGTGATTAATTTCATTCCTGCTTTGAGAGCTACCTTGTCATCGTCACCTGAATTTGCAGGGCCATTTTTAAAAAAGTGCGGGTAACCGAAGTAACTTAACGTACACTATTTAATTTAGTCCTCCGCAGTATAGTAAGTAATTCAGAAAATTCCAATTTAAAAAATTAGCGGTGTTCTTACCAAGAGAGGCGTCTATTGTGTATGGAATGACTCCCCGGGGCCACCGATAAGTTGCGGTCACAATTGCTTGCTTGTCATCTGGCTTAGTGAAGTGGTCTGGGGTCAGTTTATCAAAGCAGTTTGCGTAGCGGTAGAAAGTTGAACTATCCGTCTCACGAGTTTCGCCTACAAATTATCAAGTCATTAGGTTAAACAAATGTGTAAAAACTATTAAAAATTAGCAGTTGAGAAAACTCTACGTTTTTAAATAATTTAAGTATCTACGTTTAAATGAAGCAGTTGAAAAAAAAACTTAATTACCTGTTACTGGGGAAGTACATTTTCCATAAACAGCTACAGCTGCCCCAACGAGTACTGCGAGTGCAAAGATTTTATTTGAAACCGCCATATTTCAACTTAGACTTAAGTTGTAAGGCTACTTTAACACAAAAGCAAAATATTTGTAAAAGTCTTGCGAAGCAGAATAACTGAAAGGAGCGTTGCAGTCACAGCTTAAAAAAACACGATGTTTTGTATAGACTACTTTAGGTCATAAACGGCGTCTTAAATACACGTTTTTTTTAGCACACGATGTAATACAATATAACAAATTTGCCATTAGTTTGACCACTAATGGCTTAGTTCTGCCAATTTAAGGTAATAACTAAACGAATTAAACCTTTGTTGAATTCCATTAAAGAATAATAGTTTTTTGGTGGTTTTTTTAAATATTGTATTTACTGCTTTCATACTTTTTATTTAAATGGCTTTGCAAATCATACGTAAACAAACTGTGGACACAGCTATTACGATATCATTTCTGGTTTTAGTAATTACATTGTCGGACATAAAAACACAGTAATTAAATAACCAAAGTGGCAACACCAGCTTTACATTTTAATTTAGAACCGGATGCGGGGTACTACGTATCTGAGTTAATTAGAATTAATGTTTTACGCAGAATACCATTTAAAATAATAAATAGGTTTTGACAAACATTTAAATCATCTGCCAGCGTAATTATTTCCTATTGCTAAGTATCTTCTTTATTTGCTTTCAAGCCAATGGCAATTAAGTTGTCTCATTAGAAATACATTTTGTTTCCCTTTACGCAATTAATGGTCTGCTTTTGTTAGATAAACAGATATAAAAGTCCAATTGTATTTCTAATTGCGTTGCATTTCACGTTTTTAATCATACTTTAGAGACTATAATTCAGCCATAATTTTGACCACTAAATCATCATTTTACATAATTAATCACCGTAAATATTAGAAAAACGTCATACTAGATAAAAGTGACCTATATTTGGTATGACACATTCCAACGTTAGCTATTACAGAATTGAATGACTCATCTATTAGCATTGAAAATTAAAATGCTGTTAGGAAATAAAATTCAACCTGCCTGGTTCCCGCCTTTTCGCTTAGAGTTAGACACTAGTATGAACCATTTAATATTCAAACAATCTTTAATTATTCATCTTTAAATGACCACATAGTAATTGAAATTATTTGTTACTTTGTTTTGAATTATGTTTTTTGCAGAATAAAAAAGACAATGATTTAAATGTGAATACATGTGCCAGTCAAATATAGTCAATGGCATGAATAAAACCAATTTATCAGGGGTTAGTTATATTTTTAAATGCTATACGTAATGCTTGACCTACAAAAATCATCAACTTTTCTAACAAATGTTAACAGCTTTAATATCGGTTACACTTGCATAAGTTGCAGAATGCTTTTCCTCTAAAACTGTGGTTGGCCCACTTTCTCGGCATGTTCCTTGGGTAGCTGGATTTGTGTTACGGTACTCGTTTTCAGACATGGAGCCAAGGTAAACCAAATAAGTTGAATAATTTTCTAATTGTGAACCCTTACACATGGTAGAGTATTTAGAACACTTAGCTTAAGGACAGCCTACTAGTATTTGTTTCAAAAAAGAAGCAGGGTCACATGCTCGTTTTTCTGAACTCTACCTGATGTTTAGAGGGCTGCGATTATTGCAAAAATCAGACTGGAGCCGCCGTATGTGTCCTTAGCTGGGAGTACTTTTACTACCACAACGTTATTTGGAGAGACAGGGGCCATAACTCCAGAAGTGGCTAAAGAACTGGCATTTAAAACCTTATTGCTGTCGTCTCTGTTCTAAAAGAAAAAGGTTCCTGCACACACACAAAATCAATAAACGACACCATTACATGTCTTCAGAAGCAGTTTTTTAATTTCAAAATAATAGTTTTAATAATCTGTTTGTGTGCTATCACATGATTTATACACACATTTTGGTTCTCATATTTCACTTATTTTTTAGTACGACAGTAGGAGTCCAAAAACAGAGATCGGTCAACTTTTTAAGCTTAAATACTCCACTACGGATACGACCGACTAAAACAATTGTTTAGATTTAATGACTCGTCAGGACGCACCTGGCCGTTTGAGCCTGCATGAGCTGTGAGGAAAAAGATGAGCCCGAGCGAGCCGGATCATTTTTCGATTTTACTGACAGGCTCCCTGTCAGTGGACTAGTCACCACCGGTGACCTAGAATTTGTCTTACTATGCAATACAGTTTAACTACTAGTATAAAATGCATGAAAACACGTGAATTAGGATCGATATTCTTACTGTATGGTAGACATACATTGATTAACGTGATTGCATCTATTTTCGTATTTACTAAAATCCAATTTAACAATTTATTCAAACAAATTGTAATTAATTTAAATAGCCAAAAATAAGTTATTTTGAATATAAATTAATTACAAAGACAATACAAGACATATTTAAACTCCTTACAGATACAAATTATCACGGTTTGAGGAGATGTATGAATGTAACAATCACAATTCACAGATATTCATAACAATTTTATGATAATTACAGAAAACGCAAGAGTACGCTAACGCCTCTTCATCTATAAAGCCGTCACAGAACCAACATGTAATAATCGACGTTTAACCGGCATATCTATGCAAACCAAAGCACTGAGCTAACCACCGGCTTGTTTGCCGCTGACTTCTAAATAGAACATTTTACACTTTTAAAAAAATGTGAATAGAACCATTTACTCTTTTAAGGATTGTGTCATAATCCGGTACATACCATATCATGAGATCAATGTATAACAATGGTATGAATAGCGTTCAACGCTCAATATGTAAACAATAGAGAATACGAAGTTAGCATCAGTAGGAACTGTCCACTAATCTAACTAGTGCAGTAATACCATTTAACGAACTACTAACTACTTGCCATAGCATGCTACACAATAAATTAACTACCAACTACTACTGTCCACTACGTACAGCATACTGTGTACTTCATTACTGCATTCATTCGTTCGTTCATACACACAGTAACCCGCATTTTACTATGTAATATCACTAGCCAAGCCACCCTTACTAACTACGATGAAGTTTTTTTCAGGAGCTTAACACTGGCGGAGAGTGCAGGTTTTAGTTTTTCAGTTTAAATAACTAAACTCATAATTTTAAAACTAATTTAAAGCTAATATTAACAAACTGTTAATTACCTAGAAAACTATAAAACATTAACACTTAAGTGATTCAGTGCGCCATTGTGACAAAATCCACTGATTAAAATAAAATAAATGAAATTAAGTAAAAACAGAAAACTAAGACTATACTTTTATGCATGAGTTAGGTGCAAATGTTTACTGCTCGTAAAAGTGCACACACAAAAAACTCTAAGACAAATAAAAGCGAAGTGCTAGCGCCCTATAGCGCTCCACACCCATCAACACAGGTGTTTGCCAACGCTATAGCACCACACTGTTGCAGCTATCCAGATTAAATTCGACTTGTACATTTACATTTTGGTTAATACGTGTGTAAAGAGACAATATTAAGAACTAAATGCGTTGAGCAATACTCGTTCTTAGGGCTACCGTTACATCAACTTCCACCAACACCCAGACTTTTCCACTTTCCAACCTCGCGGCTGTTAATAATTAAAACTCCATTAAATTACACGATAAATGTACAAAGACAATTTAAGAGACCATTAGACAACACAATCCAAGCTTTGGACGACAACTTACAAGAGTGCTCAGACGACACCTCTTCCTCTGTAGCCGAGACAACTCTTACATCAGCTGAAGCCCTTTCACCAGAGCTGGTTGAGACGTCTATTATTTAGGAAGATTTTAACCCTGTCCAGCCACCAACTTAAAGTTCCAGATCGCAAATACGCTTACGCCTCTTTATTGATAAAGCCGTCACAGAACCAGCATGTATTAACCGACGTTCAACCAGCATATCTATGCAAACCAAAGCACCGAGCCAACCACCGGCTTGTTTGCCGCTGACTCCTTAATAGAACATTTTACACTTTTCAAAAAATGTGAATAGAACCTTTTACTCTTTTAAGAAGCGTGTTATGATACGGTACATACCATATCATGAGATCAATGTATAACAATGTTATGAATAGCGTTCAACGCTAGATATGTAAACAATAGAGAATACGAAGTTAGCTTCAGTGGGAATTGTCCACTGATCTAACTAGTGCAGTAATACCATTTAACGAACTTCTACCTACTTGCCATAGCAAGCTACACAATAAACTAACTACCAACTACTACTGTCTACTACGTACAGCATACTGTGTACTTCATTACTGCATTCATTCGTTCGTTCATTCCAGGAAACATTCGACGTCGTCTTTTAGCAGGTTTTTTGTCGGCACAGTTGCGCACAGTCGTTTTCAGTCGGGTTGAAGCCGGGGTCGGCAACGAGTTCCGTGCCGACGCTGACACGCCGTCGTTCGCGGGATGGGAAATGCACGCTTTCTAAAGTCAAGTCAGAGTCGGCAATTCGATTGCTGCCGACTTGAAAACTGCATCGTGCTAATGATGGGAAACGCACTATTTTAGCTCGTATCTTCCCATCGTTTTGCCGACTACTAAACTACACATTTGCTGCATTAGAGGCAACTCATAGTTGCAAAGCTACATACAGTCGCAGTATCTCGTGTACTTCCACCACTGCAACAGTTAGGACCATGACTCCTAAATATTAAAAGTTTGAAGTTTTTTCCAACCCAGTTAAAAGTACTTTTTTAAAATTATTAAACTCAAGTTCGTATGCCTCGTATTTGAGACTATTTGTGATTATTTCAGTTTTCCAGTTCCAATTCTTGTTACCTGTATCAGTGATTTTATAGAGACATAATTACAAATTCTGTAGATACTTTCATTTCCATTACCCAGTAATTCAACAATCAAATCAAAGTACTAAAATAGTGATTCACATAGACCACCTAATGATTTAAGTGTGAAATTACTGATTTGGGCCGGTTCGTGATTGTTTTATTTCGGTTATTAGTTTTGTTAATTAACTGCACTTTCTCTAATTTATAAGAACCTGAAGCCCAAATCTCGCCTATCATTTACCAGACCTAAAGTGCAATGACGTGAATGTTGCAATAAATTGCTTGTCATTCGTGTGATTACATAATATGTACAAGTCTATGGCTCTTGTAATAGTTTAGACTGTGAATGTCAGTTTGTCTCTTCAACGTGAAACTTGAATTAGTTCAGCTATTGCTAATTCACATAATTATATACTTGCTGATTACAAATTACAAACAATTAATTGCAACTTTCACTTCACTTCAGAATATATACCTGGTGAATAAAAGGCGAATTGTGCTTCACGTATCTGTAAATCCTAGGAACTGTAGGTAGAAATATAATCTATATCCGAAATACCTTTACGAACGAGCCAACCTTAATCAATAATTTACGACTTGTATCATTGGATAATTCAAGTAAATAACTACTTTAGAAGGTTGAACCTAATTATTGGGTAATGGAAATGGCAGCAGCTAAAGGTTTAAATAAATTAAGTCCCCACAAAGTCACTGGTACGGTTAAAAGGAACTGAAATATCCATGCATAAATGATATGTATTATGAATTATGTATGCCTAATTAAATGAGCGAGAGAGGAGAGAGGAAGCGTGCTGCGGCAATGGAGCAGGGTAATGGGAAATAGTCGGCAAACTGTGGGGAAAACTAGTTGTGTAGGGTGACTTGAGGTCGGCAAAATGTGCCGCGCCGAGGAAGGGCCTGCGGACAAATCCTCCTGTCAGGCCGAATGATTTCTGCCGACGCAGTAGACGGCGTCGGCGCGAGGCTTAGCCGACATAAAATGTTTCCTGGGATACACACAGTAACCCGCATTTTACTATGTACTATCACTAGCCAAGCCACCCTTACTAACTTCGATGAAGTTCCCCTCAGGAGCTTAACAAACGTATCAATAGAACATTGTACACTTTTAAAAAACTTTAAAATACAACATTTTACACTTTTTAAAAAAATGTAAATTGAACATTTAACACTATCACGAAACTTGTTAGTTATGAACATTTTACACTCTTGAAAAACATGTAGATAGAACATTTAATACTTTTTAAAAAAATTTGAATACAAAAATTTACACTTTTAAGGAACGTGTAAATAGCACATTTTAAATTTTTAAGTAACGTGTGAATTGAACCTTTTACACTTCTCAAAAACATGTTAATAGAACATTTTACACTTTTAAGAAACGTGTAAATAGAACATTTTAAATTTATAAAGAACGTCTGAACATAACATTGTATCCTTTTTAAAAACATGTGAATAAAACATTTTACACTTTTAAGGAACATGTAGAAAGAACATTTAACTTTTCAAAAAACATGTACATAGAACAATTTATACTTTTTGAAAACATGTAAATAGGACAATTTACACTCTTGAGGAACACGTAAATAGAACATTTGACACTTTTTTAAGACATGTTTTTAAAAAAAAAATTATTTAACGTCCGACTATCAGCAAATGCGCTTACAGCCAGAAGACATGTATATAGGACATTAAATGTAGAAGTAAATTTTGTTGTGCTAAAACAGAGTTAGCTGTTCATGCCGACAGTGCAAGCCAATCGGTCCCTTACGAGCTCTTAAAAAAAATTGACCGAGGGTCCCTTTTTCTTGAAAAAACTACCTCAATTTGAGCCAGCCTGAGCCGGGAGGAGGGAAATCGTTCAACACCGTTCTTTTTATCTGTTTTACCTCCTCCGGTCCCGGTTTCTTTTTTAAGGGAAAATTTTTTCTACCTCATTGAGCTTTTACCAAAATCTCCTCCAATCTGAGCCAACCCCCTAGGTACTGAAAGTAAATTCTACCTACCTACGAAAAATGTTGAAGACTATTACTAATAGGCGTAACCGCATCGTCATGTTAATAATATCTTAAATATATGAATAAATACTCAACACAAACACCAATAGCAAAACAAAACACAGAATAAAATTACGGAGTAATGTACTGTATGCTATATGAGCCTATCAGCTTTGCTTTGTATGTAGCTATATATTATATATTATGCATAACATTATACATTATATAATTAAATTATATATAACATCATATATGTGTGTCTATTTTGTTGATGATTATGGCAAGGCAAAAATTTATAAACATTGAAATACTATTTAAAGAATAAAATGTTCTCGTAGTCATACTCAATAATAAATATAATAATTTTAATTCCTAATTAGGCCTTATTCTAAAAAATATCAAATAATATTCACAAAAAAGTGTAAAATAATATTCAACCTCATAGTATAGTAAGCTATAAATTATTTTAAATTTTGATCTTTCCTATTTTAGTTAAAATTAGAAATAAGACGAAATTTGGAAATGGAATTGGTAATATGAAGTCCTTATTCTTATTTATTTTAATTCGGCTTACTGTATAGTTAGTTTAAAATCGTTCTGTAGAGACAAGAGGGCACGCTAAAATGTCATATTACGTTTTTTTACATTAAATATTTACACTGCAAAGTAAACAAGTTAAAAAGAATTTTATTAATAGTAGCAGATATCATAGGTGACTAGTGTCTACGTAGAGGAACATGACTAGGATCTAGTGCTAGTGCTGGTTCAGGCTTCGACACTGAGTGCTGCTAATATCATAAGTGTATTGTCTAATGAACAATGCAGAAGAATCTCTTGTCTAATTGCAAGTCAAGTAAAGATAAAGCTTCAATGTTGTTCACACTGTATGCTGTCTGTTCGTCCGTAGACTGAAAGCCCAACAGCATAATAATAATAATAGTAATATATCTCGACCACACCTATATAGGCTCTTTATAGCGCCCATATGTCCAAAAAATAATTATTTTGTTTTACATGCAAACGACTTTTAATAAAGATATAGTCAAAATGTTTTAATAATGTTCTTTACGCTATATTTTTTTCATTGATGTGTGCATTACAGTCCATGATCTTCTTAATGCAAATTGAAGGCGGTGTATGCTCTATATGCTAGCAGTGTGCGCACCATGCAGGCATTTTATTCACAATACAAGAGTAGCAGTACTATGTACTTTGCTACAGCACTATGTTTACACTTAATACAACAATTAATTTAAGATGAAATTATTACATTATTAAATACAATTATGGCTTGGCTACCAAACTATCAACATTAAATGGTTTAATTGATATTTATTTGGTGTAATGAGGTATTACACTTTGAAATGAAAAATTTTCTATAATACTTAAAAATACAAATAATAAATATGTTACAGCATGCTGCAACACCAACAATATACAATTACAAACTGTTATTGTTAAATGATTTGTTAATGACTAAAAAGTGTGCCTTTTATTTTTTATATTATTTTAAATAACAAGCTACCTAAACTATGAACTAGGGTAATTAATTCAATGAGTAAAAATTACAATTAGTAGAATTCAATACTATTACCTAAATGTGAGATGTGCTTTATTTTAGGTAATTTTAGTCCTATGTATTTGCTGTGTCTACAATGTGACATACTCTTTATATAATTAGCGTTATTTTTATCCGGCCCCATCAGATAACACTGATAGAAGACAATTTGAAGGTAATAGTAATGTGAACACGTAGTAGTTAGCGTAAACACCAACTTGTAAACCTACAGAATTTCAACGCCGTAGTTAACTGTTCTCTACAATAGGTTGTGCACTAGATTAATTGAATCACTAAATAGCTAAAGCTTCAACACTGTTGCTGTGTATACGTAATCGGTTAAATAAAGCAATTTATGCACTAAATTAGGTGTATATGTGCGTGTCTAGTGTCTGGCCCATCTACCTCGACTCTTCATCTGGTGCTCCGTCTCGGTGGTAGGGTGTAGAGTTTAGTAAAGACTCACATTTATCGACATTTAATTATTGCAATTTTTATCTCGCTCGGGCTCAGTTTCACCAAAAACAGTAATTTTAATTTTCTTGTAATTAAATTTAAAGAAATTTTATAGTTCACATTACAAATTTTATTTTTAAGCCCATAATAAATCTACCTAACTTCATGTATATATAAAGATACAGTACATACATACATTACTACTGTACTGCCGCACAGTAGCCATCAGCCAGAACACTTATACTTAATTCACTGTGACACCACTGACACCGACACCTGACACCGTCCCCGCCACTGCCGCCACAGTCCGCCACTCCACAACACAGGGTATAGGTATCAGTATATTAGTTAACTAATATAAAACTAATATTACTATTACTATTATTACTAGTAATCATCACTCACTCGTATCACTGACTATTACTTTTATCTTATATCCCGTGTCAGAATAGTGCCAGCTACGGTGTCGGTGTCGGTGTGTGATCAGTGTGATTCATATATTATTATTATCGTATACAATATATTTCATCATACTTTTACATACGTTTTGATTTAAGTACCTCTGATATTTTTTTATGACAGTATGAGTCCAAAACGACATATCGATCACTCTTACACTTTTGGGCTCAAATACCGCACTACGGATATCAAATTTCAGGACTCTATTGGCGTATTGAGCTTTTTCTGATTTTTGAGCATCGATGAGCTTCGAGAAAAAAAAATAAGCCCGCGCGTGCCTGCTATGTTTTAGATTTTACTGACCGGAGCTTCGGTCAGTGCGATCGGTCCTACCGGTCACCGGCTCCGTGTCTTACACTGCATGCCGACGGCGAAATACCGTCGGTTTAGCTATCGGTTATTTACCGGATCAGTGGTATGCATAAAATTTAATTATCCGGTCGGTAACTGTAAAGAGCTGTGGGTACGCTACGGTTAGTGTAAATTAAAAATATACATAAAAATTTTTTGACAAGGCTTCTTGATTAGTAAAATTGAAATAAAATAATTTGATGATTACAATATTGAACCCATAAGGTTGTTTCAATTTCATATGTAAAGCTACGTTGTGTTGCAAAACTCAATTAGCTAATAAAGTAGTATTATTTACCTCACCATGCTCATGTAAAGCCGCAAAACTGAAATTAAATTTATAAACATGAGTACTAGCATTGGTATGCAATCAGGTGACACGTGAAAAAGTACTATATATTTCCTAATTCTAAAAATGAATAATATTGTTTAATATATCTGTCCCTTACATGTGCATGTCAGTATAGTGCATATAGGTACAGCTACAGCGTGTATAAGTATATGATATTCATTGTACAAACTTTCAAAAATTAGGATTCATGTCGTTCCAACTAATGGGCTGGCTTGAGGTCACTGATTTATTTATTATTATCCTAATATTTTATTACTAATATTTGAGCTGGTTCATTTTTTATTGCAAAATTATTGTACAATAAGATTAACGAGACCACTCAAAATAGCAAGCTCAACTTTTTGATGATTTTATCACGTCTATGGGTGACGACTTCATAACTTGTCGGTATTATTTCGTGTATATACATAGTTATACAACAAGCTCACAATTATTTATATATTGACTGTGTCATGCAATTTATTTTCACAAAATTCAGACAAAAACCAATTTTGGTTGCTTTATTAGAAATAAATACCAAAGATATGCTTTTCTTTGAAAAACTATAACTGTTAATATTATGATTTGTTGCTTGTAAAATAATTTTAATTAGTAAATTTCAAATGGATCAATATATTAATCAAACCGTTTTAATATTGAAATATCTTGCCTCGCGGTTTTAGCTGTAATAAAAATATGCCATATGCTTGAAGTCGTATGATGTGTCACTAGAAATAAGGGACACTAAATAATAGTACAATCGGAAAATAAACCATTATATCAGGGTATTTTTATTTTTCAATGCTATATAGGTTATGCTAGACTCACAAAATTATTAACGTCGTTTCTAACGAACGTTAACAGTCGTAGCAGAGCTGAGTATTCCGCAGACATTGCTTCCATTTCTTGCAAGGTTAAGGAAACCCTGCTCACCCCACTTTTGTCCCCAGCTGTTTTTAATAATCCAGTAGTCTTCCCCACCCTCACTGTCATAGCCCACAACGGCCACAAAACGGTTCGGAGGATTGCTACCACACTCTGAGCCTGGATACACTCCTTTCCTGTAGGTATTCATTAATGTCTCACTGATATGAATAGAAACGATGGCTGCTCCTTTATCTGCTAACAGTTCCATCAGCTGACCATCGCTTAGGCCGGACTGAGTGGCAAAACCTACTTTTTGTAAACCTGTAGTTGCTCCCAGTTTTCGACATGTACCTTGAGCAGGAGGATTAGTGTATGGGTACTCGTTCCAAGAATAGCAACCATTGTACTGCAAATAGGTGATGTAATTTTCTACCTGAGAACCTCGGCACATTTGAGGCCACTCAGCACACCAAGCTTGAGGACAGTCCATTAGTTGCTGTTCACTAAGGACTAAGCACAATGGCTCATTTTTCTGAACTGCCCGCGATGTCTCTATGGCGGCGGTTACAGCAAAAATTTGACTAGATCCGCCGTTTGCGTCCTTAGCAGGAGCTACCTTCCCTAATGCAACGTTATTAAGAGAGGCAGGTGCCTTGATTTGAGAAGTGGATGTTTCCAAGGAACTAGCATTTTTAATGTAGCTTCTAGGTGAGGCTATCGTCTCCAGGTTAAATGAAGCAGGTTCCTTGAGCACACAAAATTAAGAAAAAACGATAATTAAAAACTTAGTCGAATGCGGTTTCACATTTAATTCTTAAAACATCAATTGGTTAAGCGAGTTATTGTGCAATATGCTGATTATTGACCCAACTGACCCTTTTTTTTGGTTACTTTTTTTCAGTTAGTTAAAACAAAATAAGCCTACAGTTAGAGTAATAATGTTAGTTTTTTACCATGTCAGTAAATTGATTGACTCCCATCCACCACGAATGTTTCCCAGAGTTGGCTTCCAAATTGTGAGTAGCAATTTGAACTAGTCTTTGCTTAAATACATCAATGCGGAGCGGGGACTGGTCTTGGTTTTCCTTGAATAGGGCCTAAATAGAATTATTTAAAAAAAACAATAAAAGTTAAAATAATTACCTATGTATATTTAAAAAATCCATTCAATTTAGTAATTCATTTTAGTAAAGGAGATTAGGCTGGTCTTAAACTTGCGATTATTGCATAGTACTTATACAACTGGGAACTAACTAAACTAATAGTAAAAACGGTAACACTTGCAACACAAAAAATGCAGCCACATGTTTAATATGTAATAATGATGAAATCCTATTTAAAAATTGTAATTACCCGGTATGTAGAGTACACAGCGTTTGCATTCGTATCTTGAGCCAGGAACGCTTTAAATTCAGAAATTACAGCAGCATTATCAGTTAACTTGACACTTATGCCGTTCAGGCTATCGTCAAAGAGCCCGTCGCTCAGAAATAGCTCGTTCCATCCTAAAAAAAAATTAATTAAACAAAACAGAATTATACATTTTATAATACATGATTAAAAACAGTTGTAATTTTACCAATTAATATTATAATTCACAAATTATGAAATTTGTCACCGTTTGGCTGATTTTGATAAGAGAAGACTGCTGGGAACAAGAGGAACCCAAAAACAAAGTAGCTTGAACGCATTTCAGCTAGAAGAAGTGTAAACGACTTATTGAAAAAAAATTACTGATTATTTACGAAATTCAATTTTCTTATGTCGTAATAATGCTTTTTACGCAGGGTTTTATACCCAAAGTTTTGCTATGTATTGCCTTATTTGATACGAAAAGGTAGTTATTAGAAATAAATATATTAGAAAATTACTTCTACAAATTTCAGACATACTGCTCAGAATAGGCATGTTTTAGATTATGCAAGACATAGCTTTAATAATTAATTACATTTATGTACAACTTTTGAAAATTATTGCCTAACGTGCATAATATGCTCGTTACATTATACTGTATATAGGGTAAGATATAAGGAAATTCTGTCAAATGCCAAACTCAACATCCTCCAGGTCCCTAACTTATTGCGACGTTTTCACCAAGTTATTAAGGTTATAAGAACTGAGACCAATAAATTTTATTAATAGCTAAATTATATGACAGGACAGACCAACATATTCAGGTATGTACATTACAACTAGCTAACGACACATACAGTTTAAGTTTGTGCCAGTTGGTGGTAACTACACAGGATGAGTAGTGTCTACGTTTTGGGTAAATTAACTCTAAAAATAATTAGGATAAAAACACATTTAGTGGTGACGGCGTAATTACTACAGTAGTTCTAAATTAATAATATATAGGTAGCTACGTTGAAGGAAAATTAGGAAAAATAAACTCTGGATTCTGTATGAGTTTAGCGGAGATGTTGGTCTGTGATCACGTCTTCTACCGCAAGTTTAGCATGGCCTTATTATTTTAATTACTGCCCATCACTCGAAAAACCTGGAGCCTAGATCTTCAACCTTATGTAGTTATAGTATTTCTGTAAACTTGTTTCATCCTGTGATGCTTATCGGCATAAGAACATTAATTCCGTCTGGGGTACATTGAGAATACTAAAGCTTGGAAAAAATCAATAATCAAGCTAAATATTGAGTGAGCTACTGTTTCAGAATAAAACCAAATCCTGTACATAGACCAATCAATGAGCTTGTGTATACATTTCCATATTACTGAAAAACTCAATAAACGTTTTTCTTAAACAGCTTCAAATGATAATATTTAGTCTGCTTGACGTAATTAAGTTGGCTGTAAAAAAGTACTAGTTAAGGAGACAGTCTATGATATTTTGTATCAAACTTTATTGTCAATCTCTTCAACAAAATGCAGGTTTTACAGAAATGAATACTACTATTTAAACTGTGCCAACTATCACGACATAGTAAGATGTCTTAAATTTTAAATTACAATCTAAGAACATTGTATAGTATTACTTGATAAATACTTAGAAATCAAGCACACACTATAGTAAGTCTATTACAAAAATGTATGCATACATTCTATAGCAGAGCTCCTGGAATGATTGGCTATAATTAAAATAATTTGGTCCTAATTAATCATCTTCTAGTAAAGCATGATTATCCGTCAACTTCCAAGCCTCGCATATGTTGAAGCCAAAGCGTATTAGGTACTTCACATATTTCTAACAGCGTAATAAAATAATTTATTTGCACACACGATGTTTTGCGAAATTACTCAGTGCGGTTTGTTGGTCGTCACTAAAAACACGTTTTTATTCTAATTATGTCTAGAACTAATTCGTTTACAGCAGACGGTACTTATCTTTTGCTGATATTACGGAGTTAAGACTTGGTAGGGGTTCATATTATCATACATGGTTGGACAATTAAGCATGGATGGCTGCATGGCAATTGGCAGTTTAGGGGGGAAGGGGCCAATAGGCAGTGAATTAACGCGTAACTGACTAGCAGTAGTGTTTGCGGCCATAGGCAGTATAAATTAAATGGGCGGAATAGGCAGTATGGATATTGAAATCAAAATTCTATTTTTACGAAGTGTTCTGAAATATGTAATTGTAATATAAAAATAAAATGATGGAATGATTAAAAAAATAAGAAGAAACGAAATGAAATTATGCAGTTACCTATTGTTGAATGAGTGGTTGGCGACTGACATTAGCAGGTCTTCCTCGTTTCCGTCTTTGTACGTCCATTCTTGCGCATTTCGCTGCCAGCAAAAATTGAATCAATTTCTGCTTAGTTAGTTTTGATTTAATTTAATTTTTTATTTAAATTTTAGATCTCTCAGTACAATTATACTGCTTTACAAAGATGATCATCATACATATAAATCTGTTAGTTATTAGGAATAAACGTATTTCATTACACACACACCGAGTCCTAACCTATTTAATCTATTTAGTCAAAGTAAAAAAAGCATTAAAGGGGCAATAATTTCGTTTTTTAACAAAATGTTTACACAATTTTTTTCGAAATATCGTTCTCGTGGTTCTCGTGTCGGGCGTTACAGTTTCTGACAAATCATTCCACAATTTAACGGCACGATATTGAAATGTTTTTTTGTAAGTTGCAGTTCGGTGTGTATGTTGAATGACTAAGTTTTTCCTGTTTTGTCTGCCAGACCATGATCTGGTACGACCTTTGACTGCTTCAACGAACATATCTTCCAGATACTGTATTTCATGGTAAAATGTAACACTTGTGTTGGCAAACAACAAACTATAGTAATCTAAACGTTCACGCACTTTAATTGTATTTGCTGCTTTCATTACATTATTTTCAATTTTATTTCAGCATTTACTGTTATAAATTGGTTAAGGCACCGCATACACTTCACACATAGCCTTTGTAATTTTGTTCTGCATTACCTGAAGATCAGCATCACAAACGACCCCCAATACTCGAATGCAATAGTCAATAATGGAAAATACATAGGCTTTCATCATTATACAATAAATACGGAAAATAAAAAATCGCTTTAGTCGGACAAGAATGCCTATGGCGGTACTGACTTTTTTACAAACTACATTGTAATGCTTCTTAAAGTTTAAATTAGAGTCAATTACAACTCCAAGATACTTAAATTCAAAAACTCTTTCGATACTCCGACAATCACATAATAGTTCTTGTTTATTTTTTTACGTCCGTTGCATCATGTGCTTTCTCACATATCATAAACTTTGTCTTTTTTACATTAATGGAAAGACAATTTAATGTACACCATTGTAGTAGTTCATTCAGACATTTTTGCATAGCTGTAATTGCATAAGTTAAACTAATAGTAGATACATACAGTACAACGTCATCCGCATACAAACATAGGAAATCTCAGTTCCAATTGCTGTGAAAATATAATCAATGTACATAATAGATAACAATGGCCCTAATATAGAGCCCTGCGGGACCCCTCGATTAAGGACATATTCCTTAGACACATAATCATTAAGGTAAATAACATAAGTCCTATCTGTTAAGTAGTCCGCAATAATTTTTAATAAATATTTGTCCAGCTTAAACTGGTCCCTTAGCTTTTAAAGTAGTGTGTCCTGCGCTACGGAATCAAATGCCTTTGTAAAATCAATAAGGCAGCAAGGCTGAATATAATATGCTTGTGAACATACTTCTTTACAAACGGTTGCCATGAGCATTCCATTTAATCTTGTTCATCCTTGCTGTGTGCTTAACAGCTTCTTTCTGAGAATTTTATAGCGCTGACTTAGTTTTGCATAGTAAATCATTATGATTCATATCTTATAATTCAAAATACGATCAAAATCGTCAACCTATTTAAATTTACATTTGTTTAGATGCGATGCATAAGTTATGCAAAATGTGTGATATGAAATACACATTTTCAGTACTGCCATTAGTCACAAAAACAAGAGTAATTTTGCGAGTTTTTTTTACAATATTCGACTATACTACCAATAGGCTTGTTTTAAAATAACTGCCAGTTTACTGCCGACAGCCCTTTTAATACTGCATATTGCCTTTATGCCAGCATAGATCTGCTCTGCGACAAACTTCGGTCATTAAATTAAAGAGTTATTGACGAGATCGTCCTAATCATTTAGGTAAATAGGATATTATGATCTTCTGCGCAAAAAATCAATTAGTTAATGTAGTAATAGATTACTAAGTTTAGTCAAATTAATTAAACTAAAATATCTACAAAGATCTACTTTAAAACTTCTACATAAAAAAGCATACATAGGCTCAGCATAATTTTAAAGCAATAATTATTTAACAACTTTTAATATTTCCAATCCGACTATTTTACCACTACTATATCGTGCATACTGTAAAGCTCCTACTTCCCCAGGTCTGTGTTTGTAACCACAAATAGCATGTGCGGACATCCTTATCTGAAATCGCAATTATTTAATCATCAAATGACTGTAAATTCCGACGTATTCGCTTATAACATGGACTGAATGACAGGCAATAAGTTATTTTTTTTAATATTTCCATAGTTAAAATGAGTGATCGATAAATTTCGTAAGTGCCTACAAGCATATCTATAGCATTTTCATATTGCCATATAATTTTGCATACCCAGACGAACGATATATAAGGCTGGCCTCAAGCATTGGGATCATCATTCAAAGCCCAGCGTCGCTCTTCCCCCAGAAATATTACCACATTTATTTTTTTCGTTTTTCTTTATAATTTTGATAAATTTCTGAAAATATTTTAGATTGCTTAACTTACACAAAAATGGGTTGTTTGAAACACCTTTTGACTCTTACAGTACTTGTAGGAGCTGCTACAGCAGTTACCGGGGGGTCTGTTGCTCGCCCACGTCTCGCTACAGGTAAGTTTTTAAGTAATTACTTTCTTGAAATTAACATTTTAAAAATATTTATTTGAAGTTTCCATAGCAATTAAACACTGTTTCTTTTACATATTTATTGTAACATGTGTTTTTGAATTTACCAGGAGCTGAATCTCCTGTGTCGACGACAACAAACAGCTCAACTTTCTTTCGGTACGCTCATTGCTATGACCACCTCACGGAAGACCACTTTAACGACACATTTTTCAACAGGAATGGCATTGTTCCCGAGATGTACCGTTGGCCCTGGGGAATCATTCCCTACGTCATAGAAGACCATGTTGGTAAGTAGTGGCCATCATGAATGGTAAATTAAAATAAAAAATTGAAAATGGAACGGGTTCAAGTTACATACTATTTTACATGATCACACCAAAAAAGTAAGTGTCGGGGCTCAAAATTTCTGGTTTTTGTGCAAAGTCATTTATGCATGTTCCTCAACCAAATATGATGTAGGTATGTTGGTATGTATGTATTGTACGGAGTCTATAAGCTCACATGCTTGCAATGTTTCCTTACAGATGCAAATACACGAAAAATCGTAGCGGAGGGCATAGATTTAATTGAAGCCTCTACATGTCTCCGTATTATTCCAAGAACGACCGAGCTAAGCTACCTCACAATCCGAACAAATGAGGGCGAGGGCAAGGGTGGTTGCTTCTGTAGAGGAATCGGAATGAGAGGGGGACCCCAAGTGCTCAATTTACAAGTTGGTGGCTGTTCCCTGGCCTCTACTGCCGCTCACGAGATTCTTCACGGTGCTGGACTTCACCACGAACATGCCCGGCCAGATCGTGACCAGTACGTCCGAATCAACTGGGATAATCTCTGGGAAAGTTAGATATACCTTTCTTTTTATTATTATTTGTTTGTTTGAGAATTCCAAATTTAAAATTCGGCGACGTTATTTAGAAATTTTGTTCTGATTTGTCTGCTTTGATTTGGTAGACCAATTTCATAATTACAAGAGGTGTGACGAAGGGGATTCCCCCGCTCAACTTGATGGATGTTCAGCATTTGGAGAGGCCTACAATGTGGAGAGCATTATGCATTACCCAGGCTTAGTTAGAGATCGTTCCTTCTCAAAAGACATTACTATACCCATCATGGAGTCCATCCCTCCCACTCCACCCATCCCCAATGGTGACAATGACAAGATTACCAAGGAAGATGCCGCCAAAATCAATAAAATGTACAAGAACTGCCAATAGAATCACTGTGCAGTGGAAGCTTGTTTATCAAAATAGAGATAAAGATGGACTTGATAAGATCGTTTAAATACTATTGAAAACTTTATACCAGCTCATAATACTAAATCTCAGTTATTGGTTTTTCCTATATTGTTATTAAATTTGGCTCACACTCAGCTTAAAGAAATCAGGTGACAAATGAAATCTATCAAATTTAAAATTATATTTGCTGTCCAAACTTTTGTCCTAATTTTAAAATGTATTTAGAACAATTGGTACTTGCAATTAAAATAAAAGTGTTATCAGAAGTGGGCTACAACTTTTGTTGATTATTGTGGACGACTGGCAATTATTTAATGGGAATCAACCGAGCACTTTATTAGTGCAAATTTTCCCAACAGAAAGTTAGTCTGCTCAGCGTGCTACACACATTCCATACTGCTCCATCGTATAGGTAGATCACAGGATAGGATGATGAAGGCATTGGTAATACTTAGTAATGTCGATAGGAGATAGTAGACACTGGATCAATTTGAAACTTCACTGACGACGTTTTGAAACTAGACATTTCTCTATAATGAGATTCGCCGCCTGGACACAGGCTTTATTACTCTTAATTACGGTGAAGCGAGGACTAATTTTACTTAAGACTGTAGTGTAGGCGTAATTAGAACAATCTGCGTTATTTAAAATGTGTTTTTTCAAAACTGTGCCGCCCTTGACTGCACTGTAACTTGTACATCATTCGTTAAATTTCAAACAGATCAAATTTTATGATTTCAAAAACAAACTCTAAAAATTTGTTTTAATCCGGGTGTCTGGAGATTCCAAAAATTTTATTTTTGAGTATTCTTGGAAAATGTATTTTATACTATCTAAAAAATAGATTAAAATTTTTCTAACATAATTTTTTCCTGTTTTTGAAAACCACAGAAATTAATTTTGAAATATCGTTTTAAAAAGCACACATTTTTTAAAGTTTTGAAAATCAGACAATTATTCTTCCAAAAGTTACTAAAAAGCAGTGGCTCGAAAATAGTTTTTTTTTTTAACCAAATTGTTCAACTTACGTGAAAGCTACAAATTTAGAAGCATTTGAACCTTGCTCCTTTTTTAGTTTGAAAGAGCAATTATCACTGACATGTAAGTACCTACATTACAAGTTACATTTTTTTTTCATGCAAACCACCGATCCGGTGAATAACCCATAGTTAAACCGACGGTATTTCGCCGTCGGCATACATATCTGAGTCTATTCTAGCACAACCAAATTTATTCCTCCAATCAATGTTTTATCCACATGTTTTTAAAAGGTGTAAAATTTTTTATCTACATGTTTTTAAAAAGTGTAAAATGTTCGATCTACATGTTTTTAAAAAGTGTAAAATTTTCGATCTACATGTTTTTTAAAAGTGTAAAATGTTCGATCTACATGTTTTAAAAACGTGTAAAATTTTCGATCTACATGTTTTTAAAAAGTGTAAGATTTTCTATTCAATGCTCTTAAGACATATTTAAATAATTTATAGATAGTAAATATTGTGTTTAGCTACAAATGGATATGGGTCATTTTGGTTTTTCACACACGGTATATGTACCTCCTAAGTATTCCATGCGTTAGAGGCAGTGTAATTCTTCTACACTGTATAACCCTTTTCAAAGCACTTAACACGGTTTGCATCCAAATAAGGTCTACAATTCGTTTAAATCCATGCAGATAGCAGGGTTTTTAGAAGTTGGTACAAATATGCTAGATTCTAGGCACATGGTAATTCCAGCACCGACTTTTGGTCTTGCACTGTGCACAAAGTACATAGTTTGAAGTTTCTAAATTCCTACATAGTTGTGTGTGTGTGTGTGTGTGTGTGCCACCGCAAAATTATGTTGTTGACATCCTAATCCTGAATGTTAATTTAATTACTAATTTAATTGAAAGTACTACGTAAGCAAGCTTCCAATATCGACCGAAAATGTAGGTCAATAAATTAAAATTAAATACTCTTCTGGGCTCAAATAGGTGACTTATAGGTTTCGTAATAGCTCCTAAGCATCTTCTTCACATTTAAATATCGCCTTATATTATTGCATACCTAGACAAACGATATATAGGACGATCTTGAAGCACGGGGATCATCACTTAGCACTCAGCGTCGCTCTTGTAATAGACATTTTATCAAAAAAATTATTTTTCGTTTTTATTTTAAATTACAAATTTATTTCATAAAAGTATTTTCAAATGCTATAAGGTATCACCAAAATGGGACCCATTTGAAACAGTTTCTCATTCTTACAGTAATTGGAGCAGCTGCTATACTGCCGTTGCAGGGTCTGCCGCTCGCCCAAGTCTTGCTACAGGTAATTTTTGAATTTATTATTTTTAAATTTTTGTAAGAATGAGAATTTACGAATGTTAACTTAAAATCTATAGCGACCAATAATTACAACATATTTTTTTGAATTTACTAGGAGCTGAATCTTCTGTGACGACGAAAACGAACAGCTCAACTTTCTTTCGGTATGCTCATTGCTTTGACTACCTCACGGAAGACCACTACAACGACACATTATTTAACAGGAATGGCATTGTTCCCGAGATGTACCGTTGGCCCTGGGGAATCTTTCCCTACGTCATAGAAGACCATGTTGGTAAGTCCTGGTCCTAATTCTTGCAATTTTATTTTGATTTCTTAGTAGATCAAAATAAAAAATGGGAGCATCCATAAACTACACGGTCAAGTTTTAATCTAGAGGGGGAGGGGTTCAAATTGCATGTCATTTGACATGAGCAGCTAACTCTGAGTACTACATTACTAACATGCCCGGCCAGATCGTGACCAGTACGTCCGAATCAACTGGGACAATCTTTATAAAAGTCAGGCAGACTCTTTTCCCTTTTAATTAATATATATTTTTATATTTACAAACTTAAAAATATTTTAAAATTCTAAACCTGGCTTTTTCATTTAGTATTTATGTTGTTTTAATTTGTCTTTTTTGGTTTGCTAGGTCATTTCCACGATTACCAGAGGTGTGACGAAGGGCCTTCCCCGCCTCAAATTGATGGATGTTCAGCATTTGGAGAGGCCTACAATGTGAAGAGCATCATGCATTACCCAGGCTTAGTTACAGATCCAGCCTTTGCAAAAGACACTACTATACCCATCATGGAGTCCATCCCTCCCACGCCACCCATCCCCAATGGTGACAATGACAAGTGACAAGCTTACCAAGGAAGATGCAGCCAAAATTAATAAGATGTACCAGAACTGCCAATAGAATCAAAGGCATTTCAAGTCCGTTCATCAAAATAGAGATAAAGATGGACTTGGGCGTTTAATTAATAATCATTAATTTCAAAAACCATTCTTTCTGAAAATTCCACATCTTCGTCACTAATTTTTTCTAGATTGTACAGAAAAATTGGCTTATACTCTACTTGATCAAATTAGGCCACAAAATTTGGTTTGTCTAATGCAAATTGATATTTATTTTGAAAATTTTCTTTCTGGTCTTTCGAAATAATTAGTACTTATTGCAATAAAAATAATATTGTTGACAATAGCATGGATACGACTGTTTCTTATTTTTTACATTATTTTGAAGATTTCTAAATGTTCTATGTACACATTCTATTACAAAAATTTAAAATGTTTCATTTCCATATATGTTTTAGAAAAAATCTACATTTTATTATGATATACGCATTTTCTTCACAACAATCGCTTCTCTGATTACTATACTATTAAAAAGTGTTTGTCTTACAACATTCTTTTGCAAAGTTTAAAAATTGTCTATCTTGAAATATTTTTATAACAAGCAATAAAACAATTGTTTTACATGTATTTTTTAGTGTCGAGTTCTTCTATTTCTATTTTGAAAAAGTGTAAAATGTTTTATTTGCAATTCTTAGTTTTTTGAAAATTGCACAAAAAAAAATTTTATTTTATTATTTGAGTGTAATCGGATTATGGTATACATCTTGTTCATATAATTATATTAGGTGAGATAGCGCCATTTATTTTTTGGATAAAATTATATTGAATTATCATAGATTCTTTTTATTCTTCATACAACATTAAAAGTGGAATATTGAAAATTACATTACCAATTGTTCTCTTTACTGATAGTTAATTTGTTCAAAATGCGTCAACTTGTTTTAGGGGCTGCAGAGGGGTCACACTCACCAACGCGAAGGAATCATAAACTAAACTAATTACGCATTGTAACCACGTTCCTTCAACCTTCAGCTCCCCTTACTGCCTTTATATGCATAGTAATTGCTACACTTGCTAATGTTCTTATTGTTTACTCTATAGGCAATTAACATTGCATTTCATTGCCATGCAGCTTTCATTGTTATTAGTTAAATATTAAATGAATCGAACAGTCAGATAGAAAGCTGACAAGCTTTTCGTCTAATCCAATTTAAGCATTTACATAGAAAAGAAAATGGGATTTTTCCTCCTGCCATTTCTTGTTTGTTTCTGTTTTCTGCTGCCAGAGGGAATTCAAGCGGCACCTAAAGGGTCAAAGGCAAAGGTTCGGACATTTTACTTGCCATAATTTTACACTACAACTAACGCCAACTAATTCTGATTTAGTTAAATTTCATTACTAGTCAGGGGCGGGAGCTGGGGCCGGGGCGGGCGCAGCCCAGGGTAACCATAAAAATGATGGCGAAAACGAGTATTCCAAGTTCAGCAGGAGTATCATCCCCGTGACAGGTCACTTGGGTGAAATCAGCGTCCAAGGACTCATCGCTAAGGATAAGGGCCCTATGAGTCGTAGTGCCGATTCCGGGCCAAAGGTCAAACTCCTCGATCAGCTATGTATTTTTTTTTTTGAATTCTCTATTGCTAGTTAGTTGCCTGGCAAAGGTAACCCTCACTTTGCTATTTTTGTGTATAGGTTTCTCACTCAAGAGGAATTTCCCCCTTTTACCACTCTGGCTACGATAAAAAGGACAGACCAGGTGACAAATTTTAACAAATTTAATATCATGATTCTACAAGCATATTTAAGGTCGTTTTTTTCTTTCCAGAAACTTATAAATTGATTTTTTTTTAATATTGAAAAAACTTGGGTAAATTAAATACTGAAATAATTTCACTATTTTTGAAAATGTGTAAATGAAAGATTTTAAATTTTTTAAAAAAGTGTGAATAGAACATTTGAAATTTTTTGAAAACGTGTAAAAAGAACATTTGAAATTTTTTGAAAACGTGTAAATAGAACATTTTGACTTTTTTGAAAACGTGTAAAAAGAACATTTTAACTTTTTTGAAAACGTGTAAAAAGAACATTTTGAATTTTTTGAAAACGTGTGAGTAGAACATTTTGAATTTTTTTAAAACGTGTAAATAGAACATTTTAACTTTTTTGAAAACGTGTAAATAGAACATTTTAACTTTTTTGAAAACGTGTAAATAGAACATTTTAACTTTTTTGAAAACGTGTAAATAGAACATCTTAACTTTTTTAAAAACATTCAATATTCAAATTTTGATTATTTGTACAATAAGTATTTTTTACAATTTTAAAAAGCATGGTAATGACACAGTTTGCAATTCCTAAAAACATGTATGTATATAGAAATTTTGGACTTTTCAAAAACACGATTAATAAGAAAATTTAATTCTTGTTTAACTATAAGAAATGGGCCGAATGATATTTAGGCTTTGAAATACCTATGTAGTTAATGAGCTTTTAATTTTATGAATCTTCCCTATCTATCGCCTCGCTACGGTGAACAGTATGGATATTCGATATGGAAGCCTTGGCGCTCGCAACTTATGTGGCGAAAAATAAATTGGCGGGTTTGTTGGTGTGGCAGAATAAAATAAAGGACTTGATGGAGAAGAGTGTAGCCGAGAGACGAGAGGAAGGATTCACAAACGTCACCGGATTCGTCAACATTTACGACATGAGCGGCAACTATTTGCATCTATTGTCTTCCCCCAACCGTTAGTTTACGTTTTAGTTTAGGAATCGCCCACAAATGACGTTATGAAAAACGCGCAATTTTAATTATCCTATGACCTCTCGCTCTTCTGTCCTTTCATTAGCTTAACTTAACCATGAGATGAAAGGCAATCTTTAACACAGGATGTCGTCATAGTATAGTAGCCAAGTGGAACCTAAGCTGTGACATCGTTTGTGGACGATCCCTTAGTTGATATTTATTATTTTGTTTGTTTGTATTTTTTGTTGTTTTTTTTTTTTAATTTGGCTTTATTTTTGCAGTGATGGTATCCTTCAAAGCGATAATCGAAAATTTTTTCGAAGATGATATTTTGAATAAAATGGAACAAGCCTTCCATATTAATGGTAAGTTACAGAGAATCAGTAATTTTAATGTAATAATTCTGTATATTATAATTGAATTATTTCTAAAACTCCAGTTGCACCCATGACTCTGCTAATTCTGGAATCGCTCGGTGCTCACAAGCCTCCAAATGCTAAGACAACGAGGTATTTTGGTACAGAGCAAAAATTGTGGGAAGCTGCACTGTTAGAAGCCATTCCAAAGGATCAGTTACCTCCGGAGTTGGGTGGTGACAAGGACTTTGTCCCCGTTTCCGTGTACCCTATTACATTCTAATCGTATTTCTCAATTCAAATCCAAACCACACTTTATTTACTTGACACAGATTATTATTGCGCATATGTGTAATACAATATTTACATTGTTTTTAATGCTATGCCTAAATACAACCGTGTTGTATGATTACAATAAAAATGCTACGGATAAAAAAGTCAAGAGTTGGCAAGAGTCCAGCTGCCCATCAGAAGAGCATTCTTGAATTATAGTTACACATTAATTACATTTAACTCACTCTACAATATATCCATTAAGAATGCAAACCATGTTATTGCCTAACAATAATATTTTTACATGGTGAAAAATTGTTCTATCTCCATGGACATGGTGATGAATATTTCTCAATTAGTAACAGTATTTACATTTAATTACAAGTCCAATTTATAAGCCTTTAGTATACAAGGTATGAGACCCTTTTTGGGTTTTCCATTCAACCAATCCTTTTTATTGCCCTGTGGTGGTGGTGAAACGAGGCACATTCTCAGTTCCTAATACATATAGATAGGGTGCGTTGACTTTTGTATTATGTAATTATTTTTAGTCCTAGTGTAGGAATGCGTGTGACTAATACCATTCGTCCTTTTGTTGTGCATTTCCACATTGTGTAGAGTAACCGTAAACACTGATATCGTCGGTGAAGAACCAAAATGACCCATAATTATTCTTAGGTAAAAACAATATCCACTATCGATAAAAATATTCAAATATGTCTTGAGAGCATTTGAATAGAACATTGAGCACTTTCCAAAAATATGTAACTACAAAATTTTACTTTTTGAAAACATGGAATCAGAACACTTTACAATTTTTAAAAAATATGTAAATACAACATTTTGCACCTTTTTGAAATCCTTTTAATTAGAAATTTTTGCATCTTTTTAACAACAAGGAATATGAACATTTGGCACCTTTTCCAAAACATGGAATTAGAAAATTTTGCACCTTTTCCAAAACATGGAATTAGAACAGTTTGCACCTTTTCCAAAACATGGAATTAGAAAAGTTTGCACCTTTTCCAAAACATGGAATTAGAACATTTTGCACCTTTTCAAAAACATGGAATTAGAACAGTTTGCACCTTTTCGAAAACATGGAATAAGAACATTTTGCACCTTTTCCAAAACATGCAAATAAGATATTTTGCATTATCGAAAAAAGAACACTTTACGTTTATCAAAATCTCCTAATTACCATTTTACTCATGTTTCTCATTTTGTTTTTATGACTTACAAGCAAACCACCCACTATGTTACCTCGGGATCTGGAAAAGCATAGCCAGAAACGTTTCCTTGGACCTCAGAATGAACGAATAGTGTGATAACTCGAGTGCATTTTGTGCGGTGCTTTAGCAGCAGCCTGCCAAAGTTAAAAAAAAACCGAATTTTTCAAAGTTTGCCACGCTGTAGCGTCTACAGTTTTTGTCTGATTTCAATGAAACTTGCAGTTTTGTGATGTTCAGACTGTGATCTAAAAAGCAATTTCTGGAAATTTTGAAATTCGAATTTTTATTTGTTTATCCAAAATCCTTAATTAAAAAATGGGTCTCAAATGTATGAGATTTTATTAATTTTATGAAAAAATTAAAAAAATTCGAATTTCAAAATTTCCAGAAATTTACTTTTTAGATCACAGTCTGAACATCACAAAACTGCAAGTTTCATTGAAATCAGACAAAAACTGTAGACGCTACAGCGTGGCAAACTTTGAAAAATTCGGTTTTTTTGAACTTTGGCGGGCTGCTGCTAAAGCACCGCGCAAAATGCAATCGAGTTATCATACTATTCCTTCATTCTGAGGTCCAAGGAAACGTTTCTGGCTATGCTTTTCTAGATCCCGAGGTAACATAGTAAGTGGTTTGCTTGTTAGCTGATTTTGATTGTAGCTTAAATTAGATATGGGTCATTTTGGTTCTTCACTGACGATATGTGAATTTATACTAAAACTCATGAGCAGAAATTGAACTACAAGAAAGACGGAAAAAGAAAGGAGCCCTTGGAACTGAAACATTGGACAAAGCAGACCTACTACAAGACTGTAGGGTTGAAAGATTTCCATAAATCCACTACCTAATACTAGCTCCGCGTTCAATCATGATTTTAGTTCAGCTCCTGGCCGTGAAATAAATTAATTGGTAAATTTAAGTTGAACATACTACTCTAACTATCATATACAAATTATGTAAATGTGTAGTCATAAATTATCAAGGATCATGTGAATTAATTTTCTTACCAAATACTAATTTAATTACTAGTGACTCAAGTCTGCTGTGTATTTGATGAATCATTATCGTATCGTGGAATGCCGCCTGATAATACATATTATGTCCAGTCAGTATTGGTCCGTACGTTGAAATATAAAATTAATTGATATGCATTACTACATTTAGAACGATATACAATTTTATTAAAACAAGGCCTTTAAAGATGGAAGACGATTCAATCCAAGAATCAAGTACAGAGAAATTCACTTAAAAGGGACTCGGCGGGACCGACCAAATCGGTCCCTTTTACCGAATTCCCTTTTAACCGTGTAAGGGATTTCCCCTTTAAGAGAACTTTAGTTATTTAAAAGTTGTAGATTTTATTCTTAGAAAAAGGGTAAGATATTTACAATGTTGTCCGTTAACAGTTAATTAGATTGTTTAAAAAAGTCAGTTACTGCAGTTTGTTTAGATTTGCTTTGATTTTGATCTTCAAGCACACGCAGACTTAAATTATAAAGATTGCTTGCCACCAGAACATGTTTCAGAAGTAAAGGCCATAGTTTTGTTAATTAATGCTCGGAAAAATAATCCAGTCTCATCTGCGTTGAAAATTTGCTCAGGTTGATAATGCTCACATAGTGTAGGAAGCTGAGTCAAAATCCAGTTGTCAGCTTTTTCTTCGTCAGCATCCCCGGATTCACCATGAATGCCTTTCCAAGCAATGTTGTGTCGCGCTCGAAATCTTACAACCCAACTATAGCTGCACTCCCAAGTGTCACTTTTATTGAGTAATGTAGCGAATTGAGTAGCCTTGAACTGCAGAATAGGGCCACACACATTCGCGCCTTGAAGTCTTTTCTGGGTGAACCGTTCTAACAAGGCTTTATCCACGTCAGGTCGGGTGCACACTTTTTGTTTCTTTACATTCACTCCTTTCAACCATGTTTCTGTAATCTTTTCACTTTCTTGCTTAATTCTACTTATTACACTGGAACTTAAACCCGTCTCTTTTATTATTTCAATTTGTTTGTGTGTTTTTAACTTTTGCACGATTTCATACTTTTTTTCCGTACTCAACGAGTTTCTTTTCCGCTTTAACATCGTGCCTACTGAACTCAGTAGAACTGGACGACGAAGTGCATGAATCAGAATCAGAAGCACAACTAACAGCCAAGAAAGCTTTGGAATCTATAAATACGACGACCTACTTAGATTTGAGATAATGTAAATGACCAGATAAGATAAGTACATTTTAGTTGTCAAGAACTTTAGTGCTCCAATTGATTAGCTCTGTTTCATTTTTATAATTTTTCTTCTAAAATCCCTTTTAAGTGACCTAAAATACCACAAATCGTAAAAAATCTGTCCCTTCAATCCGGATAATCCCTTTTAGCGGTTCCCTTGTAACCGGATAATTTTAACATTGAAACATAGGCTGGCCAACCAAATATTATAAATTTGTCCCATTTAGCGGTATTCCCTTGTAACAGAATCCCGTTTAAACGAACTTCTCTGTATTGGTTTTTTTATCCATAATTTTTGTACAAAAAACCATTTCAAAGTGTAGGAAATACAATAAAATTGAAATTAAGAAAATTTTTAAAAATTCGCTTTTTTGCACTCTACTGTAGTATCAACAACAAATTTGGAAAAAACAAATGTTTTGAAATTTTTGAAATTTTATATTTTTCGTATTTCTAAAATTTTGAAATGGTTTTGTGTACAAAAATTTCAAAAAAAAGGTTTCAAAATTTTGAAGAAAATTTAATAATGTGGATGAAAAAACCGTTACATATACAATTTAAGGCCTTTTTTGTTTTTTTTCAACAACAATTTTATCAAAAAAAACTCATGAAGCGAACTATTTTGTTAAGCAAATCTAAGTTATTCTGGATGCTTAATTTAAAAAAATATATAGCAGGAAAATCCGTGGGGATACGTTGTTGCGTGTTGCTTGTAAGCTGTATATAGTAATTTAAGTATGTCGGCTTCCTAAAAAACACCCATATTCCTACTGCACGGTCTGCAACATAATATTTATGAGTCCACTTCACTTGCAAGAACACATGTCACCTTTCATTTAAACCCAACTTTGAATTTAAATAAAAATTATCCAGAATCTAAACAAAAAAATGACTATGAGCCTGAATTTATTCTTGCGGAAGAATCGCCGTCCTGGATGCCAATGCCGATACGGACAATGTTTTGGGATAATGATCTAAGAACCACACAGGTCAAGAAAAGGAAACAAAATCAAAATCCTCACTACGAGCCACCACATGAGAATTAATTTATTCATATGACTAGTCAGGGGCGGGAGCCGAGGCAGGGGAGGGGGCAGCTCAGGCTAATCATAAAAATGATGGCGACAGGTATTCCAAATTTAGCGGGAGTATCATCCTTGTCCGTGACAGGTCACTTTGGTGAAATTCGTGTTCAAGGACTCATCTCTAAGGATAAGGGCCTGTCAACCTAGTTTTTAAACTAATGACAGCAGGGATCCCTAAAATGGTAAAATTTGCATGACGTCACTTATGAACGATCCCTGCATGCATACTAGTTAAATCCTATGTCAAGGATATATGTCAACCTAATTTCTGAACTAATGACAGCGGGGAATCCTAAAATAGTGAAATTTATATGACATTATTTATGGACGATCCCTTTATGCATACTAGTAGAATCCTGTGTTAAGAAAAGTTATATGTCAAAGTCTGACATCTTCAGTAAATGTTGTCATATGTAAAGCTAGTGAGTGTAGGCGGGTATTGATGACATGCTATAGCTATATATAAACGTAAATTATTATTCACTTGACCTCATTTGTGCGTAACCTCTAAGCCCCCACAACAACATTCGTTGCGTACGTGGCTGAAGTATGAGACCAAATAACCACTGCCTGCACTGTAGCGTAGATTAGAATACTAGTATTTACCCGGCAGAATTTAGCAATGGTATGTATATGAGTTTTGTGCATCTGTTTTGCATGTTTTTACACGCATTTCAGTCGTTTTTAGAAGCTCCCTTTCCTGATCTTTGACATCGGTCCACTCAACTGTTAATTGTGGATAAACGGTTAGTCCGATCATCCTCAAAAACAATAAGGCATCTCTTGCTCACATTTGTGAGAGTTTAAAAAAGGATTCATAGAAATAGGTTAAAAACTGTGACCTGCGGAGCACGGCCAACGGACGGACGGACGGACAGACAAAACCATTTCTTTAGATGCTCAGCATCTAAAAATAAGAAACACGCTGAAGTTGTTAATTATATGAGTTTTTGAAGCGTGTAAAATTTTTTATTTACATGTGTTTGAAAAGTGTAAAATGTTCTATTTACATGTTTTTAAAAAGTGTAAAATGTTCTATTTACATGTTTTTGAAAAAAGTAAAATGTTCTATTTACATGTTTTTAAAAAGTGTAAAATGTTCTATTTACATGTTTTTGAAAAAAGTAAAATGTTCTATTTACATGTTTTTAAAAAGTGTAAAATGTTCTATTTACATGTTTTAAAAAAGTGTAAAATGTTCTATTTACATGTTTTTGAAAAAAGTAAAATGTTCTATTTACATGTTTTTAAAAAGTGTAAAATGATCTATTTACATGTTTTTAAAAAGTGTAAAATGATCTATTTACATGTTTTTAAAAAAAGTAAAATGTTCTATTTACATGTTTTTAAAAAGTGTAAAATGTTCTATTTACATGTTTTTAAAAAGTGTAAAATGTTCTACTTACATGTTTTTGAAAAAAGTAAAATGTTCTATTTACATGTTTTTAAAAAGTGTAAAATGTTCTATTTACATGTTTTTGAAAAAAGTAAAATGTTCTATTTACATGCTTTCAAAAAGGTGGGAAATAGGTGGTAATACTTTGAGCATATTTTAATGGATTGCGTAATAACTATTGACTTTCAACCTACTCTTACATGGGAACCTACCCTGCTTGAACACATGGAATCAAACGAATTGTATCATAACGTCTTCTACTGTGGCTAGTAACTGCTGCTAGTATAGTCGTTCGGGTGCAAAATGGCCTATCTCCATTTTATTCGAATTTGCATTTTCGAAATTTTCTTGAAATAAAAAGTCAAGTAAATTCAGTTGGAATAACAGTGGGAAATTTTAGTGAAAGCAGGGTCCCCTCTTTCATACTTTCGTGAAAACGGATAAATTATGACATGGAGTAAATGCTGTGTTAAAATTATGTTTCCTAATAATTATCGTCTTTCTCCAACGTTTCCATCCCTAATATTTATACGTGGTTCAAGGGAATTCATGGTAGCGATGCTAATCGACGTCAAAGTTTACAAAAGAAATAGGTCATAGTAAATCAATTTGAAAGTCTTGGATATTTAAGACATCCAATGTTAAGGATAGCCATTCACACAATAATTAGGCTGATGTGGTCCTAAACCTGGAAAATTTTTATGACGTCATTTATGGACGACCCCATTGCAGTTGAACTGTTTTTAGTATGTTTAGTTGGAGAAAGACGATAATTATTAGGAAACATAATTTTAACACAGCATTTACTCCATGTCATAATTTATCCGTTTTCACAAAAGTATAGAAGGGGGGACCCTGCTTTCACTAAAATTTTCCACTGTTATTCCCACTGAATTTACTTGACTTTTTATTTCAAGAAAATTTCGAAAATGCAAATTCGAATAAAATGGAGATAGGCCATTTTGCACCCGAACGACTATACTAGCAGCAGTTACTAGCCACAGTAGAAGACGTTATGATACAATTCGTTTGAATCCATGTGTTCAAGCAGGGTAGGTTCCCATGTTAGACCTTGATTTCACTAGAAAAGTTAACCATCGTTAGCCTTAAGAAACTTGCTTTCAGATTTAACAATGGTTAACTCTGAAAGCGTGTTTCTTGAGGCTAACAATTGTTAACTTTTCTAGTGAAATCAAAGCCTTATTATGCTAAAACTAAAACCCTGTAAACAATATTGCACAAATTTTAATGCACTAATTAATTATCAATAAATATATCACTACTTGAGAATCAAAATTGCCCATCCCTAATTTTCACTGAAAGCAAAAGTGTACATATGTCATACGTGCATTCCACACGATTAAAATATTTGAATTGGCCTTACTCTGCATTTTATTTCCATGACAAACATGCTTAATTATATGTGATAGTAATAATAATGATACATTGTCTTGAAGCATACGTGATACAGACACTATAATATAGTTAAATTCAAAAAGATTACAATCGGTAAGAGTGTACTAAAGATAGCAGTAAATCGAAATACATAAGTAGCTATTAGCTAGAAATGTAAATTATTACCGGATGCGGGATTCTCAGTTGTAGCACTTGGAGGTATTGGTTCGACAGCTTTAGTAGCCGCTAATTTGGCTTCCCACAGAATTCGTAATTCTTGAAGCTCTTAATTGTTCATCGACTCCTTCATCGAGAAATTCATTTTGAACCACTGTCATCACATCTTTGATTACTGTTCCGAACAGCTTTCTCACAGAATAGTTCTTACTTCTGACCCTGAGACATGTTCAAAACCCGTTGGAGGAAGCTCAGGGAATATTTCCAGATTCAGATTGAGAAATCTAAGCTTCCTCTGTGATCTAATCATGGGCCGTAAATAAAGTAGGATTTAGAAAAAATTGCCATGAACGCACGCATTAAAGAAAAGTAAAAAAAAAAACAAAATTTAATTTCACCTTTAAACGATTAAAATTTCACCTCAAAGACTTTCTTTTCCACGTTAAATTATTGATTTTGAGACAGAACGAAAAAAGTCTACAATTTAAAATGTTGCAAAATTTTCAAAACAATTTCAGCGTCAGTCTAGATTTATGAAACTGCTTCCACTAACGCTTCGTCAGTTACAGTACCTGTAGAAAAAAGTTGAGTTGAAATAATAATCACGTCACCTTTTTCTTCAATAATTAGCGTTACTATAATTTTAAAATGTTTGCCTTTTTTTTTGTCTAAATATTTTACATGTACTATAAAGGCGGAGGAAAGGAAGTCAAAAAAGGTCAAATACGAGGCTAATTGTGAGTCTGAATTGGAATCGGAAAGCCAAATCCTGGGCTTTGATATCGACATTAAGAATATTAAAAAGCAACAAGATTCAATTCTAGAATTAAGCAGTAGAACATTGTGTGCTTTTTAAAACCATTCAAATTTCTTTCTGCTTTTGAAAAACATGCAAATAGAAAATTTAGCAGTATTAAAAAACATGCAAATAATCGAAATGGAACAATTTTTTAAAACATGCAGGTTATTAAAATTTTACCAGTTTATTACATTTTGTGTAATTTCAACTTCATGTAACTTCATGTTAGTTCTATAGGCCCAAATAGAAATGGGCGAATTTGATTCTTCACTCACGCTTTTTATTCTTATGTGACTTTAAAACTAGTGTTTCTCATCTATTTATTTCACATTTTCGAGCTATATTCTTGGGCTCAATTGACAAAGCATCATTGTTCAGTTGTTCAGTAGTTGATAAGTTGCATATAGTAGTAATAATAATAATAATAATAATAATAATAATAATAATAGTACACAAATACAATCCATTTCCATTGCGAAAACGTCGTATAACAGTTTGCACTTAATACATGTGTAATTTATTAGAACATTTTGCGAATTTTACAAGCTTTTTGGTAAATGGAATATTTTGCACTTTTCTAAAAAATGTAAATAAATGGAATATTTTGCACTTTTCTAAAAAATGTAAATAAATGGAATATTTCGCACTTTTCTAAAAAATGTAAATAAATGGAATATTTTGCACTTTTCTAAAAAATGTAAATAAATGGAACATTTTGTACATTTCAAAAATCATAATATTAGAATTGCTTTTCATATTTCAAGAGCAATTTGATAAATGAGTTATTTTTAATGTACGCTAAATCATTAAATTAAATAATATACAAATTGCAATAATTTCAGCTAAAATTTTGTTGTAGGCTCATACTGAATTTTAAGTTTAATTTTCAGAAACGAATTCCCCACAAGATTTAGAAAGCTATAGAAAATAAAAATAACTCAATGTAAATTGAAAACGCAAGTAGACAACATTAGATAGAGACGTATACCCACATCAGAATTTCACCTTAAGCTGAGTACACGAAACTGCTCAATTGACTTTTGCATAATTTTAATTCCTAGGAACGCGAATGTCGTCACGGTTCCTTTCGTGGTTTTTCAAAGCACAAACCTGTATTATTACACAGGAACAAAACCACTGAATCACAGTATTATATTCACAATTATAAGGTATGTACGTTCACGTATAAAAGCAATTTCCAAGCAACTATAACTATACAGAATCCTGCGTCGTCAACGTCAACTTAAAATCCAGCTATAGACACGCTAAATTACTAGTTCTGGTTTAGCTCAGGACACAGTCACTTTGAAGCTCACGTCCGTGGTCCGTGGCCTTGTGCGTATAAAGAAAACGATAATACCCCAAAAGATATCACACGATAGTACTATAGCAGATTTATTACAACAATAATTTTATTGAAATAAAAAAATATACTTGAGATTATCATGGAGTTTGCTTCTGCTGCTGTCTCTAAATTAAATAACTCGGTAAGTTTTTTTTGAAAATTGCATGCTCAATATTTTTTTTAAATACTCTATGTTAAGCATGATTTTAAAACAAGTCCAGTAAGTATCGGTCTGTATATTAAATTACAATAAAAACTATTAAAAATAAATATTTATTACTCCATTTATACATAAAAACAATTTTATTGTAAATAAGCGTCGCCCTGTGTCTTCCATGAATACCTTCAACCAGCGTTACTAATTATATTTTTTAACATTTTTGCTTTCTTCTTGTGTAAATATTTTACATGTACTGAATGAAGCCGGAGGAAAGGAAGTCGAAAAAGCCTAAATACGAGACGACTACATCGCAATTGGAATCTGAAAGCAAAATCTTGGGCTTCGATATCGATACCGACATCAAGAAAAAGAATGTTAAAAAGCAACAAGATTTAATTCTAGAATGGAGCAGTAGGAGATGCGAAGCTGGACCTGGACCTGGACCCGGAGATGACGATGTCATTCAAGTCTCCCGAGCAAGTTTTGCATTCGCAATTGACGATGTAGGTCTAATAAGCAATCATTTAATTTTTATAAACATTGTGTGCTTTTTAAAATCATGCAAAAGCCACATTTTTTGCTTTTAAAAAACATGCAAATAGAAAATTTAGCAATATTTAAAAAAAACATGCAAATCAAAATAGTACAATTTTTAAAACATGTAGGTGAGTAATTGACATTTTATCAGTTTATTACATTAAATAGAAACGGGCCGCAGTCTGATTCTTCACTCACGCTTTTCATTATATCGTCGGTGAAGAACCAAAATGACCTAAATCCAATTTAAGCTTGAATCAAAATGAGTTATGTCATAAATTCAAAATGAGAAACATGCGTAAATTTTAAATGAGAGTTTTTGAAAAGTGCAAATTGTTCTATTTACATGTTTCTAAAAAGGTGCAAAATGTTCTAATTTGATGTTATTGAAAATTGTAAAATGTCCTATTTACATGTTTTTGAAAATTCCAATACATTCTATATACTTGTATTTAAAAGGTGCAAATTGTTATCTATTTACGAGTTTTTTGGAAAGTGTAAAATGTTCTATTTACGTGTTTTTAATACGTGTGAAATATTTGATTTGCATGTTTTTAACATTGCATAATGTTCTATTTAAATGCTTACAAGAAATATTTCAGTATTTTTGTAGATAGTAGATACTGTGTTTAGCTGCAAATGGATATGGGTCATTTTGGTTCTTCACTGACGATATGTGACATTCAAGCTTGTGTTTCTCATCTATTTATTTTAGATTTTGGAGCAGATCTTGGGCTCAGTTGACAAAGCATCATTGTTCAGCTGTCGACTTGTCTCTCACAAATGGCGAGTCGTGTCCACAAAAATGTTAAAAAGAGAAGACATCTGCATAAGGCTCTCTAATTCGGAAGATCCGACAGCGGTGTATCCGACGTTCCAAAGCTTGTATAAGCAAGTCTCATGCAAACAACCCTTGTCAATGTTCATGTCGTTTTTGAACGAAACTTACACTCAGGGTTGCTCTTTAACTTTAGACGCATTTCCAGGGAATGCACTTAAAATATTCGATCGTTCCTTAAACCATCCGGAACTACAGAGTTTACTCGACGCCTACGGGATGCACCTCCGACATTTATCTATTTCTTCCGTATTCGTCCCAGCATCACAGTGCGAGTCGAGTTTCATTAAACAGGTGGAACATCTTTTGTGTGTCCAGGCGCCCAACCTTCAAAGACTCGACTTTGAGGGATTACAATTCAAATCCGCTACGTCAGCCCCAGAAGCTTCAACTTCTGAACAGCCAGGCAAAACTCCTTCAGCATCAAACACAGTTGTTGAAATTAGGAAAAAAAATCTAAAATTGCGTAGACTTACTGTGAAGCCTGCTTCAAGAAAGGTCATCGACTCCATTGTTGCCATGTGCCCCAATTTAAATCAAATCAATGTTCACCCCTTGGATTTCCCCGTTCTCATCCAGCCCACAAATCTGTTTCACTTTGTGCGGGAATTTAACTTTGACTGCCAATTTTGGGATTTTAGAAATTTTCAACTTCTTGAAGCTGCTATTTTGATGTCACCAGAAGAGCGTCAAATCCAAAATCTCCCTCAAATCAAATTCACTGTATTGAAAATAGACTTTAAGGCAGTGGCCGAGAAGATCAATAGCCTGGATAGTGTGCGGGTGAGACTTGTGCGAATAATCAACAAAATTCTAGAAACCAGCTGGGACACTTTGGAACATATTGATTTTACCGGTCACACTGACAGTACACTCCGAGGTCTGAAATGGCCACGTGTCTTACCAAACGTGGTTCAGCTGTATTCACAACCAAAGGGTTCTTGCGGTCTAGAAATATTCCCGCTTGATGGAATTTTTAAAATCCAAGATACATTCCCGAGATTGAGGGATATGATTTTGTTGGTGTCACATGATACAATTACAAATTCAAATGAGGATGATTTTTTAATGAAACGCAGCTTAGGACCTGTCCCTTCCGTTACAAATGTGAGGGCAACTGTAGTCTATAATTGTGAAGGTGGCTGGGGGATGGGGCAGGGGCACGTGCGGCTTTGTTTTTTTTACTCGAATTTGTTGTCGGAATTATTCCCAAATAATACCGTTTCCAATAGTAGGCGCCTTCCTGTAAAAAATGCATTTAAAATATGCTAAGATGTAGGAAGGACCAACAATTTAGTGATATAGGTAGGCAAAATAAAAAGGCAAGTTTTCTGTCCTTTTTTTCCGTTTTATGTGGATACAAATAGAAATTTTTTATCACTTATGACTTATTTTTCGATCAATGGCAACAAGCCACTTTTGTGGTGATTTAACTAACGATAGGCTGTAATTATATATATTGTAATAATAATAATCATAATAATAAATAATAAAAGTAATCAAATACAATCTGAAGTAATCTCATAAATTCAGCTTAACTGACTAAGTAGTGAGAAGTATTGTAGCAATTACATCAAGTGTGCCTACCTAACAGCCTATTTAAATTCTCTATATTATAATTTACATTATTACTCATTGATCATTGTACAGCACAATAAATTACACTTGGATTTTTATCAAAACTAAACATTTTATTCGTGTGTATAATTTTTAGTGGTGCGACGTGTGATATAGGGAATAGTAATTGAAATTTAATTCTAAAAGCTTGCAAATAAGACATTTTGGACATTTGGAAAACGTGGTAGAACATTTTGAACTTAATACATGTAATTTAGAACATTTTGTGATTTTTAAAAGCTTGGTAATTGGAATATTTTGTACTATTCAACAACATGTAAATAAATGGAACATTTTGTACGTTTAAAAAATCATATATTAATAGAATTGCTTTTAATATTTCAAAAGCATTTAAATAAGTGAATTATTTTTACGTTACCAAATTATTAAAATATAATATACACATTGCAATAATTGAATCTAAAATTGGTTGTGGGCTTTTATTCATTTACTCATTTCTCATTTTCTAATTCTCTCGTCTCTCATAGCTTGGCAATATAAATTATTAAAAATAACAAAATAAAAATTACAAAATAATTTGCTTCCTGGAATAATTTTTGAATATGTTGTTCATCCTTGCCACGAAACTTGTTAGCGCGCGAACTCGTAAGCCGCGATCATAGCTTAATTCCAAATGTCGAAACCCCAGAGATATAGAAATGAAATGACTGAAAAGAGAAATTGAAAACAGATAATTCAGAGAGCTAAAGGAGTCACTGCTCAAAGCCCCAACTTATGTTGTATGTAATACTGATTCAACAAGTTAATACTAAACTTGATTAAAATCGTCAAAAAGGCAAGAGAACCGGGTGCCGGGTGTGATTGAAAAAGCCACTTAATTTTCATAACTCAACTGACGAAGCCAACTGCCAAGTTACTAAGACTAAAAGACTTTTGGTAAAACTTTGAGTTTGTTTCCTTTTTTCTACTATTGACTATATGTGTAATTACTTGCTACCTACCAACGTCTACATGTTTATTTTCTACCATAATATTTTTTCTCAAAGAAACATAACAAACAACACTTCAGATTATCATGGAATTTGCTTCAGCTCCTGGCTCTAAAATAAATATCTCGGTAAGTTTCACACGCTACTCTAAATAATAACAGGTAAGTATATGTACAAATTGATGTGGATATGTAATCAATTGCCAACGACCACTTGATTTTTTGACAGCTTTTAAAGTGCAGAAGTACCTATATACATCTTTAATAATTAGCGTCACTAATTTTAACACTTGTGTCTTTTTTTTGTGACAAAATCTGGTGCATGTGCTAAAGGCGGAGGAAAGAAGGTTGAAGAAGCGAAAATACGAGTCTGCATCGGAATTGGAATCGGAAAACAACTTCGATAACGGCATCAAAACTGTTAAAAAGCCACCAGATTCAATTCTAGAATCAAGCAGTAGGGAATGTGAAGCTGAACCCGGAGATGACGATGCCATTGCAGTCTCCTGAGCAAGTTTTGCATTCGCAATTGACGATGTACAGGTCTAATTGGCGATATGTCAATTTTTATAAATACTTAAATAATAAATTTATTGCAATACAAATGAACCTATTCATTTAATTTTATGTAGACAAGCATGTAGTGGTTGACCAATATTTGTTTTTGGTGTACACTTATTCAAGTTTTACTATGAAATCAAATCTTTACTTTAACTTAAAATTATCGTAAGTGAAGAATCAAAATGACCCAGCTCCATTTTTTGCTTAAAACAAAATGCATCATCTACAAAAAAAGTTACTGATTCTAAAATCATGTCGACAAAACAGTGTACACATTTAACAAACATGCAGTAGAACATTTTGTGCTTTTCAAAATCATGCAAAAATGTAAAATTTTCTGCTTTTGGAAAACATGCAAATTAAAAATTTAGCAATATTCAAAAACATTCAAATCTAAATAGTGCAATTTTTAAAAACATGTTTCAACTACATCATTTTAATCCTAGCTCAAAATGGAATTGGGCTAGTTTGATTCTTCACTCAAGCTTGTTAATATATGTAACTTTAAAACAAATTTCTGATCTATTTATTTCAGATTTTGGAGCAGATCTTGGGCTCAGTTAACAGAGCATCATTGTTCAGCTGTCGACTTGTCTCTCACAAATGGCGAGCCGTGTCCACAAAAATGTTAAAAAGAAAAGACATTTGCCTAAGCCTTCTTGTTTCAGTGAATCCGACCGCCGTGTATCCGATGTTCGAACGCTCCTATAAGCAAGGCCGACGCAAACAACCCTTGTCCAAGTTCATGTCGTTCTTAAACGACACTTACACTCAGGGATGCTCTTTAACTTTAGACGCATTTCCTGGCAATGCACTTGAAATATCAGATTGTTCCTTAGATTATCCGGAACTACAGAGTTTACTCGACGCCTACGGGAAGCACCTCCGATATCTATGCATTTCTTCTGGACTCACCCCAGCAACACAGTACAAGTGGAACTTCATTGAACAGGTGGAACATCTTTTGTGTGTGCAGGCGCCCAACCTTCAAAGACTCTCCTTCGAGGGATTACAATTCAAGTGGGCCACTTCCGCCCCAGTCGAAACAGTTGTTGAAATTAGGAAACAAAATCTGCAATTGCGTAGACTTACTGTGAAGCCTGCTTCAAGAAAGGTCATCGACTCCATTGTTGCCATGTGCCCAAATTTAAATCACATCGATGTTTACTCCTTCAATTTCCTTGTTCTCATCCAGCCCACTAATCTGTTGCACTTTGTCCGGGAATTTGACTTTGAGTGCGACTTTCGGGATTTTAGAGATTATCAACTTCTAGAAGCTGCTATTTGCTTGTCACCAGAAGAGCGTGAAATCCAAAATCTCCCCTATATTAAATGCACTGCATTGCAAATAGACTTTAAGGCAGTGGCCAAAGTGATCAATAGCCGAGAAGACATGCGTCTCAGCCTAGTGAGAATAATCAACAAAATCCTAGAGAGCAGCTGGGACACTTTGGGACATATTGATTTTAGGTTTCACACTCGCGAGACACTCCGAGGACTGAAATGGCCACGTGTCTTACCAAAAGTGGTTCAGCTTTATTTGCAACCCAAAGGTTCTTGCGGTCTGGAAATATTCCCGCTTGACGGAACTTTTAAAATCCAAGACACATTCCCGAAAGTAAAGGATATGATTTTGTTTGTGTCCCATGACAATATTAAAAATTCAAATGCAGCGGATTTTTCAATGAAACGCAGGTTAGGACCTGTCACTTCCATTACGTACAGATGTGGGGGTGACTGTAACCTTTAAGGAGGATCCTGACTGCGACGAGGAATATGTCGATGTAGACAAGCTGCTTTGCTCCTATTCCGAAAAGTTGTTGTTGGCATTATTCCCAAGTGTTGCCGTTTCGTTGAATTGTGCCTACTTTTAGGTTTAAATTCATGGAGTCATGCGAACCTTGAAGTGAGGGCAGATTTTTGAGTTATTTTACTTACTGAAAATATTAAATAAGTTATCCAAACTATTGTAAACATTTTATGTAGTAGTATCTGATTTTTGTAGATACAAATTTAAATTTTTCTGCAATTTTGTGATTTATTCTGATAAATTAAAATGTGCCACTTTTGTAAATATTTTAACTTTAAGCAGTATATTGTAAGCAAGTACAGACTGAAAAAAATTATCATGAATTTAATAAAAAACCAGGAAATTTTGTAGCAGCTACATCAAGTATACGTATGAAGAGTTTTTTGGCAGAGCAGGATAAGTCTATCAAAGCAAATGTTACAGGAGCAACGAAAAATGAATAAATGGTGACTGGTTAAATGTTTGAAACTCAATTTTTTTTTGCAATTAATGCATCTGACGAAGCGTAATTACTAGTAATTTTATAGATCTAGACGGACGCTGGAATTTTTTAGATTTTAGAAAATTTTAATTTGTGGACCTATCCCGTTTTGCCAACGAATCAATAACTAAACATGAGGTACAAAGTCCCTGCGGTTTCTGTTACGAATTAATTTGTTATTGTTTTAACTGAGGCTTACCATTCATTAGACAAAGTTGTATGTTTGAGGACTTCATATTTTAAAAACATGTACCTTTTAATTTTATGTATTTTTAAAAAACATTTACAAACGATTAACGAGTGTGACCCGCCAGGACATGAGCATGTATTCATTCTATGATGTACCATAGGATGCAGTACAAATTCCTCCCTGCGTATGCAGAGCGACTGCAAAATTGATAAAACTACAAAATTTGCTTAGGTTAGCTTTGGAGAGGTTTAGTGTGGTCATCTAGATCATTATAATAATTATACAAGATAGGCGCTAGGGCTGGGACTAGGATAGCTTGTACATTTTTATTTTGTAGAAGGATTGTTTTTATTCCGTAATTACATTCAACTAAATGTACGGCATATTTATTAAAAATGCAAACCCTGGTATTAACATTATTTTCCCACAGTGACAAATTGTTACATCTCCATTAACATGGTGATGAATATTTCTAGATTATAGGAATATTTAGAAGTCCGATTTATAGTAAGTAAGCATTTAGTATACAAAGGTTTGGACCCTTGGTTTTATGATTCGAGCTGACGGTAGGAAAACGTGACCCTCCGTCCTCTTTTTATGTTTTTCAGTCAACCATTCCTTTTTTAACCTTGTTGTGACACGGAGGAACTTTTTCATTTCTCCTTATAGATAGGATGTATTGACTTGTGCACATCGTTTGTGAAAAACCGAGATCACCCAAATCCAATTTCAGCTACAATCAAAATGAGCTATGTCATAAAAACAAAATGAGACACATGCGTCAAATCTTAATTACGAACATTACATTTTTACATTAATTACATTTATTTTAGTCTAAAATGTTCTATTTACGTTGTTTTGAAAAGTGCAAAATGTTGTATTTACGTTTTTTTGAAAAGTGTGAAATGTTCTATTTACATGTTTTTGAAAAGTGCAAACCGTTCTATTTACATGTTTGTGAAAAGTATAAGATGTTCTATTTACATGTTTGTGAAAAGTATAAAATGTTCTATTTACATGTATTTAAAAAGTGTAAAATGTTCTATTTACATGTTTGTTAAAAGTATAAAATGTTCTATTTACATGTATTTAAAAAGTGTAAAATGTTCTATTTACATGTTTGTGAAAAGTATAAAATGTTCTATTTACATGTTTTTGAAACGTGTAAAATATTCTGTTTAGATATTTTTGAAAAGTGCTCAATATTCTATGTAAATGCTTTCAGGACATGTTTCAATATTTTTGTACATAGTTGAAATTGTTTTCAGCTTAAAATGGATATGGGTTGCTTTGGCTCTTCACAGACGATGTTATTCCAAGTATAACGGTGCGTAAGACTTAATACCATTCCTGTTCTTGTACATTCCCACATTCCACATTGGTTGGAGTATTCAGAATTCAGAAACAGTAATATGTAAACTTACACTTAAAACTCATGACGAGAAATTAAACTAAAATAAAGAATAAGAAATGAAGGAGCACTTGAAACAGAAACTTTGGACAGAAAAGACCTATTGCTACTGTAGGGTTAAAATATTTTCATAAATCCACTACATAATTTAGCTCCGCGTTAAGTCATAATTTTTGCTTCCGCTTCTGGTTCTGAAATAAATCACCTGGTAAGTTTAACTTTTGCATACTATTCTAAATATTACATAAAAAATTATGTGGATGTGTAGTAATAAATTACGAAATTACCAATGATCACGTGATTTAATTTTATTACTAAATGTAAATATCATTTGTAACTCAAGTCTGCTACGTTAAAATTTGAAATACTGCATGACATTATTTAAAATATACATAACCAAAATTGAATACTAATTTATTTTTTTTTTAAATACTAAACTGTGTTAAGCCTGGTTTTCAAAAAAAGTTAAGTCAGTATCAGTCCGTGCTCACAACATCCCAGACTTCGTTATCGACATCAAGAATACAAATGTTGAGATGGAACAAGATTTCATAAAAGATTCAAGTAGACTACTAAAGGGTGCGACGCAGAACCTGGAGATGACGATTCTATTGACGTCTCCCTGGAAAGTTTTGCATTCGCAATTGACGATGTAGGTCTAGGTCTAATTAACGATAAGTCATACTTTATAAATACTTAAATAATAAATTAATTGTGCTTTTAATTATTGCAATTGTAATACTTTACTTACGCTCTTAATCGTTCTAGATCCGCCACGTCCGCTCTGGCTGCAGCTACTGAACTGCCAAACAAATCTGCTTCTGAATCAAACACAGTTGTTAAAATTAGGAAAAAAAATCCGAAATTACGTAGACTCACTTTGAAGCCTGCTTCAAGAAACGTCATCGACTCCATTGTTGCCATGTGCCCCAATTTAAATCAAATCGATGTTACGCCTCGCGATGTCCACGTTCTCATCCAGCCCACCAATCTGTTTCACTTTTTGCGGGAAATCGACTTTGACTCCGACTCTTGGAATTTTTCGAGTTTTGGAAATTTTCAGCTTCTTGAAGCTGCAATTTTGATGTCACCAGAAGAGCGTCAAATTCAAAATCTCCCCCCAATCAAGTGCACTGAATTGAGCATGAACTTTACGGCAGTGGCCAAGGCCCTCGATAGGCGGAAAGACATACGTCTAAGACTGATGCAAATAATCAACAAAATCCTAGAGAGCAGCTGGGACACTTTGGAACTTATTCGTTTCACCTGTCACAATGCCCATACACTCCGAGGACTGAAATGGCCACGTGTCTTACCAAAAGTGGAGCGGCTGTATTCGCAACCGAAGGGTTCTGGTTCTTGCGGTCTGGAAATATTCCCGCTTGATGGAACTTTTAAAATCCAAGATACATTTCCGAAAGTGAGAGATATGATTTATTTTGTGACCTATGACAATAATAAAAATTCAAGTGGGGTGGATTTTTCCATGAAACGCAGGTTAGAACCTGTCGTTTCTGTTACATATTTGGAGGTGACTGTACTCTTCAATTGGGAACGTCACTGGGAGGAGAAGGAGGATGTGGATATAGAGGAGGTGCTCCACATTTATTCTAAAAAGTTGTTGCAATTATTCCCATATGTTGGCAGTAATGACATTTTCTTGGATAATGCATATATTTAGGTTTCGTGGAGTCAAGCGAACCTGTTTTTCTGTAAATGAAAAAAAAAACTTTTCTACCACTTATGACTTATATATTACGGTCAATGGGGAAAAGCCACTTTTGTATTGTAAATTATAATTTTTAATAAACATAAAAATATAAACTTTATTTGTACGTATAATTTTTAGAGGTGCGAAATGCGACATACTATATACTAGATAGTCATTGAAAATTAATTCTAAAAGCTTGCAGATAAAACATTTTGAACTTTTAGAAAACATAAACATAGTAGAACGTTTTGCACTTGATAAATGTAATTTAGATCATTTTGTGCTTTTCAAAATCTTTAGAAATTTGGCACTATTCAAAAACATGTAAATATGGAAAATTTTGTACATTTCAAAAATCTACTTTATAGAATTGCTTTCAATATTTCAAAAGCACTTCAATAAATGAGTTATTTTTACTGTACCAAATCATGAAAATATATTTCACACATTGCAACAATTTTAGCTAAAATTGGTTGTGGGATTTTATTTATTTATTCATTTATCATTTTTTCATTCTCTCGGACTCTCGACTCTCGGATAAACAAAACAAAATAACAATTTGTTATTTTGTTTTGTTTATCCGAGAGAACAAAACAAAATAACAAATTGTTATTTTGTTTTGTTTATCTGAGAGTCCGATCCGAGGCCCGACCTGGCCCGGGCCCGAGGCCCGAGGAATAATTTGTCCTTCCTGGAATAATTTTTGAATGTGTTATACATCCTTTCCACAAAACTTGTGAGCGCGCGAACCCATAAACCGTCATTATAGCTTAATTCCAAATCCCAAATCCCAAATATAGAAATGGAAATGACTGAAAAGAGAAATTGATGATTGAAAAGCAGAGAATTCGGAGAGCTACAGGAGTCACTGCTTAAAGCCCTTAACTTATGTAATACTAATTCAACACATTAATACTAAACTTTATTAAAATCGTCAAATATGCAAGAGACTCGAGTGCCGGGTGTGATTGACAAAGTTACTTAAATTTTTATAAATTAACTGACAAAGCCAAGTTACCAAGACTTTTTGTAACACTTTGGTTTTTTTCCTTTTTTATAATATTTAGTAACTTGCTACCTACGTAGGCACGTCTACTTACATGTTTATTTTCTACCCTAATATTTTTTCTTAAAGAAACATAGCAAACAACACTGACTGAAGTTTATCATGGAGTTTGCTTCAGCTGCTGGCTGTAAAATAAATAACTCGGTAAGTTTCACACGCTACTCTAAATAATAATATTGAAAGGAAACATGACCCTGTCTTCCTGAAAGACAGTAGCCGAAACAATCGATCAGTTTCAGAAAGATGTAAAGTTTTTATTGATTTATCTTATGGAATTTGTCATTTGTAGGACATAAAAAGTTATGTTTTTATTCAACTAGCAACTATAAAAGTCAATGGTTGTTTGTTAATACAATAATAAAAAAAGGCGTAGCATATATTTGAATTCGAACTAACTTTCTGAATGCAGAGGTAATTATACTTCTTTTATAATTAGCGTTACTAATTTTAACACTTGTGTCTTTTTCTTGTGACATTATATGGTGCATGTACTTAAGCCGGAGGATAAAGAGTCGAAGAAGCGTAAATACGCGTCTGCGTCTGCATCGGAACTGGAATCTGAAAACAACTTCGATAACGGCATCAAAACTGTTAAAAAGCGAGAAGATTCAATCTCAGAACTAAGCAGTAGGGGATGCGAAGCGAAACCCGGAGATGACGATGCCATTGAAGTCTCCCGAACAAGTTTTGCATTCGCAATTGACATTGTAGGTCTAATTGGCGATAAGTCAATCTTCATAAATACTTTAATAATAATTTAATTGCAATACAAATTAACCTATTTATTTATGTTTATGTAATGAAGCATGAATAGTGGTTGATCAATATTTGTTTCTGCAGTACACCCTTAATCACATTTTACTATAAATTCAAATTCTTTCTTTAACCTAAAATTAACGTAAGTGAAGAATCAAAATGACCCACCTCCGTTTTTCGCTCAAAACAAATTGTACTATCTACAAAAAAATATATTGATTCTAAAATCATGTAGAAAGGAGTCGACACATTTTAAAAACATGCAGTAGAACATTTTGTGCTTTTCAAAATCATGCAAATGTGAAATGGTTTGCTTCTGGAAAACATGTTAATAGAGAATCTAGCAGTATTAAAAAAACATGCAAATCGAAGTAGTAAAATTTTTAAAAACATGTAGATAATTAACATTTTACAAGTGTATTAAATTTTGTGTATTTTCAACCACATCATTTTAGTTCTAGCTTAAAATAAAAATGCGCTAGTTTGATTCTTCACTCATGCTTTATATTTTATGTGACTTTAAAACAAGTGTTTCTGATCTATTTATTTTAGATTTTGGAACAGATCTTGGGCTCAGTTGACAATGCATCATTGTTCAGCTGTCGACTTGTCTCTCACAAATGGCGAGCCGTGTCCACAAAAATGTTAAAAAGAGAAGAAATCTGCCTACGCCTTTTTGTTTTGGTGGATTCGATAAATGTGCTTCCGACGTTTGAAAGCTCCGATAAGCAAGGCCTACGCAAACAACCCTTGTCCAAGTTCTTGTCGTTCATGAATGACACTTACATTCAGGGTTGCTCTTTAACTTTAGACGCATTTCCTTGCAATGCACTTAAAATAACGGATTGTTCCTTAAATCATCCGGAACTACAGACTATTCTCAACGCCTACGGGAAGCACCTCCGATATCTATATATTTCTTCCAGATTTGCCCCAGCATCACAGTGCAAGTCGAACCTCATTAAACAGGTGGGACATCTTTTGTGTGTGCAGGCGCCCAACCTTTAAAGACTCAAATTTGAGGGATTAAAATTTAAAGGGGCCAGGTCCGCCCTAGTCAAAACAGTTGTTGAAATTAGGAAACAAAATCTGCAGTTGCGTAGACTTACTATGAAGCCTGCTTCAAGAAAGGTCATCGACTCCATTGTTGCCATGTGCCCAAATTTAAATCAAATCGATGTTAACTCTTCCAATCTCCTCCTTATCAAGCCCACCAATCTGTTGCACTTTGTGCGGAAATTTAACTTTGACTGCGACTTTCGGATTTTAAGAGATTATCACCTTCTTGAAGCTGCTATTTCGATGTCACCAGAAGAGCGTGAAATCCAAAATCTCCCCCCAATCAAATGCACCGCATTGAAAATAAACTTTGAGATGTTTGTCAAGCTGATCAATCGCCGGGAAGCTGTGCGTCTCAGCCTTGTAAGAATAATCAACAAAATCCTAGAGAGCAGCTGGGACACGCTGGAACTTATTGAATTAGCCCGGCACACTCGCCAAATACTTCAAGAAATCAAATTGCCAAGTTGTTTATACAACTTGGCTATGGAACATGCTCAGCTACATTCCTAACTGGATTCTTCCGGCCTGGAAATATTTCCGCTTAACGCAACTTTTACAATCCAAGATACATTCCCGAAAGTAAAGGATATAATTTTGTGTGTGTCCCATGACAATATTAAAAATTCAACTGCAGCGGATTTTTCAATGAAACGCAGGAAAGGACCTGTTGCTTCCGTTACAAATGTGAGGGTAACTGTACTCTTTAATTCGAGAGGTGGTTTTGGGATAGGAAAGGAGGACATGTACGAGCAGCTTTGCCTCTATTTCAAGGATTTGTTGTTGGAATTATTCCCAAGTGTTTCCGTTTCGTTGAAATGGGGATATATGGGAGGAGACACTGGCGGTTTATATCAAGCTTAGATGGAGTCGGAGTCAAGCGAACCTTGACAGTCAGGGGGGGATTTTTAGTAATTTAACCTACTCAAAATGTCGAAGTTATCCAAACAAATGTTAACATTTTCAAGTAGTTTTTTTGTGAATGAAAATATAACTTTTCTACCACTTATGACTTATATTTCGATCAATAACAACAAGCCACTTTTGTTGTGATTGAAATAACGATATGCTGTATATAATTTGTAATAACAATAATATTAAATAATATTAGTAAACAAATACAATCTGAAGAAACCTCATAAATTCAGCGTAACTGACTGAGTAGTGAGAAGTATTGTAGCAATTACATCAAGTGTGCCTACCTAACAACCTAATTTACATTCTCAATATTTTAATATACATAACTCAATGATTATTGTACAGCACGATACATTACACTTGGATTTTTATTAAAACTATAATTACATTTTATTCGTGTGTATAATTTTAGATGTGTGACGTGTGACATAAGGAATAGTAATTGAAACTTAATTCTAAAAGCTTGCAAATAAATCATTTTGGACATTTAGAAAACGTAGTAGAACATTTTGCACTTAATACATGCAATTTAGAACTTTTTGCAATTTTTAAAAGCTTGGTAAATGGAATATTTTCCAATATTCCAAAACATGTAAATAAATGGAACATTTTGTGCGTTTCAAAAATCATATTAATGGAATAACTTTGAATATTTCAAAAGCAATGCAATAAATGAGTTATTTCTACTTTCCCAAATCATTAAAATATATTATACACATTGCAATAATTGAATTTAAAATTGATTGTGGGCTTTTATTCATTTACTCATTTTTAATTTTCTCATTCTCTCGTTCTCGTCTATCATATGTAGCTGTAGCTTGAGCTTGGCAATATAATTAAATATAACATAAACATATAATATAATTTGCTTCCTGGAATAATTTTTGAATGTATTATTCATCCCTGCCACAAAAGTTGAGAGCGCTCGAACCTATAATAAGCCGTGATTTTAGCTTATCCCAAATCCCAACCCAAATAATTGCTTCGTCCCAAGTTCAAGTTTTCACAATAATCATGAGAATCTCAGTTCCGAGGAAAATTAGTGACGTCAGTCACTTTCCAGGTATCAACAAGATGTGTCTTATTTTCTTTCGTTCAGTCAATCGTTCAGTGATATTTTTGCCTTTCTTTCGTATGATTTATCATTACATTTCATCAGATTTTACATTTTCACTACTAATCATAAATTACCTAAATCAATAATTTGTTGATTTTAAATTATTCAAATTAATCAATAAATGTTGAATAATAATACACTGGTCTCTCATCGTAACAACTGTCAATTCGTAACACCTCACTTACGTAAAACTGATTCAACATTTAATAACTTAACTTTATTAAAATCGCTAAAAAGGCAAGAAAACAAACATTACAAAATATCATCATGGAGTTTGCTTTTGCTGCTGGCTCTAAAATAAATAACTCTGTAAGTTTCAAGCACTGCACTAAACAATATATAAAATATCATAGAAATCAAATATCTGTGTAGAAAAACATGCAGGAATGACGCAGATCTGAATTCACACTAACTTATTAAGTAGTTTACTTAAGTAACTATACATCTTCAGTAATACGCGTTACTCTAATTATAACATTTTTGCCTTGTTCATGTTTAAATATTTTACATGTACTAAAGCCGGAGGAAAGAAAGTCAAAAAAGCTAAAATACGAGACTACATCGGAATTGGAATCGGAAAGCAAAATCTCGGGCTTCGATATCGACATCAACAATCAGGGGAGGAATGGTATCTATTTGGGCTGCGGAAGCTACCACTACCAGGTTGGGCAATCAGGGGGCCCACACTGGGTCTTCGGGTCCCAAGCTCCCGTATATGTAATGTATAGGGAACCGGGGGGCGATGCGGGATTTTCGCAAATTTCTTATCGCCAGTCCGCCTCTGTCAAGAATGTTAAAAATCAACAAGATTCAATTCTAGAGTCAAGCAGTTGGGATTGCAAACCTGAACCCGGCGATGACGAAGACAATAAACACTCCCGAGCAAGTTTTGCATTCGAAATTGACGATGTAGGTCTAATGGGCGATAAGTCAATTTTTAAAAATAATTTAATAAATTAATTGCAATTATATACTTATTTATTTCGTTTTATGTAAAGCTCAAGTTGTGGTTGACCCAAATTTGTTTTTGAGGTACACCCTTGATCACATTTCACTATAAAATCGAATTCTTACTGTTACCTAAACTTAACGTAAGTGAAGAATCAAAATGACCCAACTCCATTGTCCCCTGAAAACATAATGTACTATCTACAAAAAAAATATAATGATTCTAAAATCATGTATAAAGAACAGTCTATAAAAACATGCAGGAGAATATTGTGTGCTTTTTAAAATCATGCAAACGTCAAATGTTCTGCTTTTCAAAAACATGCAAATAGAAAATTTAGCAATATTAAAAAACATGCAAATCAAAATAGTACAATTTTTAAAACATGTAGGTACCTAATTAACATTTTACCAGTTAAATACATTTTGTGTATTTTCAACTCCATCATTTTAGTTCTAGCTCAAAATAGAAATGAGCTATAGTTTGATTCTTCACCTACGCTTTTTATTCTATGTAACTTTGAAACAAAGTGTTTCTGATCTATTTATTTTAGATTTTCGAGCAGATCTTGGGCTCACTGGACAAAGCATCATTGTTTAGTTGTCGACTTGTCTCTCACAAATGGCGAGCCGTGTCCACAAAAATGTTAAAAAGAGAAAACATCTGGATATGCCTTCTTGTTTTAATTTCAGTGGATCCGTTCGCCATGTATCAAATGCTCGAAAGCCCCTATAAGTCCTTGAAGTCCTATAATCAAGGCCGACGCAAACAACCCTTGTCCAAGTTCATGTCGTTCTTGAACGAAACTTACACTCAGGGTGGCTCTTTAACTTTAGACGCATTTCCTGGCAATGCACTCGAAATATCAGACTGTTCCTTAAATGATCCGAAACTACAGAGTTTACTCGACGCCTACGGGAAGCACCTCCGATATCTATGCATTTCTTCTGGACTCACCCCAGCAACACAGTACAAGTGGAACTTCATTGAACAGGTGGAACATCTTTTGTGTGTGCAGGCGCCCAACCTTCAAAGACTCGACTTCGAGGGATTAAAATTCAAATGGGCCACGTCCGCCCCAGTCGAAACAGTTGTTGAAATTAGGAAGAAAAATCTGAATTTACGTAGACTTACTGTAAAGCCTGCTTCAAGAAAGGTCATCGACTCCATTGTTGCCATGTGCCCAAATTTAAATCAAATCGATGTGTACTCTTTCAATATCCTCGTTCTCATCCAGCCCACCAATCTGTTGCACTTTGTGCGGGAATTTAACTTTAAATGCGACTTTCGGGATTTTAGAGATTATCAACTTCTTGAAGCTGCTATTTTGATGTCACCTCACCAGAAGAGCGTCAAATTCAAAATCTCCCCCAAATCAAATGCACCGCATTGAAAATAGACTTTAAGGCAGTGGCCGAGGTGATCAGTAGCCGAGAAGACATGTGTCTCAGTCTTGTGAGAATAATTAACAAAATCCTAGAGAGCAGCTGGGACACGTTGGAACATATTGACTTGAGCGCTCACACTGGCAATACATTCCGAGGACTCAAATGGCCACGTGTCTTACCAAAAGTGGTTCAGCTGTATTTGCAACCGAATGGTTCTGGTTCGTGCGGTCTCGAAATATTCCCGCTTGACGGAACTTTTAAAATCCAAGATACATTCCCAAAAGTAAAGGATATGTTTTTGTGGGTGTCACTTGATAAAATTAAAAATTCAAATGAAGTGGATTTTTTAATGAAACGCAGGTTAGGACCTGTCACCTCCGTTACAAATGTGAGGGTTACTGTACTCGTGAATTGGGAATGTGGCTATGAACAGACGAGGAGGGACATGGACGAGGAGCTTTGCTTCTATTCCAAGAATTTGTAGTTGGAATTATTCCCAAACGTTTCCGTTTCGTTTAAGTATACACTCGACTCTCGTTTCAGTGGCCGCTTTCGCCCCATCTATAGGCGCAAGCTCGGTATATTAGGTGATTAGGTTTAGGTTTGATGGAGTCAAGCGAAACTTGAAAGTCAGGGGGGATTTTAGTAATTTAACTTACTCAAAATGGTGATTTTAAAATATTCAAACGAGTGTCAACATTTTCTAGTAGTTTTTTTTGTGAATTTTGATCAATGGCAACAAGCCAATTGTGTTGTGATTTAACTAACGATAAGCTGCGTATATAGTAATAATTATAATAATAAATAATAATAGTAAATAAATACAATCTGAAGAAACCTCATAAATTCATCTTAACTGACTGAAAGTAGTGAGAAATATTGTAGCAATTGCATTAAGCGTACCTACCTAACAGACTATGTATTTATATTCTCTATACATATTAAAATTAACATTATTACTCTGATTATTGTACAGCACAATAAATTACACTCGGATTTTTAATACAACTATAAAGTTTATTCGTGTGTGTAATTTTTGGAAGTGCGACGTGTGATATAAGAAATACAGTCCACTCTCTACATATTGTACCTCCTCATAGCGTATACCTCCACATAGCGTACTTTTCACGCATCCCTGGCTAAATCCGTATGATTTTAATGCAATAATACCTCTATATAGTGTACCTCCACATAGCGTATACCTCAACATAGCGTACTAATTTTGCTGGCCCAAAACACTTATCATGTGTAAATTTCGTCGCTACATAGCGTACTTTCAGAAATTTAAAAAATTTTAGCGCTCAGTTAAAAAAGTTACTATTTTTTTTCTTGATCTAACTGATTTTGCAAACTTATTCAATCTAAATTACTAAGCACATTCTTTGATTGATTTGTGTAGAACCAATAATTACTTTAAACAGTAGGATTTTTATTGTTTTCATCTATAATAATGATTTTTTTTTAAATCTGTACTTTCTACATAGCGAACTCTCCTCATAACGTACTAATATTGCTGGTCCGCTGAAGTACGCTATGTAGAGAGTGGACTGTAGTAATTAAAATTTGATTGTAATAGCTTGCAAATAAAACATTTTTGCAATTTTCGACATTCGCAAAACGTAGTAGAACATTGTGTACTTAATACATGTAATTACCCAGCTGGCAGGCTCCTTTGAGGGGACGTCCCCAATACCATGAAAAACATCCCCTGAACTTTTTATCCCACCTGGATATTTTAAGAATATCCAAAAGGGATAATAAATGTCTATGACTTTTTTAATCCTGATTAGATATCCTAAGGACATTATTTAAGGACGTTTAAGTAATTCTGAGCATATTATTAGTAGTTGTTGTGGTAACCCAGCTCAGTTCTGAAGAATTATTTTATTGAAAAAGTCTGATAAACAAACATGTATGATGTTTAAGCGAACAAAAATTATGCACCTTCCTATCATTTCATTTCATTCCTATTGCTCAGCTCACTGGCCTTATTTAATTGTACGAACTAGGACGAAGTTTTCTTCTTTATCTTTGTAAAGTAAAACTGAAATTAGTTTTGCTTACACTACTGTGTGGTGCAATAATATTATCATGGCACAAGTGCGAGCCCGAACATATTTATTTTTTTGACATTTGCAATTAGTAAATTACATAAATATTTAACTTTCTTTGTCAGTGTCAGTGCTAGCAATAATTTAATCATAAAAGCAGACAGTGCGTTGATTTTGGATAACTTGGGAAAATTCGATACGGCTGGAATTAACTGGGAAGACTCAAAGTAGATTATCAGCAGAACGGACCAATATTACTGTTAGTTAGTTGGTTCAACAAGGGTAAATACATTTTTTGCATACGTTAAAATAAGTCCAAAAGAAACGATCGTGTATAACTGCTTTCCATTTTTGTAAAATATTTATAATGTTTTTTTTTGTTATTGAAACGGAGGCAGCAAAGTTATTCCAACTTTATATTTTCTGAAACCAAAAAATGAATCTCAGCTTGAACGATACCGGACTACAGGTTACTCGGGCTCAGATGTCTATACTATCGATGAACGCACAGTTAATTCAGCCATCTCTACGTCCATCTTTTTCAATTTCCTTGCCTGAAGTAAACTGTTAACTATGGATTCAAATAGCGAGGTTTTTACTACCATAATTTAAAAATCAATAAGTGCATTTTAAAAATTACGAAGTCGTCTGCTTTTGGTATCAATAGTTGAGTGAACTACTTAATAATTATTTATTTGGTCTGAGTGTTAAATAAATTACTACAAATATTAAAATACCATGACTGTTCTAGTTATACCTTCATAAAACTTTCTTTTACCATGCATGATCTATTAGTATTAAAAGTCCATACTGCATCCCTATCACATCCTAAAATAATCCTAAACGTGTCCTATATGCATCCTCTAAACGTCCCGAACTGATCCCGAATACCCGCTGCGTTTCTTCAGGGGATATCATTTGGGGATGTTTTGCGCACATCCTATTTTCGGACACAGGATGGTCCTTGGGACATCATTACGATGTCCACCCAAACTTTGGGGGGTATCCTCCGAATGTACTTAAATCCGCAGTTAACATCCCTAGGATGTTTTTAGGAAATCCCCCTGCCAGCTGGGTAGGAACATTTTGTGGTTTTAAAAAACTTGGTAAATGGAATATTTTGCACTATTCAAAATCATGTAAATAAATGGTAGAATTTGTACGTTTAAAAAAACATATTAATGGAATTACTTTTAATATTTCAAAAGCAATTCAATAACTGAGTTGATTTTACTTTAGTAAATCATTAAAATATATTATACACATTGCAATAATTGAAGGTAAAATTGGTTGTGGGCTTTTATTCATTTACTCATTTCTCATTCTCTCATTCTCTCGTCTCTCATAGCTTGGCAAAAAGCCCTACTAACTTATGTCATACTGATTCAACATGTTAATACTAAACTTTACTAAAATCGTAAAAAGGCAAAAGAACCTGAAAAGGTGTGATTGAAAAAGCCACCTAATTTTTAAAAATTAAATGACAAAGCCAAGTTACCAAGACCTTTTGGGTAAAACTTTGGATTTTTCTTTTGTTCTTTACTATTTAGTTTATTGCTACCTACCTACGTCTACATGTTTAGTTTCTACCATAATATTTTTTCTCAAAGAATCATAACAAATAACACTTCAGATTATCATGGAATTTGCTTCAGCTGCTGGCTCTAAAATAAATAACTCGGTGAATTTCACACGCTACTCTAACTATTAGGTAGGCAATTATATGTTAATATTTATGTGGATATCGCCGGTAAAGAAGTATTGTTGCCTAAGTCCAGTACAACGCTAAAAGCATAAAATGAACAGGAGGAAGTTTGTCAAAATGAGTCAGAAGAAATGAAGACAATTAGGAAAAATATTGCAATCATTGATGAACAACTTGTTTTAATGATTAAGACTAGACCTAGTGACATGGAGTTTTCGAATGAAGTAGCAAAATTTTCTCTCCTTATCAAAGAATCAAAGGATATACTTCCAGGGCCAAAGCATCCTGCACAGAAGCAGTTTGAAGCACGTAAGCGCAGAGGAACTTTTGTAAATTCTCAAAAGGGATATGCCACAACATCTAATCCTCAAAGGTCCTCAAAACGAGACAAGGAAAAAAGAAAGGAGAAGTATAACTTTGAGTTGCTTTAACATTTATATCGATACTCAAGACGTAAAGCAGTGCGAATGTTACAAAAATCATCTTTTGCTTCTAGTAGTGGTAACATTCCACTTGATTCTATTTATGAATCCTACAATGCTAGATCGGGAATTCCGAATGATTGTAGACTAGAAGATTATGTTCCTGAATATACTGATGAAGAGCAGTCCTTTCTGGATAAATCATATCATTGTGGAGTTTCTGAAGGAGAAGTCAAGCAGGCAGTAGGTGGCATCAATTCTGATTCTTCAAGTGAATTAGATGGAGTTGCAATTAGGAGTATTAAAGACATTGGCTGTTTTAAAACCATTGCTTTGATTGGATCAATAATGGAGACCTGGAATATTGTTCCTGAGTGTTTTCGTAAAGCTCGCACAATTCTAATTCATAAAAAGGGGGATAAATCAGATGTGGGAAATTGGAGGCCGATTTCTATTTGTTCAATTCTAAGAAGAATCATTAAGAGAATTCTGGATCGTCGATTGCAGTCACATGTCAACCTTAATGCTAATCAAGTGGGCTTTTCTAAATGTCCGGGTACGTTTATTAACAACTTCATCGTTAATGATTGTCTTCAAAAGGCTAAACGGGAAAAACTTGATTGCTGTGTAGTGTTCTTAGATGTCAGTAAAGCTTTTGAGGAAACATCACACTCTCATACCTCTAGTACCCTTCAATCAACGTTAGTTCCTTCAAAACTATGATCGCTTATTTTAAGCTTAATGGTTGACAATGAGGCTTAAATTCAAACGCGTAAAGGTATGTCTCAATCAATTATGGTTAAAAAAGGAGTCTTTCAAGGCTCACCACTTTCGCCGCAATTATTTAATATTTCCATCGATCATGTCATTAAAGAACTGAATGAGAAGGAAGTAAGTGACGCATATGGATTTCATCTTCACAATGATGTGCCTAAGGTATCAGGAAGAGGGTTTGCTGATGATGTAGCGTTAGTGTCAGACTCTATTCAAGGAGCACGTGAATTGACCAAAATTGCCATTTCCAACTTTAATAAAGTGGGATACGAAATGAATATTAACAAGTGCAAGGTAATCAATATTGTAGAAGGTAAATTGTGTGAAGACCCGTTGGTTGTTGATGATACTAATATCATTGAATCTATTAGAAAAGATGACCCCAATGTTGTTTCCAAATCAAAAAAATTGCAATTATTAATCAATATTTATGGCCGTGTCTGACGTTCTCTTTGCAAACGGCGCCGTTAAATAAATTGCCTACAAAATTTCTAGAAGATTTGGATAAAATAATTCGCAGCGCAGTTAAAGATATCCTTGCTATTCCTCATGATTCTCCCAATGCTTTATTATACACCTCTAAAAAGTGTAGAGGTCTCCAAATAATGCGAACTACGTGGGAGGCATTTATTCAACATTACAACATCTGTGTTGTACTCCTAAGTTGTGAAGATCCGTACATTCCATTTGTCAAAGATTTAAAGTCCGAAATGGAAAGTTGCATTGCTTCGTTGAAGCTCAATGTGGATGAATTGCAAGTTAAGTTCGATTCACGTCCCAAAACTAAGCCGGGAAAAATTTTGCGGGAGGTTTTGAGGAATCAAGAATATGATCAATGGTGTTCGTTTGCACTTCGGGGACAGGGTGTGGAAATGTATAAAGAATGTCCGTATGGCAATAAGATTATTGTCGAAAAATGTGGTTTGACGTCTTCAGAATAGATAAATGCTTAAAAAATGTCCGCTAATGTATATCCTGTAAAAGCTATTCCAGGTCGTTCGCTAGAATCATCCCTTTGTAGGCACTGCAAAGAGAAAGAAACCCTCGCTCATGTTCTAGGGAAATGTCACGTGGGAAGTTTACTCAGGACCAGTAGACATCATGAAGTTCGAACTATCATTGCTACTCATTTAAGAACGCTCGACTGGATCGTACATGAGGAAGTCTCTGATAGTGCTTCGAAAAGGGTGGATATTATATGCTGGCGTAAAGATTTGAAGACTGGGTATATTCTGGACCCAACAATTCGTATAGAGCAGTCTTTAACGCAAGCAGAGGAGGTGAATATTGAAAAACAAGCTCAAAATAACCCATGTATTCCGTATTTTCTGGACAAGTACAAACTTAAGAAATTGGAAGTAGTGGGACTTCTTGTTGGAGCTAGGGGTACTATTACTGGTTTCTTTGAATCATTTCGTAAAGAAATGCGACTCCCTTCAAGAATGATACAAGAAATAGTAGTTGCTACAATTAGAGGATCCTGCCGAATTGCTCATAATCATTTATATAATATGAATTTGTCTCATAGCTAATTTTAAATTGTTGATTTATATCTTTGAATTGGAAAATCATAATTATTTTTGAAAGATGTCTTTTGTTCTTACTGTGTCTAAATGGCAAGCGTAATAGTGACGCCAGTTGTAAATAAATATTTACTTTTCTTCTTGCCCAAATCCAGACATTTCTTAAATTCATTTTTGCCCAAGTCCAAGTAAATCTTGACGGGCATCTCGTCGTACTTAGCAAGTGTAGGTACAGATAGATGTCCTTCTACATTAATCGTACGTTACAGACAATCAGCTCATGAAACTTAAAGTTATAGGTAATTTTATTGTACTTGTGTATTTTATAGTTGATTTATTTATAAAACTGTAGTTACACGGATGACTCTGCTAATTCTGGAATCGCTCGGTGCTCACAAGCGTCAAAAAGCTAAACAAACTACCAAGTATTTTGGGACCGAGTGGAAATTGTGGGAAGCCGCCCAATTGGAAGCAATTCCTAAGGATCAGTTATCACCGGAGTTGGTGGGTAATAGCGATTTGTCCCTGTTAGCATGTACCCTATCCAATTATAATCGGATTTCCTATTTTAAATCTAAATCACAATATTTACGTCACACCAATTAATATTCCATATATGTGTAACACAATATATGGATTAAAATCGCTGCGGATATTGTCGTTGGCAGATAGAAGAAAGAGAGGAGATTTAATTGAGGTTTTTAAGGAGTTGATTGATTTGATAACAAAATATTTAATATAAAAAAATAATTTGCTTCCGGGAATAATTGTTAAATTTATTATATATCCTTTCCACGAACCTTGTAAGCGCGCGAACCCATAAACCGTTCGGATCCCAATTCCAAAATACAAATACCAAATACCAAATAGTTATAAGTAGAATTTCTTTTCTACATTGTACTGATTGTACTAGTTACTTATTTATTTACTTTCTGCCTTATAAACCTACTCACGTGTCAGCATTTTAATTTCCTACCATAATATTTTTGAAAAAATCATACCAAACAATACTAAAGATCATCATGGAATTTGCTTTAGCTGCTGGCTCCAAAATAAATAACTCGGTAAGTTTTTAACGCACTACTCTAAATAATATAATTATTAAAAAATTATGCAGATAATACGTTGTGTAATAAATTACTAGTGATTACTTGTATTAATTTTCGTAGCAAATATATGTTATTACTTGTCAAATTAAGTCTACTGTATTCGCATTATTATCGTGGAATATTGTTTTATGTTATTAAAAATACATCATGAAAATTTGCATGCTAAATATTGTTTTTAAAATAATTACCGTATTTGCTCTAATAGTACGCGGGTCTCTAATAGTGCGCGGGTCTCTAATAGTACGCGGGGGGTCGGAGCTCCAGATTGAATAGTACGCGGGTCTCTAATAGTACGCGGGTCTCTAATAGTACGCGGGGTATGACGTAATACACTCGAAGAACATCGACGGCATCGAGAGATCATTGAAAGCCTTCATGCGCGCTAAAATTCAAATCTAACATCAAGCTGCATCTCAAGACTTAATGACCGGCAATAAATTATTAATTTAACCGTACGAGGTTTAAAGTCTAATCTGCATTCTAGCTTAGGTAGGTAGGTACCTTACTTGCTTTCTGCCTAAGTAATTTAAGTAAAGAGTGATGAAGACGAAGAGAAGAGTGATAAAGACGAAGAAGAGAGTGATGCAGAAAGTTTGAATTACAAGAGCGTGTTCACTGATAGTGAGGCTGATTCTGATTCCGCCCCCTTGTCACAAAATATTTTTTAGTTTATCTCTTATCCTATGCAGTAATTCATGGGCTGATGTACCTTTACACTTGTAATTCCTGGGAACCGGCAATAAATCTGATTTTTCATTAAAATTATGGAACTAAATTTAGGCTCGATTTTTTGAAAATTGAATAGTACGCGGGTCTCTATTAATGCGCGGGTCTCTATTAGTACGCGGGGGGTCGGAGCTCGAGTTTTAATAGTACGCGGGGCGTACTATTAGAGAGAATACGGTACTAAACTATGGTAATGTTAAGCCAGATTTCAAAGAAAGTCCAGTAAGTATTGGCCTGTTGATTAAATTACAATTAAATCTAAAATTAATATTTATTCATTACTATATTAAGACAAATTGTAAATAAGCATGCGTGGCCCTGTTCTCCATAAAAACCGTGGCTAAATCGCTTTGTCAGTTTATTCAGATACAAATGACAAATAGATAAATAGAAAAACATGAATGATGAAGGAAGGACACCGATCTAAATTCAAACCAACTTTTTAAGTAGTTTACTTAAGTAACTATACATCTCTAATAATTAGCGTTACTATAATTTTAACATTTTTGCCTTCTTCTTGTGTCAATATTTTACATGTACTAAAGCCGGAGGAAAGGAAGTCGAAAAAGCTAAAATACGAGACTACATCGGAATTGGAATCGGAAAGCAAAATCCCGGGCTTCGATATCGACATCAAGAATGTTGAAAAGCAACATGATTCAATACTAGAATCAAGCAGTAAGGAATTTAAAGCTGAACACGGAGATGACGAAGACATTGAAGTCTCCAGAGCAAGTTTTGCATTCGCAATTGACGATGTAAGTAGGTTTAATGGACGATAAGTCAATATTTATAAATGCTTTAATAATGCATTTATTACAATTATATATGCTTATTTACTTCCTTTTATGTAAAGCGCATGTTTAAGTTGACCCAGATTTGTTTTTAGAGCTCACACATGATACTAAAAAATCAGATCCTTACTTTAACCTAAAATTAACGTAAGTGAAGAATCAAAATAACCCACCTTCATCTTTTGCCCAAAACAAAATGCATATTCTACAAAAAATGATTCTAAAAATCATGTTAATAAATTATTCTAAAATATCAAAAATAAACATTTGATACATTTTTTCCTTTTCAAAATCATGATGTTTCAAAATTTTTCACTTTTTGAAATGCATGCGAATAGAAATTCAAAACATGCAAATCAAACACAGTTCAATTTTTAAAAACATGTGGGTAATTTACATTTTACAAATTTATCACATTTTGTATATATTTTCAGCCACATCATTTTAATTCTAGCTTAAAATAAAAATAGGCCAGTTTGATTCTTCACTCACCCTCTTCATTTTATGTAACTTTAAAACAGTTGTTTTTAATATATTTATTTTAGATTTTTGAACTGATCTTGAGTTCAGTTGACAGAGCATCATTGTTTAGTTGTCGACTTGTCTCTCACAAATGGCGAGCCGTGTCTACAAAAGTGTTAAAAAGAGAAGACAACTGCATAAGATTTTTTGTTTTGGAGGATCTGACCGCGGTGGATCTGACGTTCCGAAGCACTTATGATGAAGACCCAGACGAACCAGCCTTGTCCAAGTTCATGTCGTTCTTGAACGAAACTTACACTCAGGGTGGCTCTTTAGCTTTAGACGCATTTCCTTGCAATACAATTGAAATAATTGATTGTTCCTTAAATTATCCGGAGCTACAAAGTTTACTCGACGCATACGGGGAGCACCTCCGATATCTATATATTTCTAACGAATTCATCACAGCATCGCAGTGCGAGTCGGACTTTATTAAGCAGTTGGAACATCTTTTGTGTGTGCAGGCGCCCAACCTTCAGAGACTCGCCTTCTGGCAATTAAAATTCAAATCAGCTACTTCTGCTACTCAGCTGATTGACTTTGAAGCCTGCTTCAAGAAACGTCGTCGACTCTATTGTTGCCATATGCCCAAATTTAAATCAAATCGATGTGTACCCCCGCGATTTCCACGTTCTCATCCAGCCTACTAATCTGTTTCACTTTGTGCGGGACTTTGACTGTAAGTGGGACTTTCCGAATTTTGGAAAAATTCAACTTCTTGAAGCTGCCATTCTGATGTCACTAGAAAAGCGTAAATTTCAAAATCTCCCCCTAATCAAGTGCACCGCATTGAAAATAAACTTTTGGGCTGTGGCCGAGGAGATTAATAGCCGGGAAGATGTGCGTCTCAGCCTTGTGAGAATAATCAACAAAATCCTATAGAGCAGCTGGGACACGTTGGAACTTATTGATTTTGACTGGCACATTGGCAATATACTTCGAGGACTGAAATGGCCTCGTGTCTTACCCAAACTAGGTCAGCTGATTTCGAGAACAGATTCTTGCGGTCTGGAAATATTCCCGCTTGACGGAACTTTTAAGATCCAAGATACATTCCCGAAAGTGAAGGATGTGCTTTTGTATGTGTCCTATGACAATATTAAAACTTCAAATGAAGCGGATTTTTCAATGAAACGCAGCTTAGGGCCTGTGACTTCCGTTACAGATGTGGAGGTGACTGTACTCTATCTGGATCGTGACTGGGAGGAGATGGAAAATAAAGACGAGCTGTTTTGCCTATATTCTAAAAAACTCTTGTTGGACTTATTTCCAAGTGTTGCTGTTTTGTTAAACTGTTCCTACTTTCAAGTTTCATAGAGTCAAGCGAACCTCGAAATCACGGCGGATTTTGAAGTAATTTAAGCTACTCAAAATGTTGAAGTTATCTAAACGAATTTTAACATTTTTCTAGTATTTTTTCTGTAAATAAAATATAACTTTTTTACCACTTATAATTTCCTATCAATAGCAAAAACCCAATTTTTTCTGTAATTTAAAAATTATCTCTATTTGAGTAGCATTGTGCCTGTACTGATGGAGTTCGTTTGAGTGTTATTGATAAGAGTCTAAGTGAAAGGGGTAGGAGTGGCGAAGTTACGACTGGGCTTTATAACATTAGATGGGTAAGAGTTGGCTCTGCATCAAGTTATGAAAGCAGGATCGATTCGCGTACGATGTGGTTTTACAGAGGTAGTGCCTTTAAAAGTGGTGCCAGTACGTATTTTGTTGGTTGTTGTTGTTATTCCATATCCATATTCAGGAAAAAGTATGTTAATATCACTAATTGAAAATAAATATATCATTGCAAATACAAATAAAACCGTCATTGAAGAAAAGCAAACATTTCACTGAAGCACTAAAGTACCACCCGTTTATTATTATTTGTGGTATTAATCCGGCCATAATCCTAATTTATGTTATTGCTATGTACATTCTGCAAGGGAATAGTTAAAATATTAAAAAGTGTAAAATGTTATATTTACATGTTTTGGAAAAATGTAAAATGTTCTAGTTACATGTTTTTGAAAAGTGTAAAATGTTCTAGTTACATGTTTTTGAAAAGTGTAAAATTTTCCATTTCCATGTTTTTGAAAGTGTAAAATGTTTTATTTACATGTTTTTAAAAAGTGTAAAATGCTCTATAATTATACATGCTCTCAAGACGTATTTGAATATGTTTGTAGATAGCTGATATTTGTTCTAGCTAAAAATAAATATATTCCATTTTGGTTCTTCACTGACGATATGCTATATTAGTAGTGTATTGATTGTAATTAATAACAATCTTTTTCAAATTAAACCAAATGGATATTATATTATGGTACTACTGGGAGAGTTGTGGAAGTACTGAGTGTGTTGTAGCATAGGAGTGTTTTGGGGTTGGTGGGGTGAGTTTGAGTGTTGGGAATGAGAAAGACGAAGTAGCTGGGAAGGTATCCGGGAAGGAATGAGGGCAGATATGGAAGGAATGAAAGCGGGAACGAACGGGAAGATATGATGGGAACGAGAGGACAGATATAATGAGATGCATTGGGAGACATGGACTGGCATTGTGTGCAGTCATTAATGCATTATAATATTAAATTAATCCGTGTCAGGAGGTACGTACATGGGTAGCTGGGTACATAGGTAGCTCCCTATGAATGGGGATTTGCCTTGTGTTGTATGCTGAACATGGGAAGCGAGGAAAGAATGGCAGGAAATGAGGAAATGAGTGCAGGTGGCCGCGGACGGGAATTTGGTACGAGTGTGGCGGGGAACTAGGATACGGGGAGTATGTACGGCGGGTGGCTTGGGAATTCGGACAACGTACGGCGGTGGTAGCTGGCGGGTAGTGTGACGTATATATAAAGGGAGGGAAAGAGACAGTAGGCATGTAGATATGATGGGATTGGGAGAGGAGACACGCATATATGATAGGATGGCATGGCATGGGAGGTAGTACAGGGACAAGCATTGATATATACAGTAATATTATTATAATATAATAAAAATATTATTATTGCTTGTGTGGGTAGGTAGGTACTTTATATGGCAATTTGCCTTGCTTTGTGTGCTGCGCTTTGAACAGTGAGGGAGGAATGGACAGAAATTGAGGGGATATAAAATGAATAAAAAAATAAAGAAATTAAATACGAACATTGTATGCAGTAGCTATGTAGTAGGTGGGTAGTAGATATACAGTATATAGATAATGGGTAGGTACTGGTAAATGAGGATATGCATTGTGTCATATGCTGTCAGTAGTAATGTGAGGGAAATGTGGGCTTTGTGTGGGATGTAGGTAGGTAGGTATATACATAGGTACCTATATAGGGACTTGAGCCCAATGTATGTAACAGTGAACGGGGTTGTCTTTAGCACTTGAGTAACGGTAGTAGGTGGTGAACTGAAGGCAAGGGGGGGAAAACGGACCCGGGCAGTAGTAACAGTACGGTAAAGGGGCTGCATGGTTAATCATACAGTGTGCTGTAGCCATAACAAACCCACCCGTCCTCCTCCCGACTGTTTCAAATGAGAGAAATAGTATATAACGGATGTAAACCTTTTACAGTTTGTTCAATAATGAACCATCTTCGCTCCGAACACTTCGCTCCGCTTCCCCTCGCTACGACAACGACTCCGACTAAAGCAATCGTACATACGAATTGCATCGGTATCGGCTCACACGTCGACATCCGGCTTCGCTTCCGGCTTCGCTTCCGCTTCGTAAATGTTTTGAATTATAAATTCATAAACATAAATCCAGTATACACGAATATAAAAGTATTCTGTCCGAATACAACTACGAATGGTATAATATTTTATACTTTACTACTCGCATAATAAAGTATTCTGTCCGAATACAACTACAACTTCGACAAAAGCAAACGTTAATTCGTTTCGCTGAGCTACGCCTCGCTTCGATGTTTTGAATTATAAATTCATAAACATAAATCCAGTATACACGAATATAAAAGTATTCTGTCCGAATACAACTACGAATGGTATAATATTTTATACTTTACTACTCGCATAATAATATCTATTCGATATTATAAAAATCTTCGCTACTTCTACTCAAATATAATACTTTAACAACCAAAACTCTGAAATAGAGAATTGGTGTTGTTATTGAATGCATCATGTCATGTTACAAATACAACTATTTACACTTCGCTACGCACTGCTTGATGTACAACATATTGTGCTTTACTACACTACGCATATATTAAATACACGTTTACATATGTACGTTGCACTACGACTATTAAAATTCTACTTAATGCTTTGTGCATCTTGTTATGTTACAAATGCAAACATTTACACTTTGCTACGTACTATATGCTTCTACGGCAGACTACGCTTCTATACTCTTTGAATATTGAATAAATTTAATGCATTTTGACAAATAATTGACAATGGTAGTTAGAACTTTGTATACTTAGTATAGATAAGCATGCAAACTACACTCAACAGAAATGCATATGTATACACCATGTGTTCTTATACGAATATTACAAAAATACGAAATTGAGCTTTTTGACATGTGACCTACCAGGGGCTATGTAATTGGACGTGCAGAGCGTGCTCCCAAAAGTTTCAAAATTTTTTGTGTTGCCAATAGAAATTTTTAGTTTTAACGCGATATTTAGACTCAACAAAATATGGGTTTTCTTATGTGCAAAACGAATTTTTAATTTTCGCTCTAGAAAAAAATCACTTTTTTGTTTATGGGGCGAATTCAATTTTTTCAACGCCAATATGCTTCTCTGATTTTTGTAACCCTAAATATCAAAAAACATTTTAAAAATACGCAATAATAAAGATTTTGGGTATACCCTATTGAGCCCTACTTTTTATAACCTGCTTGTTAAATCAATGTTGCTAAACGAACTTTTTATATTAAACCCGATATCTAGACGTTATCAAGCATGGGCTATTTTATGGCATAGTCATTTTTGTGATTTTTGCGCAAAAATTTTAGGTTTGTTTTAAGGGTAAATTTTAGGGTATGTAAATTTTTTTTTCGGACGGACTATTTTTTTTTGATAGTTTAAGCTTGCAGGCTTGCCATCTGCAAAAACAGAATTTGAAAATTCGAAAAAATAAAAACCGGATCGGACAGGCCGGACAAACCGATCCGACCGGTGCACACTATGTATTGCCTTAATCTATATTGCTCGAGAACCAGTTGACGTAGAGAGATGCGGCTAGCGCCATCTGATAGATCTTACTTGTAGCTACATTCTGAAGAAAAAACAACACCGTGCATAAAATAATACCCGGGTAAAACCGATATTTCGGTTTTCATATGTATCTTTTGAACTAAATGCAATATTTCAAATCTGTTTCGAGATTATCATTGTGCTAGGCAATGCGAAATTAATTACATAAAACAATCATATGAAAATATCATTAATTTATGGTTTTTGTGTAAACCTGTATAAAACCATGGGATTTTCGAATGATTTTTTTGTAAATTCTGGTACTATTCGCATTTTTATTTTTTCAGTTCCTATTTTCATAAATTGTCTTGTCTTTGCGCTGGCTATGTTCCTTGGTACATTATGTGTAGTTTTCTCTGCAAATAGGTCACACAAGCTTAAATAAGGAAAAATAGTTAGCAAATAGAAAAAATAAATAAAATATAAAATAAATAAATAAAATACAGACACTGTGAGTACCTTGTAGATTGTCTGTAGGTAATACATTAGTTCTTGCTAGTGCTTGTTTTATTTGTTAGTATGCTAGTTGTAATAATTCAAGAGGAACGAGATACAGGATAATAACATACATGTAGGTAGGCAGGTGAGTACAAAAGTACCTATCTAGGGACTCGAGCTGAAAGTATGTAGTATTGTACCAAGCTAGACTTTGCATTAGAGAAGCAGTCGTGAATAGTGAAGTAAACGTAAAAGTACGGGGAGCAGAATAGATCTATGTAGAAGTAATGCAGTTAAGGGGTGGGCAATGGTAAGTTTACACTGCCCTGTACCCTAACAATTTTCTCCTCACCCTTTTGTCTTTCAAACATGATTGAAAATGTATAAATGAAAACTCCACATTGAAAAACATTGTCACTTGTTGGCCACTTCTACGACTACGATCACTACTGCTACCTTGCCTCTCCGCTACGATTACGACTTCGACAAAAGCAAACATTAATTTGTTTGGCTGAGCTACGCCTTGCTTCGAAATGTTTTGAATTATAAATTCATGAACATATGTCCAGTATACACGAATATAAAAGTATTCTGTCCGAATACAACTACGACTACGACTTCCGGCTTCGCTTCCGCTTCGTAAATGTTTTGAATTATAAATTCATAAACATAAATCCAGTATACACGAAAATAAAAGTATTCTGTCCGAATACAACTACAACTTCGACAAAAGCAAACGTTAATTCGTTTCGCTGAGCTACGCCTCGCTTCAATAATGTTTTGAATTATAAATTCAAAAACATAAATCCAGTATACACGAATATAAAAGTATTCTGTCCGAATACAACTACGACTACGACTTCCGGCTTCGCTTCCGCTTCGTAAATGTTTTGAATTATAAATTCATAAACATAAATCCAGTATACACGAAAATAAAAGTATTCTGTCCGAATACAACTACAACTTCGACAAAAGCAAACGTTAATTCGTTTCGCTGAGCTACGCCTCGCTTCAATAATGTTTTGAATTATAAATTCAAAAACATAAATCCAGTATACACGAATATAAAAGTATTCTGTCCGAATACAACTACGACTACGACTTCCGGCTTCGCTTCCGCTTCGTAAATGTTTTGAATTATAAATTCATAAACATAAATCCAGTATACACGAAAATAAAAGTATTCTGTCCGAATACAACTACAACTTCGACAAAAGCAAACGTTAATTCGTTTCGCTGAGCTACGCCTCGCTTCAATAATGTTTTGAATTATAAATTCAAAAACATAAATCCAGTATACACGAATATAAAAGTATTCTGTCCGAATACAACTACGACTACGACTTCCGGCTTCGCTTCCGCTTCGTAAATGTTTTGAATTATAAATTCATAAACATAAATCCAGTATACACGAATATAAAAGTATTCTGTCCGAATACAACTACGACTTCGACAAAATCAAACGTTAATTCGTTTTGCTGAGCTACGCCTCGCTTTGATGTTTTGAATTATAAATTCATAAACATAAATCCAGTATACACGAATATAAAAGTATTCTGTCCGAATACAACTACGACTACGACTTCCGGCCTCGCTTCCGCTTCGTAAATGTTTTGAATTATAAATTCATAAACATAAATCCAGTATACACGAAAATAAAAGTATTCTGTCCGAATACAACTACAACTTCGACAAAAGCAAACGTTAATTCGTTTTGCTGAGCTACGCCTCGCTTCAATAATGTTTTGAATTATAAATTAATAAACATAAATCCAGTATACACGAAAATAAAAGTATTCTGTCCGAATACAACTACGACTTCGACAAAAGCAAACGTTAATTCGTTTTGCTGAGCTACGCCTCGCTTCGATGTTTTGAATTATAAATTCACAAACATAAATCCAGTATACACGAATATAAAAGTATTCTGTCCGAATACAATTACGACTTCGACAAAAGCAAACGTTAATTCGTTTTGCTGAGCTACGCCTCGCTTCGATGTTTTGAATTATAAATTCATAAACATAAATCCAGTATACACGAATATAAAAGTATTCTGTCCGAATACAATTACGACTTTGACAAAAGCAAACGTTAATTCGTTTTGCTGAGCTACGTCTTGCTTCAAAATGTTTTGAATTATAAATTCATGAACATATGTCCAGTATACACGAATAATAAAGTATTCTGTCCGAATACAACTACGACTTATACTTTCGGCTTTCGCTTCCGCTTTCAAATGTTTTGAATTATAAATTCATAAACATATATCCAGTATACACGATTATAAAATTATTTTTTATGAATTTGATTTTTTTCTGCTTACATATAAACGATGAAAGTAATTTTAGAATCTACTGTCACAGGATTGTTTCCGTGTGAGTATTGTACATATGCGTTTTTATCTAAGAAGCTACGCAAGAATCATGTAATAAAAAGCCATTCAAAGTACGAACGATATTTAATTTTACAAAACCGCCAATTGAAAGTGTTTCAAACATTTTTTGAACCAACTGTAATCCAGTTAGGTCAATTAACGTTGAATACAACAAGCTAAATTTTGTTATAAAAAAGCAGCCTTTAGAACATAACGCTAGCAGTAAAAACCCTACTATGCTGATTTTACGTATTTTATTAAAAGTTTCATCTGAAATGTATAAATTATTGCATGTGTTCGAATTATAAATGTTATATTGTAATAACCAAACACGTTTTTGAAGAATGAAAAGAAAGTGATATATACAATTTTACTATATGATAGTTGTAAGGTAATACAATACTGTATGATTCAAACAATTTAACAATTCTGTAAATATTAAAAGTACCACTGTATTAGTATTTACAAAATATAAAAATTACTTAGTAGGTAAATGTAAAATAATAGAAAACATTTAATGATTTTAGATTCATGGTTACTGTTGTTCACTGTATATAAATAGAAATAGCAGATTGTAGCTAGTAAATAATATATTGCAATAGGCAAAAAGTTTTGTTAATATCTGTGAATATATAGTTATGTATTTAGGAAACATTGAACTAGTAAAAATAGGGAAATACATATAATACAGCTATGTGTGACACCTTTTTATTATTGTTTGCAGTGAGGTACAAATATTAAAAACAAATAAGATTAGCACAAATAGTAGGTTAACTTTATAGTGCAATACGAAGTGTGCTAAAAAGAAGAAATGAAATTGTATAATTGCACTTAAATTATAATAAAAATCAATGATACGTTGTAGTAATACATACATACAACAATAATGAAAATGTTCAATAAATAAAATCTCGGCTACATTTAAATTGTAAAATACTTAAAACGTCTGGTTTACCAAAATTTTGCGCAGTTTTACTAACAGCTGACTCAGTGACAGTCGCAAACTTTTGTATCTATACAATGGTAGAAATTCGTAAATCATATTTAAATTCAAGGCTTAAAGGCTCATTCTCTGCCCTGAGTGGATTTATAAAAAACAATAATCATTTTCACGACAAAAAAAAAGTTGACAAAGAACTAAGCCAACTAAATTCATTTAGTCTACACAGACCTATAAGGAAGAATTTTAGGCGCAGGAGAACCATTGTGAACATGGCAGGAGAAATTTTTTGCGTTGATTTAAAAATCTTAGGGTCAATCTTATCAAAAGCAAATTCCGGATATGAAAACATACTTTTTTGCATTGACGCTTTTACGAAAAAGCTTTTTTGTAGATTTATAAAGAACAAAAGACCAGAAACAGTAATTAAAGCAATGAAAAGTATATTCCATGAAGCAAAAATAACACCAATTTATTTATTTACAGACCAAGGTTAGCTGCAAACAGCTAATAGGGTAACATACAACTAATTCAAACGTTTCAAATTAATCTTGGTATAATATATAGGACTAACAACGATATAAATATATTATTTTGTCACTTATAGGTACTGAATTTCGAGCAGAGTCTTTTCGCAAGTTCTTGAAGAGCAAGGGAATAAAATACTATAATACATATAGTGAGACCAAATCAAGTATAGTAGAAAGAGTCATAAGGTCAGCTGAAAAACACACTAACTAACAAGTTTGCTATACAAAACTCAATATAAGGTTGACGCACATGCTATAACACAGTATTTATTTGTTTATGTAGGACCATTTTTGAGAAGGTGGCTAGGCACATAACAGAAAAGCAAACAAACCGTATTCTTGAAATATTTCCTGCATTTGTAAAAACGTACAACAACACTTTTCATTCAACAATCCAGATGTCGCCTAATAGCGTGAACAGTTTGAATGAAAACGATGTATGGAGAACCATGTACTCAGACCTTATTAACGACACTACGAAACGTAGACCAGTGTTTAAGCCTGGCGACCGTGTGCGAATTAGTCGTACTAAATTAACATTTGAGAAAGTTAAGTATAATATAGCGTACCACGTGAGCTAAAATAACAGATTATAAAACATGTATAAATAGGAAGACTTTCGAACAATCGAGTTAATGTATTTTTATCCTTTACCCAGGCTACAACCAAAGCTTTAGCTTAGAATGGTTCATTGTGAAGTCCGTAAACTTGGAAACCATACCTATAACATACTACTTGGAAGATTTAAATCACAACAGCATTACTGGATCATTTTATAAGGAAGAACTTAGCCGAGTTGAAGAATCAACATGAATTCTACACCGTTTATTCCATATTTTACCAATGCTATCAAGCAGCATATCAACAACAAACGCAGAAGATTAGACAAACATTGCTGTTCCCAATTAGATCGAGACCCAGCAGGTACCGAAAATATCTACATAACGATTACAAGTGACCAGCAAAACAATATTTATACTGCAAACACCCCGTCTAGCTTTGTAGCTGTTCTCCCTACCCCTCTAGACCTTGAAAATTACGACGTCGGACTAGTGAGTTTGAGATATACAAGCAGCATACAGCCAGCTATAGCTCAGCATGTACCAGCTACCCCAATACGTAGCGTACGTAGCGCTGAAGTTTCTGACCTCGAGCCTATTAAAAAACTGTTTCCTAACTACAAGCCAACAGTAAAAAGTTTTTTTAACTTCCAGAAACAAGAAACAACAGTACACCAATTCATGACTAGACTTAACGATGCGTTAAAGCTAAATCAAGACAAAGTGCCGCTTAAAATTGAACAAAAAGCTCTCAGCTTAGACCCTGAGGAAATACATATGATCCTTTTAAACGTGTCAAAATCAAACAATGTAATTCTTGCAATCCCTACACCTCTTGCATTGTTTTTTAAGCAAGGCAGATCACGGTTTATGTCTGGAAACTATTTACCGTACGACTACTCACGTCAAGAAGACTTTGAGATAATTCCAATGGACACAAACTTTAATTTTGGGGCTGAAAAAATTGAAAGTATGGAGAACGTAATACAGTTATACCAGGGATTTGAGACTTTTATAATTTTCAGAAAACAAATAAATACAGGAGATTCTGACTATCGTAAATGTTTTGAACGTTTTAATTCTGAGATGCGTGATCCAGAAAATAATGACACAAATCTAAAAATTGAGTTTCCTGCTGATACAAGCAATACCAAATGCAAATTGACGTTTGAAGGAAACGAAGGGGATTATGTTGTGTTACCTGAACCAATAGCACTGTGCTTAGGCTTGCAGCAACACGACAAGTTTTACAATGGCGTCTACGAATCTGAATTTGACTTTGACGAGGAGAAATACAATGAAATTGTAGACTATGATTACATGAACATACGCCTGTTTAAAATGTGTGCACATTATATGCCAATGAAAGAACCAGAAGAAATGGACTTGGATCATATAGTGCATGAAATTAACCGCACTTTGAATGAGCGGCTTTGGAGTGATACGACTGTACAGTTTAAACATGAAGACGGACAGCTCAGTATTCCAAACCTACGAGAAGACATTACTGTACAGCTCCCACCACTTGTTAATAGATTCTTTGGGTTTGATGACAATTTCATATTCAAAGATGGTGTCGTCGCCAACTTGCAACCGGAATTAGCAAAGGAAGAAGAACAAGAGAAAGAAAATGAAGAATTTGAAGAAGATGTAGAACCTGAGCATACTGAACCAGCTAAGCGAATGCTTGTAACATGCAATTTGATCGAAAACCAGCTCTATGCTACCCATGCTCTACCGTTGCTGCGCTCAGTTGATATCTCAAGCGAATATAATAAAGAGACAGTGCACAACTTTTTGCCAATATTATATTTGCCACTTAAACAGCAGGAACAGCAAGTAATACGGATTACCCTTTTAAACGAATACCGAAGCCTTGTCACACTGCCTGAGAATTCGCAAACTATTATAGAATTGCAGTTCAAGCCTCGCAAAGTTTAAAACATATTTAATATAAAAAGACACAGTTTGTCATTTGCGAATCATTCTTAATTCAACTCTTAAACAACAACAACATCATTTTATTTACAGTGCTTCTTAATAAATTAAATTCAAAAATAAATTTGCAGTGCATTGCCTTACATGTACAACGACGATCCAATACACAAAGTGATGGATCTTCTGTAGTTCTTACTTCTGCCCAGTTTCAAAGCAAACGTCTGAAAAATACGAAGAATGGTTAAGTCCGCAAATTGAATTGAACTACGATGAAATTGAAAACCTTGTGTTGTTCTTAACCTAAGATTGCAAATTGTAAAGTTTGTTGTGCGAAAAACATGAATACATTAACTCTGGAAAGTTTGTTGTGTGAGGCATGCCAGTTCTGCTGGTTGAACTATACGCCGTCAAGTGTGCAAACTGTCATGTATAAATACAAACAATACTGTACGCGATGTGAATTGCAAGAAAGGAAAAAAGATGAACAAGTACTTGCCAGCTTAAATACACCGTACGATGAGTGGATTGACTTTGATGATTTCAACGATGTTAGCAATTGGTGTGAAGTAACCCGAAGTTTTGAAAATATTGATTGTTTCGTGTGTAAATTCGATCCTGGTGATGTTTCGTCAGTCAGAGGCGAACCCGATGCAGAGTATATTCACAGCATATCTTTGTATGGGGAAACAGTGTACATTTACAAGTACATGCCAGAAATTAAAGTATGCAACTATTGCATGTTTTGGCGATGCTTGAATGTTTTAGAGAATGTTCGAGAATATATTTATGAATACAAAGAAGATGAATACCGAAGCCTTGTCACACTGCCTGAGAACTCGCAAAGTTTAAAACATATTTAATATAAAAAGACACAGTTTGTCATTTGCAAATCATTCTTAATTCAACTCTGAAACAACAACAACGTCAGCCCAGTCACTTGCAAATTATTTAAACAAACAGTGCAGTGCTTCAATTTATTTACAACATTACCAAACATGTTGTAAATCATGCGTAAAATTGTGTGTAAAAACGTTTACGAATCTGACGCTGGTGACGCACTCCAAATTGTGGACGAAGAACTTTTAAAAGACAGTTTACTCGGTGAATACTGTACACTCGAACCAATTAAAAACATTGCAACTAAAAACGACAAACAAATGGGGGCTGGAGAAGATACCGTAGGAGTTGGTCTTGAAAACACATTAAACAGCAGTGCAAACAGTGAAATAGGCCTAGAAAATACCCAAAATTTAGTTCCACTTAAATTGCGACAGCCATCCAAACGACGTGCAATTTCTAACAAGTGCCGCGTTACTCATTGCCGTACAATTTGTCCTAAAAGAAATAAAAAAGTAGTAAAACGCAATATGCCTAAAATTCAGACTGGCGGACGTTGTGTAGCTCGTCGTAAGGCACAGTCTGGAGGCTCAAGAAAACGCATTGTTCGCCGGCGTGTTCAAACTGGTGGCCGCCTAAGACGTAAACCAGTCACGCACACCAAGCAACGAGGAGGAGGCAGATCATCTGCTCAGTCTGGAGCAGGAAGACAAAGGAAAGCATACAGACGCAAATAACTTATAAACCACTGTACGTTTAATTCTACTTCATTCATCACCTAACCTACAACGAAGCAATATCAACAAAAAATTTGCAGCTCTGTCTTATCATGGATTCCACACCAGGATTCTACGACGAATCGACAATTTACGAGGGTTCTCAAAAATCTATACAGAACAGCCTTATTTTAGACAAGTTGCCCCCAACTAATGTCAGCGTTGAAGATGCCCCCGAGTATTACCCATACTACCCTGTACTTAGCCCGCGAGATAACGAAAATCCACTCATTTTTGATATTTTGAAATCTAAAGGCAAGTATTACGCCTTAGACGGATCTTTTCTAGATCTCACATGCCGTGTCATGCTAGCAGATGGCAAACCGATAGCAGCTACTGATTTAGTCGCTCCGTGTTCAATGCTGTTCTACGGTTTATTCAGTAACATGGAGTTCTATTTAAATGGCCAGCTAATTAGTGACAACTCAAATCATTACGCCATCAGTTCTTACTTGAAGAAGGAACTTGCATCCAATCCAATTGAAAAGAAAAACGGCATGTTAGACCAGTTGTACATACCAAACACTACTCCAGATACATTTACTAAAACTGACGACGGCTTCATGGCTCGATATAATATTGCTAGTGAATCAAAGCCGTTTACAATGGTGGGAAGGCCAGAATCGCCATTCTTCACACAGACTCGAATGTTACCAGGAGAAACTGATATCCGAATAATTATGAGAAGATCCCACCCTGCCTTTTGCATTGATGCAGAAACTGAAACCAGAACCGGGTACTCTGGTTGCCCGTTTCGCGTGGACATTGTAAATGCTGTACTGTACGTGAAGAGACAGACCGTTTCACCACTAGCAATTGAAAAGCATCGACTTAACCTTAATAATGGTACGCTCAAGTACCCGTGTATTGAACCTGAAATCAAGAACTTTGTTATTCCATCTGGCGTGAGTTCACATTCCTTGGATAATTGCATCAACGGCAGATTACCACAAGTTATTGTGTTTGGCCTGGTGGATTCTGAAGCGTATCTGGGAAAACTCACAAAATCCTTTTGCAACTTTCAACATTTTAACTTGAGTGAAATTACTGTCTCAATGAACCAAGAAGCAATTGAATACAAGACGTTGCCTTTAAGTTTCAAGAAAGAAGATGGATCAGGAGAAGATAACTTCTTGCTGGCTCTGAACACCCTTAAAAAAACAGCAGCAAATCCAAGCCTCGGTAACGGGGTAAATAGAAACAACTATACAAAGGGAAGAGTCTTATTTGCATTTAAGCTTGTACCCACACAAGCCAATGCTTTAAGCGTAAACAAAACTGGACAGGTCCAAATAAGTTTGAAGTTTAGAACCGCACTAACTAAATCAGTGACAGCTATACTATATAGCCAATATCAAAACATTATTGAGATTGACCGCAACCAACAAGTTATCATCAACCGTTAAAATGTAAAGTACCAAACAAGTTTGTGCAAAAACAAAAAACAATTTAGCTCCAAGTATATATATATTAATGTATCTATAACAAGCCTGTCTGTTCCTTTACAGATGTTGAACAAACAACAACGTTCACATTATGAACACTGGAGAATTACAACAATGTCTCAAAATCTTACTTGGAGAAACTCAAGTAGAGTTCTACGTTATTGCAGCAGATCAAATGCGGTCAACTTTGCTCAGCGCAGAAAAAAGAAACAATGGAATAAATTACCCTATTGCAATTATTCAAAATACAGACAAGTTGGAAAGCCCTGGGAAGCACTGGATTTCTTACTGGGTGACTTCAAAGGACAGCTTCGAATATTTTGACTCGTATGGAAATCCAATTCAACGGTATCGAAATTTGCAATTGCCAGGAAACCATATGGTGGCTGAAAACTGCACAGTGCTACAAAGCGGCAGATCAACAGTGTGTGGAATGTATTGTATATATTATCTCTACTCTAGAGCTTTAGGAATTAGTTATAAAGATTTTTTGAGTATATTTACAAGCTCTGTACTAGTTAATGATAGAAAAGTAAGGAAATTTATGGAAATGATCCCTAGTGTAATACCGAATATGTATAGCGTACCACCTAAACTACAGTCTAATACATTTAAAGTTTCGTGTCCAGAGTTTTGCCATAGTTTAATAATGTACTATTAAATATTATTGTAATATTGTGTAAGAAGTGTAGCCTAACTTTATAAAAAATGTATCACAAATTTATTATAAATAGCAGTATATGTAAAAACTTTTGTCAGTAGCAGTTTAGATTTTATAATGTCAACAGCAACAACCGTCGACTTTAGATTAATTCACCCTTTTACGGCTATGATATGTGGCCTTAGTTCATCAGGAAAAAGTACTCTCTGTCTAGAAATTGTTAAGCACCGAAAACAAATTATTAGCGACAAAATAAATAAAGTAATATATGTTAGTGTACATACAAAACCAGAACAGTTTTCTGGCATTGATTTTGCATCGGACAGTGAAATAACATTAGTGTCAGATATAAATAACATTGAAGCATTGTTAGATGATATCAACAGCCCGTGCCTATTGGTTTTAGATGACCACTTTAACTTTATAGAGTCAAATCCAAAGGCCAGACTCTTAGTTCAAAAAATATTTACTGAGTTGTCGCATCATATGGACTTTAGTGTTATACTTGTTCTACAAAACCCGTTTACCAAAGAGTTGAGAACCACAAGCTTGAATACAAAATACATGATTTTGTTTGACGTACCAAGAGATAGAAGCATTATTAGCAAAATTTCAAGACAGGTTAGCCCTGGACGTCCCAAGTTCCTGCAAGAAGCATACGAAAAAGCATGCAGTTTACGCCAGCACAGTTACATAATGCTAGATTTGCATCCAAAGTGTCCCAATCCTACAACATATGTGCGAAATAACGTATTTCCGTGTAATGGTACTGACATTTACGTACCAACTTAACTATAAAAATGGCTCAAACAAACAATAGTGGCTGTCGTTTTGAACAAAATTACAAGTTTCTGTCAAATTTAACATTTTACAAGTCTAAGGAATACAAAAATCTTATAACAAGTGCAACGTCTGAACAATTATATGCCTTGGCTGAAACTATATACAACGTGAATAAATTTTGCAAACATCCACTTAAAGGATACAATACTCAAATAAAGACGCTAATAAGGCGATTAACGTGTGACGATATACTACGCCTGCGCGAAGTTTTACTCAAGTATCATAAACTTATTCAAGCAATTTTAGCTACAGTGTTTTATAAGGTGTACAAAAGTGAAATTTGTCGTACTACTTTATTCTCTGACATAATTTGTGACTAGCGTTCTACGTTTTAACAAACAAACAAAAATGGCAACAGTTATGAAGGCAATTGAGCCAAAGCTGTATGCTGAGCTTATGAAAATACGTGCAGAACAGACTAATAATAAACCTGCCTATAAACCCAATCCAGCATCTGCACCTCCCTCTCCTAGCCAATTTGACAATACACAAATGCAAGACTTACAAAATGGCAATGAAACAGGAAATCAAAAGAAAACTCTTAAACGACAAGATTGGATTCAGTACGAAAAAATGATTTCAAGACCCATTAAACGTAAACGGCGTAATATAAGTGCATAAAAATTCTTGCAGAACAGAATGCAAAAACTTATATAAACAGTTGCAAATTTTTAATTGTCACCAGTTGCATACAACAACTCACAGCGTTCAATACTTAACATTAACCATGCCTTCAATACGCATATACGTTTTAGTGCTGCTTGTGCTTCCTGCACTTGCATTGGTATGTAACAATGTAGCTGCAGCTGATGTGTTAGCTGCGCCACCTGTGACTGAAGATAAACACGCCACAAGATTTTCTGAAAATATCAAAGGCCAAATGGACGGGACTAAACCAGCTCAGCAGTTTAATACTACGCAACTTCCTCTAATCCAATCCAATTCATTTCATAAATTTATACTTCAAGCATTAAAGTATATGCTTGAAAGTCTAAATGCCCAGAATGGAATTATCATGGACGTGGTCGAGAAGTTTCAACACACAGAAGCTAAGCCATTGGTGAACAACACATTTGATTACATATGTAAGTGAATAATATTATTTGTTCACTGACTCGTAAGTTTGACTTATATACCTTATACAGTGAAAACTTGTATAGCTAATAGTAGTTTAACTAGCACTATGTATATACACATACTAATACATGACTTTTGTTTTCTGTTTCGGCGTATGTACAGCAATCTACGTGTCATTTATCCTGGTCCTGCTCCTGTTTGCATTCAAAATTATAAAGCTGTTCAGAAAGGGGAGAACCTGGCCCCCTAAAGAAGTGGGTGGAGACCAACAAGTGGGCGTGATAGAGCGGCTCGAAGATTCAGTTATAAATACTGGTATCCAACTGACTCAGCCTCACACTACTCGCAGCAGCAGTTCACGCACCTAACTCAAGAAACTAAGAAGTCTTAAAGCCATACATCTACACAACCCACAGTTCCAGGCAGGACTCTACTGCTGTATCGGAAACCCAACCGTGGTGTTTCAAATTGCCCTCCTGTATACGTAAAGCCCAACGGTGTTTTGCTTGACCAACATGGACCCTCAAATTACCCCATCCTATACTACACGAGTTGTTGGCGCACAACTGCATTACGAGCAAGAAGATTACCCTTTGCCCACAGTGCTCGGATCATCCCCCAACCACTTTAAGTGTTCTTTCCCCCACTGTTTGTTTAAGTGTTACTTTCACGTACCGTATAAGTCCCATGTGGAGCACGTACATCAATGTGAAGATTGCAACCTGTTTTGTTTAAACAAACAGCACCACCAATGCTCTCATGTTGGAGAAAGACTTGGGCACATTGAGAACCGCAGCCAAGATCTTGTAGGGGGCGGCACCAGTCGATCAGGGGCAACATATGGACCAACTACAAGCACAGCTAGCCAACCAGCAAGAAAACGACTACGCCGTTCACCTCAAATAGATTTAGACGTGTTTCAAGAATATTCGCGATATCATAAGGGAATGATTGTAATCTATATTCACAAGCCAATTGAAACATTTGCAAGTATTGAAACAATAATGGTAGAATTGCATGATCCCTTTGTAAAATTACTGACACAAAACCTGAGTGTACATAGTGGTATTAAAGCTCAGCTTATAATTGTCGCTACAATGGAACTGGAAGTTGAAGTGGAAACTGAAAAAACTATAAAAGTGCGTAACCCCACCTTCACAAGTCAGAATTACGATATCTTTAATACAAGTGAAATTTACAAGTTTGTATTAAACAGCACAAATGAGTGCGTAGAAAGACTAACTGATTATAACAAGTACGGAACTGGATGGGTACTTCGCGAAATTGAATCAGTTCAGGTGAAGATTGGTGTACTAAACTTATTTGCAAATGCAGCAGCAAAGGGGTATATCAAGTTTCCCAAAATGAAACCCAGAAAGGAAGGATATTTAAACATTAAAAATAAATGCAACGAGTGCTTTAAGTTCTGTGTGGCTGCTCATCGGTTTCGACACGAAATAATAGACAATAAAATGTACAAACTAAAACAGGAAAACAAAGTGCAACGAGCTGACAATATGAAACAAAGCTTAGAGTACCCAGAGCAGTACCGACCATACTTTCCCCGATTTGATTTTACTGATGTTACATTTCCTTTGCAAATGGACAATTTGACTGAACTAAAAAAATTTGAAATAAACAATAATCTTGGAATCAATATTTGGAGCCACCGAGAAGATCAAATTATTCAAATCCGAAGATGCCAGAATACCGACATAAGTGAAAAATGTAATTTATTTCTCATCCAAAACGATTCTGCAAATGAAGAAAACAAAGCTTATCATCTTGTGTTGATTACTGACATAAACAAGTTTCTGTGCAATGGGCATAATACCAAACAATTTTATTGCCAACTGTGTTTTAGATCGTTTAATTCAGAAAAGAATTTGGATCAACATCTAGAAAACTGCCAAACTCTTGTGACCAAAAACGTTGTGTTTCCAGAATTACACGAACGAATCAAGTTTTCCAAACTGTGGCAAACCCTTCCCTACCCGTACGTCATTGTTTATAAATTTTTAACATTCTTGAATCCTACTGAAGATAAAAAATCTGTAACACACAATATCAAGATTTCAAACGAAATTCTTCCAGCCGCATATTCGTTTGTTGTTATAAGTCAAATGAAACACTACGATAAAGTTATAGCAGTGGAGTATTTTGATGGTCTAAATTTAATGAATCATTTCTTCAAAAGAATATTCACTTGGGCAAAAAAGTTATTGTCTAAAATAAGAAACACCAACAACTTTGTACAGCCATCAGAAGAAGAAAAGAAACAATTCAATGAAGCATCACATTGTCACATGTGCAAACGTGAATTTGACAACAATAAGAAAATATTTAAAAATTTTCATCATAACCACCACCAAGGTAACTTTGAGTTTGCAGCATGCAGCAGATGTAATCTACAAATAAAGTACAAGTTTGAAATACCCATAATTTCACACTGTGGAGGAACAATTGACTACCACCTATTAATTAGTGCAATGAAAACAAATAACTTCAAAGCTAAGGATGTCAAAGTTATTGCAAAATCCGCCAGTGATATAAAATCTATAACAATAACTTCAAAGGATACTTGGCTACCAGATCTTTATCTCCAATGCCCACAAGACAAGAACACTGGGGAACAGTATACTGGAAAAAAATTCAACTCAAAAGTTAAAGTTCGTTTCATCGATTCGAGTTTATTTATGGATACAAGTTTAACAGATTTAGTTGAATCTTTAAAATCGCAAAATAAACAAGATCTAAAACTTGTGTCACAGTGTGTGTCGCATTTTGCTCCTCTAAGTAAAATGAAATTAACAAACCCAGAAGCTAAGAAGTATAAAGAAAACTGTATTTAACTATTACAGACGCCCCTGTGCTTTCCGTTCAAGGCACTAAACAATCGTTGTGCATTTTCGAAGAAACTTATTTTAAGAGAAGAATTTCAGCGATCAATACTAGACGACGAGCCAATTTCTGCAACAGAATGGGAACTTGTGCTAAAAGTGTGTACTCAATTCGAACTCACAACATTGCGCGATTATACTCGGGTTTCGTGCATAATAGAAACACTTTTACTTGCTGAAGTATGGCAAAACTTTAGAAAGCTTGGACTTCAAAACTACCAACTGGACCCAACTTACTCCATGACGCTGCCCAGCTTCTCTTGGGAGTGTTTTTTGAAGTTCACGGATGCTGAAATTGATTACATAAGAGATCAAAGAATATTAGACATTGCGACAAACGGAATACGTGGCGGTCAGTGTATTTTCACTCAGAAGCATGTAGTTGCCAACCATGAGCGATGTCCGGAAGGATTTGACGAGTCAAAACCTCGCAAGCAATTGCTATCCCTAGATATCAATAGTTTGTATGCATATAGCTTAAAACAGCTAATGCCAGTGTCGGATTATGAGTACATGGAAGCCAAAGACCTAAAACATATCAACTGGGCTGATTCTAACTTTGGCAACGAAGAGGGTAGCCTTGGATATATACTGGTAGTGGATTTGGAATACCCTGCACATTTACACAAGCGAGACGAAAACCTGCCCCTTGCAATGGAAAAGAGAACATTGAATCTACAGGACGTTGCTACCATCATGTGCCCAAATAAAACTACAGCTGCCAGTTTGCAGCGGCAAGTATCCCGCCCCCGATTGATGTTAACTCTTCATAACAAGTACAAGTATACAGTGCATTTCAAGGCTCTGCAGTATTATTTGTCTAAGGGATTAGTTTTACTAAAAGTTCATTGTGGGGTTAGATTCAAACAACAACGCTGTTTCAAACCATACATTGATGTAAACTTGGAAAAACGCAAAGCAGCCAAAACAGAATTCGAGAACAAAGCACTTAAAAAAAATAACAATGTAATTTACGGAAAAAAAATTACAAATATCTTGGAATTTGTAAATGCTCATATTTGTACAAGTGCAGCAGAAGCTGAGAAATCATTAGCATCACCTCGTTGCAAAGACTTTGAGGGATTGTCAGAAGATCTTAGCATATTCACAGAAGAATTGAAAACATATCGCGTTACCAACTCGCCATTAACTGGAGTCGCTATTTTAGATACTTCAAAAGTGTTGTTCTATAAAAAATGGGATCGTCTTTGTGAAATATTTCACGACAAGGCACATCTGGATTACAGTGATACCGACGGATATGAAATGCACACAATTGACGAGCTAAATACATTTTGGGACGATATTTTCAAAGCAAAGATGGAGTTTGATTTCAGCAAAATCCCTCGCGACCACGAGTTCTTAAAAATGTATGAGCACCAGTACCCAGGTTTGCACAGTCTAAATAAAGACAAAAGCGGAAAGTTAAGAATACAAAGCTTAGACTTAAAAGAACTTATTATTTTAAAACCAAAAATGTATAGTTCATTGTACTTAAACGACACTCAACAACAAAAGTGTGCGGGAATTTCAGCAGTTGCAATGAGGCAGTGTAAACACAACAAGTATAAAATAATGTTGGAAACAAACAAACCTTGTAAGATAAACGTGAATTCTGTAAGGTCTAAGGACCATAACTTGTACATTGTAAACTTTAATAGATTGGCATTTAACTCTTTGGATTTATCTCGAGTATTTCCAGATCCAAATAATTGTAATTATAGTTTGCCCTTTGGGCACGTTGATTTACGTAAGACATAACTTGGTTTACAACATCACATACGTGAAACAAAACTTTGTAAATATGTAAATATTGTAAAAACGATTCTTGTAAATATTAATTTTAGTTAAAAAACAAAATTAAAGTATGTGTAAGCTTGTAAGAGCAACTATAGTTTTTAGTTTAATTGTAAGTAGCCCTATGTATTTAATATTAGCCTAATAATATACTATAAATACAAATTTAAAAAAATATAAACTAATTGTAAAACCTGTGTATTGTAAGATGTACATATGTGTAAATATTGTATTTGCGTTGTGTAAATATTTAATTTAAGTTAAGTTTAATTCAGAATACTGAAAACCAATATGTAAATATCAATGTAAATTGTGTCGGTGTAGCAAGAAAATATCAAAAAAAAATAAAATGTAAATATGTAAATACTTTAATTAAATGACTTTATTTGCATTTCTCCTGGTTCATTTTACTTATATTCCTACAATAAGCATACAATACAAGGGTAATCCCCATTCATAGGGAGCTACCTACTATCTATGTGCGTACCTACCTACGTACATGGATTTGCTCAGTATTATTATTAATATAATTATAATGCATTAATTACTGCACACAATGCCAGTCCATGTCTCCCAATGCATCCCATTATATCTACCCGTTGCATCTCTTCATATCTTTCCCGTTCCTTCCCATGTATCTTCCCGTTCCTTCCCATAAACCTTCCCGGATACCTTCCCAGCTACTTCGTCTTTCTCACTCCCAACACCCAAACTCACCCCACCAACCCCAAAACACTCCTATGCTACAACACACTCAGTACTTCCACAACTCTCCCAGTAGTTATGGTATTTGGAAAACATACCTAAAAAAAAATTTGTTCAACCACTTTTGAAAAAAACAACAATTTGTGTTTAATACTACTTGAACTTACAAGGGAATGCCGCCGCATGTATATACTCTCTCGATTTTGAAAACCATACCCATACTAGATTTGGCTGCACTTGGTAACTGCAGATCCAAAGTAACTTGACTGCATTTTACGCCGTTTGCTCACAATCACGCGCCGAAGTTAAAAAAAAATCGATTTTTTGCAACTTTGCAACTCTGTAGCTCCTAAAGTTTTGGTCGGATTTTCAAAAAATTTGTAGTTTTGTGATCTCTGTAACATTATTTATAAATTCAAATACAATTTTTAAAATGTTCATTTTTTTTATAAAATTGGGGTATTTTGAGTAGCCTAAAAAAATTGGTTTTCAAAAAAATTTCGGAAATAAATAAAAAAATTTAAAATAATAAAAGTTCTAATTTTTATTTTAAGACAATGTCCTAGAGATTACAAAACTTCAATTTTTTTGAAAATCGGACGAACATTGTAGACGCTACAGGGTTTCCAAGTTGCAAAAAATTGATTTTTTTGAACTTTGGCGCGTGATTGTGAGCGAGCGGCGCAAAATGCAGTCGAGTTATTTTGGATCTGTAGTGACCAAGTGCATCTAAATCTAGTATGGGTATTGTTTTTAAAATCGAGAGAGTACATGCGGCGGCATTCCCTTGTTAGTTAGATAATTATTATTACATATTTCAAGTATACTGCACTAGTTTAATTTTCAGAAACCGATTCCCCACAAGATTTACAAAGCTATGGAAAATAAAAATAACTTGAAAATCAAAAACACAAGTAGACAATATTAGATAGAGACGTCCCACATCAGAATTTGGTCTTACGGACTTTTTCCGTCACGTTAAGTTATTGATTTTGAGACAAAACGGAAAAAGTCCACAATTTTGTCCACAAAGTTTCCAATTTTGCCTTTTCTAAACAATTTTAGCGTCAGACTAGGTTTTTTATGAAACTGCTTGCAATAACGCTTCGTCAGTTACAGTACTTGTAGAAAAATTTTTTTTTAAGTTAAACAAACAATCATGTCACCTATTTTATGCATTATTCCCTGTTTCTGTAGAATTTGCTGCGAGCGGATCATCCTGTTTTTTCCAAGAAACTCTTCCAATATTCATAACTGCGGGTGACCAGGAAATTAGTAGTGTATAAAAAAGTAAAAAGATGTAATCGCTTTAATTTCTTGATTAAAATATCAGCGTGTACAGATACGCATTCCAAGTTTCCAAATAAAATTATACGAATAAGGAATGAATGAACTGAAGCATAAACTGAGTAGATGAAACTGCTCAATTGACTTTTTTATTTTTATTCCTAGGAACACGAATGACGTCCCCATTCCCTTCGCGTTTTTCAAAGCACAAACCTGTATTATTACACAGGAACAGAATCACTGAATCACATAGTATTAAAAGCATATTAATAAGTTATGTACATTCATGTATACTGGCAAATTTCCGAACAACTGACTATACAGAATCCTGCGTCAACGTCAACGAAAAATCCAGCTATAGATACGCTAAATTACTGGTTCTGGTTTAGCTCAGAACACAGTCAATTTAAAGCTCACGTCCGCCGACCGTGGCCTTGTGCGTGTAACAATAATACTCCAAGATATCACACGATAGTACTACAGCAGAGTTGATACAACAATAATTTTATTGAGTAGAAAAGGAACGCAAAGCAGCCTAGCAGTACCTACTTGGCTGCCAAACCAAAAAACATCTAAAATAAATTTTGAAATTATTAGTTCTGTGCCTCTTTTTCTCGAATTTGACTTTAAAATTCAGTACAAAGTTTGTTCGAAATTTGTAAATTCTTCACAAGTGGGAATCTTATTACTGTAATTTTGATTAGAGGCTGTTATTATTATTGTCGTTAGATATGGAAAATCACATTGGTTTCCTCTGGGAAGGGTAGGAAAAAGAAAAGGAATATACAAGTAGCCCCAAATAATCATAGAAGAAAGAGACGGAAAAAGAAATTGAAACGCAGGGAATTTAAAGCTTACCAAAAGTCCAAAAGTGGTAAAAATGATTCAACATTCAATAACTAAACTTCAATAACATCATTAAAAAGGAAAGACACAAACTAAACTGAAGATTATTATGGAGTTTCCTTCTGCTTCTAGCTCTAAAGTAAATAACTCGGTAAGTTTTTTTTTTAAATTACATGCTTTTTTTTAAATACTATTAATAAACTATATGTTAAGCCTGATATCAAACAAAGTCAAGTAGGTATCACTATGTATATTAAATTACAATAAAAACTAAAATTAATAAACATTTATTACTATACATTTATACATAAAATCAATTTTATTGTAAATAAGCGTGGCCCTGTCTTCCATAAATACCTTCAACCGTAGCTGAATCCAGGGCCGACTAATGCGGCCAGCGCAGCGCAGGCAGCGCACGCTTCTTAAATTTAAAAAAAAATGTAAATGGAACATTTTGTAGTTTTCAAAATATTGAAAAAAGAATATTTTGACTTTTTAAAAACATGCAAATTAAATGTTTTGGAAATTTTAAAAACATGGAAATAAAAAGTTTTGTACATTTAAAAAACATGGAAATAAAATAATTTCCAAATTTTTTGAAACATGTAAATAGAATATTTAACATTTTTTAAAATTAGGTAATAAGAACATATTGCACTTTCTAAAAACATGTAAATACAAAATTTTGCTTTACCGAAGAAAACCATCAATAAAATAAAAATGTAAGTTTTTATAGAAAAAAATTTCTGCGTAAAGGTAATTCCTTCGTCCAGCCTTGGCTAAATCGCTCGGTCAGTTTAACAGGTGTTAATTTTTATTAGTTTATGCGGTTTGTTAGTTGTATCTAGTATAGTTGTGAAAGATAGAAAGTTATTTGTTATTATTCAACTACAAATCGATAACTGTGTAGAAAAACATGCAGGAATGACGCAGATCTGAATTCACACTAACTGTTTTAGTAGTGAACCTAAGTAACTATACATCTTCAACAATTAGCGTTACTCTAATTTTACCATTTTTGCCTTTTTCTTGTGTAAATATTTTACATGTGCTAAAGCCGGAGGAAAGGAAGTCAAAAAAGCTAAAATACGAGACTACATCGGAATTGGAATTGGAAAGCAAAATCCCGGGCTTCAATATCGACATCAAGAATAGGAATGTGAAAACCCAACAAGATTCAATTCTAGAATCAAGCAGTAGGGAATGCAAACCTGAACCCGGGGATGACGAAGACATGACAGACTCCCGAGCAAGTTTTGCATTCGAAATTGACGATGTAGGTCTAATGGGCGATAAGTCAATGTTTTGAAATACCTAAATAATTATTAAATTTATTGCAATTATATTTATACTTTTTTATTTCCTTTTATGTAAAGCTCAAGTTGTAGTTGACCCATATTTGTTTTTAAAGTACTCCCTTAATCACATTTTATTATAAAATCGAATTCTTATTTTTACCTTAAATTACTATAAGTGAAGAATCCAAATGACTTACCTCCATTTTGCGCTCAAAACAAAATGCACTATCTACAAGAAATACCTTTTTAAAATCATGTAAATAAAACATTGTATAATTTCAAAAACATGCAGTACTTAAAACATTTTGTGCTTTTCAAAATCATGCAAATGAATTTTGGAAAACTTGTGAATAGAAAATTTGCAGTTTTTCAAAAACAGGCAAAATCGAAATACTATAATTTTTTTGAACATGTAGGTAGGTGATTAAAATTTTACCAGTGTATTCCATTTTGTGTATTTGCAACTACATCAATTTAATTCTAGCTCAAAATAGAAATGGGCCAGTTTGATTCTTCACTCACACTTTTAATTCTATGTAACTTTAAAACTAGTGTTTTTTATGCATTTATTTTAGATTTTCGAGCAGATCTTGGGCTCAGTTGACAAAGCATCATTGTTCAGTTGTCGACTTGTCTCTCACAAATGGCGAGCCGTGTCCACAAAAATGTTAAAAAGAGAAGACATCTACCTACGCCTTCTGGTTTCGGAGGATCCAGATACCGTGTATGTGACGTTCCCAAGCTCCTATAAGCAAAGTAAACACGAGCTAGCCTTGTTCAAGTTCATGTTGTTTTTGAACGAAACTTACACTCAGGGTGGATCTTTAACTTTTGACACCTTTCCCTGCAATGCACTGCAAATAACGTACTGTCCCCTAAATCACCCAGAACTACAAAGTTTACTCGACGTCTATGGAGAGCACCTCCGATATCTATATATTTTTGGCAAATTCGCCCAAGCATCACAGTCCGAGTCGAACTTCATTAAACAAGTGAAACATCTTTTGTGTGTGCAGGCGCCCAACCTTCAAAGACTTGACTTTGAGGGATTACAATTGAAATTGAAATGGGCCACGTCCGCCCCAGTCGAAACAGTTGTTGAAACTATGAAACAAAATTTACAGTTGCGCAGACTTACTTTGAAGCCTGCTTCAAGAAAGGTCATCGACTCCATCCTTGCCATGTGCCCAAATTTAAATCAAATCGATGTTAACCCCTTGGAATTCCACGTTCTCCTCGAGCCCACTAATCTGTTTCACTTCATGCGGGAATTTAACTTGGACTGCCACTTTGGGAATTTAGGAAATTTTAAACTTATTGAAGCTGCTATTTTGATGTCACCAGAAGAGCGCAAAATTCAAAATCTCCCCCCAATCAAGTGCACTGCATTGAGCATGAACTTTACGGAAGTGGTCGAGGATTTCGATAGCCGGGAAGATATGCGTCTCAGACTTGTGCGAATAATCAGCAAAATCCTTGAGAGCAGCTGGGACACACTGGAACATATTGAATTTACCCGTCACACTGGCAATACACTCCGAGGAATTGAATGGCCCAATGTCCTACTAAAAGTGAAGCGACTGTTTTTGCAACCAAAAGGTGATTGTTCTTGCGGTCTGGAAATATTCCCGCTTGACGGAACTTTTAAAATCCAAGATACATTCCCGAAATTGGAGAATATGATTTTTCGGGTGTCACATGATAAAATTATAAATTCAAATGAGGTGGATTTTTTAATGAAACTCAGGTTAGGGCCTGTTACTTCCGTTACAAATGTGAGGGCAACTGTACTCTTGAATTGGAAAGGTGGCTTGGGGATGAGGGATATTCTGGACGAGCAGCTTTGCTTCTATTCCCAGAATTTGTTGTTGAAATTATTTCCAAATGTTTCCGTCTCGTCAAAATGGGATTACGTTAAGTTTAATAGAGCCAAGCGAACCTTAAAGGTCAGGAGGGATTTTAGTAATGTAACTTACTCTAAATGTTGGAGTTATCCAAACAAATGTTAACATTTTCTAGTAGTTTTTTGGTTAATGAAAATAGAACTTTTCTACCACATATGACGTATATTTTGATCAATGGCAACAAGCCACTTTGTTGTGATTTGACTTAACTAACGATAAGCTGTATATAGCAATAATTATAGCAATAATAATAATATTAATAAATAATAATAGTAAACAAATAAAATGCGAAGAAACCTTATAAATTTAGCTTACCTGACTAAGTAGTGAGAAATATTGTGGCAATTACATAAAGTGTACCTACCTATAACAGCCTATTCACATTCTAAATTTACATTATTACTCAATGATTATTGTACAGCACAATAAATTACACTTTGATTTTTAATGAAACTATACATTTTATTCGTCTGTATAATTTTTAGAGGTGTGACGTGTGACATATGGAATAGTAAAAGCTTGCAGATACAACATTTTGGACTTTTGAAAAACATAAACATGGTAGAACATTTTGATTTTATTAAATGTTATTACTCGGTTAATCCGAGTAATAAGTTCACTTTTCGTTCGTGGTCGTACTTGTAATGCCTCACTTTCCCTCACCGCTCATAAGCCTCACTATCCTTCACCGCTCACAAGCCTCACTATTATCCTTCCCCGCTCACAAGCTTCACTGTCGTTCACCGTAAGCAAGCCTCACTACTCAGAGAAGAGCAATGAGAGGAATAGGAGAAGGCGCAACCCTGGCTAAAATATTTGGCCGACTACTTTTGCATTAGCCAAATGGGATTGGGGGGAGGGGCCTCCTCACTACTGAATGCTGATTGGAACTTTGTACTCCTCGGCACCTATTGGCTTTTGAAAAATAACCCCGGCAGAATATTTAGCACTAGTTGCGTCTTCTCCTATACCTCTTATTGCTCTTCTCTGCTCACTACTTGCCTTATTTTCCCGTATCATCATTCACCGTATCCCTACAGCCTTACTATTAGGGGGCGTCCTACAATGACGTGTGGTGTTAGGGGAGGGAGGGGAATTTCGATGCATATTAAATAAAATTAAACCATTTATACGCTAAGCACGACAATAGTTCAATTGATGCATATTAAATGAAATTAAACCATTTATACGCTAAGCACGACAATAGTTCAATATAATTATTATTTTATTTGCAAATTATGGAATGCACAATGAAAATAATGGAGGAATGAGTATTCCTACATCTGAGCCATATCCAGCTCAGCCATCTCATCCCCTTCACCATTCGCCCAATCTGGAACTGGTGTTGGTACCCTTGGGGGAACTGCGGGTTGGTTAACCACCCCTATTGCCGCTGGTTGAGCAGCTGGTGCAAGCGGAGCAGCGACCACGACTGGGGGACGTAATCAAGTAAAAAGAACATTTTGCATTTTTCTAAAACATGTCAATACAAAATTTTGCTTTTTGGTAATGCCCAACTGGTCAGAAAGGTATGATTCAATCTTTGACGTGTCGAATCAGCTTGAAACCCTGGCAGTCAAACCTATCAGCTTAATTGGGAAACGCATAAATAACCAAACCCGGGAAAACCCGGAAAAGACTCGGTTATCCTCGAGTTACGTAATCACGTCCTTTAAACAAATTTTGTTGTGCTTTTAAAACCCCCAAATAATCTCCAACCACTTTGTTTTTACTCTATAAAGTATAAAAAATAAAAATTAACTACACTGTTTCTTTTGTTCTTGTAAAACCCATAAATAACCATCACCCACCTCATACTGTTTGTTTTCCTTAACTGCAACATTACAATACATGTTCACATCAAAGCTAATTTTTTTTTAGTTCATTCAAATTGAAAAACAAACTTCTCGTACCGAGTCGCTGTCTCAAACTAGTTAATTGCCTAACAATCAGATTATTATACGAATTGGAACAGGTCAGACGTGTAGTTTTTTAGCTCTTGAGCGACAATAACATTCGCCATGTTTTTGTTGTTTTAGTGAGGTGTTAGTTCAGATTGCTCCTGATTAAAAAGAAAAATTTAGCTGGCTTCCAACTTCAAAAAAAATAATCGTTTTCGAATTTAATTTTGTTTATCAAAACTTATTTCTGATTAATTTAAAGTTTGATAATGAAAATAGTTTTATTTAACCAATATTGTTTTATTTTAAAGTAAAATAATTTTTTATAATGCCTTCAACAAATTCAACATTGGTAGGTAGAAACTGTAGTAACTCTGATTCATCTCAAATTGTATGTGAAGATTCAGTTCCTTGTCCACACTGTGATCGGTTTTTTAAACCAAGGGGAATTAAGCGGCACATAGCAAGTGCGCATCCAGACGTACACAGACAATCCTTATTAGAAGACCTCAATCCTTCTCATTCTAATGTTTTTGTGGATGAAGATCGGGACCCGGAAGTTATTTCCCTTAATGCTGAGTTTGAAGTCGTAATTAAAAAGTTTTTTGATTTAATTTCAATAGATACCCCAAATAATAATCTTTTTGAAGCGCTTTGCACAGATTTTTGTTCCATCTTACGTAAATGTGAGGATAAATTACCTGGTCCAAAAAACCCAGCCAAGAAATATTTTGAACTAAGAAAACGAAATGCTGCTTTTAAAGCTATTGACGCTAAATTTAAATCAAGTACAAATCCTCAAAGGGCGTCAAATCGGAAGCGAAAGTCCAGAAAGGAAGCTTTTAAAGAGAGTATGGTGCAGTTTTTATTCTATAATCAGCGTAAAAAAGCTGTCCGCATGGTAATGAATACTGATGACAAAACTTGCAATATTCCATTGGATGAGCTACAGAGAGACTTTTCTATGCGCTGGAGTATTCCCAATGATGCCGTAGGGCCTGTTTATAATGCAGTGACAGAACATTGTCAAAACGAAATTGATGCTGAATTTATTCCTACTATTTGCCCTGAAAAAGTTAAGGCTCAAATCAGGAAAATGAACGTTCATTCAGCTGCTGGGCCCGATGGTGTTTTAGTTCGATGGTTAAAATGCACACTTAAAAAGACCAAAATTATTCTTGCACACATAATATCCTATATGCTTAAGTTTGGGTTTGTACCATCCTTTATGAGAGAAGCCAAAACAATCCTTATTTATAAATCTGGCGATGTGAATTCAGCAAAAAATTGGCGCCCGATCACAATCAGTTCAGTTTTAAGAAGAATTGTCGAAAAAGTGCTTGATGTGGAAATTCGTGAATATATTGAATTGCATGAAAATCAGCGAGGCTTTATTCATCAAGCAGGCACATTAATTAATACTACTCTTATTAGTGAATGTCTCAAGAAGGCTAAGAAGGACAAATCTGATTGCACAATTATTTTTGGAGATATAACTCAAGCATTTGACAATGTTGGTCATTCCCACACATTTCAACAAATCAGATCAAAAGCTGCTCCAACATTATTGAAAAATTTATGTTGCAATCTTGCAGTTGATAATTACACACATATAAACACCAAAAATGGCAAAACTGGGGCAATTCAGTTTAGAAGGGGAGTCATGCAAGGTGGACCGATGTCACCATTTTTATTTAATGTATCCATTGATGCAATAATTCGAGAGCTTAGTGAAAAGGAAGTAACTGACAAATATGGGTTTTCCCTTCATCCTCTACATGAAAATATTTCAAATGCGGAGTTCGCTGATGACACCGGGACTATCGGGAATTCTAGACATTCTGCAATTGAGTTGTACCAACAATGTTCTGCTTCTTTAGCTCAAATTGGATTAAACATGAATCCATCAAAAAGTATTGCAATCAGTGTGGTTAAAGGCGAATTATGCGATGACCCTCTACAGCTTTGTGATGATTCTTTGATTAATTGCATTGGCCCGTCAGATACAATTAAATACTTAGGAGTAACATTTAATGATTGCATTATTTTTGATGAAGGTAAATGTGCTATTAAATTTAAGAATAAAATTGAAAAGCTTGTTTCTACTCCTATGCTGCGGCCTGATCAAAAGCTGAAAATACTGAAAGATTACTTGTGGCCGACATTAATATACCCCTTCCAGAATGCACCATTAGCTAAGCTGTCTACTAAGTTTCTGGAAACCATTGATGGAATAATCAGAAGTTCTGCAAAGGAGATAATTGGCATTCCAACTAGTACCCCAACGGCTATGCTTTATTCCAGTACTAAAATGAAAGGCATTGGATTAGTTCGGGCAAAATGGGAAGCAGGAATTCAAAACTTTAATTCCTTGGAAATTCTTCGAAAATCACAGAATGCACTAATTTCTGAGGTAAAAGATTTTGATTCTGAGCAATCTAAATGCCTTGATTTCATTAATATTCCTGCAGATGTAAGAAGCAGTCTCGACAATGACAAAATTAAAAAGTCAAAAGTAATCCGCGACCATTTAAGACAAGTAGAATTTGAAAACTGGAGCAAACTTCCACAAAAAGGGCAAGGTGTTGTTCAATTTGCTGAGTGCCCATCAGCTAATAAGTGGATTTATTCTAAAAACGGTCTTTCTACTTCGGAATGGACAACTGCAATTAAAATGGTTGGTAATGTTTTACCAGTCAACGCAATCCCGCGACCTGACCAAGGATCTTTCCGTTGCCGACATGGATGCAACGAGACCGAAACCTTAGGACATATTCTTGGAAAGTGTTTCAGGGGAGAGTTGATACGTAATAATCGTCACCATGCAGTCAGGCGACTTCTTGCGGATGCGATGAGTACAGTCGGATGGAAAGTTCTTCAAGAAGTTGAATGTACAGGAAGTGGTTCCAGACGTGTGGATATTATAGCTTACAATCAGAGTTCTAGGAAAGGTTTAATTCTTGACCCTACTGTTCGCATGGAACAAAATGATATTCAACAGGCTGAGGCAGTCAACAGGGAGAAAAAAGTAATTTATGAGCCTTGCATTCCATATTTTAAACAGAAATTGGGATTGGATGACATTGAGGTGATAGGACTTTACGTGGGAGCTAGAGGCACCATTACCAAATTTTTTCTGGATTTTATGAGATCACAAGCAATACCATTATTTCTTATTGAAGATATTGTTACGACAGTGCTGAAGAAATCAGTCCAAATCTGTCAACATCACTTGTTCTCAACTGTTCCTAATGTTTAGGATTTTAAATTAAATAATTAATTTTTCTTTCAAATCGCATAATCTTGATATAAGCAAAAATTTGATTCGTATACTGAGTCCATTGGGCTATCCTTTGTGTAGGACAGTGTCAATTTTAATTTTATTTTTTCTGAATAAAGTTGTCTTTATATAACTCGAGGATAACCGAGTCTTTTCCGGGTTTTCCCGGGTTTGGTTATTTTTAGAACATTTTTTGCTTTTTAAAAGCTTGGTAATATTTTGCACTATTCCAAAACGTATGTAAATATATGGAACATTTTGTACGTTTAAAAAATCATAATAATAGAATTGCTTTTAATATTTAAAAAGCAAATCAATAATGAGATATTTTTACTTTACTAAATCATTAAAATGTAATGTACACATTGCCCATTGCAATAATTATAGCTAAAATTGGTTGTGGGCTTTTATTCATTTACTCATTTCTCTCGTCTCGCATAGCTTGGCAATGTGTAACTGTAATACTGATTACTGTAACTGTTGTAATTGTAACGTAACACGTGACGTAATCAGACGTAACACGTAACAAAATAGTTTGCTTCTTGGAATAATTTTAGAATGTGTTATTCATCCCTGCCAGGAAACTTGTAAGCGCGCGAACCCATAAACCGTGATCATAGCTTACTTATCCGGATCCCAATTCCCAAATACCAAATAATTATAGAATTTCTTTTTCTTTTCTACATTCTACTACTTATTTATTTACTTTCTGCCTTAACCTACTCACGTGTTAGCATTTTAATTTCCTACCATAATATTTTTGAAAAAATCATACCAAACAATACTAAAGATTATCATGGAATTTGCTTTAGCTGCTGGCTCTAAAATAAATAACTCGGTAAGTTTTACGCACTTCTCTAAATAATATAATTATTAAAAAATTATGCAGATACGTTGTGTGATAAATTACTAGTGATTACTTGTTTTAATTTTCTTAAAAAAATCATGTTATTACTTGTCAAATTAAGTCTACTGTATTCGAATCATTCTCGTGGAATGTTGTTTGATATTCAATATTATTTAAAATACATAAAAATTTGCATGCTAAATATTGTTTTTGAAATAATTACATACTAAACTAGGTAAGTATGTTAATGTTAAGCCAGATTTTAAAGAAAGTCCAGTAAGTATTGGCCTGTAGATTAAATTACATTAAAAACTAAAATTAATAATTATTCATTACTACATTTAGACAAATTGTAAATAAGCATGCGTGGCCCTGTCCGACATAAAAACCTTAGCTGAATCGCTCGGTCAGTTTAATCAGCTACAAATAGAAAAACATGAATGATGAAGGAAGGACACAGATCTGAATTCAAACCAACTTTTTAAGTAGTTTACTTAAGTAACTATACGTCTTCAATAATTAGCGTTACTAATTTTAAAAGTTTTGCCTTTTTCTTGTGTAAATATTTTACATGTACATACTAAAGTCGGAGAAGAGGAAGTCAAAAAAGCCTAAATACGAGTCTGCATCGGAATTGAAATCGGAAAGCAACATCCCGGGCTTCGATATCGACATCAAGAATGTTGAAAAGCAACATGATTCAATACTAGAATGAAGCAGTAAGGAATTTAAAGCTGAACCCGAAGATGACGAAGACATTGAAGTCTCCCGAGCAAGTTTTGCATTCGCAATTGACGATGTAAGTAGGTTTATTGGGCGATAAATCAATATTTATAAATGTTTAAATAATACAATTATTGCAATTATATGCTTATTTACTTTCTTTTACTTTTATGTAAAGCGCGCGTTGTAGTTGACCCAGATTTGTTTTTCGAGCTCACACATTTTACTATAAAATCAGATCCTTACTTTAATCTAAAATTAACGTAAGTGAAGAATCAAAATAACCCACCTTCATCTTTCGCCCAAAACAAAATGCTCAATCTACAAAAAATAATTCTAGAAATCATGTAAATAAATCATTCTATAATTTCAAAAATATGCAATTGATACATTTTGTGCTTTTCAAAATCATGCAAATGCAAAATTTTCCACTTTTTGGAATGCATGCAAATAGAAATTCAAAACATGCTAATCGAACATAGTTCAATTTTTTAAAACATGTGGGTAATTTACATTTTACTAATTTATCACAATATGCATATTCTCAGCCACATCATTTTAATTCTAACTTAAAATAAAAATGGGCCAGTTTGATTCTTCACTTACTCTTTTCATTTTATGTAACTTTAAAACAGTTGTTTCTAATATATTTATTTTAGATTTTTGAGCAGATCTTGAGTTCAGTTGACAAAGCATCATTGTTTAGTTGTCGACTTGTCTCTCACAAATGGCGAGCCGTGTCTACAAAAGTGTTAAAAAAAGAAGACATCTGCATAAGGCTCTCTGTTTCGGAAGATCCGACGTTCCAAAGCACTTATGATGAAGACCCAGACGAACCAGCCTTGTCCAAGTTCATGTCGTTCTTAAACGAAACTTACACTCAGGGTTGCTCTTTAGCTTTAGACGCATTTCCTTGCAATACAATTGAAATAATTGATTGTTCCTTAAATTATCCGGAGCTACAAAGTTTACTCGACGCCTACGGGAAGCACCTCCGATATCTATATATTTCTTCTGAATTCGACATCATAGCATCGCAGTGCGAGTCGGACTTTATTAAACAGTTGGAACATCTTTTGTGTGTGCAGGCGCCCAACCTTCAAAGACTCGCCTTCTGGCAATTAAAATTTAAATCATCTACTTCTGCCCCGGCTTCAACTACTGCTGAACTCCCAACGAAAACTGCTTTAGAGTCAGAATCAAACACAGTTGTTGAAATTAGGAAAAAGAATCCGAAATTACGTAGACTGACCTTGAAGCGTGCTACAAGAAAGGTCATCGACTCCATTGTTGCCATGTGCCCCAATTTAAATCAAATCGATGTGTACCCCCGCGATTTCCACGTTCTCATCCAGCCTACTAATCTGCTTCACTTCGTGCGGGACTTTAACTTTGGGTGGGACCCTCCGAATTTTGAAAATATTCAACTTCTTGAATCTGCCATTGTCATGTCAGCAGAAGAGCGTAAAATTCAAAATCTCCCTCCAATCAAGTGCACCGCATTGAAATTGAAAATAAGCTTTAACCCTATAGCCAAGAAGATCAATAGCCGGGAAGATTTTCGTCTCAGCCTTGTGAGCATAATTAACAAAATCCTGGAGAGCAGCTGGGACACGTTGGAACTTATTGATTTTGCCTGGCACACTGGCAATATACTTCGAGGACTGAAATGGCCACGTATGTTACCAAAATTAAGTCAGCTGAATTCGCGAACGGATTCTTGCGGTCTGGAAATATTCCCGCTTGACGGAACTTTTAAGATCCAAGATACATTCCCGAAAGTGAAGAATATTGTTTTGCATGTGTCGTATGACAATATTAAAAATTCAAATGAAGCGGATTTTTCAATGAAACGCATGTTAGGGCCTGTGACTTCCGTTACAGATGTTAAGGTGACTGTACTCTATCTGGAACGTGACTGGAAGGAGATAAATACGTGGAATAAAGACGAGCTGTTTAGCTTCTATTCTAAAAAAGTCCTGTTGGACCTATTTCCAAGTGTTGCCGTTAAGTTGAATTTTTGCCACTTTGGAAATTCATAGAGTCAAGCAAACCTTGAAGTCAGGGCGGATTTTGAAATAATTTAAGCTACTTAAAATGTTGAAGTTATCCAAACGAATTTTAACATTTCTCTAGTATTTTTTTTTGTAAATAAAATAGAACTATAAATTATACTAATATTCCGATCAATAGCAAAAAACCATTTTTTTTCAATTACACGCCGAATGAAGCTATAGCCTCAAATATTGATGCGCCGAACGCAGATACGCCAAAAAAAAGACGCCGACTGTTACGTGCGCCGAACGCAGATAAGCCGAAACAGGGCGTCACATGTCCTTGTACTGATGGACTTCGTTCGAGTGGTAATGATAGGAGTCTAAGTGGGAGGGGTACGAGTGGCGAAGTTACGACTGGGCTTTATAACATTATAGATGGGTAAGAGTTGGCTCTGCATGAAGTTATGAAAGCAGGATAGATTCGCGCACGATGTGGTTTTACAGAGGAAGTGCCTTTAAAAGTGGTGCCAGTACGTATTTTGTTGGTTGTTGTTGTCATTTAATATCCATATTCAGGACACAGTATGTAAATGTAACTAAATGAAAATAAATATATCATTGCAAATACAAATAAAAGCGTCATTGAAGAAAAGCAAACATTTCACTGAAGCACTAAAGTACCACACGTTTAATATTACTCGTGGCCTTTAATGTGTATCTAAATTGCAGGTCCATAAGTACACGAAAGCGATGCTTGTAGAAGAGTGTGTTTTGTAGCCAATCAGCATAGTGTTGTAATTTGTTCACAAAGAACAACTGATTTTTACTTTGTAATTGTTCTATCACAGTCCCAAACTACCAACTCTTGATTGTGCACAATCACAACCTAGGAAACATTGGAAGTCTTCTATTAGCAGTCTTTTCGTCGGCACAGGTGGGCACAGTTGCTTTTAGTCGGATTGCACGCTTAGAGAAATAGGAGTTAATTGACTACTTTACTGTTAATTAGTTACTACTTTCTTGTTACTCCGACATCCACAGTGAATCCTGTTAACCTCAGTCAACAGGATTATGGTTAGTGACAGACTTGCGCGGATCCAGGAGCAGGGCAACATCGATTTTATTTCCTTAATTTTTTTCATTTCTCTCGGGTGTCAGGTGTCAGCAGTTGGGCCCAGTCAGTTTTTGGCTTTAGTGCAGAGGGTGATGTTAACTCCAACTTCTTCACTTTACTACTGCTCCTCTTCTCTCCTCTCTTCTGCTCTACTTTGCCCTCCACCCCTCTGTAATTTCTTCTTTTAGAAAGGCACAAAATACAGACGAGATGTACCTACTAAAATTTTACGAGCCCTTTTTCAGCGTTGTTAGTCATTCCTTATTTTTTTAATGCAAAAGTTTTAAGTTTTGCTGTTGTAAGTAGACTTTTGATGCGTGGCTGAGTAGTCCGAGAGTCCGAGCAAGTCTAAATAAAATTAAAAGTGCAAAATGCTTTATTTACATGATTTTGAAAAGTGCGAAATATTTTAAAAACGAGTTTTTTAAAACTGCGAAAAGATTCTAAATAGATGATTTTAAAAAGTGCAAAATATTTTAAATACAAGTTTCTTTAAACTGCAAAATATTCTAAATACATGTTTTTGAAAAGTGCAAAATATTGTAAATACATGTTTTTAAAAAGTGCAAAATACTTTAACTGGGTACATGTTTTTGAAAAGGACAACACATTTATTTTCAATTCACGCTTTATTGACTTTAAAAGTAATTATCTGCTCATATTATGTTGTTGCAATTTCAAAAATTTTGGATTTAAATAATTTTGACAGTTGCAAAATGTTCAATTCACATGTTCTCGAGGTACTGACATTTGTTTTTGGTGTAAACTACTTTGATTGAAATGCCCTTATAAAAGAATTATATTTCTAAAAAATCCCCACCCCCTGCTTCCGCTCCTGGTCTCTGGGAACATATTAGGGTGCGGTTTATGGTGTGGCTATGTAGATAATTATATACATGATTTTATTGTATAGGATAGGCTTATTGAAATTTGCTATTTAAGTAGACGCGGTGTAGTTTTGCATTGTGTTAGTTAGTTAGTTAATGTCATGATTGTAATGACTACAAGCGAATTACTGTAATACGACTCCTATACGATTATACGATACCAACTGGTTGAGGTCAGGTACGAATCCAATGTACGACATATTTATTAAGGATGCAATCCATGCTATTGCTTAACAATATTTTCACATGGTGACAACTTGTTCCATCTCTATGAACATATGGTGATGAATATTTCTAAATATTAAGAATATTTACAAGTCCAATTCATAAGCCTTTAATATAAAAAGCATTGGACTCTTTTTGGGTTTGTCAGTCAACCATTCCTTTTTATTGCCGTGTTGTGAAAGGAAGGCACATTTTTCAATTTCTAGTAATACTTAGGGTGCATTGACTTTTGTATTATTCTTAGTCCTAGTATAGGAATCCATATGACTAAATACCATTTCTTTTGTTGTACATTTCCACATTGTGTGGAGTAACCATAAACACTGATATCGTCGGTGAAGAACCAAAATGGCCCATATCCATTACTACCTGAAAACAATATCCACTATCTACAAAAATATTTAAATGTCTTGAGAGCATTTAAATAGAACATTGAGCACTTTCCAAAAATATGTACCTAAATACAATATATTACTTTTTTAAAACATGGAATTAGAACATTTTACACTTTTCAAAAAAATGTAAATACAACATTTTGCACCTTTTCAAAATCCTTTTAATTAGAAATTTTTGCATCTTTTTGTAAACTTGGAATTAGAATATTATTACCTTTTCAAAAAAATTTAAATACAACATTTTGCACCTTTTCAAAATCCTTTTAATTAGAAATTTTTGCATCTTTTTGTAAACATGGAATTAGAATATTATTACCTTTTCAAAAAAATGTAAATACAACATTTTGCACCTTTTCAAAATCATTGTAATCAGAAATTTTTGAGTCTTTTTATAAACATGGAATTACAATATTTTGCACATTTTCGAAAACATGCAAATAGAACATTTTGCATCGTCAAAAAACATGGAAATGGAACATTTTACGTTTATAAAAAACTCGTAGTAACCATTTCACGCATGTTTCTCATTTTGTTTTTACGACATATAGCTTATTTTGATTGTAGCTTAAATTGGATATGAGTCATTTTAGTTCTTCACTGACGATATGTAAACTTACGCTCAAAACTCATGAGGAGAAATTGAACTTAAAGAAAGACAGAGAAAGAAAGTAGCACTTTGAACTGAAACATTGGACAGAACAGACCTACTACTTACTACTAGACTGCGTAGGGTTAAATGATTTCCATATATCCAGTACCTAATTAGCTTCCCGCTCAACGATAATTTTGCTTTAGCTACTGGCTGTGAAATAAATTACCTAATTCGTAAGATTTAGTTAAACATACTACTATAAATATTATATAAACAATATGTAGTTGTGTAGTAATAAATTATCAATGATCACGTGAATTATTTTCTTACCAAATAAATACATAATATAATTACTTGTCACTCAAGTCTGCTGTTTTTTAATCATTAAAGTAGAATTCTGCCTTAAACTGATAATACTGATGTCTAGTCAGTATTGGTCCGTACGTTGAAGTATAAATTTAATTGATATGCATTACTAAATTTAGAGATAAATAAAATTTTATTTAAACATGACATTTTCCTCCATATGTACAGGCAGTAGCAGACACGCTCAGTCAGGGCCGGACGAAGGAATTGCTTTTAAATTTTAGGCAGCAACTTGTTTCCATACAGAAACCGCCATTTTTATTGTATTACTCGTTTCCTTTGGTAAAGAAAAATGTTGTATTTACATGTTTTTTTCGAAAAGTGTCAAATGCTCTTTTCACTTGATTCAGAAAAGTGCAAATTGTTCAATTTACATGTTTTGAAAAAAGTAGAAAATATTTTAGTTTCATGTTTTTAAAATGCATAAAATATTCCATTTGCATGTTTTTCAAAAACGCAAAATATTTTGTTTGCATGTTTTGAAAAGTGTAAAATATTTTATTTGTATGTTTTAAAAAAGCGAAAAACATTCTATTTACATTTTTTTTAAAACTACAAAATGTCCCATGCACATGTTTTTGAAAACCGCAAAATATTTTATTTGCATGTTTTTAAAAATTGCAAAATGTTCTATTTGCATGTTTTTGAAAAGTTTAAAATATTAAATATTCCATTTGTATGTTTTTTAAAAGCGCAAAATATGTTGTTTGCTTTTTTTTTGAAAAGTGTAAAATATTTTATTTGCATGTTTTTAAAAATTGCAAAATGTTCCATTTGCATGTTTTTGAAAAGTGTAAAATATTAAATATTCCATTTGCATGTGTTTGAAAAGTGTAAAATATTAACTATTCTATTTGCATGTTTTTGAAAAGCGCAAAATATGTTGTTTGCATGTTTTTGAAAAGTGTAAAATATTTTATTTGCATGTTTTTAAAAAGCGCAAAATTTTCTATTTACATGTTTTTTGAAAACTACAAAATGTTCCATGCACATTTTAATTAAAATTCAGGCAGCGGAGGCTGCCTTTGCTGGCCGCATTATCCAGCCCTGCGCTCAGTCAGCTGGAAATGTGTTAACTTTTGATAATAAGTGATTAAATAGGTTTTATAGGCAAGAGAAAGTTAGAATACGAATGTTGAGATGGACGAAGATTCAATCCAAGAATCAAGTAGTAGGGGGTACGAAGCTGAACCTGAAGATTACAATGCAATTGAAGCCTTCCCGGAAAGTTTTGCATTTGCCATTGATGATGTAGGTCTATCTGACTATAAGTCAAACTTTATAAATACTTAAATAATAAATTCATTGCAAATATTTCCTTTTTTTTATATTTATTTCTATGCAAAACACTAGCTGTAGTTTACCAAGATTTGTTTTTTAGAGTAAAGTCAGGGTGCCTTATTTTGTGGCCAATGTACCTATTGTGCTGATTATATTTGTCTTACAAGGAAACCACTCCAAGTTGTACACCCAGATTTTAAGATCATCCATTCATTCTATCAAATCAGGCTACTTTTAAATAGTACAGAACCAAAGTAACTCGACTGCATTTTCCGTTGTTTTGTCACAGTGGCCCGTAAAAGTTTAAAAATATTCAAATTTCAATATTTTACGACCCTTGTACTTTTACAGTTCTTGTCCGATGTTGATGAAATTTTGTTTTTAGGGATCCTTAGGCTTTTTACTGAGAAGAAATTTTAGGATTTTAAAAAAATTCGAAAATTTTTATATTTTTTGAAAAAAATCCAAGAAATAAGTTTATTGGAGGCCCAATTTTTTAACACTGTTGTTAAAAATAATGATCGAATTTTTCAAAATCCTGAAATTCTATTTCAGTATATAGCCTAGGGATCACAAAAACTGAAATTTCATCAAAATTGGATGGGAACTGTAAAAGCTACAGGGTGGCAAAGTATTAAAATTTGAATTTTTTTAAACTTTAGCGGGCTATTGTGACCGTACAACGCGAAACGCAGTCGATTTACTTTAATTCTGTTACTATTTTGAAAAAGTCTGATTTTATAATATTCAATATTTCATTTAAAAGCACTTGAATAAATGGGTTATTTTTACTTTACCAAATCATTAGAAAGTAACATGTACACATTGCAGTAATATTAGCTGAAATCGGTTGTAGGCTGTTTCTAGATTCTAGTTTCCAGTGACGTTATAAAATAACCGCACTGTGAATTGTAACTATTTTATTCTTTAATTATCATATTTAGCATGTAGCTGTAGTAGCTACTTTAATACTTTTATTAGTTCTCATTTACTCATGTACTTGTTCCTCATTCTCTCATAGCTTAGCCTGGCATCACTTCCACCTTACGGACTTTTTCCTTCACGTTAAGGTATTGATTTTGAGACAAAACGGAACAAGTCCACAAGTTAAAATTTTTCAAAAATTTTCTTACCCATTTAAGCGTGAGTCTAAATTTATGTAACTGCTTCCAATAACGCTTCGTCAGTTAAGTACAGTACCTGTAGAACAAAGTTGAGTTAAAATAATAATCGTGTCACCTATTTAATTCAGTATTCGTTGTTTCCGTAGAATTTACTATGCGAAACGACTCATCCCGTTTTTTCCAAGAAACCCTTTAAATATTCATAAATGCGGGAGACGAGGAAATGATTAATGTATAAGGAAAAATGTTATCCCTTTGATTTCAGGTTAAAATATCTGCGGATACAGATACGCCTTCCAACTTTCCAAATGAAACTTATACAAATTAGGAATTAGTGAACTGAAGCGTAAACTGAGTAGACCAAACTGATCATTTGACTTTTTTATTTTTATTCCTAGGAACAGGAATGACGTCACGGTTCCTTTCGAGGGTTTTCAAAGCACATACCTGTTTTATTACAAAGAAACAGAATCACGGAATTACATAGTAAAATAATCATATATAAAATAAAGTATGTACATTTATGTATACAATTAATTTCCAAGCAACTAACTATACAGAATCCTGCGTCAACGTCAACTTAAAATTCAGCTATAGACACGCTTTAAACTACTGGGTTAGCTCAGGACTCAGGACACAGTCACTTTAAAGCTTACGTCCGTGGCCTGGTGCGTATAACGATAATACTCCAAGATACTACACGACAGTACTATAGCGGATTTGATACAACAATAATTTTATTAAGTGGAAAAGGAACGCTGCCAGTGCCTGTACATACTTGGCTCCCAATTTCCCAAACAAAAAAACATACAAAATAAATTGTTGACATTAATATACAAATAAATTCTGTGCTTGTTTTTCTCGAATTTGTCTTAAAATTCAGTACAAAGATTGTTCGAAATTTGTAAATTCTTAACATGTGGAAATCTACTGTAATTTTGATTAGTGGCTGTTATTATTATTGTTGTTGTTAGATATGGAAAATCACATTGGTCTTCTCTGGGAACGGTAGGAAAAGGAGAGGAATGTACAAGCTCCCCCAAATAATATAGAAGAAAGAGACGGAAAAAAAAATTGAACAGCTGAGAATTTAAAGCTTACACCAAAGTCGTCACATCACGTAAAACTGATTCAACATTTAATAACTAAACTTTAATTACAGTATTAAAAAGACAAGACACAACCTATACTTAATATTACTATGAAGTTTGCTTCTACTGATGGCTCTAAAATAAATAACTCGGTAAGTTTTTTTAGAAAATTGCATGCTAAATACTTTTTTAAAATACTATTACTAAACTATGTTAGGCCGGATGCCAAATCAAGTCCAGTAAGTAGCGGTCTGTATATTAAATTACAATAAAAACTCAAATAACTAAATATTTATGACTACAATTATACATAAAACCAATTTTATTGTGAATAAGCGTGGCCCTGTCTTCCATAAAAATAGCTCGTATAGCATCGTATAGCTGAATCCAGGTCCGGAAAATGCGGCAAGCGCATGCAGCGGCAGCGTTAGACCTTGATTTCACTAGAAAAGTTAACCATTGTTAGTCTTAAGAAACTCGCTTTCAGATTTAACAATGGTTAACTCTGAAAGCGTGTTTCTTAAGGCTAACAATGGTTAACTTTTCTAGTGAAATCAAGGTCTTACACTGTTTGAATTTTCAAAAACAAATAATGTACATGGAACATTTTGTATTTTTTAAAATAATGAACAAAAAATATTTTGACTTCTCAAAAACACAAAATAAAAATGTTAGTACATTTCAAAAAACAAGGAAATAAAATATAATCTAATTTTTTTGAAGCATTTAAATAGAAAATTTTTCATTTTTTTAAATTAAGTAAAAAGAACATTTTGCACTTTTTAAAAACGTACATATATACAAAATTGTGCTTTACCAAAGAAAACCATTAATATATTCAAAATGTAAGTTTTGTATAGAAAAACAAATTACTGCCTAAAAGTAATTCCTTCATCTTGCCTTGGCTGAATCGCTCAGTCTGTTTAGGAGGTGTTTATTTTTTTTTTAGTTTATAAGTGGTGTGAGTTGTATCTTGCATTATTATTATTATTATTATATGACAGGGGTTCGGTCCCAAAGAGACCAACGCCGCCGAGGCCTTTATAATTATGGCCTATTGCAGACTCCCCCACGAAAAATAGCAGAAGAAACAAGATCAAATCGCAAGCCTGCCAGTAGAGCGCGAAAACGCCACTAACTGAGCCACCGACGCCTGACCCAACATATCCAACGATATAAGACACCCCCCAAGATAGAGGTTTCTCACAAGTACAAAGGCAGGGCACACAGTCAAATTGTGAATTGGTGTATCATCCTCCTCCCCACAGTGCACGCACGTAGGGGAGTCCAACACTCCGATCCTCCAACCGTGAGCTCCCCAAGCCCCATGCCCCGTTACTAGCCCAATCAACCATCTTAATTGATTTCTGGGATAACGCACCAACGACGCATTGCCGTAAAGCGGTGCCGATATCCAAAGCTTGGCCTGTCTACAGTTGCGTAGTCCAGTCCATTGTCTTTCATGCTCACGTCTAGCCCAATGCGCAATTGCGCAGTGAACAGCGGAGAGTGGGACTGGAACGATTGGTCTCGGACCAAACTGCCTAACGCAACTCCCATCATGCGAAGCCTTTGCCAGCCTATCCGCCTCCTCATTACCCCTGAAACCCGAGTGCGCAGGGATCCATACTAACACAACCTCACAACCCCTCTCAGCGAGTCTGTTGAGGTTAGTGTGACAGTCCCACACGACACTCAAAACAGTGTACGGCCTGGACAGTGCTCGCAAAGAACTCTGACTATCACTGAATACTCTGACCGGAAGATCCTTAGTGCCATTCTCCAGCAGCCAATGGGCCGCCAAGGGAATACCAAGGGTCTCACACTGGAATACAGAAGCATCAGCACCAAGATACACAGACGAAGCCATAAGAGTTATTCCCTGGTTTCTCTCCTCAATCACAACTCCACAGCCAGCATTATCACTATCACGTGAGCTTTCAGTAAAGCAAACCACCCCACCCCCCAAAAGGGATAGATCACAAGCCCAATCCACTCGCAACCCCAGTTCAACTGTGTACCTCCTGTTCTCCGGGCTCTTATACGTCCAGTCCACTGGCATCTGAAGAATAGGGACAGAAGAGCCCCACTTTTCACAAATCACAGTATGGCTGGTTGAGCCCCCAAACCAAGGATTTTTAGTCCACAAATCCCTCGTTTTCAGCCTATGCATAGACCTAACAGCCACCGCCTTTAGACAGATGTCCAGAGGCAAAAGACCGATAAGACACTCCATCGCCGCCCTAGGCGTCGATCGAAGCCCACCCGTAATCATAAGGCACGCTTAATGCTGTACCCTACCCAACAAAGTAACATACGAGCTTTTCTCCAGTGCAGCAGCCCAAGCCACAACCCCATACTCCATCACTGGACGGACAAGGGCAGTGTAGGCCCATCTCGCCACGGTGGGAGAAAGACCCCATTTCCTTCCGACCATGCGTGTGCATCTAGCCAAGGTAACCTGCGACTTGCTCTCCACTGACTTGCAGTGTCGCATCCAGGTCAAGTGCTTGTCCAGTACAACGCCTAAGTACCTAACTGTTCGCCGGATCTCCAGGCTCACTCCCCTGTACCTTACAGAATTGGGAGAGAGCCTGGTGATCCTAGTGAACAGAATCAACTCAGTCTTCTCCGCATTAAGGTTTACTCCCACCTCCACACACCAGTCACTGATAATATCTAGACCATCAGTGACCCGATGTATGAGTGTGCGGAGCACCTTGCCACTTTGAAGCACCCCTGTGTCATCGGCATACCCTTGTGACAGAGTAGACGACGCCCTCTGCCTAAGCCTAGTCAAAAGACCATTCATAACCAGGTTCCACAGGAGAGGGGAAATTACCCCACCTTGCGGACACCCTCTTTCCACCCTCCTCTCCCTAGAACAACCACTAATCTCAGACACCACCCGTCTATGTCTAAGACTAAAGTCGATCCACCTTTTCAGCAAAGAGCAGATACTAAACCTATCCAATGCTGAAGTTATAACACTGAATAGTACATTGTTAAAGGCCCCTTCAATGTCGGCAAAAGCACCCACAACCATCAGTCCCGACTCAAGGGCCCTCTCCACATACGCTACTATTCTGTGAATAGCAGCATCCGTGGAAAGACCCCTCAAGTACGCAAACTGATGATTAGCCCTCAGCCTGCACTCTAACTCAGGTGTCCTGATGTGCCCGTCCACCAGTCTTTCTAGGACCTTCAACAAAACAGGAGCTAACTGTATGGGCCTCCACGAAGAGGCCTTACAGTAGTCCCCCCTACCCGGCTTAGGTAGAAATACTACCCTTGCCACCCTCCATCCCAGCGGTACAGTGCCCAATGCCAGGCAAGCCTGATAGAGAGCAACCAACCGCCTCAAAATCACCGGTAAACTCCTCTGCAATAGCACAGGTTGAATACTATCAGCCCCCGCAGACTTGTATGGACTAAACCTCTAAACAGCATTCTGCACCTTCCTATCAGTGACAATCCCTGAACAGCCATGCAATTCCAGGGAGCTCATACCATGCTCCATAGTATGCCGCTCCCCACTATCAAGCCCCGGAAAGTGATGCCGAAGAAGGACATCTAGAGTCTCATTCATTGACGTCGTAGACTGATTCGTCACATCATCATGAATTGACCCCGGTGTCCTAGTTACATTGCCCTCTAGACTCCAAAGACACTTCACAGCATCACCATACTTACTTTCACTACCACAAAAGTCCATGACCTTCGTTTTGCACATCTAACAGCAGACCAATAAACATTGCGAGCTTTCTCATACTCCCTTCAAATAACAGGGTTACGTCCATGACGACCCACTCTCTTAAAGAGGGTGGTTACACCCACTCGAAGAGCTGTGAGCTCATTTGTCCACCACGACGCAACCCTATCCCTTCGTCTATATGTCCTCAGCGGACATACCTCATCAAGAGAGTCCATCATGGCATTCCCGATTGCAGCCGCCTCAGCATCAACGTCATTGACGCTGTGCAGCTGCCCAATAGGCACCATGTGAACTTTCTCCCTTAAACAAGCAGAGTATTTGCCCCAATTCACCTTTCTAATTTTTCTACAGCGAACAGCCACTGGCAAGCCAGCCGAGACGCGGAAACAGATAAACCTGTGATCAGACCCCAATTCCTCCTTCGACACAGCCCTTTCGTCAATCCATGACTCAGCCAATCTATTAGCCAGCGTGATGTCAATTACCTCACTCCTGTTAGCTACAACAAACGTAGGAGCACTACCCTGATTCACTACTAAAAGATCAGTAGACATAATGTAGTCGAACAGTACCTCACCTCTGCGATTATTGTCGGTGCTGCCCTATACCCGGTTATGTGCATTAGCATCAGCACCTATGATAAGGGGCAGTTAATTGACCTGGCAGTAGTCAACTAGGTTGCGCACGAGATCCTTGGGAGGATCAGCTGCTTCACCCGGCATATATACAGAAGCGAAGACCATTGGACCCTTACCCCACCAAGTTAGAACAGAGACTACATCTCTGCTCGTAAACTCTATCAGCAATTGAGCTTTCACATTTCTCGAAATCAAAACACATGCACGCGGCGTAGCATGCAAGTCAGACATAAAGAGTTTATCAGCCTTACCTAAACCCTTTACAGCTCCTTTATAACAGTACGGTTCTTGAATGAGACAGATATGGGAGCAAACCGGGCGATTACGGACGGCGGCAGCGTTAAGGTGATGTTCACGTCGCACCACTTCATCGCGAAGACCACATAAGCTCATGGCCCCCGCTTTGGAGTGGTGCATATTAATTTGGGTCAGGTCAATAGTTGATAGGGCCATGGAAGAGACCCTACTAGTCTGTTGACCCAACCCGATGTTAAAAGTCATCCCCCTATAGTACCACCACTCGCAGCACCCGCTCGGCCCGCAATCTCAAACAAAACCGTACACAAGCAATTTGCCCCCACTATACGTGCCAAACAACGGCCCGTATCCAAAATAACCATACATTGCAATACCTTGGCCAATAAAAGTGTATCACCTCCCTATGCATGGGTAATACATTAGGGGTACCAATACCACAGTACCTAGCAACATACTCAATTCTTGTCAATGCCCATATGCTTATAGCAAATGTGTGCACCCAGCTCCTGTTCTCAAACATCGGCCAGCACCAATAACACACAATCATTGCGTACTGGGTTCCTCTGTAATGGAAACAATTGAACTATATCCAGCAGAAGTGAGAAATAATTAAAAATGCAAACACGCTCCTGCTGAGTACCATAGCATTACAGCTACGCATTTCCCTATCACATAGTATAAGAAAAATTAAAAACAAACAAGCAGAAGGCTTAAATGGAATTTTGAACTCCCGCCTGACACATACGTCACTACACCTTAAACTAATATCAAAAGTAAAGATATTAAATCTAGTCGAAATGTCATAGATGAATAAACTACGCCATCTCCACCCCAGTTTTTGAACTAATCGGGATTGGAATCGAAAAGGTAGGCTCTTGTATAGGGACCGAAGCACCAAAACCAAACCCACCTGACCACACCGTATCCCAACCCATCTACAGATATTAAATATAAAAAATAAAAAAATATCCCCTGCAACACTATAAAACCCCGGGTTTCGGACAATAGAAAACCATACCTGAGCAGAACGTTCCCTTGTTCTGCTTTTCCGAATGGTCTCCCATCTTTCCTGAAACACTGAATTTCCCGACTTGCACCACAACACAGAAAACAAAAAAATAATAATATTTTTTTCCGGACAAACCACAACGCACCTCTGCCTCCTAGAAGAGTGTACGCGCGAGTGTACACTTGAAGAGTATCTTGCATGGTTGTAGGACGCAGAAAGTTACGTGTTATTATTCAACCAGAAATCGATTACTGTGTAAAAAAACATGGAGGAATAAAGCAGATCTGAATTCACACTAACTTTTGAAGTAGTTTACTTAAGTAACTGTAACTACAGTAAAATTACATCTTCAATAATTAATTAGCGTTGTCATAATTTTAACATTTTTGCCTTCTTCTTGTGTAAATATTTGTCATGTACTAAAGCCAGAGGAGAGGAAGTCAAAAAAGCTAAAATACGATACTACATCAGAGTCGGAATCGGAAAGCAACATCCCGGGCTTGGATATCGACATCAAGAGTGTTAAGAAGCAACATTATTCAATTCTAGAATCTAGCAGTACGGAATGCAAACCTGAACCCGGAGATGACCAAGACAATAAAGGCTCCCGAGCAAGTTTTGCATTTGAAATTGACGACGTAGGTCTAATGGGCGATAAGTCAATTTTAAAAAATACTTTTATGATGAATTAATTGCAATTGTATACTTATTTATTTCCTTTTATGTGAAGCTCAAGTTGTGGTTGACTTGGATTTGTTTTCAATGTACACCCTTGATCACATTTTACTATAAAATCAAATTTTTACTGTTACCTAAACTTAATGTAGGTCGTAAGTGAAGAAACAAAATAACCTATCTATAAAAAAATATATTGATTCTAAAATCATGTAACAAGAACAGTAGAACAGTTTATGAATTTAAAAATAAACATGCAGGAGAACATTGTGTGCTTTTAAAAAACATTTAAATGTCAAATTTTCTGCTTTTAATTAAAAAACATGGAAATAGAAAATTTAGCAATATTAAAAAACATGCAAATTGAAATAGTAAAATTTTTTAAAACATGTAGGTAATTAACATTTTACCAGTGTATTACATTTTGTGTATTTTTAACTACTTACATCATTTTAGTTCTAGTTCTAAATAGAAATGGGCCAGTTTGATTCTTCACTCATGCTTTTTATTTTATGTGACTTTAAAACAAGTGTTTCTGATCTATTTATTTTAGATTTTCGAGCAGATCTTGGGCTCAGTTGACAAAGCATCATTGTTCAGTTGTCGACTTGTCTCTCACAGATGGCGAGCCGTGTCCACAAGAGTGTTAAAAAGAGAAGACATCTGCCTACGCCTTCTTGTTTCGGAGCATCATCCGTACGCCATGTATCCGACCGCTGTGTATCTGACGTTGCAATACTGCTATGAGCAAGACCCAAACAAACCAGCCTTGTTCAAGTTCATGTCCTTCTTTAACGACACTTACACTCAGGGTGGCTCTTTAACTTTAGACGCATTTCCTTGCAATGCACTTGAAATAAAGGATTATTACTTAAATTATCCGGAACTACAGACTTTACTCGACGCCTATGGGAAGCACCTCCGATATATATATATTTCTTCCAAATCCACCACAGCATCACAGTGCGAGTCGATCTTCTTTAAACAGGTGGAACATCTTTTGTGTGTGCAGGCGCCTAACCTTCAAAGACTCGCCTTTCGGGAAATCAAATTCAAATCAGCTACGTTCGCTCACGCTTCATCTACTGGACTAGCAAGCAAAACTGTTTCAGAATCAAACACAATTGCAAATAAGAAAAAAAATCTGAAATTACATAGACTTACATTACAGCCTGCTTCAAGAAAGATCATCGACTTTATTGTTGCCATGTGCCCAAATTTAAATCAAATCGATGTTTACCCCTTGGATTTCCACGTTCTTATCCAGCCCACCAATCTGTTTCACTTTGTCCGGGAATTTATCTTTGACTGCAACTTTCGGAATTATAGAGATGTTCAACTTCTTGAAAAAGCATCCTATTTGATGTCGCCAGAAGAGCGTAAAATCCAAAGTCTCCCCCAAATCAAATGCACTGCATTGAAAATAGACTTTAGGGCAGTGGCTAATATGATCGATCGCCTGGAAAATGTTCGTCTTAGCCTTGTGAGAATAATCAACAAAATCCTAGAGAGCAGCTGGGACACGTTGGAACAAATTGATTTTACCGGTCAAACTGACAATACCCTTCGAGGACTGAAATGGCCACGTGTCTTACCAAAAGTGGTTCAGCTGTATTTGCAACCACATGGTTCTTGTGGTCTGGAAATATTCTCTCTTAATGGAACTTTTAAAATCCAAGATACATTTCCGAAATTAAAAGATATGAGTTTGTGGGTGTCATATGATAACATTAAAAATTCAAATGAGGTGGATTTTTTAATGAAACGTAGGTTAGGACCTGTTACCTCTGTTACAAATGTGGGGGCAACTCTACTCTTTAATTGGGGACATGGCCGGGAGATGGGAGATAAGGGCATGGACGAGCAGCTTTGCATCTATTCCAACAAATTGTTGTTGGAATTATTCCCAAATGTCCCCGTTTCGTTGAAATGGGAATATTTAGTATATTAGGAATTAGATTAATCTATCTTGAATTTTACATTATTATATTATTACTTATTACTAAATTACATAAATTTACATTATTATTCAATTATTATTGTACAGCACCATAAATTACATTTGGAATTTTATTAAAACTGTACATTTTATTCGTGTGTATAATTTTTAGAAGTGCGCGACGTGTGACATAAGGAATAGTAATTGAAATTTAATTCTAAAAGCATGCAAATAAAACATTTTTGTTGAAAAACGTGGTAGAACATTTTGCACTTAATACATGTAAACTTAGAGCTTTTTGTGCTTTTTAAAAGCTTTTTGAATGGAACATTTTGCACAGTTTAATTTTGCCCCCTTCGTAGGTCTCCCGGTAAAGTGAGCAAACTCTACGTCCTTGGCTTGATTATAACTCGGTTCATACAGGCAAAGATTTCCGACCGGTTTCTGAGATCATATTAGCCTAAGCTTGGATACAACTTAATCTGTTTAGGGCGGTGAAGAATGGCTGAGCGGTGTAAATAGTGGACAGCTCATAGCAGGAATCCGGTTACAACCAATATCTATCTGTAATAATAAATTAATTATATCTAGTATGTTGTTTGTGTAAATCTAAAAAGCGTTATCTACAACTAAATATCAGAAATCGAAAGTACAATATTTTATTTTTATATATTTTAGAAATATTATTTTTAATAATACGTGTACGTGTCATATAATACGTAATACCTTTTTCTGCTGGAAGAACTTTTTACAGTGAAACTAAAACGTCAATCATTATACCGCTTTATTGTTATTGTGAAAAATGTACTTAATGCAAATACAAGTTTTACGAGAGATTTTCCGACAGCTCAAAGGCAAAGACAAAATAACATTTCACTTTAATTGTTGAGCTGAGCTGCTTACGAATACATATCGTCTGTGAATGACCCATTTTCAATTTAAGCTAGAATAAAAATGTGCTATGTCATTAACAAAAAATGTTCTATATACATGTTTTTGAAAATTGTTAAGTGTTCTATTTACATGCTGTTGAAAAGTATAAAATGTTCTATTTACATGCGTTTGCAGTCTAAAATGTTTTATATTTATGTTTTTGAAAAGATTGAAATGTTCTACTTGAATGTTTTAAAAAAGAGTAAAATGTTTTATTTACATGTTTTTGAAAAGTGTAAAATGTTTTATTTACATGTTTTTGAAAAGTGTAAAATGTTTTATTTACATATTTTGAAAAAGTGTAAAATTTTTTATTTACATGTTTTTGAAAAGCGTAAAATGTTTTATTTACATGTTTTTGAAAAGCGTAAAATGTTTTATTTACATGTTTTTGAAAAGCGTAAAATGTTTTATTTACATGTTTTTGAAAAGTGTAAAACTGAAGAATGTATGTACTGAAGAATTAAAATTTACCATATCCAGTTTCACTAAAAGCAAAACTGTATATGTGCCTTCATTCCACACGATGGAAATATTTATATTGGCCTTACTCTGAATTTTATTTTCCCATGACAAACATTCCTATTTATATGTGTGGCAGTAAATAAAGTGGGGTTTGGGTTCCCATACGCACATTTTTCATAAAGAAAAGACTTAAAAGTAAAAAAAAAAAACATAGTTTGGTTTCACTGAAAACGATTAAAATGTCACCTACTGGCTTTTTACTTCGCGATAAGTTATTGGTTTTGAGACAAAACGGAAAAAGTCGACAAATTAAAATTTTGAAAAATTTTAAAAACAATCTCAGCGTCAGTCTAGATTTATGAAACTGCTTGAAATAACGCTTCGTCAGTTACATTGCCTGTAGAAAAAATTGAGTTAAACAAATAATCATTTCACATATTTGATTTATTATTCTTTGTTTCTGTACAATTTGCTGTATACAGATACGCATTTCAACTTTCCAAATAAAACTACACAAATTAGAAAGGGATGAACTGAATCTTACGCTGAGTAGATGAAACTGCTTGACTTCTTTATTTTCATTCCTAGGAATACGAATGACGTCATGGTTCCTTTTGCTTTTTTTAAAGCACTAACCTGTATTATTTATTATTACACAGAAACAGAATCACTGAGTCACATGGTATAATAATCATATTAATAAGGTGTGTACATTCATGTATGCAAACAATTTCCAAGCAGCTAACTATAAAGAATCCTGCGTCAATGTCAACGAAAAATCCAGCTATAGACACGCTAAATCACTGGTTTAGCTCAGGACACAGTCACTTTGAAGCTCACGTCCGTGGCCTTGTGCGTATAACGATAATACTTTAAGATAGAACACGGTAGTACTTACTATAGCGGATTTAAAACAACAATAATTTTATTGAGTGGAAAAGGAACGGAGCCAGGCCAGTACCTACTTGGCTGCCAAACTAAAAAACATACAAAATAAATTGTTGAAATTATTAGTGCCTGTTTTTCTCGACTTTAAAATTCGCAGTATATACCAAGCCTGTTCGAAATTTGTAAATTCTTCTCTGGTGGGAATCTATTGTAATTTCGATTATTGGCTCTTATTTTATTACTGTTGTTAGATATAGAAAATCACATGGTTTTCTCTGGGAAGGGTAGGAAAAAGAAAAGGAATATACAAGTTGCCCCAAATAATCATAGAATAAAGAGACGGAAAAAGAAATTGAAACGTTGGGAATTTAAAGCTTACCAGAAGTCCAAAAGTGGTAAAACTGATTAATTATTTAATACCTAAACTTCAATAACATTATTAAAAAGGCAAGAAACAATTTATACTAAAGATTATCATGGAGTTTGCTTTCGCTTCTGGCTCTAAAATAAATAACTCGGTGAGTTTTACGCACTACTCTAAACAATATATAAAATATCATGTACCTACCTAGATACGTTGTGTTTTGTGTTGTGTACTACATTGCTAGTGATCACTTGATTTAATTTTCTTATCAAATTGTTGCTTTACTAAACTATATGTTAAGCCTGATTTCAAAGAAAGTCCAGTAAGTATCGGTCTGTATATTTAATCACAATAAAAACTAAAATTAATTAATATTTATTACTACATTTATACATAAAAACAATTTTATTGTTAATAAGCTTGGCCCTGTCTTCCATAAATACCTTTAACCGTAGCTGAATCAAGGGCCGACTAATGCGGCCGGCGCAGGCAGCGCACGCTGCTTGAATTTTTAAAACAAATGTTGGTTGCAAACGCTTGGTCAATTTAACAGGTGTTAATTTTCTATTAGTTTATGCGTGTTGTTAGTTGTATCTAGGATAGTTGTAAGAGATAGAAAGTTACTTGTTATTATTCAACCATGCCTGTTCAACGGCTGATAGGTAGCCGATTGGAAGTTTCTCGCAGAAGCGGCTGGCCGTGGATATTCACGGTAGCCGATTTACCGCGGTAGGCACCGAATCATTTTTTTGAACCCGTGCATCCCGTGAAATATTTTGGCATACTTGTACAGATATTGTAATGCTAGAGCATTGCTGAGTGGAATATCGTCGGCAAAGAATCAAATCTGGCTATATCCATTCAGCCCTAAAAGCAAATATGACTATATCTATATTGGACTAAAAGCAAATCCGACTATCTCCATTTAGAACTAAAAGCAAATATGACTATCTCCATTTTGGACTAAAAGCAAAACTGAATATCTCCATTCAGCACTAAAAGCAAATCTGACTATCTCCATTTTGGACTAAAAGCAAAACTGGCTATCTTCTTTCAGCACTAAAAGCAAATCTGATTATCTTCATTTTGGACTAAAAGCAAATCTGACTATCTCCATTTTTAATAAAATACAGCTAATGTTTTATATATAATAATGACGCTTAAGAGGTTAAGCATTTAATCCTGAGTACAATTGGGATCATCCTAACATAACGTCATCGAAAAATCTTCATTTTAGGACCCTCTCATTAGCTTTACTTTTTCGAAAATGATTATATTTAACATGTAATGTCATCACTTCCCAAATTAACCTTGGGACTTGACCTGTGACGTCTTTTAAGGACTAAAAAGGGATCGTCTATAAATGACGTCAAGTATTGTTGCAAGAATTAAAGGGGTCGTTCATAATTGAAGTCTATGGTCGTCCTAAACATTAAAAAGGTACATAGACCTCAGTTCAATGTTTAGAACGACCATAGACTTCATTCATGACGGCACCAATTACTTTTGCAACTATCTCTGACGTCATTTATGAAAGACCCCTTTAATTTTTGCAATGACCCTTTACGTCTTTTATGCACGGCCCCTTTAATTTTTGCAACGATCTGTGACGTCATTTATGGATGACCCCTTTAATTTTGCAACGACCCTTGACGTCATTTATGAACGGCCCTATCAGTTCTTGTAACGACCCTTGACGTTATTTATAGACAACCCCATCAATTTTTGCAACGACCCTTGACGTCATTTATGAACGGCACCTTAATTTTTGCAACAACCCTTGACGTCATTTATGGAAGACCTCATCAATTTTTGCAACGACCCTTGACGTCATTTATGGACGGCCCCTTTAATTTTTGGAACAATCCTTGACGTAATTTAAGGAAGGTCCCTTAATTTTTGCAACGACCCTTGACATCATTTATAGACAACCCCCTCAATATTTGCAACGACCCTTGACGTCATTTATGGACGGCCCCTTTAATTTTTGGAACAATCCTTGACGTAATTTAAGGAAGGTCCCTTAATTTTTGCAACGACCCTTGACATCATTTATAGACAACCCCCTCAATATTTGCAACGACCCTTGACGTCATTTATGAACGGCCCCTTAATTTTTGCAACAACCCTTGACGTCATTTATGGACGACCTCATCAATTTTTGCAACGACCCTTGACGTCATTTATGGACGGCCCCTTTAATTTTTGGAACAATCCTTGACGTAATTTAAGGAAGGTCCCTTAATTTTTGCAACGACCCTTGACATCATTTATGGACGACCCCATCAATTTTTGCAACTACCCTTGAAGTCATTTATGGACGGCCCCTTTATTTTTGCAACAACCCTTGACGTAATTTATGAACGGCCCCTTCAACCATTGAAACGACGCTTGACGTTATTTGTGGAGGATCCCTTCAATGTAGAAACAAAGCGAAAAGCCGACGGTGGAAAACTGACGGTTTTTCAGTCGGCTACTGACCAAAATGGCTCTGGCGATATGTTCTGCTGTTTCGGTCGGTAGCCGTAATCAGGCATGTATTCAACTAGAAATCGATAACTGTGTAGAAAAACATGCAGGAATGACGCAGATCTGAATTCACACTAACCTATTAAGTGGTTTACTTAAGTAACTACACATCTTCAGTAATACGCGTTACTCTAATTTTAACATTTTTGCCTTGTTCTTGTGTAAATATTTTACATGTACTGAAGCCGGAGGAAAGGAAGTCAAAAAAGCCTAAATACGAGACTACATCAAAAATGGAATCGGAAAGCAAAAAAATCCCAGGCTTCGATATCGACATCAAGAATCAGGGGCGGAATGATATCTATTTGGGCCGCGAAAATTACCATTACCAGGTTGACCGATCAGGAGGCCCACACTGGGTCTTCGGGCCCCAAGCTCCCGTATATATAATGCATACGAAACAGGGGGCCCATGCGGAATTTCCACAAATTCCTGATGGCCAGTCCGCCCCTGTCAATAATGTTAAAAAACAACAAGATTCAATTCTAGAGTCAAGCAGTGGGGAATGCAAACCTGAACCCGGCGATGACCAAGACATTATACACTCCCGAGCAAGTTTTGCATTCGCAATTGACGATGTAGGTCTAATGGGCGATAAGTCAATTTTAAAAAATACTTAAATACGAAATTAATGGCAATAGTATACCTATTTATTTCCTTTATTTGAAGCTCAAGTTGTAGTTGACCCAGATTTGTTTTTAAAGTACACACTTGATCACATTTTACTATAAAATCGAATTCTTACTTAAACCGAAAATTAACGTAAGTGAAGAATCAAAATGACCCACCTCCATGTTTCGATTGAAACAAAATGCACTATCCACAAAAAAATATAATGATTCTAAATTCATGTAAAAAGAAGAGTCTATATAAATTTTAAAAACGTGCGGAAGAAAATTGTGTGCTTTTTAAGATCTTGCAAATGTCAAATTTTGTGCTTTTAAAAAACATGCAAATAAAAAACATTGCAATATTTAAAAACATGAGAATCAAAATAGTACAGCTTTTAAAAGCATAGAGGTAATTACCATTTTACCAGTATATTACATTTCGTGTATTTTCAACTACATCATTTTAGTTCAAGCTCAAAATAGAAATGGGCCAGTTTGATTCTTCACTCACGCTTGTTATTCTATGTAACTTAACAACAAGTGTTTTTTATGCATTTCCTTTAGATTTTGGAGCAGATCTTGGGCTCAGTTGACAAAGCATCATTGTTCAGTTGTCGACTTGTCTCTCACAAATGGCGATCCGTGTCCACAAAAATGTTAAAAAGAGAAGACATCTACCTACGCCTTCTTGTTTCGGAGGATCCAGATACCGTGTATGTGACGTTCCCAAGCTCCTATAAGCAAAGTAAACGCGAGCTAGCCTTGTTCAAGTTCATGTCGTTTTTGAACGAAACTTACACTCACATGGGAACCTTCCCAACTTGAAACTACAGAATGAAGCGAAACTACCCGGAACGTATACTACCCATATCAGTGACTTCTGCTTGTATAGTCGTTCGACTGCAAAATTCGTTGTTCGGCCGCAATCGCGCGCGCAATTTCAAAAATATCGATTTTTTTGAATTTCACCGCGCTCTAGCTCCCACAGTTTTTGTCCAATTTTCATAAAATTTGAAATACAACATCTTTGTATGTTTATCTAAAAAGTAATTTCAGGGTTTTTAAAAATTCAAAAATTTTAATTTTTTCTAAAAAAAATAGTTAAAGCTCTAGGCCTCAAAAATACACATTTTTTAAACATTTTCGAAAAAAATTAAAATTTTCGAATTTTCAAAAATCCTAAAATTACTTTTTAGATAGGCATACAAAGATGTTGTATTTCAAATTTTATGAAAATTGGACAAAAACTGTGGGAGCTAGAGCACGGTGAAATTCAAAAAAATCGATATTTTTGAAATTGCGCGCGCGATTGCGGCCGAACAACGAATTTTGCAGTCGAACGACTATACAAGCAGAAGTCACTGATATGGGTAGTATACGTTCCAGGTAGTTTCGCTTCATTCTGTAGTTTCAAGTTGGGAAGGTTCCCATGTCAGGGTGGATCTTTAAATTTGGACACCTTTCCCTGCAATGCACTGCAAATAACGTACTGTCCCCTAAATCATCCAGAACTACAAAGTTTACTCGACGTCTATGGAGAGCACCTCCGATATCTATATATTTTTGGCAAATTCGCCCAAGCATCACAGTCCGAGTCGAACTTCATTAAACAAGTGGAACATCTTTTGTGTGTGCAGGCGCCCAACCTTCAAAGACTTGACTTTGAGGGATTACAATTGAAATTGAAATGGGCCACGTCCGCCCCAGTCGAAACAGTTGTTGAAACTATATAGGAAACAAAATCTACAGTTGCGCAGACTTACTTTGAAGCCTGCTTCAAGAAAGGTCATCGACTCCATCCTTGCCATGTGCCCTTTAAATCAAATCGATGTTAACCCCTTGGAATTCCACGTTCTCCTCGAGCCCACTAATCTGTTTCACTTCATGCGGGAATTTAACTTGGACTGCCACTTTGGGAATTTAGGAAATTTTCAACTTATTGAAGCTGCCATTTTGATGTCACCAGGAAAGCGCAAAATTCAAAATCTCCCCCTAATCAAGTGCACTGCATTAAGCATGAACTTTACGGAAGTGGTCGAGGATTTCGATAGCCGGGAAGATATGCGTCTCAGACTTGTGCGAATAATTAGCAAAATCCTTGAGAGCAGCTGGGACACACTGGAACATATTGAATTTACCCGTCACACTGGCAATACACTCCGAGGAATTGAATGGCCCAATGTCCTACCAAAAGTGAAGCGGCTGTTTTTGCAACCAAAAGGTGATTGTTCTTGCGGTCTGGAAATATTCCCGCTTGACGGAACTTTTAAAATCCAAGATACATTCCCGAAATTGGAGGATTTGATTTTTCGGGTGTCACATGATAAAATTATAAATTCAAATGAGGTTGATTTTTTAATGAAACTCAGGTTAGGGCCTGTTACTTCCGTTACAAATGTGAGGGCAACTGTACTCTTGAATTGGAAAGGTGGCTTGGGGATGAGGGATATTCTGGACGAGCAGCTTTGCTTCTATTCCCAGAATTTGTTGTTAAAATTATTCCCAAATGTTTCCGATTCGTCGACATGGGAATATGTGAAGTTTAATAGAGCCAAGGAAATTTTGAAAGCCAGGAGAGATTTTAGTAAATTAACTCACTCAAAATGTTGAAGTTTTATAAAATCTAAACGAATGTTATCATTTTGTAGTAGTTTTTTTTGTAAATGAAAATAAAACTTTTTCTAAATTAAATAATGGTAAACAAACGCAATCCGAAGAAACCTCATAAATTCAGCTTAACTGGCTAATTGTAAGTTGTAAAAATATTGTAGTAATAACATCAAGTTTACCTACCTCACGGCCTATTTACATTCTCTGTATTACAATTTACATTATTACTCAATGATTATTGTACAGCACAATAAATTACACTTGGACTTTTAATAAAAAATTTTATTCGTGTTTATAACATTTAGAGGTGCGACGTGTGATATAAGGAATAGTAATAATTGAAATTTAATTCTAAAGAGCTTGCAAATAAAACATTTTGGACATTTGGAAAACGTGGTAGAACATTTTGGACTTAATACACTGTAATTTAGAACATTGTGTGCTTTTAAAAAACTTTGTAATTCGAATATTTAAAAATAAAACATGTAAATATTTAAAATTTTGTACATTTCAAAAATCTACTCAATGGAATTGCTTTTAATAATTATTTGAAAAGCAATTCAATAAATGAAATATTCTTACTTTACCAAATTATTAAAATATAATATAATTACTCATTGCAATAATTTTAGCTAAAATTCGTTGTGGGCTTTACTCAATTACTCATTTACTCATTTTTCATTCGCTTATTCTCTTGTCTCTCTGTCTCTCGTAGTTTTTAGCAATATATATAACATATATATAACAAAAACAAAATTAACAAATTATTAAAATTATTTATTTGCTTCCTTTCCTGGAATAATTTTTGAATGTGTTATTCATCCTTTCCACGAAACTTGTGAGGGCGCGAACCCTTAAGCCGTGAGAGAGAGAATTTATTTGACAAATAAATCACTGGCATACAATTATGCTTGCCCTTTAGGACACAGTATATAGCTTAATTTTAAATCCCAAATATAGAAAGAAATGACTGAAAAGAGTTGACAGCCAGTAGCTATCTGATGTGCGGGCACATCATGTGAATCAAGCAGCAGGGGATGCGAAGCTGAACCTGGAGATGACGATGCCATTGAAGCCTCCCGAGCAAGTTTTGCATTTGCAATTGACGATGTAGGTCTAATTAGCGATACGTCAATCTTTATAAATACTTAAATAATAAATTAATTGCAATACTAATTACCCTATTTATTTATCTCTATGTAAAGAAGTGTGTAGTATCTGACTACTATCTGTTTTTGGAGTACACGTAATCAAGTTTTACTATAAAATCGAATCTTTACTTCAACCTAAAATTAACGTAAGTGAAGAATCAAACTGACCCATCTCAATTTTTTTTTTCTTAATAAAATGCACTAACTAACTACAATAAAAAGTAATATGATTTTGAAACCTTGTAGGTACCTAAAAGGAACAATCTATAAATTTCAGAATCATGCAGTTTAGAATATTTTGTTCTTTTCAAAATAATGCTAGTGTTAAAATATTAGAATAGAAAATTTTTGCATTTTCAAAAACTTGCAAATAGAACATTGCGCAATTTAAAAAAAACATGTAAGCAATTAGTAATTAACATTCTACGTGCGAGTCGAGTTTCATTAAACAGGTGAAACATCTTATGTGTGTGCAGGCGCCCAACCTTCAAAGACTCGACTTTGAGGGACTACAATTCAAATCGTCCACGTCCGCCCCGGCTTCGACTACTGGAGTCCCAGGCAAAACTCCTTTAGAATCAAACACAGTTGTTGAAATTAGGAAACAAAATCTGCAATTCCGTAGACTTACTGTAAAGCCTGCTTCAAGAAAGGTCATCGACTCCATTGTTGCCATGTGCCCAAATTTGAATCAAAGCGATGTTTACCCCTTCGATTACCACGTTTTCATTGAGCCCACCAATCTGTTACACTTTTTGCGGGAATTTATCCTTGACTACAACTTTTGGTATTTTAAAAAATTTGAACTTCTTGAAGCTGCTATTATGATGTCACCAGAAGAGCGTGAGATCCAAAATCTCCCCCCAATCAAATGCACTGCATTGAAAATAGACTTCAGCGCAATAGCCAAGGACATCTATAACTGGGAAGATGTGCGTCTCAGCCTTGTGCGAATAATCAACAAAATCCTAGAGAGCAGCTGGGACACGTTGGAACATATTCATTTTAGCTGTGACACTGGCGATACTCTCCGAGGACTGAAATGGCCACGAGTCTTACCAAAAGTGGTTCAGCTGCATTTGCAACCGAATGATTCTTGCGGTCTGGAAATATTCCCGCTTGATGGAACTTTTTAAATCCAAGATATAGTCCTGAGATTGGAGGACTTTGCGGGTGTCACATGATAACATTTAAAATTCAAATGAGGTGGATTTTTAAATAAAACGCAGGACCTGCTACTTCAGTTACAAATGTGACGGCAACTGTACTTTTTAATTGGGAAGGTGGCTGGGGGATGGGGGCGGGAGGGACATGGACCAGCAGCTTTGCTTTTATTCCGACAATTTGTTGTTGGAATTATTCCCAAATGTTTCCTTGTCGTTAAAATGGGAATATATTTAGGTTTAATGGAGTGAAGCGAACCTTGAAAGTCAGGGGAAATTTTAGTAATTTAACTTACTCAAAATGTTAAAGTTATCCAAACGAATGTTAACATTTTCTATTAGTTTTTTTGTAAATAAAAGTAGATCTCAGGTTTTCATTTTAGGTTTTACAATAAAACTTACGACTCTCATTTACTCAAGAAGAGCCATCCAGAACGGTAGTAATATACCCGTTAACTAGCATACAATAATATTAATTACTTATAAGTTTTAATTACGCTGCTGTTTGACTTTTAATTAAAAAAGTAATTATGTCCTAGGTAAAGTATAATGTTAAATCTTAAGTTAAGTGCGAGTCGGTTTTAAATAGTAGGTAATTCTAATTGGATTTATTTTGCCAAGAATAGTTGATTTACTGTGTTACAATAAATTTTCATATTTGTTTATTTGTAGGTTCACATTTTTTGCACGATATCATTTCGTATCGATTTGATTCTTAATTAACGTTAACTTGAAATTACATTTAGTATTAGTACACGGGCCTGTACTGTAGTCTTAAAGCAAATTCCCATATTTCTAGAATTTGGAGAGTAGCTGTGAAAAATCTGCACAAGTTGAGTTACAACTATTTCAGTGTTGTAGTACATTTTGGTTGATTTATCCACTGTAGATACCTGTTTTTGAATAGTAGCGTGTACCAATTTTTACTCCTAATGAAATTTTTATGTAAAGATGCGGTTTTGCTTCTTCACTCAAGATAAAGACGTTAAGGGTGTACTACAGTAATTTATAAATTTAAAAGAATGAAAAGCAAAACAAAAACTTTAATCATGCACCAACATAATTACTAATTACCTACATACATTTTGACCTCTTAAAGATAATGCATATAGTATAAGTCAAGCAAAACTTTCCTTTGCAGCTTAGCTTATTACATAAAATTGGACCGTCATTCAAGAACAAAATTATTTCACATTTGTTTAAATTATGTAAGCGAAATTGATGGAACCACAAAATGCTGCGTGTAAAATTTTAAGTAACGTGTATAGTTAAATATTTTTTTTGTTTTTACGTATATTTGTGATCATCCTAATAATACCTCGATTGTTGTACGGCAAACGGCAAAATGTGTTTCCATTTAGATACGAAGTACATTTATATTTTACTGGTTGAGTGAAATCATGAGTGGTTTGGGTTAAATGACCTTTCTTAATTCCTTTTTGGTCCTTTGTGACTTTTGACTTTGTCCTAGCTATAGTTCTGGTTTCTGGTGAAGTATAATAAATGTGAAAGTTGTTTCTGTTATAGGGAGATATGTAATTATATGTTGGCTCTGGAACCGGGCATGTGAGAAAAGCAGCTTAAGTTTTATGACACTGTATGGAATTTTATGGATCAGCCCATGGCGTGTGACTTGAAGCTACATCTGATGCTCTTTAACGGTCAGAGAGTCGGTGTCTTTGTCGTTGTCAGGGTTCGTTTGGGTCTGGAAGTCAGCTAGTAATAAACCTCACTACTCTATAATATTGACACCTTATATAGACAAATGCGGAAAAGCCGCTGTTCTTAGTACGCATAATTAAAATACATACGTCCACAACAACAACAACACGGCATTCTTGAATCATTGGCTTAACTATTGTTTTTATTCCGTGTTTACTTTCAACTCGATGTACGACATATTTACTAAGATGCAAACCATGCTATTGACATTATTTTTACATTGTGACAAATTGTTACATCTACAGTAACATGGGGATAAATATTTCAAAATTATTGAGAATATATTTACAAGTCCAAATTGTAAGCTTATAGTAATTATACAAAGCATTGGACCTCTGTTTCAAGCTGACGCAGGATGAAACGTGACCCTTGGTTCTGTTTTGATTTGTCATTCAACCATTATTTTTTATTGCCTTGTTGTGAATCGGAGGCACATTCTAATTTCCCAAAATAGGATATGTGTGGACTTTTGTACATTATTCCTAGTATAACGATACGTATGACTTATACAATGCCTGTTTTTGTAATTACATTTCCACATTGTGTGGGAGTCATCATAAACACTGTTATGTACACTTACACTAAAAACTCATGAGGAGAAATTGAACTAAAAGAAAGAGCGAAAAATCAACGACTAAACGAGCACTTGGAACTGAAACTTTGGACAGAACAGACAGACCTACTACTGCTGTATAGTTAACAGATTTCCATAAATCCACTACATAATATCTCCGCGTGTAATCATAATTTTTCTACATAACATTTCTTAAAGAATTAAACCGGACAGGATTATCATGGATTCCACTTCAGCTCGTGCCCCTGCCCCTCATATAATTCAAATGGTGAGTTTCACACTTTACATACTGTAAATAGGAAATAAATAATATAAAAATTATTATGAAGATATGCAGTAATGCATTACTAAGGATAACGTGATTAAGTTTCGATACAAATGCTTGTAAATTACACGTTCATTTAATTTGCTTCGTAGAATACAGCGTGACATTATTTAGAGTAAAACATATCTAATTAGTCAATGATTCCATGCTTAATAATTTATTTTAAATAAAAAACTATGCTAAAAGCCACGGTTTTAAAAAAGATTCCAGTCAGTATCTAATGAGATCTTCTATAATTCAGCTTGTCACTAGTTTTAACATTTTTGCCATTTTCTTGTGTAAATATTTTGCATGTGCTAAAGTGGGAGCAGTGGAGATTGAGGAAGCAAAAATACGAGGCTGCATCGGATTTGGAATCGGAAAACAACATCACGGGCTTCGATATTGACATGACGAATACTGAGATGCGACAAGAAGCATTCCAATATTCAAGCAGTAGGGAGTGCGAGGCTGAAACTGCAGATGGCGATGACAGTGAAGTCTCCCAAGAAAGTTTTGCATTTGCAATTGACGATGTAAGTCAACCATTATAAATTTTTGAAAAAAAAATCGAATATATAAAAGTTTTCAAAAAGCGTGCAAATGGAACATTGTGCGATTTGTAAAAAAAATGTAGTATTAACATTCTATACATTTATCACATTTTGTATGTTTTCCACTATACATAATTTTAATTCTAGCTGAAAATAGAAATAGGCCAATTTGATACTTCACCTACGCATTCCGTTGTGTATGTGACTTTAAAAACATTGTTTCTGATTTCTTTATTTTAGATTTTTGAGCAGATCTTGGGCTCAGTTGACAGGGAATCATTGTTCAGTTGTCGACTTGTATCTCGCAGATGGCGAGCCGTGTGCACAAAAGTGTTGAAACGAGAATACATCTGCATAAGACTCTTTGTTTCGGAAGATCCGACAGCGGTGTATCCGACATTTAAAAGCTGGTATGAGGAAGGCCCAAACAAACCAGCCTTGTCCAAGTTCATGTCGTTCTTGAAAAAATCTTACACTCAGGATGGCTCTCTAACTTTGAACTCGTTTCCCTGCAATGCATTGGAAATAACGGATTGTTCCTTAAACTTCCCGGAGCTACAAGATTTACTCAACGTCTATGGAGAGCACCTCCAATATCTATATATCTCTTCCGAATTCGCCCCAGCATCACAGTGCGAGTCGAGCTTCATCAAACAGCTGGAACTTCTTTTGTGTGTGCAGGCTCCCAATCTTAAAACACTCACCCTCAAGGAGTTAAAATTCAAATCCGCCACACCAGCTCCGGCTTCAACTTCTGGACTGCCAAGCAAAACTGCTTCAGAATCCAACACAATTGCAAATAAGAAAAAAAATCTGAAATTACGTAGACTTACTTTGAAGCCTGCTTCAAGAAAGGTCATCGACTCCATTGTTGCCATGTGCCCAAATTTAAATCAAATCAATGTTGACCCCCGCGATGTCCACTTTCTCATAGAGCCCACCAATTTGTTTCACTTGGTGCGGGAATTCAGATTTGACTGCAACTTTAGCAATTATGGATATTTTCATCTTCCTGAAGCTGCCATTTTGATGTCGCCAGAAGAGCGTAAAATTCAAAATCTCTCTCCAATCAAGTGCACTACACTGAGCATGGACTTTAGAGCAGTGGCTGACCTCGATAGCCGGGAAGATGTGCGTCTCAACCTTGTGAGAGTAATCAACATCATCCTAGAGAGCAGCTGGGACACGTTGAAACATATTGATTTTAGCTGTCACACTGGCGAGAATCTCCGAGGACTGAAATGGCCACGTGTCTTACCAAACGTAGAGGAGCTGTATTCCAAACCGAATGATTATGGTTCTTGCGGGCTGGAAATATTCCCGCTTGACGGAACTTTCAAAATCCAAGATACATTCCCGAAATTAGAGGATATGATTTTGTGTGTGACACATGATAATATTAAAAATTCAAATGAGGTGGATTTTTTAATGAAACGCAGGTTAGGACCTGTGACTTCCGTTACAGACGTGGAGGTGACTGTACTCTTCAATTACGAACGTGACTGGGAGGAAGAGGAGGTTGACATAGACGAGCAGCTTCGCTTCTATTCTAAAAAGATGTTGTTGGAATTATTCCCAAGTGTTGACGTTTCGCTGAAATGGGGACATATTTAGGTTTTATGGAGTCAAGCGAACCTTAAAGTCAGGGCAGATTTTAGTAATTCAATTCACTCAAAATGTTGAAGTTATCCATACGAGTGTTAACATTTTTCTAGTATTGTTTCTGTAAATGGAAATATTAACGTTTCTACCACCCATGACTTATATTTCAATCAATGGCAAAAAGCCACTTTTGCTGTAATTTAACTCGACGCTGTAAATTGTAAAGAAATACAATCTGAAGAAAGCTCATGAATTCAGTTTTACTGAGAAAGATTGCAATCTTTCTGCAGTTAAAACAAGTGTATATGCATAATATCCTATTTCCGCTTCTAGAACATAGTTTACTGTTTACTTATGTACATTAAAACATAACTCAATGATTACTGTACAGCACAATCATTGGGCTTTATTATTACACTTGGATTTTTAATACAAATATTTTCATTCGTGTGTTTGTACATTTCTGAGGTGCGATGTGCGACATAAGAAATATTATGTATTTGATATTTTATTCTATAAAAGCTTGTAAATAAAATATTTTAAACTTAAACTGAAAATATGAGTCAAACGTTTTACACTCAAGAAATCTACTTAATTAGAACATTTTGTGCTTTTATAAAACTTTGTATTAAATAGAACATTTTGCATTATTCAAAAACATGTAACTTAAGGGAACATTTTGTACGTACAAAATACTATACTAATAGAATAATTATTGCTTTCAGTATTTCAAAATCACTTCAATAAATGAGTTATTTTTACTTTAACAACAACCAAATCATCATTACAATATAATATTAACATTGCAATAATAGTATTACACCGAAATTTGCAATATTTCAGATTTTTCGACCTGCATATTGCATAACATAATTAATGCGATGTATTAAGCCCACAACATGGTAATTTGCCGCAGGTTTTCAGTTTCAGGATTTATTGGCCAAATTCAGTTTAATAAGCAATGAATAAAATTGATCTTCATAACCATAGAATTTGAAGCGCCAACCTTTAAAAGTCCGTTCTGTTTCAATTTCAATTCATTATTCTTATTTATATTGATATTGCTTATAACATAATAGTAATTATTATGTTTCTCTTTTATCTTTTGAAAGGGATTTTATTGCGGGTCCTGGCAATCCGATTCGGGAACAGGCTGAGTGTACGGAACGAGGGGGTTCTTTCGTACCTCAAGACCAAAGCCTGAGATGATATAAAATTATATGCACCTGTAAATGGAGGAATTATGCAACACAAAATATAGAGCACTCGCTAAATGAATTTATGCGCTTATGGGTGGGGAGGGTAGATGCTTCCCAAACCTATCTACTTATGCGTTCCACTAAACTTAAATCTAAATATATGAGCTATATATAATTATTTTATAATTATTATATTATGCACAATTATGAATCTCATCGAGGGTAATGCAATCACAACACACAAAATATATTATATAAAATGATACGGTTATAAAGGGACTTTAACCTTGCCCTGTATTTATTGAATTTAAGAATACCTAAACTGGGCGAATACGCCAAATGATAGTTTACTTTTAACTGGCCTCGTGGGCAAAATAAAGAATACTTTTACGGGCGAATACGCCAAACAAAATATAAGTTCCAAAAACCTCGTGGGCAAAAAGGCAACTTTTCAATTAAGATACTTTTAAATCAAAAGCCACTCGGGCAACAAATAATAATATATCCAAAATATAATAAGCCACTCGGGCAACAAATAATACTTAAACAATCAAGCCTCTTGGGCATCAAAATAATAATCAATAATCAAGCCTCTTGGGCAACCAATATATCATTTACAATTCAAGCCACGTGGGCACCAACAATTAATCCCATTAGGGTATTTTCTTTTACCTTGTATTTCGCAGTAGCGAGAGTGACAGACGGGGAACTTCCAATAGGGTATTTATTCAATCTGGCTCATGGCCGGGTTTCTCTATTCAGAGCAAACAACACAACAATCATTCCTTGCCCGATTACGGGTCAAGCTTTAACACTGGATCCCTAAATCTTTTCGCAATAGCGACTTTATGAATTCCCTCATGGGGCAATTCTGGGTCCTTAACTTCTGGGCCTCGTGGCTCCCTATATTTCCTGCAGTAGCAGCAGCTCCCAGTAGGTTCCAAGCTGGAGACGTCTTTGGATTTAGTGCTTACTCAAGCAGCTCTCAGACCGAACTCTCTTTTCATGGGCTGGTGAATATAAAGATTCCCAGTCCATGCTTTAACTAACTATTTACTTTCTGCATCTCCATGCTCGCATCTCTGTACAGTGTACAGCCTTATTTCATCATCTTACTTTTTCTGATGACGATAACCATCATGGCAATGGTCATGGTCATGGCTAGGTATGTACGCTGCACATACCTAGACGGGCCGTCTGCGGCTTTATTACCATTTCGCCTTTGGCGATTCTATCATCAATTCTTTCGACGAATACGTCTGTCTGTCCCTCTCGCTGTCACAAAATACATTTACAAATATTTATAATATTTTATATATAATTTTGTATGTAGTATTTTGTTCCGCAACATTTTCTCTGTCAAAACTCCTACTCCAAGATTTTGTACTCCTGGACAAAACTCCTAGACACTCTTGTATCTCCTACTCCCAGGTTTTCATCTTTCGTCGTACGAACGTTTTCTTTCTTCCCCCTTCTGTAGTAACAGCCAATGCAGGGTAGCTTTTCCAATCTAGTAACAGCCAATGCTGGGTGACGATTCATTTCTTCTTGGAACGTTTCCTCCTTAGCATTTGCAGCTATCGCCAGAATATGCACTGAAAAGAAACTTATGCGAAAAAAAGAAACACACACATTGCATTTTATATTAAACCTGCCTTTTATTCAAATAATCAGTCTTTTATAGTTCTTGTTCGTCACAAGAGGAGTCTTTTCATTTTCTCTCAAAATTTTGGGACCGTATCCCTACAGGTAAATTTATTTTTCACGTCTATAAGATAATATCAAAATAATAATCTGTGTTTCTATTTTTAACTCTACACTACTATTATTTCTACTTGTATTAATTCTCACACAAAAAACAAAATAACTATTTCATTTTCTAATTTACGTTTTGTGCGGGTATTATTGAACTACTATCGTTTATACTACTAAAAAAAATGCACATATAAAAATAATAACCAATTTTTTTTGTGATTTACGTATTGTGCGGGGTACAAAAAAAAATTCATATATAAAAATACTGAACATCTGATTTTAACGATTTATGTATTGTGCGTGGTAAAAATAAGTCTAACAATTTAACTTACATGGAATTTGCTCGTACAAAATATATTATAACAATTCGATTTTTATGATTTGGTGTACCGTACGGGGTATTGTTTTTCTTATTTAATATTCTACATTTAAGTTTTGTACGGGGTATTTACTGATTATCAAAAAAAAATTTAAGTGCTTCGAATTTTATATCTCTTTTTATATTGAATCAAGTAATGGTGGTAGGGACCTCATACGCTTTCGCCCCATAGTTTGGAACGGATTCTCAGCCCCTGCTGAAGGTGAGTGTGGCGGACTCACTAGTTCACTTATATTTAAACTTTCGAATTTGTCTACAAGTCTCCGTTTCACTGGGACGGAGGTTCTCAGAGGCTCCTTTTCTTTGGCCTTACTTTCTTCCACACAATTTATCTGGAAAGTCACATTATGCATTTCCCCAGCGCTAATGTTTATGCTGGGACTTTCAACTTTCGTCTCGGGAATACCCGCTTTCACTTTTCTCTCAGGCGATTTCAATGGGAAATCGTCTGGGACCATAATCAATTTTGGTAGGGCCGAGTACGGTCCGACACGCAACTTTTTCAATGGAGGTTCATCAATCTCCATGGGCTCTTCTTTATTGAGCTTCTCGCATTTCTCCATCCAATTTGATGAAGCCATTTAAAATTTATGAGTCTGCAATAAATGTTAGAGGAAAAAGGAAAATATAATAAAAAAATAAAAAAATCCAAAAACCCTAGTTTACTGACACTAACATTTTTGCGACTTTTACCATTTTACCCTTTTTACTTAACTTCTTGTGAATCAAAAATTTTGGTATATCTTTTTATATGGGGAGTACCCCTAAGTAAATAAGTAGTAACTTATATTTTATGGATCGATTTTTAACGCACAATTTTATTACGGGAAGTATCCCTTACCTTTATTTTAATAACAACATACATTTTGAAAGTAACAATTTCAATGAGATCAATTTTTATAATTCATACTTTTCAACTTACAGCAAAATGCATAGTCAATTCATATATCATCTTTTCCAGTAGGAAACATTTTCTAACGCTATAAATATATATTTTAACTCTCCATTTTGACATTACTACTTTCGTAACAAGAAATGCAAGTATGACGAACTATCTCCTAACTTCTACATTCTATTTGACGTAGAATAACTCATTTTACCCATATTCTTTTGACCAGTCTATACTCTCTTTTAGACTATATATATTAAAACTATGTTTTTACCGTCAAAGTTACATCACGCCATCAAAAACATTTTACTCTCATCACAAGCAGTAGCTTTTTTTGTTATATCTCATTTTACCGGTCAGCATTTTACAAACTCTTAACTCATTTAAAAACACAACATTTCATATAATTTCTACGGGTCATTCTTTTACTCTCCTTAGAATACCGTTTTGGTTTTAATCCAACTCTAATTATATGAGTTTCGCGATCCCCGTTTGGCCATCGCTTCACCCATCCGCCGAGATCTTTCCCATAAATCTCGACATTCTGCTTTCAAATGTGGACCTCCACACCTAAAACACAATCTCTGACTTCCGCGGCGATAAGCCATGTGCAAACGCCGAATAAGAATAGGACAATCGTCTTCTAAGTGACGTTCATTTGGCTTTTTGTCCCAATTTCGGCACAACTTACATTCCGGGATTTTAGATCCCGTAGCTTCATTAACACTTTTTACATTCTTACTTAGATTAAGTTGAGAAGGCACAATCTCAGGGAGAATTTCTTCATCTGAGCTTATCTCTCCTTCTTCGTAAGAGTCCACGAACATTCGATACTTTGGTTTTCGAGTCCGTGGCTCCTCCGGTTCATCCCCGCTAGATTCATTATCCTTATTATCCAGAGGGTCCACAAACCGACGATACTTTGGTTTCCTCGGTTTTGGATCCTCCAGCTCTCCATCACTAGACTCTATTTCCTTACTAACTTTATTTAACACATCTAATTTTTCTCCCACCTCTGGCGGAGGCGTGAGCATTTCACGGACCATTTCAGTAGAAATCAGCTGGCGAGGCTCTACCGACGACTCTTGAATCGTCTGTACAGTCTCCTCAACACCTAACATTTTTTCTTCCTCGTTCTCTACTATTTCTAATCGTCCTTCTGAATGATCCGAATCGTTTTCCCACTCTTCAAGAATACGATCTTCTTCACTCAAAGGAACTTGTAACTCTTCCCCTTCACTATCTTCGAGAATTATCCCGTCAATCTCCATTCTAGTAAGAATGCAAAGATCTGTTATTTACATTTGTATAGATCTAAAATTACTTATTGTTTAGGCGGTGCAAGCAAAGCGGTTAAGCAACTTTTTAAATTTCTTATTTCTGTCTGCAGTTCAGAGAAAGAATTTTGTGCATTTTCTCTCTCGTGTGCAAATGAACTCGGGGGATTAATACGACGTGCATACAGATCGTCATCGTCTCTATACTGAAGTGTTGGGACACTTCTTTGTGCTGACCTTCTCACAGCCGGGCCGTCTCTTGGGAGAGCCGGTTCGATTGTGAGGAGCTCTGGCTGAGCACTTTCTGCTCGTTTAGCATCACCTCTCCGTGGAGTTATATCTATGGGTGATTTAATAACTTGATATATGGGACCTAATATCCCAATCATTTCCTCATCTGATAACTTCCTTTCAGGACTGTTATCTGGTACTCTATTTACTTTTACCTTGTCTTTGTCATCCAATAGGATGCTTGATTTCTTTCCCAATTTTTCATTATTATATCTTACATTTCGTAATTCACCATCCTCTTCTCCCCCCGGAAAGGTGTAATTCCTATTCCGCTGAAAAGAAGCTTGATCCTGTAATTTCCTACTCATATTTTGGTACTTTGCGGGAATACCCGAGAATATTTGTGTGATTGGCATGACAGCAGGTATTTTTATCTGTGGGGCGGTAACCCCTTTCTGCTCACGTTGGCAGCGATTGCAACTTTTTATGACTTCTGCTATTAATGCCGCCATGTCGAACATATGATAACTATCCCTGAATACAGCAAATAATTTTTCTAAACCGTAATGAAATTTTTGATGAATATATTGTATAAAATGAGTAGCTAATTGTTTTGGGATCACTGGTACCAATTGATCCCCCAATGGATCATTAATACGCTTCTCTAATATGTCTTTTTCGGATATTTTATACATCCGACTGTATCTACTACGTCCAACCATATCATTTTCCTTATCAAAATTTAAAGTTTGAATAATCTCAAATACTTTCTCATCTTCTTTTTGAAGCTTGGGTAAATTCTCTAAATTGGCTTTTAACATTTCACAATGCTGAATAAATTCATTGTCTCTTTTATTCCTTGAGACTACTGTAACAATACGACAAGAAAATATCATCTCCCGGTCAGGGTTGTTTCTCGGTGACAACAGTAGATTGTCAGCGATTTCTTCTGGTTTGCCCGCAATTACGAAAAACTTGATATCAAATTCATTCAACTTGATATTCCATCGAAGCAAACGTGGAGGTAAATTATTTACCTTAAGCAGTGACGGGAGTACCCGGTTGTCGGTGTACACATGTACCACTCGACCCTGTGTGAAGTTGCGAAAATTTCGCAATGCTTGGATAAGAGCAATGCCCTCCTTATCCAACGTTGTGAAGACTTCCCTTGTCGTTGCAAGACAATATGAATAACGCGATAATTGACGTCGGGTACCACGATTATTGTGTACCAATATCGCCACGATACTTTCGTCGCGGATCTCATACCACAATTCCAAGGACAACATATGATCTTGGAGACGAGTCATAGGCATGGATAGAATACGATATTTCAATTCATCGAATGCTACTTTGCATTCCTCATTCATTTCGAAAGGCAATGTACTCTGGATGCGCTGATATAAAGGAGCGATCATCCGAGAATATCCCAAGACCGTAAGATGATAAGGGTCAACTAATACCACAAAATTATACAATTCTTTTACAGTAGTAGGATATTTTAGAGAAACAATCGACTTTATTCTTTCAACGTGCTGATCTTCCCAATAAAACTTTATAATATCTTCGAATTCTTTCGTTTTCTCATGAACTGGGAATGGTTCATGAAACATTTCCTTCCCCTTCGGGCTATCATCTTTGCATCTTAATGCCTGTAACTCTCTTATATCGATGTGCTTATACGAATTCGCTATATCTAACTTACATGTTGATTTATTTGGATCACACTTAAAGTTTTCAAACACTGAACTGATACTTGCATCATGTGCCTGTGTTGTAATAGTCTCAGCTGGTTCTGTGTTGTGCGTTATAATATTTAAACGCCGAGATTCTCCTTGTACTAGTACAACATACGTACCTATGTTAGACTGCTTTGCAAAATATCTGGACTTGTAGCTTTTATTTAAAAGAGTTCCAATGCCTCTCCCATTTTTGATACGTAAAGTTTGTGCTTGAATAATTACTTGTTCTACATCGAATAATTCATAATTGGGTGTGATAACTATGATACTGCTGAAATTAGGGTTATCAGTGAATACTGTAACTTCCCGTTCCTCTCTAGCTGCTATGTAAACTTCAATATTTGTATATAATATATTTCCTGGCTTGTTTTGATTCTCATCCTTGAGATCCTTTATGTCTGCACTATCTATTGTTTTGGAGCCAGTAGGTCTCCCATTATTCTGACTAAGTACGATCGTGTAACTTCCAATATCTTCATTACTTTTCAATCCATTTTCCTGATAACCTCTATTAATCAAATTTGCCAATCCTATTCCTTTAGTTATCCTTACTTTTTCTGGTAATAGCATTATTTTTGTGTTATAAAATAACTCATAATTTGGTGATGTCACAATATCACCCGTAAATTCTGATCTATCTATGTACATCTCTATAGTCTTTTCACCTCTGCTGGGTAACTGTTCCTCAGCCTTTGTGAACAATCTGAAGGACTGTTCCTCCTTACTTTCGATCCTCAGATCCATTAGATTTGGAATTTCCTTGTCTTTGGAGCCAATAGGTCTCCCTTGATCAGATTCTTCTGATTTGCTGCTATTCGGAGATTACTCTGAACTCGGTGATTGCGTAGCTTTTGCTTGTACGTTTTCTTTAAATAATTGACTTGTGGATTTCATGAACTGTATTGTACCAGTTGTACAACTAATGATGGCATGGTGATGTTTTAATACATCCATACCAAAGACAATATCTTCAATTATACCTTCCATGATAACAAATTCCCAATGTACCCATTCTTTTATTTCGTCAACATAGAAAATCAATTTTACCTTCCGATTTGCTTCCATTAGTGGATGTGGCAGTACCATTAGGTCTACCGGTTTGGGTTTACACTTAACTATTATTGGGGCTACTCCCAATAATTTAATTACTTTTAGGCTGACTGTGCTCACAGATGCACCAGTGTCGGTAAGGACGGGAAGATCCATCTTCCCTCCAAAGAACGTCTGAAAAGGAAGTATCCTTTTCACTTCTCTTGATGTAGGCTTATTTATACTATTCATTTCTTTATATCGAAGTATCGATGTGGAAGCCATTGGTGAAGCAGCTTGCTTCTTCTCATACTCTCTCATGTGGGTATCCAATTCTGTATTCTCAGTATCACTAGTAAGTGAAGCTGCCTTAGGAATATCCTCTAAATCTGGCATATCTGAGTCAGTAGACTCCGTTAATCTCAACATTCGTAATTTGATTCTATTACCGCCGGGCAAATTACCTAAGCCCGGCCATACCCGTTTAAAGGAACCTGGGGTTGGTTCTGGGACATACGGCTTCTGATTTGCTCCAACAAGGGTTGGCTTGATTGAGAATGATCGTTTTCATTCTCTTGCTGTATGGCTAGATAATTGTTCCTTGGACCTTGGTCCCTCTGCTGATCATAATAGTAATTATGATCTGCCAGTTGTAATTGTCTTATCGGTGCAACAATGTCCTGACTGTTATTGTAGTTTTGGGGTTGGTTATAATAACCACCATTCCCCCCTTGATTATAATTATTCCCATTATTATTATAATTTCTATTATTGAATCCATTGTTATTACCTCTGTAACCTCGGTTACCATTAAATCGACCACCCCCCCTTCCTCTATTTTGTTGGAAGGAGTTGGGGCGCGGGGTATGGTTATTCCGGGCCCTGGCCCAACCCGCCGCCTGAGGTGGTAAGGGAATACCCTGTTTTGCCATAGCTTGCTAACAGTCGATTATGAAATGCGTGGTAGCACCACACTCATAACACGTTGGTTGTCCATTCCTAACACTATTTTGCTTGACCTTGTCATTATACCGACCAGGGTCAGCTCCCTGTCTAACTTGACCACCATTAGGCTGGTTCCCATTCCTATTATTATAATTATTTCCCGGATTACCGTTCAATCCCCTAATATATACGGGCTTCTTTTGTGCCCCATCAAAAACTTCTTGAACTGGACTAGTGAGCAAATTATTTGTATGGCGAGAGATGTGGCGATTGAGAACTTTCGTAAAGTTGTCAATATCGCTCACTGACATCATAGGAGTCCGGAGCCAATCCGGAAGTCCATTGAGCAATTGTACTATTTTCCCCTTTTCATCCATATTGGGATCAATTTGCGTTACACATTGTAAACGCCTGTTAACATACTCGTTACCGCTCATCTTATTATTATACACAGTTGAATTCAATTCAGCTGCGGCCTTACTGCTCATGTATGCACGATCGAATTTTAGTTCGAGTGCCTGATATATTTTATCAATTGTGGCTTTTTGTGCGGTCTCCTTAGCTGTCTGATCCGTAATGTTGCTGTACATAGCAATAAAGCGTGGCTTCTCAATGTTCCACCAAGCTTTAGCAGTACCGGTCAGAACTTTGTCAAGTGCCATGTATATTTTCTCTGGAGTTAATATCTTCCTACGAGTTAACTCCTCTTTAAATTCCTCGATCCAACCTCGAGCTTCTTTTTCTCCATTATACGGGGGAATACCTGCCATAAGTTTTGCTTCAGATATGACCAGCTGTTGGTCAACATCTAAGCCCTTATTCTTAGCTAACAGAGGCTCAATTAGAGCCTTGATTTGTGTTTCATTCATTACTTCTAGTCCTAATCTGCTATTGACCTTCGATAAGTAATGATAATGAAACGGTAGGAAAGCCCAATTCTGTGGTGGTTCCCACAAATTTACTTGTTGATATACTTCTTTATACTGTCTTTCCTCCTCTTCGTATGCCTGGACTTCTTCGTCCCACGATAATTCTAGCTTTTCTGGAGTGATATTTTTATTAAGTCCCTTGAATTCAGGAGATTGTTTTTCAGATTCAAGTGTAGTATCGTTACCACCAATAAATGAATCTGTTAGATCAATAACCTCCTTTTCTTTATCTAATACTTTTATTTCTATTGGTTTTGCTATCTCGGATGTGGTTTGCTGAGGATCGATTGTATCGCCTTTGCCCTTTGATTCCAGTTTTCCTTAAACTTGGAATTCCGTAGAATTCCCTTTTAATGTGCTTTTTAATTTCTTTCCTAATAGGAAACAAAATGTACTAGTAAGTACTTAACTGTATGTTATTAAACACCAGTGGTTTTGGGATATTTTCCCCTTGAATGCAAAATCTCAAAATTTTCAAAATTTAAAATTAATCAATAGATTGTTGAGGACCAGTAGGTTCAATCAATTCGAATTTTCTTATACACGTAGACAATATATTGAGCTTACACAATAATAAGCTTTCGAAGTAATACTCGAAGTCTATTTTGACTTAAATTCACTTTTACTCAACACTGGTAGTAACCCACTATGATCTCAATGCAATCCTATACTTAAGTATGAGGAGTCCCCATGTACATATGTCTATCTGTCTTTTACTTACTTACCACGTAGTAACGTGCTTGATTCAAAATATTTTATGGACCCAAGCTTGAATTATCAACTTGAGTGAATGACTTTCTATTTATTCTAGTGCGGCGTGGTGTGTTCCTCGTGGGAATTTTATTAAATCTCGAAGATGGCTGACTGTCTATATCTCTAGTAAGAGCACAAGTTATTTTTCTACTTCCTTATTAATCTGCAGTAGTAACTGCCTTTTATCTGAATTTAGTTGATTTGTAGAAAAGCAAAGCCCACACTGACTTTAGCGAGTGTGAACCCGATGCGTGTCTTTGTTAGAGACCCGAATCAGTTCTTGCTTTATTTTTCCCAAGTCTGAATACTACTTTTAAAGTGTTCAGGCCTTGGTTCGTACCTTCACAAAATTTATTTAAATTCAACCTTTAAATTATTGAATTAATGCTTGTTATTATTCCAATGACAACTAATTTATTTCGTTAACAGTAAAGTAATTTTTCTTTTCGTATAATTGTATGAAATGGTGGGTGAATTAATTTATGCTTATGCTTTGTGATGCAGGACGGGGGTACATATATACTCGCAACAACCTACCCAAAAGTTTTGATTCTAAGAAGCAAGCTAATAAGCGTAAGCACTTAAATCAAACATGAAAATTTTTACCAAAATGTACCTATGTCAAGTCTTCAAAATAAAATCAAAATAGTCAGTCAAATAAAATCTTTTCTTTCTTTTACACCACGGTGTCTTCTTTCAGTCAATTAGCTTTTGTATGGCTAGTAAGCCCCTTTTTATTTTCAGGTAGTAACCCAACTCTAAAATTAATAAATTCAAGAAGAGTCTTCAATTAATTGCCAAGCAACTCTAGCTTCTCTATTTCGATTATTTCGAACTATTCTCAACTTTAATTTGTAAATCAATAGAATTACCAAAATGACGATAATGCACAAAATATCGTAGTAAGTAGTATTTATTATCAATATCATTGGCGTAAACCTGCCACACGTTCGTTCATACGATAAATAAGGAACTTACTATAAACGTGAATTGAAATCAAAATCAAAAATACTACAAACCATAATTTAACTTCTGAGCTTGTTATGTGTAGAAATATCCACATAAATACTTTAAGTATTTTTATCTTAACCTTTGATGAAAGTTATAAACCACGTATCTTTTCACTATATATAAGAAACTCAAAATCAAAAAGATCGAAAATAAAACTCTTATATCTGTCTCAGACAAACTGAAGTAAATCCACATAAATTATCCTATGCTTTTATGTTTATTTTCTAGTAAGAAGTACTTACTGCTTGAATCTTCAGGAAATGGAAGTATCCAATCCGTCAACGTATGAGCTTGGTCAGTGACCGAGGATCCTTCGTAAGGTATCCAATTATTTTCTTAATCCTCGTAGGATAACACAACAACAAAGGTCCTTGTGGGATCTACTACTTATTGAAGCTCTTCTGGCTTATGGATCTCCGGGTATTCTTCGTTAACCTCGGGTCCCTGTTTCGGATCAACTTGAGAGTGAAAAGATCTGGCTCTCGGATCTTCTTTTCATAAAATAGTCTTCTGACCTTTGACTGCCTCGTAAGGCCTTTTTATGCGCTACCAAAATGAATTCAAAATTAGTTCAATGTCTATTTCAATCTTATTTTTGGTGCACTAATAGTATTTACCCAAATTTTCATATATATTGCTCAATATATTTAAATAAGTATTTGTATGCCTTTAATCATGACTTTTATAAACATATAAGTTTGGTTTCATTACCGAAATTTTTAACTAATCGCCTTTATTTTCCCTTTAACAGGCTGCAACACTAGTCAGTAGACTTTCTTAGGTCCAGTAGGATCCTTTCTCAGTTCTTTCGGAATACCGAACAGTCAATCCGTTGGGCAGTAGCCTTCACTAGTAAGTGAGAAGTCCTTTTGCTTTAATAAAGCCCTTTAAATTAATCAAAAGTAGAGTTTACTTGATTTGCATTCATATACGTATATGGTTAACTATTAGTTACCATGAAATTGTAAATCTTATATTTTTCTCTCATATATTTCAAAAATCAACAAAATGTTTAATGATATTCTTTTATTCTTTTCAGGTATTTACCTATAATCTGCGAAAATCTGGACGATAGTATCTGTCCTTCTATTTGCCTTTAATTCCTGGTGACTAGTAAGTCCCGGTTCATCAATCAAAATTCAATAGTCGGAAGTAGCCGTATAACTGGTGAGTACACCTTATTATTTGACCAACGTATGGTTTCTAGAAGTAATCAAAATTATTTTATTGACATTGATAGCTTACTGGAAATATCCACTTGCTTCTTACAATTTACCTTAATTCTTACTTTCTTATATATACGAAGAAATATTTGTATTTGTTTTAACTGGTACTAATCAGTTGGGTAAATTTACGAAGAGCCCCTCAACAGACCGTAAATTTCCCTAATTTGTGATTAACTACACTCTGAGCCGTGTCCTTACTTATTACTAATAAGTCCAAGGCTTAGTACTTGGCACTTGACGATTAACTTATGAATTGGTTTTGAAACCACAACCTGAAAACATGAAAAACACAACCAAATGCAAAATAATGAAATCTGGGTATTAATTCCCAGTACACACGATTATTTGATGAATATGAAAAGTCCAGGTAAAATCCCTGGCAGAGGAAATCGAATGATTTCCTAGTAATATGCAGTTGTCACTTTTAGATTCTGAAAGTGCGCATCTATCTCCGGCCTGACATTAACAATCAGTCTGACCCTACTTTAACCTAAATTATGATTTATTTCAGATTTCTGACTTCGGATTCTTCTGAATCCAATTTATTTAGATAAAGGACACTGGATTACATCTAAAATGATTTGACTTGGAATTTTAATAAGTCCTGGTTATCAATCCCAGGCACTTTTCAACCTGAAAATCTGACTATTAACTAACTAATGGTAAGCATGTACCTATACATATAAGTCCAGTACCAAGTGACTGGCAACTGAAAAGTTATAATTTATATCTTATATTTTGCTTAAGACTTCGAAACAGTATGAAATTTGATTTTATTAGTAACAAGTCTGGGTAAATCCCCAGCAACAGAAACTTGAAAATGAAATAAGCCTGGGTATTGAATTCCCAGCAATTGAAAATTTGAATTTGAACTTTACTTTGAATTATAAGCCTGGGTGTGGATCCCCAGCAAAACAGAAACTCGGAAATGAAATAAGTCTGGGTATTGAATCCCCAGCGAACATAAACTTGTAAACAATATGAATTTTGCAAAATCAATTACTCATAAGTCCAGGTCCAGTGCCTGGCACTACCAGTATATAAAATGAAACTTTGAATTTTTATAAATGCACTAATAACTTTGATAAATCAAAATAACTTTTATTTTCAGATCAACTATGCTACAACCTAATATACTAGCTAACCAAAATTTTGTACTTACAATCAGCAAAGCTGGGCTTGCGGTTTCTGGCACTACACACTTTAAACTCGAAATTTTGAACTACTCAAAAAGGTGAGAAACTTGAACAGTTCTGAATTTTGAAACTTATGAAAGTCCAATACCAGTGATTGGCAACTTTATGAACAACTTGAATTATTAAACTGAAAAATCGAGGTATTTTATGATTCGTAAAACTCCACTTTGATTTTACCCTTTGGAGTTCAGGTCTAAATGCTTAACACGAGCCAGAAGTACTGCTGGCTGACTGGAAAATGGCTACTGTATTAAGGGGTTCTTCCCTTAATGATGTCTGTCCGCTGATGGACGTTTTTCGAAATTTCAGCTTTAAACCGTGTTGAACTTTAACAAATTTAAGAGTAAGTCCAAGTTCATTCTTGGCACTATATATTTTATTTAAAAATGACTGATTATGAAGTCCTAAACTGGTTTTAGGCACTTAAATTTTTGAAGTATTTAACGTTTATGGGGGATGTCCCCCTTTACTATATAACTTGTGGCTGAAAATTAGAAAGTAATGCTAAGTAAATGTGAAGCACGCCGTGCCTTGTATTAAGGAACGGAGCGGGCCTTTCGCTATCTTTAACAACGGGCCATGCCGTTTCCTATCTATTATGCAAACTTTTATGAAAGTGGCAAATGGATTATTTTCTACTTTTCAGAATTTTGAATATAAAAATGAAGACACTTTCTGAAACAACTTTTTATGCTCTTTCTAATGAGACTAGTTTGAATTCACTCACGCTCCTATTTCTATGGATACGGATGAAGAAAATGTAACTATAATTTTCCACTACGGACAAAGCACTACTTATGCTGTAATATCTGATACACATAAAATCTAACCTTTTGATGCTTATAAATTCAAAATATATATTTTTACGTATGCAATAAATTATAAATTAACCAGTTATGCTTCAATATATGTGTATTAACCTTTTATTTCGGATTACCGATGAATGTCCTTTGGACGGTGATCTCAGCAATAGCTAGTCGTCTGCAATTTTCGGCTTTTCTGCCTTCTTTTCCGAATACGGACTTTTATTTTCACTTCTTTTTCTTTCTCAAAATTATGAGCTCTTTTAATTTGACCACTTTAACTTTTATTTTTTCGAATACGAGCTTTTATTTTTCTTCTACTTTTGAACTCTTGTTATTTCTCAAATATGAGCTTTGACTCCTTTGTCTTCTTCTTGCTTCTCAGTCCCTAGTAAGGTGATGCTGGAGCGATTTTCCACACGTCTTCACTTGGCAGTGGCCTGAGTCGTTCTTGCCTTCGCTCGTCACTCAGTTGCAAAGATACGCACTCTTTTCTAAATCGGGTCGGTTTGGCTTCGCTCGTCACTCAGTTCCAATACTCGCCCTTTACTTTCACTTTTTCAAATATCTATGCTTCGTAAGCAGTATACGCACGTGGCGTCAAAATATCTGCAGTAGCAGTGGAAATAATTTATTCCATGCGGTTCCTATCCCTTACAATGGGAATTTATGGGCCCAAGCGTTTTGGTTGCCCCAATGACCGCTATCCTTACACTAACTAAATAACTTTTAACTTTACTATTTTTAATTGTAATTAATTAATTTTTGGGGGGTATATATATGTAAATACCCCGCACCTTAATGAAAGGGATTTTATTGCGGGTCCTGGCAATCCGATTCAGGAACAGGCTGAGTGTACGGAACGAGGGGGTTCTTTCGTACCTCAAGACCAAAGCCTGAGATGATATAAAATTATATGCACCTGTAAATGGAGGAATTATGCAACACAAAATATAGAGCACTCGCTAAATAAATTCATGCGCTTATGGGTGGGGAGGGTAGATGCTTCCCAAACCTATCTACTAATGCGTTCCACTAAACTTAAATCTAAATATATGAGCTATATATAATTATTTTATAATTATTATATTATGCACAATTATGAATCTCATCGAGGGTAATGCAATCACAACACACAAAATATATTATATAAAATGATACGGTTATAAAGGGACTTCAACCTTGCCCTGTATTTATTGAATTTAAGAATACTTCAACTGGGCGAATACGCCAAATGATAGTTTACTTTTAACTGGCCTCGTGGGCAAAATAAAGAATACTTTTACGGGCGAATACGCCAAACAAAATATAAGTTCCAAAAACCTCGTGGGCAAAAAGGCAACTTTTCAATTAAGATACTTTTAAATCAAAAGCCACTCGGGCAACAAATAATAATATATCCAAAATATAATAAGCCACTCGGGCAACAAATAATACTTCAACAATCAAGCCTCTTGGGCATCAAAATAATAATCAATAATCAAGCCTCTTGGGCAACCAATATATCATTCACAATTCAAGCCACGTGGGCACCAACAATTAATCCCATTAGGGTATTTTCTTTTACCTTGTATTTCGCAGTAGCGAGAGTGACAGACGGGGAACTTCCAATAGGGTATTTATTCAATCTGGCTCATGGCCGGGTTTCTCTATTCAGAGCAAACAACACAACAATCATTCCTTGCCCGATTACGGGTCAAGCTTAAACACTGGATCCCTAAATCTTTTCGCAATAGCGACTTTATGAATTCCCTCATGGGGCAATTCTGGGTCCTTAACTTCTGGGCCTCGTGGCTCCTTATATTTCCTGCAGTAGCAGCAGCTCCCAGTAGGTTCCAAGCTGGAGACGTCTTTGGATTCAGTGCTTACTCAAGCAGCTCTCAGACCGAACTCTCTTTTCATGGGCTGGTGAATATGAAGATTCCCAGTCCATGCTTTAACTAACTATTTACTTTCTGCATCTCCATGCTCGCATCTCTGTACAGTGTACAGCCCTATTTCATCATCCTACTTTTTCTGATGACGATAACCATCATGGCAATGGTCATGGTCATGGCTAGGTATGTACGCTGCACATACCTAGACGGGCCGTCTGCGGCTTTATTACCATTTCGCCTTTGGCGATTCTATCATCAATTCTTTCGACGAATACGTCTGTCTGTCCCTCTCGCTGTCACAAAATACATTTACAAATATTTATAATATTTTATATATAAGTTTGTATGTAGTATTTTGTTCCGCAACATTTTCTCTGTCACTTTCTTGAAGCTGGTTTAGGAGATTATCAAAAGTTTCTATCTGCTGAACTCAAAAATCAGTTTTGAAGTTTCTTCTTTTCTAGGTTATCAATTGTTTAAGTTGTAAACGAAATCCTGTTACCATAGTAGAATTGTAAAATAACGCTTTTCCTATCATAGTAATAGTGTATTCTTTTCTTGTCGTGGTCCAAGTTAAAATGAGCCGCTCCGGAATTACTGTTCAGTTTTCGTAAAAAAATATGTGAAGGTTATTTTCAAATTGTCGAGGATTACATTGAGCATTAACATAAAAGAGAAAATTATTTGCAGAATTCAAAAAGACCAAGTCACAAGTGCTTTATCGTTCTCTACAATAATATTTTTGAAAGTATCATATATAGGAAACAAGGCTATAGGGACTAGGGAATATCATGGATTTTGCTCCAGCTACACTGGCTCTAAAATAAATAACTCGGTATGTTTTACACATACTACTCTAAATTGTAAGTATGATATAACAAAAAATTTTGTAGTTAAGTAGTACCATAGACAGTAGCCGAAACACTCGATCAGTTTTAGAGAGGTGTTAAGTTTTTATTAGTTTATAGATGTTGTAGGGCCGAGAAAGTTATGTTTTAATTTAACTAGCTATCAACAAGCTATCAATTGCTTTTTGTGGAGACAATAATAAGGAAAGGACGTAGGTTTGAAATGGAATTATTTAACGTTTTAAAGTGCTGAAATAACTATACATCTTTAATAATTATCGTGACTAATTTTAACATTTATCCCTTCTTCTATGGTGCATGTACTGAAGCCGGAGGAGAGGAAGTCGATGAAGCGAAAATACGAGTTTGCATCGGAATCGGAATCAGAAAACAAAATCCCTGGCTACGATATCAACGTCAAGAATATTGAAAAGCGACAAGATTCATTCCAAAAATCAAGCAGTAGAGAATGCAAAGCTGAACCGGGAGGTGACGAAGACATGGGAATTTCCCGAGCAAGTTTTGCATTGGCAATTGACGATGTAAGGTCTAATTGGCAATATTTCAATATTTGTGAATACTCAAATAATAAATTTATTACAATAATAAATGTATTTATTTACTTTTGTGTAAAGCGCATGCAGTAGGTGCCCTTTTTTTTGAAGTACACACTTAATCACATTTTAAGTTTTTTTTTAAATGCAATCCTTACTTTAACCCAAAATTATCGTAAGTGAAGAATCAAAATGATCCGCCTCCATTGTTTGCTTTTTAAAGTCATGCAAAAATGTTTCGCTTTTAAAAAACATGCAAATACACATTTTAGCAATTTTAAAAACCATGCAAATCGAACGTAGTGTAATTTTTAAAAGCATTTAGGTAATTGACATTTCACCAGTGAAGTTTATCATATTTTGTGTATTTTCAACTAACATCATTTTAATTCTAGCTCAAACAAGGACTGGGTCAGCTTAATTCTTAACTCACGCTTTTCGTTTTATGTAGCTTTAAAACAAGTGTTTCTGTTCTAATTTATTTCAGATTTTCAAACAGATCTTGATCTCAGTTGACAGATCATCATTGTTCAGTTGTCGTCTTGTCTCTCACAGATGGCGAACTGTGTCCACAGAAGTGTTAAGAAGACAAGACATCTGCATAAACCTCTTTGTTTCGGAGGATCCGACCGCGGTGTATCCGACGTTACGAAGCGCCTATAAAGAGGGCCCAAAGAAACTAGCCTTGTCCAAGTTCATGTCGTTCTTGAACAAAACTTATACTCCGAGTAGCTCTTTAACTTTAGACACTTTTCCTTGCAATACCCTGCGGATAACGGATTGCTCCTTAAATTACCCGGAGTTACAAAGTTTACTGGACGTCTATGGAGAGCACCTCCGATATTTATATGTTTGCTCTGAATTCACCACATCATCACAGTGCGAGTCGAACTTTATTAAACAAGTGGAACATCTTTTGTGTGTGCAGGCGCCCAACCTTCAAAGACTCACCTTTCAGGAATTAAAATTCAAATCGGCTATTTCAGCCCCGACGTCAGCTACTGGACTCCTAAAGAAAACTGCTTCAGAATCAAACACAGTTGTTAAAATTAGGAAACAAAATCCGAAATTACGTAGACTAACTTTAAAGCCAGGTTCAAGGAACATCATAGACTCCATTGTTGACATGTGCCCAAATTTAAATCAAATCGATGTTTTCTCTAGCGATATCCACGTTCTCATCCATCCCACCAATCTGTTTCACTTTGCACGGAAATTCGTCTTTGACTGCGGCTTGAAGAATCTTAGAGATTTTCAACTTCTTGAAGCTGCTATTCTGATGTCCCCAGAAGAGCGTAGAATTCAAAATCTACCCCCAATCAAGTGCACTAAATTGGCTATTGACTTTAGTACAGCAGCCGAGGACTTAAATAGCCGAGAAGACATGCGTCTCAGCCTTGTGCGAATAATCAACAGAATCCTAGAAAGCAGCTGGGAAACGTTGGAGCTTATAGATTTTTCCTGGTACACTGACACTATGCTCCGAGGACTGAAATGGCCACGTGTCTTACCAAAAGTGAAGCATCTGTATTCGCAACCGAATAATTATGGTTCTTGCGGTCTGGAAATATTCCCGCTTGACGGGTCTTTTAAAATCCAAGATACATTCCCGAGATTGGAGGATATGATTTTTTTTGTGTCCCATGGAAATATTAAAAATTCAAATGCGGCAGATTTTTCATTGAAACGCAGGTTAGGACCTGTCCCTTCCGTTACAGATGTGGAGGTGACTGTACTCTGCAAGTTTCAACGTGACTGGAACGAGGAGGAGGAGGTGGATGAGGACAAGATACTTTGCTTCTATTCAAAAAAGTTGTTGTTGTCATTATTCCCAAGTCTTGCCGTTTCGTTCAAATTTGTATACACTGACTAGTTAGATTTCATGAAGTCAAGCGAACATTGAGGTCAGGGCGGATTTAAGTAATTAACTTACTCATTTACTCAAAATTTTAAAGTTATCCAAGTAAATGTGCACAATTTCTGGAGGTGCGAAATAAGTAAGGATCATTAATTTCTTGAAATTTAATTCTTAACGCTCATAAATAAATCATTTTTGGACTTTTCAAAAACATTAGTACTTAGAACATTTTCCACCTAAAAACATGTAATTATAACATTTTGTATTTTTAAAAATATTTGTAAACAATTACAATGTTTGATATATTTTTTCAAAAACTTGTAAATGAAACAGTTTGCGTTTTAGAAATCATATTAATAATAATAATAATTTATTCAATGGGTCGATTTAACCGAAGTTCATACAACCAGACTCAACGAGTCACTGTGGGTGAGGAAATAGGAGGCTACCGCGTTAGATCGTCCCGGTCTTTGTATTCTTTCACCTATCCCCGTTCCCTCCTCCACAGTAAAGGAGTCTCATTCCCTAGGCCCCTACAGTAAGTAGTGGTCACTAAGGAGCACCGAAGGAGATTGGGTTTCAATCAACCATCCAGTGACGTTTACCGTACAACACCGAGCCGTAAACGATAAGCAGTGGCCGAGGATTGAAGCCGGGTCTGAGACTGTAAATTTCGTTACATTCTGCAGTCCTAACCGCTCACCCAAGCACGCCTGCTTTTTAGAAATCATATTATCCGAATATCTTTCAACATTTCAAAAACTCCCAAATAAATGTAATATATTGACTTCACCAAATCAATAAAATAATACACGTTGCAAAAATTTTAGTTAAAATTGATTTTAAGTTGCTTTGAGTTTTCCCCCAAGTTGTAAATTAACCACACTGTAATTATAAATATTTTATTTTTTCAATTATTGCATATAGTTACTATTTACCATTTGGCAGCGAAACGATATGGTTGATGGTCATCCAATTGACCAATATATGTATGTATGTATGTATTGAGTATTGTGTTTGAGGCCTAGGCCTATAGGCACCATCGAGCTCACAGAGGCGCCACCGTCGTTCCCTGGCATCAGCGCCTTTCTGACGATCCACAAAGCTTTTGAGCCCACAACAGAGATCAGCTGGGCCACTTGTTATTGCAAATGCAATGGATACGTACGTTCAAGAAGTAGTTACTTTACTTGTCATTTAATTGTCGCGTGGTAGTGTAACGGAATTTAGAAATTCAAGTCTCAAGATAAACAAAAAACTATATTCTTTCTTATCGTGCAAACATTATTTCTGCACTTTAGGTTAGTCAAGATATTAAGCTTATTTAATAGAATAACTCCAAAACTGACTCTGTTACTTCAAGACACATGTACGGACTATGAACCTACAAATAGAGAGTAGTCATCAGTAGTGGATTGGATTGGACGGACACACATGCTTGTGGGGCAGGAAGAGACTAGGCCGTCCAACGACATGTATAACGACGCGTTCTGTGCTTGCGGAGCGTGGGACTAACCGAGCTTGATACTCTCTAGTCAGGACGGATAAAGTTTTCATTCGTATGCATGGAAAATTTATTCTTGCCGAGCATCAAGCTCGGTCAATCCTAAATCCTACGGTAGGTATATGAAGCACACACATTCATGCATTTGGGGTTCTATCTTTGCGATTTAATATCTTGACTAATATAGCAACTGTGGAAATAATGTTTACATAACAAGAAATAATATAGTTTTTTGATTACCGTGAGACTTAAATTTATAAATTGCATTGCATACAAACGCTGCAATTAAATGCTCAAGTAAGTCATTTCTTATTGCTAAGTAGCTGCAGATGAACTCTGCTGTTGGTCCAGCAGTTCGTTAGCTCGCCAGAACCTACAATGGCGCTAGTTTAAACGTGTCTTTGAATGCGCCTATACACATTCGGTACAATCTACTGTTACAGCTTACCACCGAGATACACTATTATGTGCCAGCTCCACTACTATGGTAGCTTAACTCTGGTTTACTAAGGTACCATAGAAAGGCATAGAATCCATCTCCACTGTACCATTGTAGACAGTTAACTCGACTGTAGTAAGTACACTTACTGCAGTAAAACTGTCGACTAGGAAAAAATTCCTAGTAAACCAGAGTTACTACAGTAAACCATCACACCAGACACACCTAACCATCGAGCACAGTGCGAGTTTGGTCGTGTTCCGGACCAATCGTAACAAATATATGTTACCCCGAGCAGGAAAAGTCAATGTCATTGCCATGTCAAGGGGCCAGTTGACCTTTTGACCTTTTGACGAGTTTTGTAGTAATATTTCTATTTGGTAATACTTAAATTACCAGACATTCATGTTAATTCTTATTTTAACCGTATGTATTAAAAAACTATTTAAGGCAATTGTAGATGTTAATGTGTTATTATACGATCATCGTTTTGTTTATGTTATAGGATTTCGAAACTCATCGTTTTTTGCACTCAAATTGTCCTATATTATATTAAATTAATTTGAGACACGACAATGACGGTTGTATGACGGTGGTATCATTTTGTTGTTATTATTTGTAGCTGTGATTCTGTCATCGATTAAATGTTTGTGAAATTTTAAATTTTCGAATAACCTCGTATGTCATTTAAGTTGTAGTTAGAATTCGACCTAATTACGACTAACAATTTTTTAACACTTACAGTTTTTATTTTACTGGAATCATCAAAGCAATGTTTTGACAACTTATTTTTCCAAACTAAATTTTCTTATAGTTTCAATAACGGCTATGATTGTTATTTACTTTCGTATTTATAACTGCTAAATACTACTTAACTATGTGATATCGTCAACACGATAATATATTAGTCAGGCGGTGAAAACAATTTTCGGCACTGAGCTGAATGTGCATTGGCTACCCTTAATTGAACTTGCAATGTAATAACATTGTTCCGTCTCCACTACCAACGCTACTATTTACTACAGTACCGGGCTTTACTGAGGTTACACTACAAACACGTTACATCGTCTCCACTACTCTAGCAACCAAACAGTGCTGTAATGGAGATGATTGTCAAAAACTCGTGACTGTAGTTAGTTACCACAGTAAGGCTACCATTGTAATGGAGTTCCAGCATTAGAAGTGCACTCATCGGTTCGCTGAATGAAATTGTGTATACTATCTTATACTGACTTACTTGGGAAGTCATAACTACCTATTGATAATAAGGGTATTTGTTATTAACCGCTCTGTTGGAGGTACGAGATGTAGCTCCAGCCAAGGAGACACTGAAAACTGTTTGATGGCCGTGAGAATCAGAGTATCTTAATTACCAGGCCAGTACTAATAGACCAGGCAAGGAAGACTCTGTTCCCCTTCACCATTAAGGGGTCGGCCACATATTATGTCATTCAAACAAGTGAGTTTTAGGACCGACCGACCCTTTAGTCATCGCTTGTCATAGTTTTCTCCATGAGGGACCCACCCCCTAAGGGAGCATACATTAATTACGTTTACAAAATGGGGGAGGGAGGTGGTTTAAGGTGCCTATCCTTTTACATGGGCGTACATACCAAAAAAGGGGGGGAGGGGGTTCAAAATTTCGGATTTTTGTAAACGAAATTAATGTATGCTCCCTAAGTATGATGTCATACAGTCAATAAGTCAGTACTATACATATTCACACATATACCGCCACATCTAAATTGCTGGAAAATGTTATTTAGAGTACATTTACATGTGACATCATTTTACGCTGCTGGGACCGACCGTATGTGTAATACTTTGTCATAAATTCGTCTAGGAGGGACTGACTAAATCGATGACATAATATGTGGCCGACCCCTAAAGTATATAGGATATAATCCAATGAGACGACCTCTACGTTGGCCCTGTTTTACTAGAGGGAGAATATAATACAGGGAAATCGAACCCGCACACCATGACGTCGAGTATTTGGCCGACATTTCATCATGCCATTAAGGTCTAGCTCCGTATAAAGCTACCGAGTCGGAATCGGATCTGCTACGGATAACTGTGAAACCACTCATCATCGAGCATGACCGGCCGGGCCAGCCCCCACTGCATTTTCCTTCCTCTGTAACAGGCGGCTACATAGAGAGACAGTAGAAAATATTCTCTGCGAAGTACATGTGGATTAGGAAATCATCCCCACCACCGGGATTCGATCTCCGTATCTCTGCACACTCCGTAGTGTCACGAGCCCACATGTACTCCCTCCAATTGATCAATATATTACTATTAGGTAATTACCTACCGTATTTTCTCTAATAGTACGCGGGTCTCTAATAATGCGCGGGTCTCTAATAGTACGCGGGGGGTCGGAGCTCGAGTTTGGATAGTACGCGGGTCTATTTAACACACTATTAAATGCCATTGCGCGTGTCTCTATTAATGCGCGGGTCTCTAATTATACGCGGGGGGTCAGAGCTCGAGTTTGGATAGTACGCGGGGCGTACTATCAGAGCAAATACGGTACCTTTATAGTTTAGTTCCTGGTACAATGTTTATTAGTAGGCTTTAATGCTAATCTAAACTGCAGGCTTATAAATGTCAGGAATACGAGAGAGAGGCCAGTGAAATAAAATGTGTTTTGCATCCAGCTCTATTCAGCCTTACACTTACTATGTTAAAAATTTTCCTAAGAAGTCAAGAAGAAGCGAATGATTCTTCTTGTTTAATTAAATGATTTATTCAGGACTATGTGCACGAATTTAGGATTCGGTATTTAATGTATCGTATACCCACACACAGCATTACTTTTTAATATTGAGATTAAATTTGAATTAATTAAAAACATAATAAAATTCATTACTACTCGGCTACTCGGCTCTCCTTCTTTCATAGTCATTTTCTTTCCCCATAGAATTTATGAGCGTCAAAATAATGGCGTAATGGCGTGATCGAAAGTATAGGTACCCCAAATGGCGATAATAATGAGAGTTGGTTAGGATACTCACCAAATTAGTAGAAAAATCCGAATTAATAACTTAATTGTGCTTGAACGACGTTTCGGGATTCTTCCCTCATTCAAGTTGCACTTCAGAATGACAACGCCCTCGTTGTTTTCGTGATAGCAATATACTTATTGCGCTAAAATGTTTTTAAACCAGCCCGACGACGAGTGAGTATAGGAAAAACAGGCTGTGATAGGGTAGTTTGAAAGGAATGAAATTTAAGTCGTCGCGTGACGACCCCAAATGGCGAGAATTAACCGCCAATTATCTCAAAACCAATGTACGTCACACAAATTCTGATTGCAGATTCGAAATCCCCAGAGTCATATCTAGGAATGCTTTTTCGTTTTTGAAAACATTTTCAAAATACGAATTTTAAATTTTTTGTATGAGTACTCAAGCTGGCAAAAAGCGATTGTTATCGCAGTCACTGTTGCGATATTTTAGTTCATATCGCAGTTGCTGTTGCTATATTTTAATTTATGTTGCAGTTGCTGTTGCGGTATCTTAAGTTATATCGCACATGCTATTGCAATAGTATAATTTATATTGTATCGATACCGCAGTGCCTAAAGTTTTCAATGTTTTGATAATTCAAATTATATCGTTTCAATATCGCGTTTTTTAAAATTTGCAAAACTTGCGCTATTTATATCGCACATTGAACTTCTTTGCGGTGCCAAGTCACTATTAGGGCTTGATATTTGGGTTTTTACTTCTTAAAACGACTAAGACGACTTAAAAGTTAAAAGCCCTTTCAAGCCAAAGACTTCTTAAACCAAGACTTTTAGGAGTCTTAATAAATATCGTTACTGAAGGAGCAAATTTGCCGGTCTCGAATTCTCACTAATAGCAAAATTTCCGTTCTCCAATGCGCACTAAAAGCAAAGTTGCCGTTCTCCATTTATTAGTAGTAACGTATTAGTAACGTTCCTAATAAATGGAGAACGGCAACTTTGCTTTTAGTGCGCATTGGAGAACGGAAATTTTGCTGTTAGTGAGAATTGGGGATCGGCAACTTTGCTTCTTCAGTAACGATATGTGACATTGAAAATTCAAAAATCATGCATCTGGTGTAGTTTTATATTACTGTCGATGTTTCATGGAGGAGAAGGGGGGATGATTTAGGAGTAATCATTCTTGGTGACAAGATGAGGGGGGGGGGGTTTATTTGTAGACGTGATTATTGTTTGATCCCCTAGTTGAATTTCAGTCCAGCTTTCAAAATTTGGCCGCTCTTGATATTGGCAGTGTGATTTTTTTAAAGAAACCCCCAAACGCTTGCCGTTCATTACTTTTTAAAAAAATTCCTGAAGGTTTGCTGTCCATATCTTATCACAAAAACCCCTGGAGGCTCGCCGACCATCACTTATCAGTGTTACTCCTGGAAGCTGACAGCTTAAAATGTGGACCTATTCACGTGACATTATTTGTGCCTAACCCCTAAGCCCCTACATCAACATTCCTTGCGTGTCTACTAAAGTAAGACACCAAATTCTCGATGACCACTGACTGCACTGTAGCGTAGATTGGAATACTTGTATTTGCTAGGCAGAATTTAATGCAATGGTATGTATATAAGTTTTGTGAATTTGTTTTGTATGTGTTTATGAGCATTCTAGCGGTTATTAGGTATTTTACTTCCCTGAGTTTTAACAAGAGTCCATCCAACTGTTAATTGTTAAAAACTGGTTAGTCCGATCAACCTTAAAAACAATGAGGCACCTTTCACTCGCATTTGTGAGAGCCTTATAGCAGTTTTACAAAATTCATTTAAAATCTGTGACCTACGGAGCACGGCCAATGGACGAATAGACGGACCGACAAGATATAGATAGATATAAGGATATAGATACATAGGTTCTGAGATAATTGGCAACTTATGTCTCGCCAATATTTTCAAAAATTCGCATTTTTTTAATATTTTCAAAAACAAAAAAACATTCCTAGATATGACTGTGAGGATCACGAATCTGCAATCAGAATTTGTGTGACGTACAAAGGTTCTGAGATAATTGGCGGTTTATGCTCGCCATTTGGGGTATACTTACCATCACAGCAGTATTTTGATTCCCATATAGAATTTCAAGCGCCAACTTTTAAAAGTCATCTTTCAGTTTCAATTCGGTAAATTATCGTGGTACAGGTTCCTGGTACAGGTGAGAGTACCAGCGGTTAGTACCAGGTAAAGGTATCAGCAACGAGTATCAGTCACACGTACCAGTCCAACGTACGAGTTAAAAGTAACAGTCACACGTACCATGTAAATGTCGCAGTGACGCGTACCAGTCCAACGTACCAGTTAAAAGTAACAGTCACACGTACCATGTAAATGTCGCAGTGACGCGTACCAGTCCAACGTACCAGTTAAAAGTAACAGTTACACGTACCATGTAAATGTCGCAGTGACGCGTACCAGTCCAACGTACCAGTTAAAAGTAACAGTCACACGTACCATGTAAATGTCGCAGTGACGCGTACCAGTCCAACGTACCAGTTACAAGTAACAGTCACACGTACCATTTAAATGTCGCAGTGACGCATCTGTTAAATTTTCCGGTAAAGCGTACAGAAATATGGTCCCAGTTGCAAGTACCGGTTCGTACTTGCATATCTTTAGAATGATGCTTATACTCATAGAGCGTGACGAGAACCAATCCGCAATACCGCTCACTTTCCCTCCAGTAGTAAAATCAAAATGATATGTTCCACCCAAGTGAAATAGAATGAAAAATAAAAAAAGAACTTCATGTCTATGTAATCGGCTTTATTTCGGATTCTAAATCGCGTCATTCTGTCTTTAGTCGTTGTTTTGCCGATTTTCTCTAGACATTGTTTCTCTCTGGGCTTTTAGTTGTGTTTGGTAATTTTCAAAATGAATGTAAGTTCTTATTTAAAACATTAATTTTTGCAATTGTAAAGGAAAGGAACGGTCATTTAAATAATTGGTCACCGTCAGGTCAACTTTTTTACTATGCGTCAAATTGAAAGTCATTATTTATTGTAATAGAGCTGTACTCATCATACTTGACGCATTGAAAACAGGTTGACATGACATTGGCCTATTTTCTCCGGTACTAATAGTTACTTAGACACAATGGTCAAAGTGTATGTTTATAACCATAGTCATTGCTTTTACGTGTGTGTATTCGATATGATGAACTTAATCTGTAAAATCGCACTAACTAACAACTGTTAAACTTTAAAATTTTTTGCGATCTATAACTAACAATTGTTATAATTTATGACGTTAAATAACAATAAACATTGATAGATTAACAATTAATAACTACTCGTGAAATCGGAAAGTTAATTATTGATAACTTAGCAATTAAGTTGTTAAAGTCGGTAGTGAAATCAAGGTCTTCGTGTTCAATTAATTGAATGATAATTATGAGTTTTGCATAAATTTGAAAATATGAAGTAGTAGTAGCATTGCCGAAAAGTAATAACTCATATGATGACAATGATGGTAGCTAAAAAGTTAGTTAGTTTAACGAAGTACCGCCGAGCCCATTTCATCAAGTCTCCGTAATGTCCACTCCCGGGCGTCTCGTGACCCCAAATGACGTGACTATTGAATGAAATACTATTTTGTAGAGAACTTAATTGTGCTCTTGCCCGACGTCTTTAAATTTGAATCGGTTGACATTTACGTATGTACATAGGAATTTAGTGATCCAGTTCGTGATTTTTGCATGTTATCAAATGGAAGAAATCATTTTCTTTCTCTTTTTTTCAGACTGACTGTTTTTGCGGCTCAACGTTAGGCAACCAGTTACAGGGCAGGCCAAAACCCTTAAATCCTGCTCAAACATGTCCCCACGTATTTTGTTACATCTGTCTTGTTAAGACATTGGCAGAAGAAAGAGCAACAGTAGAAATAGATGGATTTACTTGCGCGTTGGAAGGAAAAGCAAGATGCCCTTTCTGTAATGTTTTGTTTGAGAGCATCGAATCTCTAGGTACAGATAATTAAATAAGAGGTTAAGCTTTTAACTTTGACAGGTTTAGTAGTAAATTTTGAAATTGTTGACGATGGGGAAAACCGTTAACCACATGCAACAACGCTGTTGTTGCAAAACTCAACACCACACCTGTTAAAATCTACAGCAAACCTGTTGAAGAATTTATATCACTGTATATGTATGCTAAATTAGTAATCCAAAGTTAATGTGTTGTATTAGTCCAGTGGTTAAGGAGTCAGGTTGGTATGCCAAATGGTGGGGGTTGAAATCCAGTTTTTGGTGTTATTTTTCAATTAGTACAATTGTTCAACAGGATTAGTGTTGCGAGATTCAACACCGTTTCTAGTATACTTAGTCTAACAGGATACGCTGCAAACCACTAGCCATAGCCCTGTTGATCGCGGTTAATAGGATTCACTGTGGATGTCGGAGTAACAAGAAAGCAGTAAACTGGGTACATACATGAACAATGGCGTCAACAATACCGTACACGTTTCTTAGTTCTAGGCAATCAGTTCCTTTCAACTGTGACTCTAGGCTTTCCAACGTATCGTAAGCTTTGACATCCTGATCCCCACAAAGAGTATTCAAATCACGATAGTCCACCCTTCGTTTCAGCTCAGTTTGCCCTCCCTTCATATTAACTGCTTTGCTAGTTTTAGCAGCAGTTTCCTCGATGATCTTCCTCAAAGAAGCGATTCGTTCCCCTTTCTTGTCTACAATTGGAGCAATATTATTACCTGGATAAACTCTTTTAATATCTGAAAGGATTCGAATCATTTGTGTTGCCCGGTCTTGGCTTTCAACATCTAAAATGTTGTGACGATAGAGAAATTCACCTGCAATAATGGAAATAATTATTTATTATATTATGCATAAGTATGAGAAGTTTGCATGCAAATCGCGCTAGGTCTATTTTTTAAAATTGAGATTATTACCATAATATTAAAATAATGTGCAATTTATTTAGCACGGCTAAAATCATTCTGTCGCAAGTCCATACGATTTTTAAAGTGTTTTTTTACGTAAAATACTCTATTTGCATGTTTTTCAAAAGCGCAAAATGTTCTGAAAATGGGATTTTTATTACGTCTTTTGTGGATGACCTCTAAGTGTACGTGATGGGTACAATACAGTCAGTAACATACCACCCCCACCTAATGCATGGGACCAGGGCCAGATAATGCGGCCAGCGCAGGAAGCCCCCGCTGACTAAATTCTCAAAAACCATGTAAATGGAAAATTTTGCAATTTTTTAAAAATATGTAAATAGAATGTGACTTTTCCAAAACGCGCAATTAAATTTGTTTGCACATTTCAAAAGCATGCAAATAATTCTTTTTGCACCTTTCAAAAACAAGGAAATAAAATTTATATCACTTTTCAAAAACATGTAAATACAACATTTTGCTTTACCAAAGAAAGCCATCAATAAAATCAAAGTAGTGGTTTTTGTATGGAAACAAATTGCTGCCTAAAACCAATTCCTTCGTCCAGCCCTGCATGGGACAACACGGACGACGTCGACAGTAGCTTTCAAGAATAGTATGGACTTGCGATAGAATGATTCTTCACCGACGATATGTAATATTTTAGTTCTTTATAGCCGCAATGCATGAATTTGCATGAAATTACCTACGATATTATCAACCATTTCATCGTCCCCATGTCTGTACCGGAGCGCGGAGGTATTCTTTCATCTCTCTCCACATTCGTTCAATTTTTTGGGTGTGCACTGTCACAAGATTTCGATCTCTGGCGTAGGCATACGCCTTTATATTATCAATTCCTTTTCCGAGAGGAAATAGTTGTCTTTTTAGAGCTGTAGGCAGACCGTATAACGATTAACTTAACCCCTTCATTTCGACTGGTTTTGGATCAACAAAATTTTTTTTGTGATTAACAGAACGATGTCCCTTTAATGCGCCACCTTTTTCACATCCTAAGTACCCCTTCCAACAGTCAGTCATTATATACGTATTTTCCTGGACGTGCTCCTTCATCTCTCGATGTAATGTGACCTTCGTTCGGTCATCTACTCGTACAGCAAAACTACAGGGAGAAAAAAAATCTGTTCTAATTTAAGTAGATACTTGTAAAGGGTCAGAGGTGATCCCGCCAAATCGGCCTCCTATATATATTTTAGAAAAGAGCATGTAGAAAAATTACATTTGCTTAACAACATGATTCGAATGGAAATTTTGACTTGCTAAGTCAGATTTTTGTAAGCATAAACTTGCTAATGGAAATCGGACGGGCGCGGGGGATGTTTAATTGATCCAAAAATGAATTTTTGAATCTTAAGCACTCTGTTGACTCTGTAGCTTGTACACTATAGTTGTCATATTTTTAAAAAAGTGTAGTTTTGCCGCTCACAGAACATTATCAATAATGTTATTTCTGGATTTTTTCAAAATTTTAAAACTGCATTTTCTAATACAAGTTGTAAATTCGTATTAGCGAAGAATACTAAAAATACCTCATGCAACAAACTTTAGTTTTTTTTTAATTTTTAAAAACAAAAAAATACTATTCACACAATGTTCTGTGAATTACAAAAAGTGCTGCAATGTGTTCCGGAAAACCCGGGAGAGTCCCGGAGTCAAATGTCATGTCCCGCGCCCCGGAGTAAACCATAATTGGAAAGTAATGAAAACTATTTCAGTCCACAAAATACGAATGGCCCAAGCCTGGCTGAGATCGTATGGCTAAAGTCTGGAGGTGTCCGCCAGGGCATACATGGCGCGTAAGTCTGGGAAACGAATGGCCCAAGTCTGGCAAGTTCACGGCTGTACCGGTACTGCCAGTCGTATGCCTTTCATATGCTAATCCCTTGCCGTTCATATGCCTATCCTTAGCCGTTCAATTGCCTATCGTTTGCCATTCATATGCCATTTTTATACCACTCAAAATGCTAAATGATGCCAGATCAATGCCCACCGTATTTCAAAAGTGCACGTGCTCTTTATGAACCCCAATTCTAACCGTCACAAGAAATATATAAAGCAAACCACTAATGATTATGATAAACTAGCTGCACAGATTCTGATTTTATTTAGAATTTTTAAGATATGTTTATTCTTATATATAAGTTAGGTGAAAATCAAATACACTTTGTTACTGAATTTTATTATTTTATGACAAATAGAATTTATTTCTCTTGCCAAACTGTGTACACGTAACTTTATTTCCCAAAATACGAAGAACGAAAATAGTAGTACTAGAAAATTACTATCATTTAACAACAAATTAGGAAGCACTCTTGAATTTGAACACACGGATTATTAAAACCTGATATTTATTATTTTAAAAAGGTAAAATTTAACATCTTGCTTGAAAGATGTAGACCTTAATTTCGCAAGCTGCTTTGAATATCTTCATTCATCAATAAATTACTGATTGTGTGTGAAATCTGGACTCAAAACAAATAACACTATATGGATAAATAGTTTGGTTTCACATGTTACTGGTCGTTAACTTACTAATAAGTAAAAATACTGGTCTATAAAGTTGTGAGTAAAACCTAAGTCTGGCACTAAAAGACGCACGATGTTGATTGTAACATGAATTACTAACACAATTCTATTCAGCCCTATTTTTATATTTGATAGATGTTAATGCTAAAACTAAATTATGTATGACCCGAAACTACGGGGGTTTGTGCGGAGTAGGAAGTGGGAAGTAGAAGTAGTGTTGGAAGTACCCGAGAGTATTGACTGGGACAGCCTGGGCCATGACAAGGATTGAGACATGATGTGACATATGGGACTGAGACGACAGATAACCTTGGTAAGCATATGGGTATTTAAGTTAATTGTAATGTAATGAGGGACAATGAAAATGAACTGAAACGACAGATAACCTTGCTAAGCTTATGAGCATTTAAATGCATTATAATGTAATGTCATGGGTATGAACGGGAGGAAATGAGGAAGAATGGAGAGACACCAAAGCCAGTGCCAATGTTTGGACTGCGTTCCCATGGAAACGTATTATATGGTATATAAATCAGCTGAGATGTGGCTGCCAGTGCCGATCATATGTAATACTAATGGATTGGAGCTGTGGCTGTGTTGTGGAGGGCCGTCAGTGTTGAATTTAAATTTGAAATTGATGGAATTTAAAGTGAGCGGGGACTTGTATTGTTTAGATGCATCACTATGGCAACGGGATCATATGGTATGTAAAAAGATATGAATGAACAGAGTTGCAGAGTATTTCCAGAGGGGGAGGCGACGTGCCTATTAGATTGGAACCATATTGGCACCATGGGAAATTGAATGGACATGTACATACACGCCGTGGATGCCGTGGATGCCGTGGATTTTGGTCGTATGTCTGCACAGTGCAGTATTAGAGGGCGGGAGCACCGTAACTCATTTGGACCCAAACTGGAACCATATGGAATTGAATACGAATGTACATACATGCCGTGGATGCCGTGGATGCCGTGGATTTTAACCGTATGACTGCATATTGCAGTAGGAGAGGGCGATACCGTTCCTTCTTATTTGAGACTCGTATTGGAAATCATGCAGTGTAGTATTTATACAGGCATGTACGTACATGCCGTGGATGCCGTGGATGCCGTGGATTTTGGGTAGTGCAGTATTATAGGGCAATACTATTTTCTATTCATTTTTGACTTGTACTTGAGAGCTTGTCATGGATAGAATTTGATGCATAATGCAACGTAGTTGAATATCAAGTACTACTTGTATTTAAATGGAGCCCGTTACGTACCAATGTATGTATATACACATTATTTAGTATGTATTCTGTACTAATTGGGTAATGTTAAATACAATTAGCATTTATATTAAATTAAATTATATACATGTTACATAATTTAATACACTAATTGCATTATTCTTATTTACGTACCTATTTAAAATATTTAAATATTATAACTGCAATTAAAATTAATTAGCAATTAATTATTTTATTTCAAAAGTTAAAAAAAAAATGACCATTCAAAAAAATCGTATTAATTATTAAAAATAAGTTGAGGGCAAAAATAAAAATTAGCAAGCCCATTTCAAGCTGGCATGTATATATGTATATGCATGTGTCAGTATATAGCATATATATACACTGTAGCGGGATGTATATAGCAGTTGGTCGATATTTGAGTTCTGGATTAAATAATATTCTAAAATAATCTGTATCATTGAGAAATACTGGGCAGAATTAGATGCACCTTACAGCCCTTAGCATTAGAAAGTGCACTTGACTAGGGTGGCAGTGTTACTGTTGCTGTGCGTGACGTGCATATTAATAGCTAATTAACTCAACGCTCCGACCAAGGCTGGACTGAAGCTTCAGTTGGGCCCAGTGGACTCATGAAATCAAACTTTTGGGACTGATGGAGCTCTGAGCTTTAACTTTCCATGTACCGAGCTGACTACTTGTGCTACTTATAGACAAGACATACAGACCATAAGATATATGTATACGATATATGTAAATGTATATATGTACATGCCCCACTATATACCTATACACTGCCTTTAAATAACAGTATTCCATTGTGATTATTGACTATAATGCTGTATACTGTAAATACATGCAGTTGCTGAGGTAGGAACGCTGGAACGAAATAATAATATATTTCATTATTGAGCTGAACTCGACAGAATAAAGCGCACTTTCAGACATTTAGCATTGAAGAAAGCAAAGCAAAGGGGAACTTTGTTACTAACAATGTGCGTGATATGCATATTAATTAATTATTGATCCATCGTCCACTGAAACTGGCTTTGGTGTCTCTAGAGTCCAGTAAAAATATAAAATTGAAGGTACAGGGCCAGGACGAAACGCTGAATTCTACCTGCTGTGGGACAGATACAAGTTTTTTATTGATGCAAGTCAGGTGGGCCGCAGGTTCCTATGAGATGTATGTTTAGTTGTTTGTTTGTTATATGTTTTTAGTATATGGTTTATGAATTACAACAATAAATAGGATAAGTGGGGATGCAAGTGCAAACTGCAAGTGTAAAATACAAGGTACAACAGGTGAACAAGTGCAGCGAGATGCAGGTTACTTTGTATATTATGCATGTATTATATGCAAGTATTCAATTGCAGAGTGAAGTTTGATTGTAATGCAGTTTTTACATATATACATATTTACAAGTTTAATTTGTTTTTGAATTTTCTTTCACACACACACAAATTCATACATACAAATATTTACACACATGATTTACAAATACAACAGACATACATAGTTTTACATTTACTATTTACAAGTGTACACAAGTACACGTAATATTTACAGCCTAAAATTAAATTTGAAAGTTCACATAATATTTACAAGTGTGCAGTAAATCTGCACACGCTATAATTAATTTATATATTTACAAGTCTACGCCTACTACACAGTGACAATTACATTTACAATATTATTATACCACTATTTACAAACATGTACATCTTACTTTACTAAGAAACACTGCCTAATAATTATTAATACATTTATTATAATATTGTGTGCACTGTAATTATGAAACTAAAACTATTTGTGTAATACTGATTCACTTCTTAAACTTTAATTACAACTACAATTAAAAATTAACACTTCTTTTTAATTAATGTCCTGAAACTGGTTAGTATTGTTTCTTATTTATTTTTTATAAAACTCTAACATTATATTAAATAAATATATACATATTTTTTCAAAAGTTAAACAAAAAAAATTACTTGCTGACATTGTAATTACATTGTTTTTACAACAACAACTGCCTAGTCTTCATCAGATTCTTCTGAATAGGTGAAACCAGAATCGTCTGTTAATCCTGAGTGACAGTCAAGAGATGAGGTTGGAGAAGGAGAAAATCCTGCAAATATCTCTTCCCATGGTATATTGATCTTTGGTTGTTCAACTGCTGCTTCAGATTCTGGTTTTGGTTTCTTTATATCTTCAAGATGTTGCGGTGATGCTCTGCGTTTTTGCTCTTGTTGCTGTAAGCTTTCTTTTGTAACAGTTATTTCTTTTGGTTCTTGAGCTGCCAGCTTTAGGTTTGTATTTGTCAAGTAAGCTACAAAGTCGTTCATTTTAACCAGTGTGAATTTAATGGTCGGGCCATTGTAATTAGGGTACTGCTGAGAGTACTTGTCAGACAGATTAGAATTAATGAGCATGTTATAAGCTCCTGTCAGTTGATTGAATGAAAAGCGTACTCGGACTGACTTGACACTGAAATGTGGAGACTTCCAATAGACAAACTTCTTGAATCTGCTTCGAGGTTCTTCAAACATGAACTCGACTGGTTTACCAGCAAAGTACGGAAGATGATCTGTTACTTTGCGGCTAACAGTAGGGTGATCCTTATGTTCTTGTAAAATCTGAGCTGCCCATTCAACTAAAGAAAGACTTTCAAATTGTGAGAAAGAAATTTTGGAATGCTTGGCTTCTCCGTTTCTTCGACCCAAATAGTAGAAATGTGTCTTCATGCCAGGGCTGTAAACAACACGAGCTTTGACGTTGTCCCCAATAAATACAGAATTAGAAGTTTCAAAGAATGCCCAGTTTTGGGAATCAATATTTGCTGTATTCAAAGTACTTAAAGATGCACTGTTCAGATAACGCGACGGTCCAGGCTGTTGGGTGTAGTCCATCTTGTCAGATGCCACAACGTTGTTGATATTTTCAATGTTTACAGAACTCAAGCAAGACTTTGCCATGGTGACGGGAGAAAGTGAAGATAAATGCGCCGTGCTGCTCTTCATAGATAACTTTAATATGCTTACTTTATCTGACTGAGTATTTAAAAATTCTTAATGAAATGTAGTTTTCTATAGTTTGTTGTACTGCTGAGACAATGACACTTGAGACAATATTACAGATCAAAGGTTTGAGTAGAAATGAAAATAATTGCTCAGTGGGCAAGAGTGTTATTCTATTTTAGATGAGCTCGAGTGTTTCGATTTTTGCTGCCGTTTGTGCAAGCATTATTATCATATGTATTACCTACTGACAATATTAGCAGTGACTTGTGATTGGTCTTGTTTCATATAGGCTCTGCCCTCTTATTTTGTATTCACAGGGACGCTAGGTTGTTGTGCGTCACTAAAATATTAGGCATTATTGTTGAGTGTAGGCACTCATATAGAGAGGTTGTTAAAGCCGTCAGCCAGTCAGTCAGCTACTTATAACCAGTGTGCATTAGTGGAATTATTGATTTTATTTTCAGTCTCATAGAGAACTGAAAGATAAAAGTAATTTCAGAATCTACTGTTACGTGTGCTAACTCGTATTTGTGTGGGTACTGTACACAGACATTTCAGTCTACAGAGCTTCGCAAACAACACGTTATAGAAAATCATTCAAAGTATGAGCGCTATTTAATATCAAAACACTGTCAGTTTGAAGAACATCAAAATCTTATTAGACTTGCCCAAAAGTTTACGTGCCAGCTATCATTAAAATCAAAAGACTAAACAAAAACTAGTAAACGAATGTTTGAAGAAAGCAAGAAGAGACAAGACAGATTGTACAATTATATTTGGGGACATTACTCAGGCATTTGACAGTGTGGGGCATGCTCACGTGTTCAACCAAATACAGTCCAAACCAGCGCCATCTTTACTCAAGAATCTTGTTTGCAGTTTAGCCAGTGACAACTATACTCGTATCACTACTATGGAGGGGAAATCCAATCCTATTAAATTTGAACGAGGAGTCATGCAAGGCAGTCCAATATCCCCATTTCTATTTAATATTGCAATTGACCCAATGATACAAGATTTGAGTGAAAAAGAGGTTACGGAAAAATTTGGATTTTCCCTGCATGCTTTACATGACAAGATTTCCAACGGCGAATTCGCTGACGATACTGGGATATTTGGATGTTCCAGGCATGCGGCTATTGAGCTTTACCAACAGGCTACTCAGTCATTAGCTCTCATTGGCCTCCGCATGAATCCTATTAAAAGTGCTGCCATCTGCATCGTTAAAGGCGAATTATGTCAAGACCCTCTCTTAGTTGGTAATGAGGAATACATTAATTGTATTGGTCCTGAAGAAACTATTAAGTACTTAGGAGTTACCTTCAATAACTGAATTGTCTTTGACGAACCCAAGGTGTTGAAGAAATTTAGTGAAAAAATCGAAAAATTGACATCCACCCCAATGCTTCGACCCGATCAAAAGCTTAAAGTCCTTAAAGACTATTTGTGGCCAACTCTCGTATACCCGTTCCAGAATGCCCCACTTTCAAAGCTATCCAAAACATTTTAAGAATCGCTTGACAAAATTATTCGTAGTTGCGTAAAGGAATTTCTAAGCATTCCAATCAGCACTTCCACTAGCATGCTTTACTCCATCTCAAAAGTAAAAGGAATAGGCCTAATTCGTGCCAGGTGGGAAGCTGAAATTCAAAATTATAATGCCCTTCAAATTTTGTCGGATTCTTCTCATGCGTTAATTCACGAAGTTAAAGATTTACAAATGGAGAAATCTGGATGTCTGGATTTTCTTGATGTGCCGTATGAAGAAAGGCAAATTATGATTGAGTATAAAGGGAAGAAAAGTAAATTTATTCGTGATTACTTAAGAAAGCTCGAATATGATAATTGGTGCCAGTTACCACAAAAAGGACAAGGTGTAATTCAATTTCAAGAATGTCCATATGCCAATAAATGGATTCATTCAAAAAATGGACTTTCATCATCTGAATGGATCACTGCTATTAAAATGGTAGGAAATGTATTACCGATTAATGCCATCCCTCGACCTGACCAAGGATCTCTTTACTGCCGACATGGTTGTAAAGAGATTGAAACGATAGGACATATCCTTGGTCGTTGTCATCGTGGAGAGTTGATTCGTAATAACAGACATCATGCAGTTCGTCGTTTAATTGCTGAAGCCATGCAAAAATTGGGGTGGAAAGTTCTTTAAGAAGTCGAATGTACTGGAGATGGTTCAAGACGTGTTGAAATAATAGCGTATAATTCAACAACAAAGGAAGGAATTATACTTGATCCAACCGTTCGAATGAAACAAAATGATATAAATCAATCAGAGACTGTAAATCATGAGAAAAAGAAAATTTATGACCCATGCATCCCCTACTTCAAACAGAAACTTGGCCTGACTGAAATCCAGGTGGTAGGGCTTTACGTTGGGGCACGAGGGACGATTTCAAAATTTTTCCTTGACTTCATGAAAACCCAACGTTTACCCAGTACGCTTATTGAAGACATAGTGATCTCCGTTTTGAAGAAATCAGTTCAAATATGTGTGCATCATTTGTTTTCGTGTGTGCCTACTGAATAATAATAATAAATAATCTAATATATAATTACACTAAAAAGCATAAACTATATGTAACAAAATTATGTAAACGTATACTGAGTCCTTTGGGCTATCGTCGTTGGACGACAGTGTCAAGTTTATTTTAATAAAGTTGTCTTTCTCAGTGCTGTTTTATGTATAAGCATGTTAACTATTGTGAGCTGCCAATACTGTGGTCGCTATTACACAGTCAAAAAAAGCTTGTGGTCACGAAAACAAGAACAAAAATACGCTAACAGAGATTTGAATTCTAGATTCCATACAAACAACTTTAGATCTGTACAACTTCGAAATTCCTGTAGTGCGTGTCATGGAAGAATAGTTTTTTTTTCAACACAGATACAACGTCTTGTATGTTCGAATTTACGAGACAATAAACTTTGGCTAAAACCACCAAATCGAGTTTTGAAAACCGATCATTCATCAGAAAGGAGTATATCTGAACCTTCTAGAAATATTTGCTGTAGACATGTAAAGTGCTGTTCCTGCAAACGAACTCCACATCAATTTTCAGAAGCAGCAACAAAAGTATTGAATGAATACAGAGAACGTAATCAACCGGGGTCAAGCCGTTTTTCAATCAACCCAGATTTAGTTCCACTAGTTCCAAAGTCTTATTTTTTTGTCTTTAATCTTGAGCACACTTTGTGCTCTGATTGCTTTTACAAGCACAGACTTACAGCAAAGGATAACTTGGATTGCAATTGTACATGCGATTTAAGTGGTGCAATTTCAGATAAATCAACTACTTGTTAACTATTGGCAATAAACAATTATAGAGAGTTTGAGTTATTATCTCAGAATTCAAGTATGCAAATCTTTGCGCCTCCAGAAATTCCATACACTTTTTTAGCTCCACGTCAAAAACAAATTGTGGACTTGGTAAGAAATCAAATAAGTTTACCTGGAAGACTATTTTACAAAACACCATTAAGAATGATAATTGTGGGTATCCCAGGCTCAGGCAAATCAGCAGTAATAAAGACATTGCAGCACATATTGTCGCAAAAGCAAAGCCAAGATGAAACTTTTTCTTCTAGAATTTGTTGTTTTCTTGGAGTATGTGCCTCTAGTTTAAAAGGCACAACATTTCATTCTTGCTTCAAAATAAAACCTTTTGCAAATGGGAATATCACTGACTAACTGAAGAACGGTATTTTAGCTGTCGATAAATACAAATTTCGGAATGTTAAAGTTCTACTTTTTGACGAAGTTTCAACTATAGGCTTGAAATTACTGCATTTTGTTGATGCCTTCATGAAACTAGTAGATCCATCTCGGGCAGAGCTGCCGTTCAGCGGAAGAACCGTACTTATGTTTGGAGACTTTTTTCAATGTTCTTGTTTGGGAGACAGTAATTTGTATTCTCAGTTCATAGTACAGACTTCACAAGAATTACGAGAAGCTTCTCAATTGTACAAGAGTTTCAATACTGCTTTTGTATTAGACACACCGTTTCGGCAAAGCAAAAATGATTCAAGACGACTGGAGTACTACGAGTTTCTAATGAGGCTGAGATATTTTAAATGTACCCCTTTGGATCTTTACAATTTGCAACAACGACAGAGGCACATTTTGCAATCTGATCTTTCGAATATTGAATTTGAAGAATTTGAAAAATCAATTCATCTTTTTCAAACAAACAACAATGTAGCAGCACACAATAAGTACGTATTTTTAAATAAAAATACAAAGTAAATTTTTCCTATAAATTTTAATAATAAATGTAGTTAAGGATTCGTGATATGTTTTTAAATGAATAAATGATTTAAATGATTTGATTGTAATTTTGTAGGAAGATGATCCGAAGATTTCATCCTGGGTTTATTGAGGTTTCAGCTTTAATTGGAGAAACCAGCTCACTTTTAAAAGATCCACTTGAAGTAGATTATGGCGCACGTATCATGTTAACGAAGAATTTGGACGTAGCATCGAATCTTACTAATGGGAGCCGAGGCACTGTTGTGGATTTAATATTTAGCTCCGTCAAGAACAGACTTTACTGGAACAATTATGTTGAAGCTATAGTTGTATACTTTCCAAATTACAGAGGAAACAATATTTTTGTTACCTCTAGAGGAAAAGGGGTGAAAATAACACGTATTGAATACTGTGAACTAGACTTAGAAACAAATTAATATGTAAAAATCCAGGCATTTCCACTTGTCTTAAATTGGGGAATGACAATTCACAGATCGCAAGGCATAACAATAGAAAAAGGATGTGTGCACTTGGATACAAGAGAAATTATAGCGTGTACAACTTATGTAGCTCTTTCTCGATTTAAATGTTTTGATAATCTTATGATTGTCGACAAAGAAATAATACAGGCCTCAAGAATTTTAGTTGTTCAGCATGAATATGAAATGCAATTGCGATGAAAAGAAGAAGCTCGACTAAAAGAACTTGAAGTGGAAAACAGAAAATCTCGTAAAGCAGACATGACTAGCCAAATAGATCGATTTTTATAAATAAAAAGTGCACCATTTTGAAAAAATGTAAATACAAGTTAATACTTTTAAATATACTATACATTGTAGTTTTTGTGTACATACTCTTACTTTTAATATAAAGTTAGTGTGAATGTAATAATAATTTACACTTTTTAATTGTAATAGTTGTAATATTTTAAAAAGTATAATATATTTAAAACTGATAAAAAAATCCCATAATTTGAAATTTCTGCAACAAAAATTCAATGTTAATTTGTAAATATGTAATATGTGCTATAAATTGCGTGCGATTATTTAACAGCGTCCATTTGTAGTTTGAATGCACACCGCAGTGGTTCACATATAAAACGTACACATCATGGCTGATATACGAAAATTATATTTAAATTCTAGATTAAAAGGATCGTTTTCTGCATTAAGTGGTTTTGTCAAAAACAATAAAAAATTCAAAGACAAAATTACTGTAGACCAAGAATTAAGTAAGCTGCGTTCATTTAGTTTGCACAGACCAATTAAAAAAAAATTTAAACGCAGACGAGTATTAGTTAATATGATAGGGGAAATTTTCTGTGCTGATCTGAAGATACTTGAAAGCGGCATGGCTTAACATAATTCAGGATTTGCCAACATATTATTTTGCATAGACGCGTTCAGCAAGAAGCTATACTTCAGATTTATTAAAAATAAAAAGCCGGAATCAATAATAAAATCAATGAAAAGCATTTTTCGAGAAGCTAAAATGACACCAATTTACTTGTTTACTGATCAAGGTTGTTATTAGGTACGGTAACATACAACTATAATTTTAACAAGTATTACTATATCTTATTAGTAAAAAACGCATTAAATAAATGTTCAAATATTATGTGTTTAGGAACTGAATTCCAAGCAGAGACTTTTCGCAAGTTTTTGAAGGGTCATCGAATTAAGTATTACAATACTTATAGCGAAACAAAATCAAGCATAGTAGAACGTGTAATAAGGTGCGTCTAAATATTACAAAATTAGAAGTAACTAGACAATATATAGCCTCATTTTATGAATTTTAATGTAATAATATGTGTTTTTTTGTATGTTTTTAGGACAATTTTTGAAAAAGTTGCTCGTTTTATGACTGAGAGAGACACCTATCGCATAATTGATATTTTTCCTGCTTTTGTGAAAAGCTACAACAACACTTTTCACTCTACAATTCAAAGAGCCCCAAACGCTGTCAATAAATCTAATGAGAACGAGGTTTGGCGAACAATGTGTGCAGATCTTATCAGCAATGAAAAGAGCCAAGTGTCAGCTTTCAAGCTTGAAAAACGTGTACGGATTAGCCGGACTTAGATCTTGTTTGAAAAAGGTATAATGTGTCGTTACTTATTACGTTACAATATTTTAATTAATAATATATTATCCTATAAATAGACTTGTTTATTGAGTTATGAAGTTAATATACCTTTGGCTTTTAAACAGGATACAACCAGAACTTAAGTCTTGAAATATTCAAGATTAAGTCAATTAACTTGACAACAATCCCTGTTACTTACTATTTAGAGGATCTGGATGATAATAGTATCACTGGCGGTTTTTATAAAGAAGAATTGAGCCGTGCCTAAATTCTCAAGATGAGTGAATCACCGTTTATTCCATATCTTGCAAATACAATTAAACAGCACATATTGCAAAAACGAAGAAGATTAGACAGACACAGCTGCTCAGTGCTAGATCGCGACACAACAGGAACAGAGAATATTTATGTTACATTGACAAGTGACCAGCAAAACCATATTTATACAGACAACAGTCTGTCAAATTTTGTATCAGTACTTTTAACTCCATTAGATCTTGACAATTATGACGTTGGGTTAGTCAGTTTGAGATACACAAGCAGTGAACAACCTGCAATAGTACGGAATTCACGAGCACCTCTGGTTAGAAAAGTCCGTAATGTGGAAAGCAATGAGATGGAATTAGCACCAAAACTATTTCCAAATTACGTGCCTACTGAAAAAACTGCATTTAGTTTTCAAAAGACAGCATCCAAAATGAATGTGTTAATGGGCAGCCTTAATGACCGCCTGGTAGAAACAGTTGACCATTTTCCATTAGAAATTGTTTAGAGAGCAATAAAGCAACATCCAGAGGAAACTTATATTCATTTTAATAATTAAGCACCAAATGACACTGTCAATATAAAAATTTCGCCAGCTTTAGTCTCTTTATTTATGGTCAATCGATACAGATTTATGTCTGGGAGACAACTGCCATATGGAAATGTAACACAGGCAAAATTAGACACAGTCCCGATGAATACAGTATTTAATTTTGTCGCTCACAAATTTGTCAACACCTCAAATGTTATAAAAATATATGAAGGTTTCGAAACAATATTACCGTATAGAAAGAGAATAATTGACGGTGACGCTGACATCAAAAAATACTTTGAGCGGTTTGGCACAGAACTACAAGAAAGAACTGGCATTAAAATCAAAATTGAATTTCCTTCCATGGAGCTTGGAAAATATAAATGCAAGTTGACATTTGAAGGTAAACAAAATGAATACGTTGTCTTACCAGAAGAGATTGCTGTTTGTCTCGGATTTCAACAAGATAATAAATTTTTCAATGGCGTTTATAATTCAGAGTCTGACTTTGACGAAGAAAAATACAGCGAAATTGAGGACAACAAATATTTATACATACGATTGTTTCAATTATATTCAAATTATCTTCCAATGAAAGAACCAAAAGAAGTTGACTTGGATCATGTTGTTCATGAAATTAATCGTACATTATCAGAAGGTTCGTTAGGAGATACAAGAATACAGTTTGAGCACAAAGATGGTGAGCTTAGTATCCCTCAAATGAGAGACGATATCTCAGTACAACTGCCAGCGTTGGTCAATAGATATTTTGGATTTGAAGACAATTTTATTTTTAAAACTGGAGTGGTTGGACGACTCAAGACTGAACTAGCCGAGCAAGAGGAAATGGAAAGAGAAAACGAGGAATTTAAAGAAGACGTAGAGCCAGAGCCAGAGCAGACAATACCAGCCAAACGTCTGCTCGTATCATGCAATATGGTTGAAAATCAACTGTACGCCTCACATGCCCTGCCATTACTACGATCAGTAGATATTTTTCCAGTTTACGATAAGGAGACTGTACATGTTTTTTCTCGAATACTGTATGTGCCATTAAAACCACAGGCACAGCAAATACTTCGAATAGCTCTATTAAACGAGTATCGCAATCTCGTCACACTGCCGGAAAATTCCACAACTATTGTAGAACTGCAGTTTAGACTACGCAAAATGTAATAATGTGGAATGTATTATGATTTAAATTGACTTGTTAATGTATAATTTGCTAATATGAAAGTAAAGTTCTACTTGATACAGCAGAAAAGTATAAAACGTGTAAACAATTAGTTTACATACTCATTCTAAACTCAACATTCAAACAGCAACAACATCATTTTATTTACAGTGCTTCTTAATGAATTAAATTCAAAAATAAATTTGCAGTGCATTGCATAACATGTCACTAATGACTGATAATTATGCGTAAAATTTTGTGTAAAAATATTAACGACTCTAACAATAACGAAAATAACACTGATACAGTAGACGAAGAGCTCGTAAAAGACAGCCTATTAGGAGAATACTGTACTTTGGAACCAATTAATAAAACCAATAGTAACAACCAAATGGGATCAGGCGACCACGATTTTATCGAAACTGAAAAAACAGTAGAAAACACATCTGGAGGGTTAAATCTAGGTGACACACAGAATTTAATACCAGTTAAATCTAGAAAGCCATATAAACGCCGTTTAATTAATAAAAAGTGCCGTGTTACCCATTGCCGATTAGCCTGCAAAAAACGTAAGATGACATCTGTACAACGACGACCAAATACACAAAGTGGAGGAGCTTGTGCAAACAGACGACGAACGCAATCTGGCGGCTCTCAGCGCAGACGCGTACGTCGCCGACAACAAACCGGAGGTCGACTCAAGCGAAAACCAATATCTTACGGTAAACAACGAGGATCAAGTCGCAGATCAGGTCAAGCTGGAGCAGGGCGAAAAAGGAAAATGTACCGCCGACGATAAGTTTATACCTATATAATCAGCAGTGGGAAACATATAATGCCATTCAACGTCTAGACTTATAAGAAGCAATATCAAACATATCAGTTTAAAGCTCTAATAAACTATGGATACACAAGGATTTTACGATGAACCGTCAGTGTATGAGGAATCTCAAAAATCATTTCAAAGTAATCTGATCTTGGACAAACTCCCACCGACAAATGTCAGTGTTGAAGACTCTGCCGAGTATTATCCCTACTATCCTGTCTTGAGCCCTCGAGACAATGAAAATCCTTTGATTTTTGACATTTTAAAATCTCCGGGTAAATATTACAAATTTTACGAATCCCACTTGGAAGTGACATGCCGTCTAGTGCTGAGTGACAATAAACCAGTAGTAGTTGCAGATATAGCTGCACCATCATCGATGCTGTTTTACAGTTTATTCAGTAATCTTGAATTTTATTTAAATGGCACTCTCATCAGTGACAACTCAAATCACTATGCTATTAATGCATACTTGAAGCGCATGTTGTCTTCAAATCCAATTGAAAAGAAAAACAGTATGCTAGATCAGTTATATTTGCTAAACTCAACGCCTGATGCATTTGCAAAAACGGATAGTGGATTTTTAGCGCGATACAATATTGGAAAAGAATCAAAACCATTTACTATGGTTGGAAGACCTTAAGCTCTATTTTTTTATCAAACACGAATGGTTCCAGGAGACAGTGACATACGTATTATAATGCGAAGGTCATTGCCTGCATTCTGTATAGACGCCGAGACTGAGACCCGCACGGGCTATTCTGGGTGTCCGTTTCGTATCGACATTGTCAATGCTGTGTTGTATCTAAAAAGACAGACAGTTTCACCACTTGCAATTGAAAAGCATCGATCAAGTTCAAACAGTGGCATTACTTTAAAATATCCATGTCTTGATCCTGAAATTAAAACCTTTGTAATTCCAGCCGGCGTCATTTCGCATTCACTAGACAATTGTATAAACGGACGATTGCCACAGACTATTGTAATCATGCTAGTGGACAGCCAAACGTATCTTGGTAAATTAACAAAGTCGTTCTGCAACTTTCAACACTTTAATTTAAGTAAAATAGCTGTATCTATGAACCAAGAATCGATAGAGTACAAGACATTACCCTTGAGTTTCAAAGACTCTAATGGAAACGGAGAAGACAATTTTCTTGTTGCTCTAAATACTTTAAAGAAAACAGCAGATAATCCATTTTTAGGAAATGGGATAAATTCTTCCAACTTTACAAAAGGAAATGTTCTATTTGCATTTGAAATTGTACCATCACAGTCCAATTCAATGAGCATAATGAAAACTGGACAGGTTCAGATCAATATGAAGTTCAAATCTGCATTGGCAAATTCTGTGACTGCCATTCTGTATAGCCAGTACCAAAACGTCGTGGAAATTGACAAAAACAAACAAATATTAATTAATCGTTAAATGTAAAGTATCAAACCAGTTTTTAGTTAACCTACTTGTATTTGAACTTAATTTATTTTGCATAAAATCTAACGTAACATAATAAAAACTGTGTTGCTTTACAGAACTCAACTGAACCACATCACGCTCGCAATAAATACCGGTGAATTACAGAAATGTCTCGGAATTTTACTCAGAGGAACCCAAACAAAGTATTACGTCATAGCAGCAGATCAAAGGAGATCTACCATGGAGGAATTAGAAAACGAAAATCATGGGAACGGATCAATTTATCCCATTGCAATAATTCAAAACACAGACAGGATAAAAGACTCTGGGGAGCACTGGGTCAGTTATTGGGTGACATCTAAAGACAGCTTTGAATATTTTGACTCGTATGGATTGCTGATTCACCAATACCGTAACCTGCAGTGGCCTGGGAACAATTTAGAAACTGAAAACTGCACAGCACTTCAAAGCGGAAGATCTACAGTTTGCGGATTGTACTGCTTATATAACTTGTATTCTCGATCTTTAGGAATTAGTTATAAAAACTTTTTAAATATATTTACAAGCTCTGTATTAGCTTATGATAGAAAAGTAAGAAAATTTGCAAGTATGATACCTAATTTAATGTCATGTGTGTATTGTGCACCTAAACAATCACAGTCTAATACATTTAAAGTGGCATGTCCAGAATTCTGTCATAGTTTCTTAAGATTTTACTATTACGGACATTTATAGTAGCACTTTGCACTAACAGTAGAATAGTATAACAAAAAAATCAAAAATGTAAAAAAAAATGTAAAAAAAAACAAAATCAAATAAAAATTAGAAATGTATAAATAACCGTGTACTGTAGCTTTTTTGGTCAGTATTATTTTGCATCTTATAATGTCAACATTGGACACGGTCGACTTTAGATTAATTCATCCTTTTACGGCTATGGTATGTGGCCCTAGTTCATCTGGCAAAACAACTCTGTGCCTTGAAATTGTCAAACGCAGAAAGGAAATAATCGATAGTCAAATCAATAAAGTATTATATGTCAGTGCCCACACTAACCAACTAGAGTTTTTTAATCCGGATTTCACTGAAGATAAAGACGTTACAGTGATATCAGATCTGTCTACTATAGAATCTGTGCTTGACGATATACCTAGCCCGTTTCTTCTAGTTTTAGATGACCATCTAAACTGTATAGAATCAAATACTAAAGCAAGGCAATTAGTTCAAAAAATATTTACAGAACTATCTCATCATATGAATTTTAGTGTCATACTTATTCTACAAAACGCGTTTGCTAAGGAATTAGGAACTACAAGTTTAAACACAAAGTATTTAATTTTGTTTGACGTTTCAAGAGACAGAAGCATTGTTGGTCAAATTTCTAAACAAATTAGTCCAGAAAAACCAATATATCTTCAAGAAGCATATGAAAAGCATGTTGTGCACGGAAACATAGCTACATGCTAATTGACTTGCATCCCCAGTGCCCGAATCCTTTGATTTTTGTGCGAAATAGTGTATTTCCTGTCAATGGAACTGATGTATATATTCGCAAATAGTGCCAAAAATGTCAGGAAATCAGAATACGCAGTGCAGATTTGACAGTAATTACCAGTTTCTGTCACACCTGACTTTTGTTAAAGCTAAAGTATATAAACATTTAATTCAAACTGCAACAAGAGAGCAATTGTATGCACTTGCAGAGATTGTATTTAATATAAATAAATTTTGTAAGCATCCATTGCGAGGGTATAAAAATCAAATAAAAATATTAAGTAACCGTTTGAGTTGCAACGACCCTACTAAACTTTGCAAATTGCTAATAAAATACCATAAATTAATACAAAAGATACTAGCCACTGTATATTATAAAGTATACAAAAGTAAAATTTGTCGTACTGTCTTGCTTTCTGAAGCAATTTCTAAAGATTACAATTAATAAATAGAATTATCACGAATAAAATAAATAAAAAATGGCAACTATAATGAAAGTAATTGAACCCAAGTTGTATGCTGAGTTAATGAATATACGCACAGAACAACAAGCAGCAAGAGTAGCTGCTCAACCCCAAAGTATTACATCATATAATAAGGACTATAACAAAACTATACTTGAACAAAAAGGAGGAAATGCGAACGACGCACAGGCAGATGCAATTTACAATGCGTCAGAAGGAATAGAAAAACTAATTCAACTACCCAGGCAAGAGTGGATAGCATACGAAAACATTGTTGCCAAACATAAGAAAAGGAATCGTAAACCTCATGCTAATCAAAAGCATGTAGTATTAAAACGCAAGCGTATGACGTCACAGAAAAATAAAAGAGCAGCTAGAAAATAAATGCATATAAAGAGCAACTATATAGAATTTTTTGTCAGTAGCTTTTGCAATGTCACTGTGGTCAAAACAAACATATAAAATGTATAAGGTACGTGCTTTTGTTGTTATAATATGTGCTTTTATGGCACTTGGGAGATCGTGCAACACTGCATGCGCCTTAGACTCAACAGGAAATCAATATTGAGCCACGTCTGTTGAAAATACGTATACTGATAAAGCACCATATACTGCCTCTAAAGGATATAGAAATGAAAAGATGGCATTAGATGAAATTGAGAGAAAGCTACAGAGTAGTAGCTTAGACCCAACATTGCCAATCGATACAACAGCGCTACCGGTGGTACATACGAGTTCGTTCCATAAAGTAATTCTTATGGCTTTAAAGTACATGCTTGAGAATTTGAACACGCAGAATGGAATTATTATGGATGTGGTTGACAAGTATCAAAACAACGAAACAAAACCTGTGCTTCACAACACATTTGAATATATAAGTAAGTGAATAATACATGATTGTTAACTATGAGTAAGTAATACATATAAACTTTTAGTGCATAGGATGGTATAGTTACAAATAAATTCAAAGCACTTATACTTAATATAGAATTTTTTTTGTGTTTACAGCTATCTACGTGTCGTTTGTACTGGTGTTAACACTTTTTGCATTTAAGATGAGAAAACTGTACCATAAAAACAGACTACTTGCACAAGAAATAGAGGGTGGGCAAGATTCAAAAAGGGACTTTATGGCCATTTCACCCTCTGTATTAAATTCACCTTCAGACTAGAAAGAGCATTCAATCGCTCTTGTTAACAACAACAACAACAGCCTAAACATCAAGCTACTATCATCTGTCAGTTTCTAACGTACGCTATAAAGCGTAGTGGATTTTATACTTTGTGTAGTATATATTGTGAATTATATGTACTGTATAGGAGTGCATGCACTATGGATTCTACATCTTCCACTGCTGCAGCTCCATACTCCAAGCGCTGCCGTACAGCTTCATCGTACCACGAACAGGCCAACTTTCCATCTGCTACTACTAACTGTAAAAAAGATCGTGTACGTGTCGTTCTTAAATTGTGTTTTTAACATTTAATTTGTATTCATTCATAATATTACGAGCATTTATGCTTATTTGGTTTTGCAGTATTTTAATAATATGTATTGATGTACAGTACATATATATATGCATAACAGTGGTATTAATGTAAGGTATAATAAAAATTTTATTTATTGATTTTACAGATATTGTCGTGCTCTGTTTCAGGCTGCCGCTTTACTTGCCGAAGCCATGTCCCATATCAAGCTCACGTTGAGCATGTTCATCACTGTGAAGATTGCAATCTCTACTGTTCAAGCAAGGCAGATCACCAGTGCCTTCATCAAGGAGAAAGACTTGGCCATGTAGAAAATAGAAATCAAGATCTTGTTGGAGGTGGTACAAATCGATCTGGGACTACTTACGGCGTTTCTACTAACGCTTCTGCACAGCCCTCTCTCTCTTCCAGTAGAGTTTGTCGCTCTTATCCAATTGATTTGGATGTATTTCAAGAAACGTCACGTTCACATCTTGGCATGATGGTGACATACAGTCATCAGCCTACTGAGACATTCCAAGATATTGAATCTCTTTTGACACAACTATGCGAGCCATTTGTAAAATTGTTGACCCAAAACATAACTCTGCACAGTAGTATTAAAGCACAATTTATTATTTTAGTTACATTAGAATTAATTACGGAAGTAGAAAATGAAAAAAATACAATACAACGTTACATACAGTTTGTTTCAAAAAATTATGATATTTTGAGTACCCAGGGAATTGCAAGTTTTATTTTTGACAGTGCCAGTGACATTATAAAAAAACTGAATGAGTTTAATTAGAACGGGACTGGGTGGACGCTTCGTGAAATTGAGTCAATTCAAGTTAAAGTAGGAGTTTTAAATTTATTCGCGAATGCAAAAGCTAAAGGGTACATTAAATTCCCAGCTTTAAAACCACGAAAATTCGGATATCTCAATATAAAAAATAACTGTAGTGATTGTTTTAAGTTTTGTGTGACTGCACACAAATATAGGTTTGAAATATTAGAAAAACAAAAACAAAACTATAAGCAAAAGGAAAAACCACAAAGCAAACGTTGGGAAAGCATGAGCTTACAACGTGCAGACCAGTATATTCCGTATTTTAATAAATTCGATTTCACTGATATTAACTGCCCCTTCTTAATTAACAAAGACTTGCCAAGTTTAGACAAATTTGAAGCTAAAAATAAACTAGGATTTAACATATGGAGTCACCGCGGTGACAAAATCATCCCAATTCGTAGGTGTCAGAATAATAATATTACTGACAAGTGTAATTTATTTTTAATTTACAAAGACAGAGCCGATGGTAGTAAAGATGAACAGAGTTATCATTTAGTCCTTATAACAGATTTAGATAAATTTATGTGTCTTGGCCGCGATAAAAAGGTTTACTATTGCCAGTCATGTTATCGAAATTTCAATTCAGCTGATAATTTAACTAAACATAAACTGAGCTGTCAAACTCTACAGAAACGTCAAATTGTTTTTCCTGATATTTCAGAAAGAGTCAAGTTTTCAAAATTATGGCAATCCTTGCCTTACCATATATTATTGTATATAACTTTTCTACATTTGTGAGTCCCTATAACGACCTTAGATCCTTAAGTAGCAGTACGAGATTTGTAAATGAAATTACACCTGCTGCGTATTCCTTGATTATTATCAGGCAAATGAAAGACAGAAGTGAAGTAGTACATGCAGAATTCTATGATGGGGAGGATATAATGAAACATTTTTTTGAAATTATATTTTATTGGGCTGACGCATTATTATCCCACGTTCGAAATACTAATAATATGGTCAAACCAAGTGACCAAGTACGTGCACAGTTTGAAAGTGCTACTCATTGTCACATGTGTCGACGTGAATTTGATTCTTCTAAGAACATTCTTCGCACGTTTCATCATAACCATAACCATGGTCATTTTGAGTTTGCTGCATGTAGCCGCTGTAACTTGAACATCAAGTACAAGTACAAAATACCTATAATATCACTGTACGGTGGTTGCTTTGATTATCACTTGCTAGTTAGTGCTATGAATACAGGTCAATTTGAAGCTAAAGACATCCAAGTAGTAGCCAAGTCTGCCAAAGAATTTATTTCAATTTCAATTACAGCTAAAGATAAATGGCTTCCAAATTTAAATATTAAGTATCAACCAAAAGATAGAACAAATCAAAAATATACTGGCAAAATGTTACATTCCAAAGTAAAAGTTCGATTTATGGATGCAAATTTATTTTTTGATTCCAACCTATTTGATCTTGTGGAATCTTTAAATTCGAAAGATGAATTTAATTTTACACTTGCGTCTCAATGTTTCTCAGATTTAATATTTGTTGATAACCAAATAAATCTTGGTCCAGAAGTAAAACCTCTCACAGAATTACAATTCAAATTATTACAGAAACCAGTTTACTTTCCATTCATGTCATTAACTAGTTCAGATGATTTAAATAACCAAATACTAGACCGAGATCAATTTAGACGATCACTTTTGGACGATAAGCTCATTCCAGATCACCAGTGGGATCTTGTCAAAAATGTTTGTACTGAATTCAATTTAACTACATTACGTGACTACACACGATTTACATGTGTTTTAGATATGGTTTTACTTGCAGAAGTATGGCAAAATTTTCGCAAAGTTGGACTTCAAAATTAGGAACTCGATCCGACTTACTTACTCACTTACATTACCTAGTTATTCTTGGGAATGTTTTTTGAACTACACAAAAGCAGAGATAGATTATATAAGGGACCCAAAAATATTAGAAATTGCAAAGCAAGGAATACGCGGTGGGCAGTGTATTTTTACAGCCAAACACGTCATTGCCAACTATGAAAGATGCCCAGGAGGATCAGATAAATCCAAAGTCCGTAATCAATTACTTTCACTAGACATCAACAGCTTATATGCAGAGAGTATGAAGCAGCTGATGCCAGTCTCAGACTATATGTATATGGAAGCAAAGGATTTAGAAAGTATTGATTGGACTGACCCAAAGTTGGGTACTACAGAAGTTAGCTATGGCTACGTTCTTGTTTGTGACTTGAAGTATCCTTTGGCTCTACATACTAGAGACGCAAACTTGCCACTTGCTATGGAACAGCGTGTACTTAATATAGATGATATAACATCACAGTATAATTTAAATAAGCATGCAGTTAACTCAATTCAACAATATGTATCCCGCCCTCGGCTTAGGTTAACACTATATGATAAAACAAACTACACAGTTCATTTTAAAGCATTAAAATATTATTTGTCTAAAGGTTTGGTTCTTTCTAAAATTCACTGTGGGGTACGCTTCAAGCAACAGAGTTATTTTAAACCATACATTGAATCTAATTTAGAAAACAGAAAAAAAGCCAAAACTCCATTTGAAAATAAGCTATTAAAAAAAAGTTCCAATGTTTTATATGGCAAAACACTAGCACAAGTACTCAAATTTATCATTGCTCGGTTATGCTCTAGTGCTGCGCAAGCTGAAAAATTGCTTGCAAATGCTAATTGTAAAGATTTTGAAGGATTTTCTGAAAATTTAAGCGTAATTATTCAATACCTTAAAAAATATCGTATAACTAACCTCCCTTTGACTGCTGTAGCTATTTTGGATTTTGCAAAAGTACTTTTTTATGAAAAGTGGGATCTTTTGTGTAAGATATTTCATAATAGAGCCCATCTGGATTATACAGATACTGATCGATACAAGATACACACAATTGACACATTTAACACGTTTTGGGATGATATTGTCAAAGCAAAATTTGAATTTGATTTTAGTAAAATTCCTCGAGACCATGAGTTTTTTAGAATTTATGAAAGTCAACATCCAAACTTACATTTATTAAATAGCGGTGAAAGTGGAAAACTTCGAATTCAGAGCTTAGATGTAAAAGAACTTATAGTATTAAGACCAAAAATGTATAGTATGTTATATAATAATAATTCTAAACAACAAAAGTGTGCAGGTATTCCTGCAATTTCGTTGCGGCAGTGTAAACACGACCGATATAGGCAAATGTTAGAAACTAACAAATCATGTAAAATAAATGTAAATACAGTAGCAAATGTCGACCATAAATTATTTATTAAAAATCAAAGTAGGTTAGCTTTTAAAAGTTTAGATTTATCTAGAGTATTTCCAGATCCTAACGATTGTAATTTTAGCCTTCCGTTAGGCCACACTGATTTAGTTAATAAGATTAAATACAAAGTATAAGTCGGTTACATAAGAAGTGTAATTTATAATTGTAGTTGTAATTAAAGTTTAAGAAGTGAATAAATATTACACAAATAATTTTAGGTTGTAAAAACTGCAAATAATTAAAAATATATGTATCAACAAATAATCATGTAGTTTTTCGTAGTAAAGTAAGATGTAAATGTTTGTAAATAGTGGTATAATAATATTTTAAATGTAATTGTCATTGTGTAGTAGGCGTAGACTTGTAAATATATAAATTAATTATAGCGTGTGCAGATTTACTGCACACTTGTAAATATTATGTGAACTTTCAAATTTAATTTTAGGCTGTAAATATTACGTGTACTTGTGTACACTTGTAAATAGTAAATGTAAAACTATGTATGTCTGTTGTATTTGTAAATCATGTGTGTAAATATTTGTATGTATGAATTTGTGTGTGTGTGAAAGAAAATTCAAAAACAAATTAAACTTGTAAATATGTATATATGTAAAAACTGCATTACAATCAAACTTCACTCTGCAATTGAATACTTGCATATAATACATGCATAATATACAAAGTAACCTGCATCTCGCTGCACTTGTTCACCTGTTGTACCTTGTATTTTACACTTGCAGTTTGCACTTGCATCCCCACTTATCCTATTTATTGTTGTAATTCATAAACCATATACTAAAAACATATAACAAACAAACAACTAAACATACATCTCATAGGAACCTGCGGCCCACCTGACTTGCATCAATAAAAAACTTGTATCTGTCCCACAGCAGGTAGAATTCAGCGTTTCGTCCTGGCCCTGTACCTTCAATTTTATATTTTTACTGGACTCTAGAGACACCAAAGCCAGTTTCAGTGGACGATGGATCAATAATTAATTAATATGCATATCACGCACATTGTTAGTAACAAAGTTCCCCTTTGCTTTGCTTTCTTCAATGCTAAATGTCTGAAAGTGCGCTTTATTCTGTCGAGTTCAGCTCAATAATGAAATATAATATTATTTCGTTCCAGCGTTCCTACCTCAGCAACTGTATGTATTTACAGTATACAGCAATATAGTCAATAATCACAATGGAATACTGTTATTTAAAGGCAGTGTATAGGTATATAGTGGGGCATGTACATATATACATTTACATATATCGTATACATATATCTCATGGTCTGTATGTCTTGTCTATCAGTAGCACAAGTAGTCAGCTCGGTACATGGAAAGTTAAAGCTCAGAGCTCCATCAGTCCCAAAAGTTTGATTTCATGAGTCCACTGGGCCCAACTGAAGCTTCAGTCCAGCCTTGGTCGGAGCGTTGAGTTAATTAGCTATTAATATGCACGTCACGCACAGCAACAGTAACACTGCCACCCTAGCTAAGTGCACTTTCCAATGCTAAGGGCTGTAAGGTGCATCTAATTCTGCCCAGTATTTCTCAATGATACAGAATAGTTTAGAATATTATTTAATCCAGAACTCAAATATCGACCAACTGCTATATACATCCCGCTACAGTGTATATATATGCTATATACTGACACATGCATATACATATATACATGTCAGCTTGAAATGGGCTTGCTAATTTTTATTTTTGCCCTCAACCTATTTTTAATAATTAATAAGATTTTTTGAATGGTCATTTTTTTTTAACTTTTGAAATAAAATAATTAATTGCTAATTAATTTTAATTGCAGTTATAATATTTAAATATTTTAAATAGGTACGTAAATTAGAATAATGCAATTAGTGTATTAAATTATGTAACATGTATATAATTTAATTTAATATAAATGCTAATTGTATTTACCATTACCCAATTAGTACAGAATACATACTAAATAATGTGTATATACATACATTGGTACGTAACGGGCTCCATTTAAATACAAGTAGTACTTGATATTCAACTACGTTGCATTATGCATCAAATTCTATTCATGACAAGCTCTCAAGTACAAGTCAAAAATGAATAGAAAATAGTATTGCCCTATAATACTGCACTACCCAAAATCCACGGCATCCACGGCATCCACGGCATATATGTACATGCCTGTATAAATACTACACTGCATGATTTCTAATACGAATCTCAAATAAGAAGGAACGGTATCGCCCTCTCCTACTGCAATATGCAGTCATACGACTAAAATCCACGGCATCCACGGCATCCACGGCATGTATGTACATTCGTATTCAATTCCATATGGTTTCAGTTTGGGTCCAAATGAGTTAAGGTGCTCCCGTCCTCTAATACTGCACTGTGCAGACATACGACCAAAATCCACGGCATCCACGGCATCCACGGCATGTATGTACATGTCCATTCAATTTCCCATGGTGCCAATATGGTTCCAATCTAATAGGCACGTCGCCTCCCCCTCTGGAAATACTCTGCAACTCTGTTCATTCATATCTTTTTACATACCATATGATCCCGTTGCCATAGTGATGCATCTAAACAATACAAGTCCCCGCTCACTTTAAATTCCATCAATTTCAAATTTAAATTCAACACTGACGGCCCTCCACAACACAGCCACAGCTCCAATCCATTAGTATTACATATGATCGGCACTGGCAGCCACATCTCAGCTGATTTATATACCATATAATACGTTTCCTTGGGAACGCAGTCCAAACATTGGCACTGGCTTTGGTGTCTCTCCATTTTTCCTCATTTCCTCCCGTTCATACCCATGACATTACATTATAATGCATTTAAATGCTCATAAGCTTAGCAAGGTTATCTGTCGTTTCAGTTCATTTTCATTGTCCCTCATTACATTACAATTAACTTAAATACCCATATGCTTACCAAGGTTATCTGTCGTCTCAGTCCCATATGTCACATCATGTCTCAATCCTTGTCATGGCCCAGGCTGTCCCAGTCAATACTCTCGGGTACTTCCAACACTACTTCTACTTCCCACTTCCTACTCCGCACAAACCCCCGTAGTCCCGAAACAGTTAATTTTGTAAACTATTGTACACTTCACAGTTTGATAATTATTTCAATTTAACATTCCCACAAGTGCAACTGCGATGCTGCTGTACGACACGAAACACTACCTCTGACTGAACTAGATTTACGAATTTTAACATTTCATTCTGAAATCATCCAAACCGCCAACCGTCAACGTCTCCAATCGAGACGCACTGGGCTTGCGCAACTTCTTGCACGTGGCACGTAGACTGGCCCATGCCTGGGATTGCTATGGCCATGAATATTTTAGGGAAGGCAAAAACTAAAATAAAACACAGTGCGGGCCACCTCAATGCCAGCTACTAGCCTTAGTTAAGCCCACCTGAAAACGATGCAAAAAAATCGAAGTGGCCCTTGACCCTGCCATGTAAAGGTGCCATGGATATGCCAGTTTACTTCATTCCCCAGACTTAGCAGCAATGGCCCAGCTGAATGCCATTTATATTTGTGGACTGGGATAGACTTAAACGCGTTTTGAAATAGCAACTGCCTTCAGACAATTTCATTATGACAATTGCATAATAGCAAATGCATGGCAGAAAATACATTCATCGTATTTCTTCTAGGGTCTCTAATAGTACGCAGGGTGTAGCCGCCTCAGTTTGGGTTGTACGCGGGTCTATTTACCACACTGTTAAATGGCAGTGCGCAGGTCTCTATTAATGCGCAGGGGGTTCGAAGTTCGAGTTTGAATAGTACGCGGGGCGTACTATTAGAGGAAATGCGGTACGTTTCAGAAGTTTCGTGGCGTCTCCCTTGTGGCAACTGCATAATGAAATTTGCATGGTTGTTATTGCGAGTTGGATTTTGCCCCGTGGCAACTGTCTCGTGGCAACTACCAGGTGACAATGGTATAGTATTAACTGCAAAGTGGAGTCCACATAGGGACACCTGCTTGGTTGGATCTGCATAGTAGCATCTGTTTGGAGGTAACTACTTATTCAACTGCCTTTTGGCAGCTGCTAGTTGGCAGCTGATAGTTTGCAACTGCCTGGTGGTAACTGAGCGGTGGAAACTGTAAGACTGCAACTGCATATTAGTCACTTGCCTGTTGATACTGATTGGTGGCAGCTGCCTAGTGGGCGGCACCTGCCTGGTGGCGTCTATGCAGTAACAGGATAAAAAACGGATTTTCAATCTCTATTGAAGCGCAGGATCTCAAATAATCCCTTGACCTCAAATAAGCGCCGGGTTGTAGCTCCACAAAAATATAATGTGCGTTGGGATCTCAGCTGAGCGCCGGGCTGCTGTAACTCCGAAAAATACAATGTGCGCAAGGCCTTAAATAATACTATAATAAATTCCCAAAAATAGTACTCCACAAAATTCAATAAGCGCCGGTCCACTGACTCTGGCACTAGGGCCACGTGGGGTCACAATTTGGTCTAACGTATTATCTAATGGTTTTAATTAATTATAGTGTTTCATATTTACCATCTCCCAGTTTTTCTGCTTATTCCGCCATACATCCAAATAGCTTCCTTTTCTGCTTTTAGCGACCTTCCCTTGTTGTGTTTTCTCTTAAACAAATGTGATTCGTCTAGTTAAACTACATCATCGCTACCTCCAATCTTTTCGTACTCATGACCTTCAGCTTTTCTCGCTACTTCATGGAATATTCTGTAGTACACAGTTGCAGTGTTCGGCCTAACAGCGGTCTGCGAAGCTGCTTCAGACACATTCATTTTAAAGAACCAACACCAAAATATCTTCAAGATCTTCCCAGGCTCGAGCTTCGCTTTGTCAAGTAAAGTTCCTTTCAAAGGAGACAGCTGCAATATAATTATAAAGCTATATCTGAAACATTAAATAGGCATAATTCATAGTAAGTACATACAGGGAGTGTGACACATTTCCAAGTCGGCCCTATAATAACTACCTACTCTGTTATAGTACTACACGTATGAGACCCCAGCCAGGGGGTCATACGGCACACACGCATACGGCAGGGTTACTTTGGGAGGGCAAACAATAATTCGTGGAAGATAGAAAAATTAGGGAAGCAGAGGCACTAAGAAAGAGAAGGAAAGTTGCTGTTAGCTCTGCTTATTGCCGACACCATGTTGGCAACAACCTAGTGACAACTGCCTTACGTCATCAGCCTTGCGCCGACAGTCTACAGGCAACTGCCGTGGTGGAACTGCCTTGTGGTAATTCCCTGTGAGGCAACTGCTCAGTGCCCAAGGTCTGCGATTTCATTGTATTGAAACACATTGAATAATCAATGTACACGAATGGCCTTAATACTTGTATTATTACATGTATATTATACTGTCGCTGGTCGCAATGTATTTGTACAAAATATAATTAATTTACTGTTTTTACGGTGCAGTGTCCACTTTTGCATTTCCAACGGAAGCCAAGAACATTATTTCTGATGTCACTAATAGTGCTGTATTTTTCACCGCAGATACAGAATGCTTCTGTCGCTTGGGATGGGATGATTCCAAAGTGTTGAAAAAACAGAATTGCTTTTCTATTTTGCTCTTTCTCGTTACTTGATGGGCCTAAATAAGCCCCCAGTTCAAAATATGTACACATACCACGACCTTGAAAAAATGTAGGATCCATTTTATGAAATTCAAACAGTTTGTTGTTCTTTTGGCAGATAAAATCTCGAATTTCACGTCCAATAATAACCTAAGCAAGTTATGTATGTTTTCTTCAACCACGACGCTTACTGCTGTGTACATCATTACATATATTTTCTAATTTTATTGTTAGTCCTTGCTGATGTCAGTGACCTCAAATAATGCAATTGTGTTGTTTTCATTGGTGGTGTCAGTTCATTTTCAGCTTGATGCTATCCTGTACTTGAGAGTGCATGCTACCCATAACCATTACTGACGCCTGGTACATTTAAATGGTGCGTACGACCGTTCCGTGTTACTGGTACGACAAACTGGTACGATAAACTGGTACGATAAACTGGTACGATGAACTGGTACGATAAACTGGTACGATAAACTGGTACGATAAACTGGTACGATAAGCTGGTACGATAAGCTGGTACGAAAAACTGGTACGATAAGCTGGTACGATAAGCTGGTACGATAAGCTGGTACGATAAGCTGGTACGATAAACTGGTACGATAAACTGGTACGATAAACTGTTACATGGTACTGGTACGATAAACTGGTACATATTACTGGTACAAAATGCTGGTACGATAAGGTGGTACATGTTACTGGCACAACTGCCTGGTACATAGGGGGGAAATTCAAATCTCCTGGTACGATCCTGGCTGCTGAGATAATACCTTCAATTCTTCTTCTTCTACTTACTTCTATTTAAGTTGATTAATGGGTTTAAATCTAAACTCTAAAGTGTGAAGTTGGTATCTGCTATCTGCCAACTCATATTAAAAAGTATTATCTTCTAGTTGCTAGTTGCTAGTTTAATTAATTACTTAACTCAAAATGCCGTTTGCCGTTATCATAGTAAAATAACGCTTCATCTATCATATAGTGCGCCAGTGTTTTTCTCGTGTGGTCAAAATGAGTCGCTACGGAATTACTGTTCAGTTTTCTTGCAAAATCTGCAAAGGTTATTTTCAAATTGTGGAGGATTACATTGAACATAAAAAAGAAAATCACTTTGCAGAATTCGAAAAGACCAAGTGCTTCATCATCCTCGAGGAGAGAACCCTTTCAGTCGCGAAGGAGGAAGAAGTTGACCTCGACAGCGACGGGGTAGTCGACAATCTGTAAGAACACATTATCTTTAAACTTTACAAAAATTATGAAATATGTTAAATATGGAATATTTTAACTACTCTACAAATGTACTATTGATGTTCTGTTGTTCTGAAGATTCTGATAATCGATACCCTTCCATGATGTAATTTATCATTATTTATACATAACATTATTATTGGTTGTGCTGAATATTTTCAATCACAAATGGTGAACCGCAACATGCATTAAACATTGTATTTCTGGTATTTATTTTTATAGTTCACAGCCCTCCATTACTAATGACGAAGAAAGAAATGACCCGGACCCAGACGACTACCTTACCGACAAAATAGACAATTCACTCCGTTTAAGGAAACGCGGTAGTGTTCGTATTCGTACATGTTCGTCTTCAAACGAACTGCCACAGATAATTAAAGTGGAATCCGAAAAATACCAAAATTACAACGAAGGTGAAGCTGCCCTTTTACCCGTTTTAGCGACACATAACATTCCAGAGACTAATCCTCCTTCAAATAGTACAATTTCCAGCGCTCATTTTACAAATTCCTCTCAACCTACTTACTTACTCCCAAAAAAGTGTGAACAAATCCTTTATGAAGGCCCAGAAATTCATCAACAAGAAGAAGATATTCCACAAAATCAGCATCGTTTAAAAAATAATACTGTTCTCGTGTCAAATTTTTCCTCAGCTCAGCTTCACTCCCATGTTAATTTCGAGTGTGGAATTTGTCATCAGTCATTTAATTCAGAGTATGCGCTACAAAATCACGCAAGCATCTGTCGGCTCCTTCAAAAACATCCGGATTCTTACTGCAGAGTCTGCAACAAAATATTTATGAGTCCACTTCACTTGCAAGAACACGTTTTTAACTTTCATCCAAACCTGACTCCGAATTTAAATGAAGATTACCAAGAATTTGAGCAAGAAAATGACGATGAGCCTGAATTTATCCTCGCCGAAGAATCGCCGTCCCCGATGCCAATGCCGATGCGGACAGTGTTTCGTGATGATGAACAAAGCACCCCACAACAGGTCAAAAAAAGGAAACGAAATCATAATCCTAACCATGAACCTCCTCATGAAATCCATGGGAAATACTTCGAAAAACCAAATCTATCCTGTGTCTCTCTTATATTCCTTGCCTTGAAAAATTCCAAAAACGGAAGTTTACGCGCTCCTCAAATCTACAAGTTTTTCTCTCATCATTTCCCGTACTTTGAATCCGCTCGAGCCTCATGGAAAAATGCGCTTCGGCATAATTTGAGTCATTATAAATTTTTTGGGAGGATCGAAAATGTCAATACTATGGGGGTTCAGAAAAACTGTCGATGGGCAGTGGATCCATCCGCGATTCAGAAGCTGGACGAAAACATTCAAAGCCTGCTGGATCTGGAGGAGAATCTTGTTGCCTTTCAGAGCTCGATGCGGGACCCGGAAAATTTGGATCTTATTCTAAGAGGAGAGTTCAAAAGGGATTGTGACGATTCGGGAGAAGATGAAGAGGATGATGATTTGACTGTCATTACTTTTAAGCCTCAAGTAAGTGACTAATGATCAATAAGTTCTCAAATTATAATAACTATTTTCATAATTGAGGAAATAATTGTCTCTGTTACTCTAACTGGGGCTCCAATAGTTTAAAAATTCTAAATTATGTATTTTTGGTCTACACATGTTTTGTCATATTTTTCCAAAATTAGGCTTCTTGCTTATTTGATAACAAATTGCAAATACCTAATTTCATTTCATCTGTGAAGAACCTAAATGACCCATATCTAATTTAACCTGTATCATAATATATAGAACCAAATCGAGCTTTGTATGCCATAAAAGAAAAATTCAAAACATGCGTCAAATGTTAAGAGTTTTTGAGAAGGTGCAAAATGTTCTTTTTCCATGTTTTTGAAAGGTGCAAGATGTTATAATTTTGTGTTTTTCATAAGGTGCAAACTGTTCTAGCTCCATGTTTTTAAACAGTTGCAAAATGTTGTTATTCCAAGTTTTTGAAAATGTCAGAAATGTTTTAATTCCATGTTTTTAAAAAGGGCAAAATGTTTTATTTTCATGTTTTTTAAAAGTCTAAAATTTTCTAATTCCATGTTTGTGAAAACGTGCAAAATTTTTTAATTCTATGTTTGTGAGAAGTAATGAAATGGTGCAGTGCAAAATGTTCTAATTCTATGTTTTTTAAAAGTGCAAACTGTTCTATTTGAATGCTTTTAAGACATGTTTCCATACTTTTGTAGATAGTGAAAATTTTTTGAAGCTACAAATGGATATGGGCTATTTTGGTTCTTCACAGACGATTAGCATCATTTTTAATGATTTCTTTTTGATCCAAATTTTGTGCAGGGACGTCGAAGTGGAAGGCAGTCATCTGCAGATTCTTTTCCAAATGAAACTGTATCTTTAGCTAATTCAAATAATCCACATTGTTTTCAACCTAATCCACCACTCATTCATCGAACTTTACTGCCTAAGAAGATTAAGATCAAATCCGAGCCAATTTCGACCAACTCTAAGTTTGATTTCGGCGAAATTACAAGTGTTCGAGGCAATTATTCTTCGTAATGGAAGAATTGAGGAGCGCTGTTGGATTTTCGGTTCCACTATGCATTTTAAGTATTTTAAAAATTCCAGATCTCCTATACTGCGTTCTTATGACTAAACATTTTTCTAAATAAATAATATTGACCAATGTATTTATAAGATTTTGTACAACTAACTTTATCTATTATAAGTTACGTATTTAGAGGTGGTCCTGTGGTACCTGGCCAGTAGGTAGGTATTTTATTATATTTTTATGATGTGTAATTTTATCAATAGCAAAAGCTACTTAACATAGGGGGACATTAAATGTAGTCAGTAAGTATAACTACTTAATTTTTTAGTTTAGAAAGTTTTCATGTTACCGTTACCTCAGTCTTCAAAAATAACTGGATTGTTCTATGTACTGTGTATACGACTTGGGTCATTAGTCATTCAATTCTAAGCTACTTATGCACCTGTTCATAATAATAATAATGCATTTTATTCAGTAATAAAAATGTATTGACTAAACATGTAGGTAGACATAGTGCACATATTAAAGCCACAAGGCTCAAACAATAAACAGTAAATCAACACAGATGCGTAAAATTATATTAATCGAATGAATATAATATGTACTTACAAAGTATCACTTTATGTAAGGCGCTGTCTCAATGTGAACCAACGACCAAGTGTGAATGATGACTTTTTTTGGTCAAAATTGTTTAAATTGTGTCAACGATTTGTACGCTGTTCTTTACAAACTAAATCATTAGAAAAGTTTATTATTAAATGTATACCAAAATGTAAAATCAGGTTGAGAAATCATTTATTGGTTAAATAAATACAACAGTAATTAACTGACATAAATATAATTAAAGTATTGTAATAATTGCGCAATGTACAAAATTGTTAAATAAATAAAATTTAGCACTCAATGCCACTATTATTATTATTGTCATAAATGGAATAATTCATGTAGTGTTGCTTCCTATCAGATGCGTACATAGTAATATGAAATAACTTGTAAGCATTTCAACTTCAACGTAAAGCTACAGTATAGTCAATACTTCTAAATAAAATACTAAAATCATGGCTCTAAAATTCAGACTGCACTCTTACCTTACCTATTAAAGGGAAACACTCCAGCTGAGTCAAAACTAACTTGACATGGGTATATTACTGTGACATTGAAAGTGTATATTCCAATATCTTACAGTTATAAATAACATTTTGCAGTTGGCATAGTGACACTTAAAGGGATTGTGGTTTCAACGAAGCTGCATAATATGTTTCTTTAAGATAACGCAGAGCTGAGACCTGAGACTCGAGACTGAGGTTGTAAACGCACAATCTAACTGCGGACAAGTGAAACTTAGTGTTCCCTTTTGAGTCATATGGTCACCTTTATTATGCTTTTCTAATTACTAAAATAGTAACTAACTAGTCATTGAAACACCCGTCACAATCCACAATCCACTGCATACTGTGATACTGTGCATCCACTGAAAAGAAAAATAAATTAAATTATATGAATTTGAATTATGAAATGAAATAAATGAATTTATGATATGAATAAATAATAATAGTTTTTATATTTCTCGTTTTCTGTATTCTCCTGTCCTTGATTTTTCAGTTCAGCGCGGGAAGCTTAGTACTTTAAATTCGTCTGTCAAATTGTTTCAGTTGTCAGTTTGGTTTTCTGTTCTCATTTAATTACTTCTCATCCACACGCTCACTATTTAGTTCGATTTGTTAATTATTTTTATTACAATTACGTCAATTGATTACGAATAATAATTGTAGTTCAGGTCACTGGACGAGAGCTTAACTGGTTATAGTAAAACTTCTGTAGCAGGTAATTCAGGGCCGGACGAAGGCATTGGTTTTAGGCAGCAATTTGTTTCCATACAAAAAACCAACATTCAACATTTTGATTTAATTGAAGATTTCCTTTAGTAAAGTAAAATGTTGTAAATAAGTGTTTTAGAAAAATTGTAAAATTTCCTTTTTACTTGATTCAGAAAAGTGCTCAATGTTCTGTTTACATGTTTTAAGAACCGTGTCAAATGTTTTATTTCCATGTTTTTGAAATGTGCAAGAATTTTTATTTGCTTGTTTTTGAAAAGTCAAAATAATTTTATTTACATGTTTTTGAAATGTACAAAAAAATTTATTTTGCATGTTTTTGAAAAGTCACAATATTTTTTTAAACATATTTTTGAAAAGTGCAAAATGTTTTATTTACATGCTTTTTTTTAAATTCAGGCACCGGGGGCTGCCTGCGCTGGCCACATTATCCGGCCCTGAGGTAATTACTTGTGATAATTATTTATCTTACATTAACATTCATTCATTATTGCAGCTACACTTCAGTTCAAACTTTCAGACAGTCAACAGTAAATAATAGTCACATACATACCAAGGCATATGAAATATATAACTAACTATATGCCTTGATACATACAGCATATTTTCGTATGTTTTTCATCCTCTCATTCGTTACTACATACTACCTACACCTACTCACCCACTGGCCCACTGACAATAGTACTACATTCAACATTTGAAGAGTTTTTTGGCAAAACGGGATAAAACCATCAAAGCAAATTTTAAAGGAACAACAAAAAACGAATAAACGATGTCAGGTTGAGTTTTTGTAACTCAATTTTTTTCTACAGGTACTGCATCTAACGACGCGTAATTACATGTAGTTTTATAATTCTAGACGGACTCTGAAATGTTTTAGAAAATTTTCAAAAATTTAATTTTGTTGACTTATCCCGTTTTGCCAAAAAATCAATAACTTAACATGGGGTTAAAAGTCCGAGACATGAAATTTTAATCATTTTGAATAAAACCAGACCTTTTCTTAACTTTTTATCTTTCTTTGCATAAAAAACATTACCGCACGGCAATTGTCTTCTACAACCTACGAAAACCCTCAAAAGCCAAATTTACATCAGAAATGCGTGTTTTAGGTGGAGTCATATCCCATTGTGCCAAACATAATTCAATGGACTTATCCTGTTTTGCAAAAAAACGAAATTTGAGCCATTTTTAAAAATTACTTTAGTTTAACTTTGACCTTTACCATTCAACACAATAACGTATCTAGTCGAGAGAGAAAGTAACAAATAACACAAATAATCTTATTTTTAAAAAAAAAATGGATCTATACCGTTTTGCCAAAAAACTCTTCATTTACTTGCACGCAAAATTAAAGTAGGCGCTGTTGTTATTGTTTAGATGCAAAATAATTTATAATTCTGAATTCTTTGTAAGTTGTAAAAGTACATAAACATAACAGTCTTCTGCGTTTAGTTTTATTCAGCTAAAACATGTTAGTTATTTTTTTCATTTTGCAGTATTATTGAAAATAAATTAATTTGTCATAATATGTTCTGACTTAATCTGACTTATATCAAACACACAATGTTTTCATTGTGATTACTCATGACTTAATTTAGTATTATTAAAGTTCTTATGACTTCGTACTGTAATCGTCAATTGTCAATTATGTAATAAATTGTTAATCATTTAAAATTTTTGTAACCGCAACGTCAAACGTAAGTTTTTAGCAGGAAATACTAGGGACTTTGCGCAATTCACGTAAAAGTCAAAAACGTAAACGTAAACGTAAATTTTACGTAAGCTCCACCCCCGAAACGTAAAATTAAAATTTTGCGTAAAAAATGCTGTTTTGCGGACGCTATTTTTTAAGGCAGCGGGGCGAACAGATGAGAGAAGAAAAATGATGTTCATAAAAATATATATTATATAAAATATAAAATATAATATTTTATGATGTAGAATGTAAATCGTGAGTTGAAATCAGACACGGACGGATATTTCCCCAAAAGCCCTTCAGGCAAAGTCATCCCACTAGTTAAGTAGTTGGTCAAAAGGGAAAATAATATTCCACACTGTGGAAATGCGTATAGGGATTATAGCATGGTACGTGAGGATCTTCTATCCTCACGGACCATGACCATAACCAGTTTCTACTTGGACTCCGGCGAAGACAGAAGGTACTCCTCACTCGACCGTGCTACGGCAGAACTGTTGCTACGAGCAAACCATTAGGGGCCCACGAGGACCAGGAAATCCTACGAGAAAAATATATTTGTTGCTACGTGCAAAGTCATAGGTGCCCACGTGGACCAAGAAATCCTACGAGGACAAGTGTATTAATTGCTACGAGCGAGAATTTAGGTGATCAAACGCTGACCCTTTTTGTGACCCTACGAGGGATAAAATATTGACGCTACGAGCGAGTAAAATAGGGAACACAAGGTGACCCAGAAAGACTGTCTAAGAGAAGTCTGAAATATATCCGTCCGGCTCTGAATTCAACCTACGAGGTAAGTAAATAATTTTGTGAAAATATAATCTGAATCGTACGACGACAGATAGGGAATTTACCCAGAAAAGAATAATAGAATTTAAAAAGTAAACGCTACTTTCATTTTTGGTTACGGACCATTTTCATTTGGCGTTACGAACGCAGTAAAAGTATTATTAAAGTTAAATAAATACAGGGCTGTATAAGACCCTTAAAACGTAACCTACATTATATAATTTTGTGTGTGATTGCATCTTGGTTGTCGAGTTGATATTCGCATATTAAATATATAATTTATAATATAATTATTTAGTCATATTTTAGTATCATATTATAGCCATAATCATTGTTGGGAAAGCGCATCATAACCCTCCCCACCCGTATACTATTGCCAGCGTAAGCTCATACTCTTTGCTGCATAAATCCCTCCATTTGTCGTGCATACTATCTAGTATCTCGCCGGGCCGGTCCTGAGATACGAGAGAACCCCCAGGTAAAGTATCTCCGTCGCCCGTTCCGACTCGGATTTAAAAGACCGCATTAAAATCCCTGTCAAGAAGGTGCGGGGTAGAATTTTATCTACCCCCCAATACCCGTAATTAATTAAAATTAAAATTAAAGTAGGTTAGAAACAAGTCCGAAGAAATTCGGGCCCATATTTCCTATTTTGCTGTATTCAGCATAGGCCACCACGTGTTGGGGCGATTTGAGCATTGCTAAAGTGACGCCTTTTGGTGGCACTGGTAGTGGCAGTAGGTAATAGTAACAAAACTAAAAGTGAAAGTACAACAAGTAGCGCCACGGCGTGCTTTGCATCTCTCTACGAGAGGATAGCATTATTTTTGAATGAAAAATTAGAAAGGCAGACGGAACCAGTGCTGACAAGCCATCCCGTCTGGCCATATAGAAATTGCCTAGTCATTGACGGGAATTCAGGGAAGCAACCCACCAAGCCGTAGACGTGAAAAATTGAGAGGGAAAATCTCCCATAGTAACAAAACAGACTTTGACTGGATCCACGGAACAGAGAAGACGTGCTAAAAACTCGCGCTTGAGTGCCTACTCGGACCAAGGCTGAAAATAAAATTTTGAAGATTTTGATCAAAATAAAATTTTGAGAGTTCAGATAAACTACTAATAAGTACAAATAAAACATTGCCGTTTTTACGAAAACCGAATTAAGGTCAAAACAGCGAAATACGATTTCGATTTGAGCCAAAAGTTAAAGAAAAGGAAGACTTCTTTCTTCATCCGTTGTGAAATCATCCAGCAGCCATTTGTCATTCTGGTATGTATTATGTGTTAATTAAGTGCAACGCACACATTTGATTTGGTAGAAAATAGAATTTATTCTGTAGACTTATTAGTCCCTTGTTTAGCTTACGTAGCATTGTTGGATAAATTGTAGAATTTAGATTTTTATATAGTAAGGTTATAATCAGTCAGTTTCTGCATCCGAACGCCGGATTATTATTGTGAATTTTGATGAAAATAGTAGAATTTTCAGTCCAATAGGTAAGGGCCACAATTGTCTCCAAGATACTGTAAAGTGACAAATAGAATCACGCCATAATTTCATATTTATATGTGCATTTATTTAGTCATTCATAATTTCATATTTTGTGTATCCTTCTGTATTCAGAATTTTCAGTTTTCCCTATTTGCCATAAAACTCTTGTTGGAAAATTGAACTCCTCGATTTTCTTATTTGCCATTATATAGTAGTCAGCAAACCTGGCTGCGGAGGACGAACCTCCGGCTTATTTAGTTTCATTTGCCATTCATTGTACAAGGCACGAGTCCTTGATTTATTAGTAAGTCTTAATGGTTCAAAATTTGTAAGTTTATACCGTTTTTGTGACACAAAATAAGGAAAACTGAAATTCCGCCATCATATAGTGTTGCGTACATACGGCGAAGGCCACGGCCACGGCTCAATAGGGAATTAACACAGCAAGCCATGCCTTGTTGATTCTCAGTATTACTTTGCATAGGGCCCATAAGCTCAACATTATACTTAGTGTTAAGTAGTAAGTACAGGCGCAGCAGTACGTGCCCGTCTGATTTTGAATTCACTAATTCAAAATCCCCAGTTTTCGAAACTGAATATCTGCAAATTTTACCTTTAATTTGAAATTCAGCCATAAAACAGTAGTGTTTGTTCACGAACTTCATCTTCCCATAGGGAATTGTAAGGAAAATAGTCCCAGTTGTCAGCAACTGCATCGCCAGTTGTAAATCTGCAAAAGTTGAAAATCAAAAATTTCGTTTTGTTAAATAAAATCATATAAGTGATTTTCTGAAAGTCTGGGGGGAACTTCAGAAAACTCACTCATCTTCGTTTTCTTGCTGATAAAGGTCAGCAGCCTATAATATTGTGTAAAACATTCATGAATGTTCATTTTGTGTAAGTCATAATTTATGGTGTAAGTTTAATAGTGCATTTTGATAGTATAAGATTTTTCAGTTTAAAAATAGCAAGGAACGCCCTTGACTAAAATATAGGCATTATAAAATATAGCGAGGAATTTCACCTCACCTTTGAAATAAGTAATAGTGCGAAGAATTAACTTCGACTTTATAGTTCAGTACAAATATAGTGCAAGGTTTATAAAATACGAACCTTTAGTAGTGTTCGAGTCTGATACCGCAAGGACTAGTGACCTCGGCTTATGTATTTTAGTCTACGAGACAGTTGTCACCTAAATAAATTCCGAAAAGTTCGATATTACATTTTGATTAATTGTGCAGTGAATTATACGGGGAACTCACACCCCATTTTGAATCATTTGTTAAAAATTTTCGTTTAGTAAGTTATAAGGGGAACTTACACCCCATTGAATATTAATTTGTTACTTTTTGGTTGATGAGTTTTAAGGGGAACTCACACCCCAGATTTTGAGTAATTAATACTTTTGTTTTGAGAATTATACATGGGAACAGACCCCACAATTTTGAGTTTGTTTTGCAGTTATAGCAAGGAATTCCACCTCGAGTTCCTACAAAAAAATTGTGAGTCATAATTCAATTTCGAATTTCAAACTATTTAGAATTTTGAATCTACGGATTAGTGGGGAATTGATATCCCACAACTTTACTTTAATTCGCAATAACTGAGCGAGGCTTCAGATACCTCGACTTGATAGGCGAAATTATTAATTGTTGCCAGTTGTTGAATCTTAACATTTTTTTTTGAAACTACAAATAATTACTTCAGGGGATTCCACCCTGATTTCGAATATTGAATTTCCAACTTTGCAGGGGATTGAGACCCTGACTTACCATTTACATTCAAACTTCATTTAGGGGAGTTTGGACTACAAAGGGTGTGGTTGAGTGAATTAAGATTTCAACTTACAAAATTATATGTTGAAATCTGCCGTTGTCAGTTGACAACTCATAATTGTGCATTATTGTGTTTTTCCGCATATGGCATTACAGGTTGATATCATCATTGAAAGTGAATCTTCAAGTTAGGTAAACCTGAGAACAGTTGAAAACAAAGATAAACATTCACACAAAATTACATTCATAATTCTACGATAGTAATTTACGATTATAGGTGTTCGTAAATTTAAGTGTTGTTGACTGTAATAGATATAATAAAATAAAGTCAACGTTTTATTTAATTTCAGTACACTTACTAGTGTCCTGCCATCGAAAAATCCATCAAAAAATCAGCAAGATAAATCTACGGATTGAAATAACGGATACGATCCGGAAATCAGGAACTGACTTCTACTTCGAAGTCTTCGAAATACTTGGTCCTACGTGGAGCCAGCCAAATAGGGATTCCTACAAACGAAAAGGAAAACAAATAGGTAAATAAAAATACAAATTACAAGTAAAATTGGTGTTTGGACTTGGAGTCCACACTGTTGTATTTTGTGCACATCGAAAACGTATGTATACCCAAGTATAACATACGATACTGTTGTAATTTGGGGGCATGTTGTAATTTGTTCACAATTGTCATTTTGGGGGCATTTACAAATAAGTGCAGTACAACATAGCTAATTATATTATATCTTTAATAATAATTTATAGACACCTTACGAGGTCAAGACACGGGCCACTTTGGACGTGCTTGAAGTCAGTTGGACTTAGAATCAGGACAATCCGGGAGGAAGAAAAGACGGAGTTGGATTCTTCTACTTCCGTCAACTATATAAACCGGAAACTACAGCGAAGCTCCTACCGTTCCACGGTTTGGCTCTCTGTAAGTCAACAATAAAAAGAAAACACTAACTTATTTTCACCAAGTCACTTACGAAGTGAACTTTATTTTGAATTCTGATAAAAATTTTTTGAGTGCACGAAAATCACTGTTGTACAAATACACTATTGAAGTCTGTGTAAGTATACAGTCAAGTATTTGTGAAGTAAAGTGCAAATACTTACTTTTTCTAGCCTCACGTGGCACCGAAGAGAATCACAAGTTGTGACTTCAGCTTACGAACTCCAGGATAAGAATAAAATCCTTTTCAGACAGAATACATAAGTACCCATCTGGGGTAAAGAAGATTTGACCAGAAACTTATCGTAAACGTTCATTCTTTCGTTTACGTTACGAAGTAAGTCAAACAGCATCAGTGTTCATAGTGCCAGAAATAAATTGTCGAATTTATTTAAAATAAATTCGAACCACCAATAAGGGGATAGATAAAATAGAACGTTTTGTCGTGTTTATCTCGAACCATTAAAAGTAGGGAGTAGGTATATACTTAGTCATATATATTCAGGTACTTACGTAGTACATAGTTGTATTAAGGATATACATATTTTCGTGGTAACTAATAGTTAAGCGCACATCCATACGGTGGGTGCAGAGAAGTTGGCGACGTATATTCCTGTACTCTTCTAGTACAGAACATAGGTACTTACGTAGTACATAGTAGTATTAGTCATATACATACTTTCGTGGTAAATAATAGTTAGTGCACATTCATACGGTGGATGCAGAGAAGTTAGCGTCGAATATTTGCTATCATTATACTATAGTACATATGAATTCATGGTAAATAACAGTTACTACTGTTATATAAGTAATCATACATCGAATTAATTTACAATTTTGAATTTTCTTTCGACATTTGAAATTCAGTTTATAATTTCGAAATATTATTAGTATCATTTCAAAATTTCCAAAATTTAACATTCTACGTGGATTAAATAAAATAAGAAGGTAGATAGTTATTACTACAATTCAAAATAGGATTAAAATTAAAATAAGAAATTTTATGAAAATTTTCGAATGCTGATTTTTATAAATCTGACATCAACAGATATTGCTTTTATTTTCTTCACATTTAGTATTGTAATTCTATACAAAATTTGGAATAAGTTAATGATTTATCGCGTTCAACTGGAACGTTGAATGTTTATTGTATTCTACTTGAGTCCATACGACTGGGTAGCCATAAAAGCAATAATAGTAATTTATTTAATAGTTAAAATAAAGATTTCTCTTGAACGTCATCGACGAAATAATCATTGGAGATACGATTGGATTCTCACCGATAATTCCAATTTATTTTAGATTCTCCAGGATACGCTCCTGAACCCGACTTACTAGTCGAGGAAGATTTTAGTTACGGACGCACAGTTTGCTGTGAAGCTTGAAAGGATTACTTTAGTTGCTGACTTATTGCTTTATTTTTGACTATTTGACTAAAAGGTACGTGTCACGACACTACAATTAAGTTATTGCTTGTGCTTAAAAGCTTGCTCTTGGTATTATTGAAATTCGGTGGCTGTTGCGCGAGATATATGTACCCTCGTCCTCATATCACACTGCAAAGCATATTAATCACCCATCATCATCATAATTATAATTCATTCTCAAATCAATTCATTCTTCAGATAAATACAAAGTTAAAACCGTGTTAATGTTATTAAATCAAGTCAAAGTTAAATAATTATTGTCAATTTACGAATTGTTTGTGAAGGTAAAGATTTAAGGCCTGATTAATTTGAAAGTATTAATCAGACTTACATCGAAATAAAACAAAAACAGATTCAGTTCCCTAAAGCGGAAACGCATCCGGTTCACGTACGCTAACGTCGACGTGGGCATTGTTTTATCAACGAATTAAATTAAAATCTTTGGTAGTTAAGTACTACACACATAGGTATTCCTACATATTGAATCAAATAGAATTATTTACTCTTACGGAGAGACTCAAAGACTCGAGATACAGTACATTCGACACTTCAGAAAAGCCAAAAATAAGTCATTTTCAATCATCGATATTGCATCGAAACTACACTATAAGTATAAGTCAAGTGTATTAACTACGAGTTAATCACAATTAAGGACATTTTGAGTTAGGGGTCCGCTACAGTTTATAGACAAATTTTGTATTTAAAAGGGAAATTCCACGTGAATTTCCAGTTCAACTTCAAACTGGAAAAGAAAGGCAAAGACGATAAGATCGATTCTCAGCCGAAAAATAAAGAGGAAGCAGTACCCATTACAGTAATAAAAGAAGAGAAAGAGGATTTCGATCTTTCCGATTCTTTTATTTTTGGGGACGACCCTACATTAGATATATCTACGACTTCGTCTAATTTCATAGGATTAGCAACACAATTCTCAGATTCTCCAAAAAGTGAGAAATCTTGGCACGACGAATCATTAGAATTCGAAAAGGAGGATTTAGAGTATAAGCTTCTACATTACAAGGTTAAGCTTTGGGAACCGCCCCAACATACAGCCTTCCTAACTTTGCATTATCCATATCTAGATTTAATCAGTAACCGGATCATGACGGTCACTCACGAACAGCTGGAGGGCATTTTGAAAACCCTCTTGACTAAAAACAAGGGATTGGATGCCGATCAACAATTGGTGATTTCCGAATCCAAACTAATGGACGGAATACCAACTTATAGTGGCGAAAAGGAAGCACGAGGGTGGGTTGACATCTTCAAAGAAGAACTCACTACTCGAAAGATTATGACTACGGATAAAATCTACAAGGCATTAGATAAGGCCTTGGTCGGGACAGCAAGAAATTGGTGGATAGGTGAAAAACCGAGATTTATTGCCAGTTATGCTACTATAACTGACCAAACCGAAAGGGAAAGGATTAAGGATGCTACGGTTAACCAGATATACCAAGCACTCGAATTGAAATTCGATCGCGCGTATGTCAGTAGCAAGGCAGCTTCAGAGCTTGCCTCAACAATTTTCAATTCCAAATTAAGTGGAAATGAATATGTTAACCGACGGTTGCAATGCGTAACTCAAATGGATCCAAATATGGATGAGGAAGGAAAGCTGATAAAGTTACTAGATGGCCTACCTCAGCCATTAAGAAAAGAAATGATGAATTGTACGGATATAAATAACTTTACGAAAGTTTTAAATCGTTATATCCTTCAACAATCAGAAAGCCTGTTGAACCATAACGTCCAAGATGTATTTGATGGACATCAAAAGAAGCCAATTTACATTAGAGGATTAAATGGAGGTATTCCTCCCAATAATAGCCGTAATGGGAATCAACCCAACGGAGGTCAAGTTCGACATGGAGCTGACCCAGGGAAATATAATCCTAATATTAAAAAGAATAGTGTAGCCACAGACGGTCAGCCCACATGCTATGAATGCGGTAAAACGGGCCATTTTGTGATTGACTGTTGGCAAGCCATGCAGAGGCAGGGTATTCCGTTACCCCCTCAAGCGGCAGGATGGGCTAAAATGAATAATGTCCCCATACAAAGAAATTCCTATAACAATAATAGGGAAAGAGGAAACAATAGATACAACGGAAACGGTAATAGGGGATATAGGAATAATAATAATGGATATAACAGAAACAATAATTATAACCAGGGATATCAAGGTGGTTTTTATAACCAACCCCCATCTTATAATCAGAACTACAATCATCAGGACTTTAATCAAAATTATACGAATACCGTGCACCAAATGCGAGCCATGCATATTAGTGATCGTGATTACAATTACGATCCAGCACGAGACATGGGTATGAGACAAAACGTACCTGCATTACCAATGAGTAATGATCATCAGCCTCAAAATAATCAAATTTATGGGAGTCATAGTAATCCCAACCCACAAACTTTGGAACAAGTACATCAGCAGATGTCTCAAAATAATCCAAGGTTCAGAATGTTCAGAGTACGATCAGCTGAGGATTCAGAGATCCCAGACTTAGAGACTATACCATTACCAGGGACATCAAGTCGAAAAGGTGAAGAATCACCCATTGCATCAGCATCCTTGAGTAATGATGAAAATAAGGAATTAGATAGGTTGATGGCAGCTTACGAGCTGACTCAAAAAGAAACTTCAAATAATTTAGACAATAAGGGAGAAGCAGCGACATCCATTAATACATTAAATCAAAATCAAGCTTCGGTAAGCCCGAAGACATTACATGTTAGGAAAGTAAATCAACCACTCAAAGAAGTGAAACGAACGTTTCCATTCCGTAACTATTATGGAGTGGCGATGGATTTCAATGTCATTGTAGATACAGGATCTACATTCAGTATCGTCAATCCCAGGACAGTGAAGTTGTTGGGATGTGATCATATCATCACATCGTGCCAACGAATCGAAGCAGACATGATTGTGTACGATGGTAAACCGTTACAATCAAATCAACAGGTAACATTGGGATTCTATGTGGATGAACTCCACACTTGGATAAATTGGACATTTTATATTGTAGAGAATATGATGGATAATATAGTATTTGGAATGGACTTATTATCTAAATATGACATAACAGTAAGTTGTCAATCAGGATTAATTGCGTTTTCTACGGAGAACAGACCCAGTCCAGACTACGTTTATACATCTGATGAGTCAGATGAAGTGCAGATTCCCAAGGGAGCTGAAACACAGGTAACGCACGCGTCACCTTCAAATATCATGACAGCATTACCAATTAAGAAAAGACAACAGAGACCTACTGGCTCTGACACATTAGACAAAGTTAAAAGCGATGATTCAGATAAATCATCAGAAACAAAGACAGATAAAAATATTTACGTTCAGGATCACGTACACTTAGAAATAGGGGAAGAAAAGCCCATCAACATATATACTGATGAGCTTTCATTTGACGGTCACATAGTAACCGAAACGAATTACAAGTTACTTTTCGATTTAAGATTAATGATAATCCCAGAACATATCAAACTAATTCAAGGCAAGGGAATCATTACGGTACTTAATATGGGTGAGACCGGTATGGGCTTACAAGCAAAGAGTCGGATAGCGACATATCACCATTTACCAGACGAGGTAGTCATACGCCTCGGAAGTAGACAAACACAGGGAATGATAATTCATAACCAGTTAAATCGTGCAGCATTAAAAGCTGAAATAGAGAAGAAATATACAGAATACGAGGACTCTAAATTAAGATGTAATCTCGATTTTAATAATTATTATCCACAGTTGAGACTTCATTCAACTGAGTTACAGGTTCCAAGTCCTATATTAGGTGAACGACCACCTATCGCAGTATCAACTGATACTGACCAACCAGAAACCGAGGTAGAAAAAACACGTAAACAACATGCAAAAATGTTACAGCAGAAGCGAATAAATTCAATTATGACTTTTCGGTATCCCAAAAATATGGGTGAATTGGGTGATTTCATTGGGCAAACAAATAAATTCAGTCATACGGTCCAATGTTATTCTCAGGTGATGCAACCTCTTTTCGAATTACTACGCAAATCACCGCCATTCATATTCACGGCAAAGTGTCGTGAAGCTTTTGATGCTATCCGGTATCAGATTCTCACTGCTCCGGTTATGGCGTTACCCGATCATTCCATTCAATTGGAATTATGGTATCATATAGCTGAGAATCATATACTCGCTATATTGGTACAGAATAAAAACGGCGTACGACGCTTACTCTCTCGTTTCCAATATTATTTGGTACAGGTAAAAGAGACCTTCTCAACGTTGGATAAGCATGGTATTGCGCTTATCCAAGCATTACGGAACTTCCGTAACTTCACTACAGGTCGGACCGTTCATGTGTATACCACTGATGCGGTATTGCCGACAATTCTGAAAATCTCAGATTTACCTCCACGGATGGTACGATGGAATTTGAAACTACGAGAATTCGACATTAAAATACTTTTGCTGGCTGGATTGCCCGCACGAATAGACGAGTTGTTGCATACATCTACGGGAAACAACCTTGACCGAGAGATTGTATTTTCTTGTAGACTTATTAAAATAGTATGTCGTAACCGAAAAGAAAAAGAATTTATTCGTCGTTGTGCAAAACTCAAACATAGAATTAGTAATTTGCATCAGCTACAAGCTGAGGACGAGAATGTAGATAAAATAATACAACGATTACGCTTCGATAAAGACAACGAACTAGTTGGAACGAGTAGGTATAGAAAAATTTATCGTTTGGGAGAGAACGACTTATTAGAAAGAATCACTACTGAGTTTATGAATGGTCCTTATGTTCCAGTAATACCCCATAAATTGGCAGTTCAATCAACTCAATTTATGCATCAGAAAAGTCATTTTGAATATGAAAAATTACATATGATCATGCGGGAAAACTATCACTTCCTGAATATGGGTGAGCTCATATCTAGGGTTATTGCAGACTGTACTCAATGCCAACGTTATCAAAGCTGTCGGAACCAAGTTCCCGGTTCCATACTCCGCATACAATCAAACATTGATAATATGCCTGAAACCAATACTCCTGCTCCAAATAATAGCATACTTTTTCCTTTGATTCATTTTTCACCTTTTCAATTTCCAGAACCGTTTACATCATCCGACGATTCTCAATCGCCTGTTGATGCGGGTCCACCTTTTTCAGGGGGAGAATGGGATGGTGAGTTAGTTAAGATTAATTCAGGACAAAAAGTCCCCATTACATTAATATTGCCAAAAGCAAATGACATCCTCAGGCAGGAAGACGTATTAAGAATAATACGACCATTACAGGCCGCTGTCGGACAACAAGTCGATATTGATGTACAGAGAGTACAGACGCAAGGGTTTCCCAAAGCCGAGACGCCTCCACAAGGAGCCGGCCCGACTCTGGGAAGGCCTGCCACTAGACCAAGACGACTTACTCACGTATTCGACGGTCCTTTATACGACGTCGACTAAAAACGCTTATTTGCTTTGCTTACGCTAAAGATTTACAGTACATAACATATATATATATATAATTTACATAGGTTACAATAGCATTTCATATTTCACGTAGAATGAGTGATCTCGAGATCATGCTTGGTGGCAGTGACGACGAAGGCTCCATAATTATTCTGCCAGATGAAAAAGAACAATTGTTGCAAGGTTGGGATGAACGAGAACCCGATGAGAACGATTTGCAAGTTGTTTGGCAGGGAGACACTCCTGAAATGCAGTTAGCTGTTAGCAAGATAGATATGTCTGGCAACGTGACTCCGCCATTAGATTTAGCAATTAAAATAGATAGGATTAAGTTTACGAATCAACAAGAGACCGATAGCGAGGAAGAAGCTTGAGCTCCAAAGTTCAAAAAGCCAAAATATAAATTGTACATAGAGCCTCGAGAGGTAGGAGAGATCTCATCAGATGGAGAAATCGATGAGGTGCCTCCTCCCCGTAAAGTAAGTAGGAAAGGTAGACCAATAAAAGAAAAGGTTGTCTGTCCAAAGATCGCTTTATGCTAAATCTGTCTTAAGGCTGGCATAGAGGAAAGACATGTGTACTTAGAATGTCCCAAAGTAAATGGCGATTTCCATAAAAAGAATCGCGACAAAAGTAAGTTGAAATGCTTCAGATGTGGATCTCTGCGGCATAAGGCAAAAGATTGTTGTGAACCCCCTCGATTTTGTTCTAAGTCCCGACGAGGTAACCCTCATGGCCGTTTTGATCATGGTCATGATGGTCCGTCACAAATGGTTTAAAATTTTCAATCCCGTAAAAGAGAGTTATAGTCATTTCATTATCCTTAGTAATTAGTATGAATTGTTGCTTTAAGTGAAATGACCAAAGAAAATGATGGTTAAATGATAAGTGTACAAGTTGGTATAATATTGATTGTTAGAAATTTATTTGTGTTACGAATAATGATCTCACTACTGGTGATTATTGTGAGATAAAAGACTACGTTAAAATGACTGTGAAATGTTGATCTCCATAAAATTGACTGCATAATATATTTATTATGATCTTCGTAAAATTTAGAGTAGATATAAATACGAGATACGTCTCAGGTTACGACCTAAAAATTTTGATATTTCCAAAGTATTCTTTGAGCACATGACATTACGGGTTATATAAAAGGGTTCAAATAAAATGTTGAATATCAGTGAATTGAGGGTTTTGAATTTTTTATTTTTTTATTTTTGCTTTTCCCCTTTCCATTTCAACATTATAGATTTACGAAATGTCGTCCCCTAGAAAGGACGAACGATCAGGGATATTCGCACGCCGATCTCCCCTTCCTGAACCTGTACCCATGATCATAGATGATGAACCATTCATTTATGAAAATGAATTACCTAAGTTAATGCTCGAGGCGGCGAACTTCACGCCGTCAATCAACTCGAGACCACCAGAAAATTTGTCACCAGAAAAACCTCTTCTGGAAGATCAGGAGCGAAAAATCTCCTTTAATATAAGTGCCAGAGATATTTCTGATTTAACTCTGTCAATCAATCGAAATTGCGTGGAAACTTCTCCATCGACTGAAAAGGGCTCTCGCCAAATCAAAAATTATCGACGAGAGAAAATTCTCAGTAGAAATCAAAGCTCACGAGCTTCGAGTCACTCGCGGTCAAGTTTACCAAACTTGGTCGCTAGAACGTCTCGAGGGACTCTCCAGAAAAATGCCTATCGAAATTCATCTTCGAGTTATTTTTCGTCAGATACGTCTGATTCTTCTTTATAGTAAATTATATGTTCGGATACTTCCACAAAAATTTTGATACATTTTTATATATAAGTAGGTAGTAATATTTTGCTTTCACGTGATCTCAAATTTAAATGACTTAATGAAATAATTACCATTTTGACACCCGATAAAATGAATAAGCAAAAATTAGTATTTTTGAATATAGCTTAGAATTTTTGATATATACATTTTCATATATTACTTGACGTTAGTAAAATAAATATCATTTTTGTCATATAACTTATTTTACCCAAAGAAAATTACCTGTAAAAGTTGGGATACTTCCCAAAAGACTGAATTAAAATTATGTTCAAAATCAGTCTATGAAAAAGAGTACAAATGAAATAATAAATGCCATACAGGAACTTTAATCAATGCAATAGTGTGTGTTCTTTCTCTTTCGCATCACAGTTTCTTTCACGTCCATTATTTGCACCGTTGCTCGCACTTAAGGATATGGAGAAAAAGATGTGGATTATTCGACGTTCATACTATTGGCTGTTTCGTTCTGTTGGATATTTCGTTTGAAGATAGTAAAAGATTTGGTCCAGAAGAAGACATGATAAAATTATGAAAATTATTATTATGTATTTGAAATTATGTTTTTCGTTTTGATGAGGGCATCAAAACATTTGGTCCAGAAGTTTTGAGAGAAGAAAAATGATGTTCATAAAAATATATATTATATAAAATATAAAATATAATATTTTATGATGTAGAATGTAAATCGTGAGTTGAAATCAGACACGGACGGATATTTCCCCAAAAGCCCTTCAGGCAAAGTCATCCCACTAGTTAAGTAGTTGGTCAAAAGGGAAAATAATATTCCACACTGTGGAAATGCGTATAGGGATTATAGCATGGTACGTGAGGATCTTCTATCCTCACGGACCATGACCATAACCAGTTTCTACTTGGACTCCGGCGAAGACAGAAGGTACTCCTCACTCGACCGTGCTACGGCAGAACTGTTGCTACGAGCAAACCATTAGGGGCCCACGAGGACCAGGAAATCCTACGAGGAAAATATATTTGTTGCTACGTGCAAAGTCATAGGTGCCCACGTGGACCAAGAAATCCTACGAGGACAAGTGTATTAATTGCTACGAGCGAGAATTTAGGTGATCAAACGCTGACCCTTTTTGTGACCCTACGAGGGATAAAATATTGACGCTACGAGCGAGTAAAATAGGGAACACAAGGTGACCCAGAAAGACTGTCTAAGAGAAGTCTGAAATATATCCGTCCGGCTCTGAATTCAACCTACAAGGTAAGTAAATAATTTTGTGAAAATATAATCTGAATCGTACGACGACAGATAGGGAATTTACCCAGAAAAGAATAATAGAATTTAAAAAGTAAACGCTACTTTCATTTTTGGTTACGGACCATTTTCATTTGGCGTTACGAACGCAGTAAAAGTATTATTAAAGTTAAATAAATACAGGGCTGTATAAGACCCTTAAAACGTAACCTACATTATATAATTTTGTGTGTGATTGCATCTTGGTTGTCGAGTTGATATTCGCATATTAAATATATAATTTATAATATAATTATTTAGTCATATTTTAGTATCATATTATAGCCATAATCATTGTTGGGAAAGCGCATCATAACCCTCCCCACCCGTATACTATTGCCAGCGTAAGCTCATACTCTTTGCTGCATAAATCCCTCCATTTGTCGTGCATACTATCTAGTATCTCGCCGGGCCGGTCCTGAGATACGAGAGAACCCCCAAGGAAAGTATCTCCGTCGCCCGTTCCGACTCGGATTTAGAAGACCGCATTAAAATCCCTGTCACAGAAATTTCAGATTGCGTAAGAATTGAAGTGGAATTATTTCGCGGCATCAAGTTCCCTCCGTACATGTTCGCTGATTATAGTGTTATTTGCATCTACATCAAACGTGCGGGTTTATTTGTATGATAAAATGTGGAAAATGGAAAACAAGCCAAGTTCATCCATACAGAGTTCTGCTTCCTAACCTGAATTACTCAACACCTTAATTGTTTCCCAATTAAATTAATTAAGTAATTAACTGTACAGTCAATCCAAGATGCCCAAATCTAAATCTACTGTGACTCGCGTAGTGTCAACAGCTAAGCCTGTACGAGATTCAAAGGTAAAAACTTTTATTTTTCATATACTTGAAATTTTGACTACAACACATTTTAGAAGTGAAAAAATTATAGTTTTCAGTTTCAATTTTTAATTAAAACGGCAAATATTTTTGATTGTGCTCAAAGTACTCATGGTGGCAAGGCTAGCTGTGTGAAATTCCATTAAGTCAACACTTTTACAACTAAGGCTGTAGAAACATTACAAATTACAAATGAAAATGCAGTTATATTATACATAGGAATTTTTACACATACAGCCACAGGCCACCACATAATCAAAATTCCAAATACGGCACACATTTTTATTAATAAAAAAGTACAAAACCAAGCATTTATTATTGACTACTCTAATTTTATTGTATTCACAGGCTAGATTTGGATTTAATGTCACCAAGGACATAAAACTACTCACTGTTGCTCTAGGCTTAAACCCATGGCAGCTGGGACAGGACAAATGGAGCGAAGTGGCTAATAGTTTAAATTCTGAAGAAGGATTTTCTGTCACAAGTAGAAGTGTGAAGGAGCGAGTGGACCTTCTAGTACGAAAATTGAAAAAGGAAGAACTAAGTACAAAGTATGTAATTAAGTATCTAGTCAAAGTTACTTTCATATCATCTGTGAAGAACAAGAATGACTCATATTCATTTTTAGCTCAAAACAATATCAACTATCGACACTTGTTTGTGCACTTGACATTTAGAAAACATGAGAACGCTATTGAAAAGATGAAATAGAGGATTTTAGTTCAATACAAGTGAAGTAGCTAGAGTATAGTAATCAAATTTGAGAATTCTTAAATTACATGTTTTAAATTTCTGTTTTATTTGTAGAACAGGGACGGAGGAGGAGCAGTCACAAAGAGGCGAGCTCTTGCAAAATGTTATTGCTATACAAGAAGAAGTGGCTGCCTTAATTAATGTTCAGCATGGAGCGGAAGATGTCACAATAACGAGTGACATTGAGTTTGAAGAAACTATTGGTTTGGAGCTGCCCGCATGTGAAGATGTAGGTATATCTAGTCCTGCACCCGCCCCAGTCAAGGCCAAGTCAACAGTTCTTAAGCGGAACAAGGAAGAACGAGTACAGGCTGATCAAGAACGCGAGGACGCATTTTCTAATATGTTTAAAGGTGTGAATATTTGAGTTTTGAAATTAATTAAATATAAAGTAATGTATAGCGTATGGGCTGAAGTGAAATCAACTTAATAAAACTAATTTAATTAATATGAATGCTGAATTTTTTTTCTACAGATCGCGCTCCAGAGCCTTCGTCAAGTCGCAGCAAACGGCTTAGGATGTCTATTGAAGAGAAAATGATAAAATCCAGGCAAGATCATGAAATTATGATGGATTCCATGCGCTTTAATTTAGAAGAAGAAAAGCACAAATCTTCATTCGCTATTGAGTCTCAGAAATTAGAACTAGAGTTGAAAAAAGAAGAGCGACGAGCTGAAGAGAGCAGACGAAACTATGAACTCTCGATGGCTCAGGTTCAATTTCAACAAACAATGTGTCAACTTCTTAAAGACGTTTCTGGAGTTGTTACAAAAAATAACTAAACTTAAGTTACTAGTATGATGTAAATAATGCCAAACTTGTTCTTTTAAAATTCCTCTTTAAACTAATTTGTTAACATAATTTATTGTTATATATTAACTTATTTAATAGAGTGCGGATAAAGCATGTAATTAATAAATATATTGAAATTTAAAATTCTTATCCTAAATTAGCATTGTAAGCATCAGTATTGTAAGTATGCTTCTAACGATGGAGGATCAATTCCAAAATAAGTAGAAACTTGACTGCCATTTAAGCAAGTATGACAGTTTGTTAAAATCGCAGCAACAAAATATTGTTCTTTCACAGGTTGAAGTAACACTTTTTGATTTTTGTTGAAATCCAAAAATGCAAAGAGCTGCAATATTTTACCAAAACCATACTCAACGCTTACTCGTAGGCTTGACATGTCAAAGTTAAAACGCTTTTGCATCTCGGAAAGCCTTGAATGGTTTTTGTATCCTACTTTCACAAACTTCTGATTTGAGTACCCTGCGTCGCCGTATAGTGAGAACCAGCTTCCATCCTGATTAGTAAATTTGCATTCCATTTCACTAACAACATTACTGAGATGTAATATTGCTGCGTCGTGCCTATTTCCATTAAAGGCACCGTCAAGTCGTCCGATCAATCCATTAGGAAATACGATACTTTGGTATTTAGTTACATGCTCTTTGTAGTAACCACTGTATAATTTTTTTTGGTCCCTAATAGGTCTACAAACCGGACGGCAACTTCCGTCTATAAACCCCACAATGTTTGAAAAGAGTGAGCCGGCGGCGGAACATACCTACATATATAACAAAAACTATATTTGTCTGTTATTTAATAGCAATAATTGTATTTTGATTTACCTCCGTGAATTCAGTAAGTAAATCATTAGTTATCCAGGGCTGATCCAGTGTGCTTATAGTATGCTTGTGTGATTCGAATATTTTATGAGTCATATAAGATGCTATTCTTGATATAGTACTCTCATCTCTTCCAAACAGTTTAACTAAATCGTATAACCGATTTGGATCGCACAGTTGTCTTAATAGAATGCAAATCCCTTCAATTCCTGTTCATATTCAAATTAGTATGAGCAAATTGGGATGCTAACTGAATGTACGTCATACTAACTAATATTGCTTTAATTATAAGCTGCAAAAATAATAGTAGAAAACTATAACGTGTACCTGAGAAGCACGTCCTATTAGATAAGCGATTCAGTTCTGGTATTTTCAAGGTTCGTGTTAATTGATAAATTTGAGTAGGTGTGAACCGGAAAAGCAGAAGACTTTCTCTATCGGAATATTGATCAATAGTGAAAGAAAAGCGAGCATGAATAGGCTCATAGTAGTGTAAACCATGCTGGGAAGTATACAATTGACCTCCCCTTGACCTCCTGACCCCAAAGGTCATGACCCTGTGACCCCATGACCTCATCCCCCTAACCTAACACCCAATGATCTCCCCCAAGGTCATCTAAGGGCCATCTCCCCGTAAACGTAACAGTAAACCGCTATAATGACGCGAGGGCCATCCCCCGTAAACGTAACAGTATGACGCCGCCATCGCCCCGCCCCCGTCCATTGGCCCGCCACTGTACCGTCTAAGGGTCCGCCACTGTACCCGCCATTAACCCGCCACTGTACCGTCAAGGTGTACCGCCATTGTACCCGTCCATTAACCCGCACAGTACTCCCAAAGTATACCGCCACAGTCACGCCAGTGTTAATGGCCCCTTTCATACCACGTGATTGGACAGCGCCATTGCCCCGTACCCGCCCCTGCCAAATAACCCGTACACGTCACAGGGTCAATAAAGTGTCAGTCACTCCGACGTGTCAATCGCTGTTATGATTTATTACCTACAATGTGAATGTACGGCATATGAGTCAGTAAATGCTCAGTTTAAAATAATTTAGGAGTCACTTACAAGTACTTATTATTATTTTAAATGCAAAATAGGTTATATAGAATCTTCACGTAATAATAATGATAACATAAAATTGAAGTTTATTATTACAATAATAACAACTAGCAAAATTACAACTACAATAATATAATGCATATTATTATTAACGATGCAAAATACGTTAGATGCTTTACATACATACAAATAAAATTAATAACAATAATCAATCTATATATTATCTATTATAATTTCAATAACATGAGATTCAAATTTACATTAAAATAATAGCAAGCAGCCAAACTAGAAATCAATTTAGCTACCTACCTGTCTGACGCCATGCAATGTATATAAAAATGTTTAACAAAAACACCTTGTAAAACTACACGGTGCAAAAACATTTTAATTAATTGCATAACAACTTAAAATGTTTTCTTGGGCGATGCTAATAATACTTAAAAATAATTTTATTCACAAATTGTAGAATATAAAATCAGTGGATATTTGCTACTTTATGCCATAAATAAATTAAAACACAACACACAAACTCCTACTATAATATTTTATCGTTTAGTTTTAATATGTTTCAATACATATTGAAAGTTTCAAACTAATGCTACACCTAGTTTAAAGATTGGTTTAATAGATTATGGACGACCTAATAGTTTATTTGACCATTGTTGACAAAGGTCAAACCGCTAATAACGTTCAAGATAATATTCCAATATAAAATTTTTACTTCTTACTGGTCTTATTTATGATTATTCTCTAAACTTTTTTTTTTTATTTAAAATTGCTACTCAAGTAAAAGCTATTTAAGTTAAACTCAGTATAATATCTCGTCAGTAGTGTTCTTGCAGCTATCAGGAAACCACATTCAAGACATTCGCATTTCTTACTTGACGAATATACACGTAGCGTGTTAAAATTGAAGGCAAACAGTCAAAGTATTATAAAATTACACATTGAACCCAAACTAGAATAATGCGCAATATATTCTGCGATAAAGGCACATGTATTTTGGAACCAGCAACAAGTTCCATTAAAACATACTCGCCTAACCCTATTATTATTGGTCAAAACATGGGTGGAACACTTGATTTTGGCAATGGTTCTAACAACGTTTTAATTCCATTTAAATCTAATAAAACTGTCGATTCTGTAGATTTGTTGGAGTCTAATAAAAATTTAATTCCATTTAGCGAAGCTCAAACTTCCAGTTTGGTAACTGCAACAGACAGTTCGCAGCATTTTTACGGGGGGATGGCCCTTAGATGACCTTGGGGGAGATCATTGGGTGTTAGGTTAGGGAAATGAGGTCATGGGGTCACAGGGTCATGACCTTTGGGGTCAGGAGGTCAAGGGGAGGTCAATTGTATACTTCCCAGCATGGTTTACACTACTGCTCATGACTTAATCGCTTTAAACGTTTAATGTTATAATAATCTGAGGTTCGAATAATCCCTTTAAGGCACAAATTCCGAAGCGATTTCGAGGACAGAGTAGACTTCATGTCTGCTTGACTGAAGTTTTAAATGTTACTATTTTTTATCAGGATTTTACTGTCCTTTTTATGAATATTGTATTTTCTGGGATTGCTGCCATGGTTACATCGATTATTTTGAATTTACGTGATCAACAAGTTTTGCGTGATGGCACTTTGTGCGCAAACTGTCTTACGTAAAACTATCCGTAAAATATGATTTCCGTAATAAATAACGTTTACGTATTACGTTTTGCGGAAATTAATTTAACGTGAATCGCGCAAAGTCCCTACTGTTTACATAAAACCTAATAATAATATTTATCCAGGTATCTCTTTAGTACGTTTATTGCTTTTGTTTGAAGTTGCTTTTTTTTTATTTCAATATAATTGATAATTCGTCATTTCATAATTAAAGCCTAAGTGGGTTGGAAGATAGTTCAAATGTAATATATGTATGTGCTTAGTAGTAATTAGTAATAACGTTGACGTTGACGGTATTATAGATTCTGATTCTGGGTCTTACAGCCGTATACTTACTTACTAGTTATGCAAAAATATTACCAGGACCAACTTAATAATGTTTGGTATTTTGGTATATTTAATAACTCTATATTTTTATAGTAACATGATTATAAGTGTGTAGGGTTACAGTTACAAACGAATTATAGTCATGCGATGTTTTGGAGATCGCTGGGCTGGTTTGTGTTAATGCTGACATATTACCATTATTCAATAAAATATTAACCTTTTCTTGTTGGAAATATTTGGTCCAGGCGGAAGGCGGATACGGTCTTTGGATCAGCTGGGATGAATTCTTCAGAGATAGTAAATTCTGCATCTTCTTCTGTATCTGTAATGCAAGATTCAATGATGACAACGACAACTGACGATGAACATGAATCTCACATTTCGACAGCTAAAAAAATCAAATTGTCTCCTTCTGCTGATGACTTCAAAATTGGAGGAAGTAAAGAAGATGTGTCGACAGAAACTGTGAGCACAAAAGTTGAGCTCCTATTTCCAAATTCTTCTCGTTCTCCAGAAGAATTCGCTTTATCAATTGATCATGTAAGATAAATTTATACGATTTTATAATAATACTACCTTACCTTAAATTCCCTTTCGTAAATGGCTTATATTTAATGTAGATACGGGAATCAATATTTCTGGATTGTGACGAAAAAACTTTGATGAACTGCCGTCTTGTTTCACGTCGCTGGGCGTACTATGGGTCGAAAGCATTGCAGAAGACTGTAATCATCAACCTTCAGAAGTGTAATAACACTCATTCAATGAAAAATCTAATTGCTATCATTAATAATTCCACCGAATTCCCTGCTTCCTCGTTTTACTTGCATTGTGGAAAAACTAAGCGAACAGCACAGCCATTCTTCAATGCTCACGGAGCCCTCATTAGGAAAATAATTTTTGAGGGGAAATTATACATCGATGAATTAAAAGAGTTCCTTTTAACTCAAGCGCCAAATCTTGAGGAGTTACATCTAAAAGACGACATGGACATATGCATAAGAGAAAGAAACTCTTCACAGAGTTTCGATCCAACAGAGACCAAGGAACAGCGATCAGAACGAGAGCGATTGGAAGAATTACTTTTTGATGAATCTCTTGCCGCTGAATCAAAGCCAATTTTGAAAACCTTGAAAGTGTTTAAATGCAGCTACTTCGTGGAAATTCCTGAAGTTTTTATTCGGCAGATTTTAGAATGTTCTCCAAAATTAGTTGAAGTCGTGCTTCCGGCCGATCACCTTCATGTCATTGTCCAACCCACAAATCGTCTGCATCTCCTCAAGAAACTAGTGCTGAACATCTACGACTTTAACATTGAATCATATGAAACTTTTGCTAACCATTGTCACGAAGGAAACTGGATGGTTCGTGATCTTCGATTTGTAGGTAGCAGTGGCTGCGATAAGGAAGCGCCACAGTTTGACGAAAGAGTAGCTAGCATCATGAGAAAAATTGTAAGCGTCAGTTCAACCATTTGCAAAAAACTTGAGTGGGGTGAACATCCAAAGAACTTTCGAATACCCGTAATGCCGCAAGTGGAGCAATTAATATTTCAGTACTACGAACACAAGTACACTGGTTACCCGGTTAATATTTTGCCAGAAGGTGGGAGCCTTGCAGACACATTTCCAAATTTAAAGTGGCTTAAAATCAGGTCAGGAGTGAGCATGCAGGACCTTCCCATTGAAAACATCTTTGGTGATGACGACCCAGTTCCTGTCCCAAATGTCAAGAAAGTTATCTTAAGGTTCTATGACTTTGGTCACAGCCTGCGTCAAAGTTTCCACACAATGTTTGCAAATGCTGTAATTCATAACAGAAGTGAGTTTAGTACAAATTTAAATGGAGAGAGTGATAATGACGGCGATGAAAATGATGTCGATGAATCTCAGGACGAACAAGTTAACGACGATGAATCTCACGAAGAACAAGTTAACAAAGATGAATCTCACGACGAACAAGTTAACGACGATGAATCTCACGACGAACAAGTTAACGACGATGAATCTCACGACGAACAAGTTAACGACGATGAATCTCACGACGAACAAGATAACGACGATGAATCTCACGACGAACAAGTTAACGACGATGAATCAAGCGATGAAGAAGTTAGCAACGATGAATCTAACGAGGATGAAGTTAGCGACGATGAATCCAACGACGAAGATATTGATGACGTTGAAAGATGAAAAATGTAAAATGTATTATTATTATAGAGATTGATAAATGTTATAGATATTATTATTTTATTACTACTATTGCATGGCTACAATAATTATTTACACTCCTTAAATAATATCTACTAGGTATTTCTATTTATATTCCACTCTTTCACAACAATTCCTTCTAACGTATAACATAACTACTGGGAGTGTGTATTAGGCTACCCTCATCGGGGACAGTCCTATAAGTTTGTTCTTTAAAATAAAGTTACCGTTTTGTCCTAATTGTTGACTGCTGGCCAACGAAATATGTTCAATAATTCCAGAGTAGATTCAGGATGGGTCAGGGAGGTAAAAATCGTTAAGTGACGAAATTGCCTAAATATTGAAGATTACACTTACAGTAGCATATCATTGTTTCTGTTTTTTTTAAACTCCCGGAAATTCTGCTATTCCTTGGAAACCTTTTTTTATTGTCAGGAAAAAAGCAAACGGGACCCAGATTATGAAAGGCCGATTATTCCGCGGGGCCAAGTTCTCTGGGGCCGACTAATGTGAAGCCCAATTTTCAGTGGCCCATTACGAACGCGGTACCCCTCACGATCGACTTTGTAATTATTCATCCCGTCCGCACATTTTTGTCAAACACTTTTTAACATGGGGGTTTCCGACGTCCCCATATTATAAGGAAGTTTCCCCTTGTACTTCCGGATAGTTGCCTAATCTCTCTCTCTCTCTCCTGATTCCCTAAACTTCAAGTACAACGAATGCTATTTTCGACCCTTCTGCTACGCGTACATAGAACAATAAATTAACAATTATTTAGATGGCGAGATACATATAATATGCTGGTGCGCGCGTACCTATATTATATATTAAGTTCACTTTGCAATGCCGGTATTCTAAAATATTATTCTACGGGTAAAAATGAATTCAAAGAATACTTTAATAAATAAATAATTATGATGAAATGTTGTTTCTGCTGTTATGGTCTGTGCCTTATTTTAATTTACTACACTCATTCTCATACTTGCATTAGGTACATACCTACTCTAACACATCACATACATAATATCACTCAAACATTTACGGTATAACAATAGACTTATGACCCTCATTTATGGCTATATTACACTTTAAATAATTATTTATGAATGTATAATATTATTATTATATTTATGTACCTTAATTTGCAACTAAATTATCGTTACCTTTGATCACGGATGACACTGGACGGGACAAGGAACAAACTCTGGAATCGAACTGACAACTTCTACTTTTAATGGTATGGTCAACTGAATGTTTGAATGACCTTCTATTTAAGTTGAAACTGGTTTGGAATTTTGGCAAAACTGTCTAAAATCTATTTTATTTTGACTTTTAATTTATTTCCGAGAAGTGGAAATAGGAAAATGAAAAGAAAACTACAACTACTGAATCCGGGCCACGGGCAAGCCTGATCTCTCCCCTGCTTCCTCTTAAACTCTCGGCTGGAGACTGAGTTGTGGCACTGGCACTGGCTATATTAAAGATAGCATCTCGAGAATGGCGTCGTTGCCAACGGCCAATTCTCTTTATCTGACTACCTTTTGCCTCGAAACTACAATTTACAGTCCCTTAATCTTCCCTCTCCTCCTACCGTCAATATCCTTCATCTCGGGGTTCGTCCCTTGCCTCCGTCAGAGTGCTCTTCCACTACTATATTTTGTGTGAGTGGTAAAAGTTCGAACGCTGCTAACTATTCCGGTTACAAAAATTCCCCCGCTAAGCGATCGCTGTCCCCAGCGATACCCGGGATCTAAAAGATCCCGTGAGGAAGCAGCGTTCGAGCTTTGACCGCTCAAATAGTGTATACGCTTGTTTATATCCTAAAGTACAATAAAGTTACAATGTATGTTACATCTCCATCACCTCGAAATCGATCCACCAAAATATTGTGTCGAATAAGTAACTTTAGGATAAAGTAAGATACAGGTGAGATACATCAAACTTACATAATTCTACAATTAGTGCAATAATAATATGTATATTGTAGTGATCAATTTAAATTTAATCGTCATAACATTATATTATGTGGCATATTTTTGTACCTTTTGAGCTTTTAGACCATATTATTTTTGAGCAGCATGCTTTCATAATTAATTCACGGAATAAATACGTTAAATTGAAGGAAAAGTGGATTTACACGTTATAGCTATACTTTTAGTTTTAATTAAATATAATATAATTATTCTCATAAACATAATACACTCATACGTATTATAAATTAATATACTATTTCTCTCTCCACAATCTCTCAAATGACAAACTATGCATTGGAGCAAGACATTCAGCATTTCTATATCGAATATGCCCTGTGGAATGTCCTCCTCCTTTGCGCTTAGATTCATAAAATCACGTCAATTTCAAGCATATCGAACTCAATCCTCATATCTACTAACTTTATATAATTTAAATCAAATATTTTGAAGCCATATATATAAACATGTCATATTTCAAATAGGTGTAGGTATTGAAAATAAGTACATTCAATAATATCGACGGGTACAATATAAATATTCTGAGATCACAAGTTGTACTCTACTCAGTTCGGAACTATATATCACTTTATATATACATAATTATAAGTAACCATCAAAAAAATATTTGAAATAACGCTTTGAAATAGTGAAATGCAAAATGTAGAAAAATAATCATTTTTGTACGATGTGTGGTGGGACCGGTACATATGACACTAATAATCAGTAACCTCCAAATTCAGTGGCATTGACTGGGCCGTTCTCTGGTATGTTCGTTTGGGTCTTCTTCTTGGGGATGATAATTTGGCGCTGGATTTCATCTGATGGTATTTCTGACTTCGATGGTGATGTGTGGTCCGACCAGCGACGCTTACGGAATAGACTCTTCTTATTTATTTCCCAATTCTTCTCGAAAAGCGGATTGACGTCATTGCTGTTGGAATCTCCTTCCGATTCGGCATCTGTCTCCACAAGAAATACATCCGATGGCATCTTTGTATGCGCCCGGTTGACCAAAGGACTGTCCCCGACGCTCTCCTCTCTGACACTTATCTGTGTAGCATCCATCACTTTAATCCCTTCAGTCTGTAATTCTCCCTCCTCCATATCTTTATCAAGGATAGGCATTGCGACTGTTGAATAACGGATGTTATTCCTTGGCGGTTCCAACAAATCAAAGAATGGCTTCAAGTAAATGCGTTGATGCAGTGGTACCGGGTGTGGTAAGTTGGCTATCATCTGCTCCATTTCTTGCGCGTCTGCAAAGAGATCGAGGACATCTTCATCAACATTTACCTGGTGTGCCTGTAATAAATAGGACGACACACTCCACGACATTAAATAAATTTACTTTAGTGGATTTGATCCACTTTCAGCCCTGATGGACTCGATGACAGACGTCACCACATAAAATACATTTTTACGACTACATTATTATGTTTTGTTTAATACCTAGCTGTAGTTCCCTTCACTATATCTACATTAATCTATATTCACACTACTTCATATAGGTACTTGTTGTTCCCTCGATACCATCAAATATACGACATGTGTAATACCCAAATATGATATTCCCTCCGAATATCATAGTTATTACTGTTGTATCATTCATTTGCAGCTTAAATATGGGTTCACCAGAAACAAATCATACTCATGAAACTGCATTCGCATTTCAACTTCATACAATAAATTTTTATTTCTCTTTTATGATTATAATGGTGATAGTAATAATAATTAATGTACTTTCTCCTTACGCTATCGTCCCATGACGATTCGGGGATGGACAGAGTGGTGTAACTCCAACAACTCTACAAATATTGCTCGTGATGACGGATGAATTTTTAATGTACTGACCCTAAAGATTTTGTCTGTACCTCTGATCCTTTACTTTTAGTCATTGGGGTCGTCACTCCATCCATCTCCAAATCATCCATGGACCTGACATTCTTCACATAAATTCATTAACAATCTCGGAGTGTTAATTGTGTTGCTCCGGATGCTGGGTTCTTCTCCTTCTCCATTTCTGCTGTGTCCATAGTTCAACTTGACTCCGGACTTTTCTTCTCTAAAACTGCTGCTATCGCCCTCAACTTCTCTGCCGCTGCTTCTTCGTGCTGTTCTCAAACTTATCTATTAAATTGTAAAGAAAACTACTACCAAAAATTAAATACCTCACCACCACCATATTTTAAATTCCCCCACAAAGCACAATAATGCATTAAATTTTTATTTTATTTTATATTTTTAATCAATATATTTTTATCTAAACTAATACAAATGAATATTAATATATTCATGTCAAGGTTCTATTTACACCTTCATCTTTTACTCCCGAAGTACCTACAATTATTTATCAGTCTGGGGAGTTAAAGATGATGTTGCTGCCTCATCACTCTCAATTATGCTCTCAATGGCTTTTACCGCCTCAGGATCAGCAATTCTTACCAACTGCCGCAAATTTTCATGAATAGTTCCATCCCAACCTGTTCCTTTTCGGTTCTTTTTTCGTTCCAAGAGTCTGTTTCGAAGGCTTTCCCGAATGTCTCGTCTAGGGCGTTTGAATAGGACCTGTTTCGTCTTGACCATGTGTTCGGTACATCCTGTTATTTTAGCAGGGTCATCCTCTCGATCGACGTGGGTGAGTATGGGGATGGTACCGTTGAATGTTAGTGCATACTCAGGTTTACCTGCCGGTGGTTGTCTCACCCGTTGAAATTGGTGGACAATGTGCTCCAAAACCTGATTCCAAGCCTTTACATGTTGAACACTCGTCCAAGTGGGAACCGGATCCGTAAAGACTACAAAGGGGTCCTTACCATCTATAGCTTAGACTATTTTCTCACACATAGCATGGGATAGATGAATATAAACCTTGGGATCAACTTCTGATCCTTCGACTAACTGAATGAATTTTTCCACAGTCGCTTGGAGGGGTTCTTTGGGCTGTGATGGCCCTGGAGCATTCTTGTTACACGTTAATGGATGTACGTCCTCATACACGTTGCCTTAATTGTAAATACCTTGGTATTCTAACCATTTCTCCCTATTCATGTATTTTGTGGACGTATCATAATTATATTGATACCTGCGATCGTCGATGCCCATAGGATCATTGATTTGGTCACGAGGTATGAAGTCACAAGCTTCTGGATTACAATAAGTAACCCTGTCAATTACCACCGGAGGATACTCACTCTCAACTTCTGGAATTTCGACTTCGTGAATGACTATTTCCCTAGAATCACCACTATGTACCTTGGATCTATTTATTGAGCAAAGATATGTGTACTGACTATCATCATAATTGTATGTTTGATTATGATGCATCATTTTTCCCAGTACTCTTTGCCACATCTCCGTTTCGAGATCCTCAATCTTATCTATTTCTTTAGAAAAAGTATCAAAATAGAACATAATATTCCCATCTCTAATTCGTGGATTGAGATGACCTAAGTATGCAGTGGATACTTTAAGTTTTACAAAATGTGGAGTGACTGTGACATGGAACATGTCTTTCAACAAAGTCTCATCTACCTTAAATTCCTTATTGATGTATTCCCCTGTCGGCTGAGTTACTCCTAATGGGAGTGTTGTCCCTAAAGGCTCAGAACAGGTAAGTGGATGCGTGTCCACGTTACTACTAACTGTGATTTCAATTCCCTGGAATAGTAACTATTTATGCCAATTCATATAATTATTGCCTATAGCGGAGTTATATTTGAGGCGTGACTCATCAAGCTCAATGTTGTCCTGAATTTTATTTCTTGGAATAAAATAAGGACTTTGTGGATCACAGTATCGGACGGTATTCACATCTACATTATTATCAACTATTTCGCCTTCTGCAGGTGGAGCCGAAGGTATAGCCTGTGAACTAGTACTAGTGTATGTATGTAGAATCTCTTCGTCAATGCCTAAATCCACATTTACATCCCTATTTGCATCCTGATTATCTCCCTCACTACTACCTGAACTCGAATCGCTTCTAAGTTCTACTATTTCCCCACGAGCTACATCGATGCGAGCATTTGTAATATAGACCTCAAAATATACATGCTCATTAGGTGGTCTCAGCAATGCCTCGTTATTCAAACGACCCATCCGTACATCCATGATAATTGTCCTATATCCCTGAGTTCCAAATGGAAGTTAAAGCATATCTGAAAATATCCCATCCTCCTTGATGCTAATGAATAGAGAATTTGGTTCCTCCTTACTCTCGAGTGTCACCATTCTGGAATTAACTCGCCTTACTATCTGAAAAGCATATGTGCCACCAGTACTCAGTCGCTCCAGCATGTGTTCTATTTCGTCAACATACCGACTGAATGTTAGTATCGCTCGAGATGGAGGATTTAGGTTTACTAAGCAGCCTACGAGTATTGGAGTGACTGAGTGAAAGAATGCACGCTCATCCTTGACTTCATCATGATGACGTGTCATTATCAGAAAATGACACAACTGCCCACCATGTATTATGTTCTGGCACTCGGTATGGCTTACACTCCAGCCCTGAGCTTCTAATTCCTCGGGGATGGGGCAAGTTTTAGCATGAGGACCATTTTTAGAAATAATCGCCAACGTGGATTGACCAGTACTGCCAACACACCCATGATGCTATTTCATCAACGGTACCTTTGTGGCCTCTCAATGGTGCCCTACCCATATGGAATTTAATTGCAGCTATTGAATCATCATCCTCATTATCGAGCATAAATACTGGGTCTTCTGTTAGCTTGGTAAATAAGGGCTTGGCCATGCTTTTCAGTACAAGGATGTAATTATACCACACACTCAGTAATCTGAACCACCGTCCCATAGACATTGGACCAACCAGTGGAGGATAGTCGGTAAAGACCTCCAAACACTCTTGATCAATATCAATATACCCTTCATAAACTTGGAACCCGGGACAAAATGTGACTGTAAGGCTAGGTCTTTTGGTTGTTTTGGGGCCTGGCTGCTCCTCTCAATTCCTATTATCTCTGTGTTCACGTCTTACATAATCATGGTCCCTCATCATAAGATCTGCTATCAACCTCTTAATCTGTTTCCTGTTGATAGACATTTTGACAGAAAAGAAAATCAAATTCACGGAAAACTAAATGAGAAAATATTCTGAATAAAGAAAAAATGTGAAATTAATGCTCTTCTTATTACCTTATACCTGTAACAGACCTTAACTCCACAGTCACTCATACACTTCTCAGCAAAATCACCAAAATATCCAGTTGCTACTTGGAACAAAATGACTTCCACACTGATTATTCTTACTTATAATAGTTGACTTGAAATGAATTTTGTATTAAATATTTGAAAATGGCTAGGAAAAAAAAAGAAATGAGGAATGATATATCAACTCTAGATTGTGAATGTATAGTTCGGAGAATTTTGATTAATTCTAATAAAATTATAAATAAAGAATGAATTACTTAGTTTGTAATCAAGTTTTGAACCTTGAAAACAAATAAAAATAATTTTAGTGTTAAATGTAAATTGGAAAAGAAAATGAAATAAAATTCTTGTTCTTACGTAGGTACTCTAGAATACTTGGTGATATTCAACAGGTAAGTACTTACTCACCACGAATTGTTTTCAACAGTACACAATATCCACCAACAATGACGAATTTTCAACGAAAAATACTTACACTCGGTCGAAATCCCAAATGGTTGGTTAGGTAGTATAAGGTTTATGGTATTTAGGTAATTATCGACTTTTGTTGTAATAAATGCTGGATGCTTACTTTGTGAATTCTACCTTATGTGGAAACTCCAACTGCCAAATATTAATTGACCGATGTCACGACTGATCGATGCGCCACGATTGACTGAACTTTCTTATATTCAAATTCGAAAGCTAAGAATTCAATATTATATAAATATAATGATGACAAAATTTTTCATGACAAGTAACCACACCAATAAGAGCAAGATGAACGATTTGTAGCTTAAATAAGGATATCCCACCTCCCAATACAAATGATGAATAATTATGGAGACCCCTTATTCGTATACTAATCTCATTCAGTGAATTTTGATTGGTAAGACAGAATTGTATTGAAAGAGAACTGTTCAATTCGTATTTTAAATATTCACACAGGGATATCGAAGTGTGAGCTAAACAACTACCATGGTTTGAAAAATGCACCAGAACTTAAAAGCCTACTGTGAAGATTAACGTTTTGATATGTAAATACTCCAAGTTTTGAGAAAAATGGTCACTCACGTAGGTACATATATTTAAAGAAGTTAATTCAAAATTAGGAATGAATGACCTTTTGGTGAGTAGGATATTCAGAATTTATAAAAGGTTTACAAAGGGAATAATTATTCAAAAGGAAATTTAGTACTCATGACCATGACCATTTACCTGGACTTCACCGATGAAAAGCTTACGGTAGGTATTCCAAGTTGGACTAATAATCAGTCACACAAATAATTCTAATTCAGAGTAATCCGTTCATCAAGTCGATTCTGCTTTGCCTGAATAAATATCTGCCTCTATACCACTGACTGTGACCCTCAACCCCACGTTATCAAATCATTACAAAGTAACTCGTTATGAATACTTATAACCTAATTTATGTATCTACTAAACAAAAGTTATAATGTTAAATCAGGAAAGAATTGAAATGTAGCACATAAAAGTCACGACCATCGCGCCAAATTCTTTTATACGAGAAAAATGAATATAATTTGATTTAATTATTCTGAGTTTTACTTTACTTTCAGGGTTGGTGTTAACTGCAGATGGTATAGTGACTACGCTTGATAGTGATTGGCAGGTAATCACAAAACTAAACCACTCATGCGGCCTTTCAGCCTATCTTTTACTTCTGCCTACTATTCTATTCTAATATCCCTAGCTGATAAACATAACATAATTAGTCTTACTTATTTATATTATATTGTATTGTACCATTTTCAGGGTTAATCCCTCGATAGAAGAAAAACGATACGATTGATGACCAGCTTAAGGACGATGCTATTACAAAACTGCTACTACTAAACTAATTTATGAGCTCCTGTTGAATAAATTTCAGCTGCTATTCCTTTGAAAAATGATGAGCTGCTTTGAGGAAATGAGGTATGTAAATCTGCTATGCTTGTCCGATGCTGCTAACTGGAAAATTATGCACCGTATAAAATGAAGGAAATAAAAAATGAATAAATAAAATAAATTATGCCCCACTTTCTCCCTTCAAACAATTTATCCAGTATGAATTGTAGTTTTCAGTTAGTTGTTCCTAATTTTCCTTCCACTTCCTACCTCCTGTTCCCGCTATCCGTAGTCACCACTGTAATGTTATCAATGTCCATACATAATATGTAGTCATGCCCTACTACAAAATGTCACATACCGTAAATGTCCACATAAATTGCCAGTGCAAAAATCTACTCAAAAATCTCATACACAAACTCATAAAAAGGCTTTTCAAAATATGTGTAGCATCATTTGAAATGAAATGCCACAATTCATCGTCCCACTCCTAAAACAATCCTTAAAACACCTCTAAAAATGTCAAACTCTTCAAAACTTGTCCAAAACTCCTAAGAAATCCTCCCTACAAAAAATCTCTAAAATTCCCAACTGAAAATTCTGAAAATTTTTAACAATTTCGGAATTACAAAGAAAAAGCCCCCGCACCTTCTAACATGGGGGTTTCCGACATCCCCATATTATTAGGAAGTTTCCCCTTGTACTTTCGGATAGTTGCCTGATCTCTCTCTCTCTCTCCTGATTCCCTAAACTTCAAGTACAACGAATGCTATTTTCGACCCTTCTGCTACGCGTACATAGAACAATAAATTAACAATTATTTAGATGGCAAGATACATATAATATGCTGGTGCGCGCGTACCTATATTATTTATTAAGTTCACTTTGCAATGCCGGTATTCTAAAATATTATTCTACGGGTAAAAATGAATTCAAAGAATACTTTAATAAATAAATAATTATGATGAAATGTTGTTTCTGCTGTTATGGTCTGTGCCTTATTTTAATTTACTGCACTCATTCTCATACTTGCATCAGGTACATACCTACTGTAACACATCACATACATAATATCACTTAAACATGAGCGGTATAACAATAGACTTATGACCCTCATTTATGGCTATATTACACTTTAAATAATTATTTATGAACGTATAATATTATTATTATATTTATGTACCTTAATTTGCAACTAAATTATCGTTACCTTTGATCACGGATGACACTGGACGGGACAAGGAACAAACTCTGGAATCGAACTGACAACTTCTACTTTTAATGGTATGGTCAACTGAATGTTTGAATGACCTTCTATTTAAGTTGAAACTGGTTTGGAATTTTGGCAAAACTGTCTAAAATCTATTTTTTTTTGACTTTTAATTTATTTCCGAGAAGTGGAAATAGGAAAATGAAAAGAAAACTACAACTACTGAATCCGGGCCACGGGCAAGCCTGATCTCTCCCCTGCTTCCTCTTAAACTCTCGGCTGGAGACTGAGTTGTGGCACTGGCACTGGCTATATTAAAGATAGCATCTCGAAAATGGCGTCGTTGCCAACGGCCAATTCTCTTTATCTGACTACCTTTTGCCTCTAAACTACAATTTACAGTCCCTTAATCTTCCCTCTCCTCCTACCGTCAATATCCTTCATCTCGGGGTTCGTCCCTTGCCTCCGTCAGAGTGCTCTTCCACTACTATATTTTGTGTGAGTGGTAAAAGTTCGAACGCTGCTAACTATTCCGGTTACATTTTGTTGACCATGTTTAATGCCAAGGATTTAGTGCATGCAATTTCACGCAGTATAGTCAGTTAAACGCTTAGGTGGAAATTCAAAAACTCATGGTTTTTCTGGCAACAATTTGAAACTTTAAATCCAGTCATTTCCAACATGTTTTTTTTTTAAAATCTGTGTTTTCAACGAAGAATATGTACAAAGGATTTACTATGACTCCTATTAAAGAAATAATTTTGCACTCTTTGAAATCATCGAAACAAAATATTTTGCACATTTTAGAAACGAAGTTACAATACAGTAATTCACACTGCTTAAAAAATCCTACTGTTTGCACTTTTTAAAAACTCTGAATGAACAATAATTCAGTAATATTAATTAATATTAAATCATAATTAATTATATAATTTTATTCATACCTCATTGTTCATTTTTAATGTCATGTTTTCAATGTCGGGTACACAAAGTAAATATCTGTTTTGCTTGCAGTAAAACCTTGTTGTTTAGCGCATAAACAAATGCAGGTGTCAATTTTATACCTTGAGTTTTGTTAAAACTGAAAGTGTGTCACTCGCCCCATATTATTGTTAAGCCTGCAAATTTTTGTTAAAGCTTTGTAATAATTGCATGTTGCAGAAAATGGTTAAATAAAAAAGATTAAACACTAAAAGGCAAAACTTGTGTTATTGGAATGGTTACTTTTTATTTGTTTAATGTTGTCCCTTATTCGTATCCCAATAATCCTGAATAGTCTATCCATATTTTTGCAAAAATGCAATATTCCATGTCCATTACTTCATATCCATAATCCATATTAAACCATATTCGATTTCGTATTCGATATTAAAATGTTATATTTCTCGTTAAATCTCAATCTGTATTCTCCCGTCCTTGATTTTTCAGTTCAGCGCGGGAAGCTTGGTACTTCAAATTCGTCTGTGAAATTGTTTCAGTTCATTGTCAGTTTTCTCTTCTCCTTCACACGACTCACTATTCAGTTTCATTTGTTAATTAGTGTATTACTACAATTACGTCAATTCAGTACGAATAGTAATAAATTGCAATTCAGGCCACTGGACGAGGCTGTACTATTAGGAGTAAAACTTGTGTAGGTAATTACTTGTGATAATTATTGATTTCACATCTTACTTTAATTTATTATTACAGTACACTTCCAATCTAACTTCAGTTCAAACTTTCAAACAGTAAATATAGTGACATACATACAGCACATGTTCGTATGTATGCCACCCTCTCATTCGTTACTACCTACTTACCTACTTACAATTATACTTCATTTACTTGCATGCAAAATTGTATTACCTATACTTGTAATTGTTTAAATGCAAAATAATTTATAATTCTGCTGCATTCTTGTGAGTGCACTTTTCTGTGTGTAGTTTTATTCTGCTAATACATGTACATACGTAGCTCTATTTTTTCATTTTGCAGTATTATTGAAAATAAATGAAGTGTTGCGACTTATTCTGACTTAAATACACAATGTTTTAATTTCGCTTAATTTATTATTAAAGTTTTAACTACATACTCACATTGGTTGTTACATTAAATTACATTTTACACACTTCAAAAACACGTAAATAGAACATTTTACACTTTTCAAAAATATGTAAGTAGAACGTTTTACACTTTTTTAACATATGTAAATATAACATTTTACACACTTTAAAAACTTGGTAACAACGGATTTAGGAATTAAACTAAATACTGCCCAAGATGATTATTGTGTGCACTTACATTGAAAAAATATCCAGGACAACAATTTATTTCTATTTATAACATTTTAAAATTTGTTTTTGCAATGTTTTAGTTCAAGCCCTAAAAAGCCCTAAATACAAGATGAATTCAGATTCAAGCCCAGTTTCAAAGCGACTAAAGACTGAAACTAATACAAGCGATGCGAATGAAAGTAGAACAGATGATATGGCTGGTTCATCATTAGGTGAATCCGAATCGGAAGTGACCGTCTCTGAGGATGTTGGTCATACTTTTGTCAATGTGTTTACAGACGATGTGAGTGACTTTTACTGTATACATGAATTTAATTGATACATAAAATAAGCAATTGGTTCTAAATAATTGTATTTTGTTAATTTCGTTAAGTACATATAATTATTATTTACTTTTATTTAGGTAGTTACTTCTTTTTGTATTAGCTTCAAATCACATTTAAATTAATTAATTCATGAAATATGTTGTACTCCATCACATGAGCAGATTCTCCCAGAAATATTTGACAACTATGGAATTCTCAAAGTCAGTGATCTACTTAATTTTCGCCTGGTGAATCGATGCTGGAGAGACGCAGCCACGTGTGTCCTTCTCAAACGAAATCTTTGCAGCATAGAGCTGGACATTGAGAGAAGAGTGGACTTGGATAAGAATGGCAATGCAGTTCCAAATAAATACAAATCGTATAAGTATTTTAATGTGCATCAACCTACAAGTTTTCTTTCAGATCTGAATCAACTGATCTCTACTTCTCCAAAATTCCCGTCCAGTAGCATTTGCTTCCACCGGATCAAATGTACATCTGGTTTTGGAAATCTCTGTCCAACGCCACCTGACTCGGCCGATGCAGATGTCGAAGTAGAAGAGAGTCAACAAGATTTGCTTAACTTCCTTTCGCTGCATGGAACGAAAATGAGAAAACTTACTTTGATCGGAGGAGTTTCGAAAAAAGCGGCTCAAAATCTGCTATACGTCCACATGCCTTATCTAATTTCCTTGGATCTTCAAGAGTTTGGTGGATTTTCATCGAGAGATCAAACCAAGAAGGACAAGAAAATGCAAGTGTGTCTTCCTCCGCCGGCAACACTGCAACTAAGAAAGATTTCTGTGGGGTCCTTCGAACTTGAACTGGACAAATTACAATTTGTGAAAGGGCTTATAAGGTCCTCGCCAAGTTTGAGTGATATTCAAAATATTGGAATTTTAACCCTCGGAGTAATTATTGAAATGGGAAAAACCCACCTGGTCCAGGATTTAGACTTCAATCTTCTGTATCCATTTTCGGAATTCGGAAAAATTGTGATGGATCCGATTTTAAAAGGTAACCTACGGAGTGCCCCAATACTTCAACTAAGCAAACTAACAGTCAAGTTTGACGATCCAAATCATTGGGAAGTTAGTAGCCCGAATGCTCAGATGCTCAAGGGACTCAATGTAATTTTGAGTTGTTCCAAGGATTCGCTAAAACATCTGCACCTGGATATAAATTCAACAGACAGCAGCAACCTTGCAAACTTTTTTATTCCCCCGCTTCCGCATCTCCAATCTCTTTATATGGAGTGCCACTATAACCCATCTTGTACTCGATATCATTTCCAAGGAGATGTTATTGGGCAGGCATTGCATGCTGGGGACTTAACAGGTGGTGAGTTGGTGAATGACTTTAACGCGCTCATTTTGCGAAATCAAGAAAGCAGCAACAGTAATATCCCTCCGGATTATTTTCCTCGTCTCTGCCAAGTTAAGTTGTTAGCAAGAATAAAAATGAGAAAACACGCTCAAGATGATGATACGTTGGAATTCTTTTCTCTGGAGCGTCTAGGACCAGACGGAGTCACTACCGTTCCTGGTGATACTCTTCCAACAGTGACCGCCCTCCAATTGCATGAATTTCCACGGGGTAACGGAAACGTCGCTACATTATTTCCGAATGTCTCATTTTTAAAAATTCAATGTGAGTCTGCAAATTGCCAGGGGAATCGGAATCGGAACTGGATCTGGACTGCATTTCCGAAAGTAGAGACGATTGAACTGTACAGCCATCAAAATAGTTGGATTGTGAGGTCAATGGACGACGTGAACAGTTTCTTTACAGGGATGTCTAAAGAAGTATGTGCACAATTTGAAAGTAACACAACTGCTACCGGAGTAGATTCGGGTCTCTCTCTCGTCTTGGAACGGACTCAGGCGTACATCGGAGACTGTCACAGTGAGTTTTTTTACTTACGGAATACAAACTGTTTTGCAACAAACTTAAAATCAATTGATTGGCTAATCTTAGTAAGCCTAATATAAAAAGTTAATCATATGTTTATTATTTTTACAGATTTAAAGGAATTCAAAATTACGTTTTACGGAGCACTCAGGTCACAGTTTGCATCGAAAGTGACAGCTGCTCACGGATTCCAGCCAGTAATCCACCGTACAAAAATCATAATGTCTTTTGAACGTTATGAGATGAGCAAGAAAGAAGTCCAAGGTACTTCGTTCATACTAGTTTACGTTTTTGCTCGATCACCTTAAATAATTTTTAATTTTGACAAGATTTAATGAATATAATATTTACAAATGTAATTGATTTTGCAGAAACACACCAGCATTTGGAATCTGTTGCAGCCTACGTTGAAATTCGGATTAGCAATTAAGTAGTTCCGAGCCTTTGTTTACCTAAATTGAAAGTGTACGTAATTTTGGGAACCAGAGTTGGTCGCGTGAACCGCAGGAACTCTAAGCTTAATTACCATTTAATTTGAGACACAGTTTTTATTATTAATTTTCGATACGCAATGCCTTTGATTTTTATTTTTATACAATGTGTTAATATTTTGCCGTAGATTGAATAATTATAGTAAAAAGTGTTTGATTAGGAAGAATTTTATTTATATCAAAATTGTCTTGACTAACGAAAAATCTAAATAATTAATAAGTATAAACATTTGTTAAAATAGAAATATATCAAGAAGTTTTCTGTATAACTGTTTTGTGAGTGGGGTTGTTTTTGTATTCATGTTACATTTTCGCTTTTCAAAAACTATCTGCAATTGTGCTCACAACACAAATAAAGTTTTCCGCTACGGATTTTTAAAATTTTAATTTCAGATTTGTTGACTTTAAAAATTCTTAGTTTTACATTTCTCACACAAAATTAGGACCAATAATTTAACACGGAGCTTCCTCGTGGACTCGTAGCTACTCAGCTACTCCTCCTAGTTAGTACACAGTATAGTTGAAATGAAGCAACAATTACGTTTGACCTCATTGCTTGTAAATTGGTACACGTGATGAGCTTAAGCATTTTATTAGTGTAGAAACGATTTTTGATTAGTAATAAATTATAGGTTCTAATTAAGGTATAATTATTTGAATCTAATTTCGGTCAAGCTCAGTGATATTGCAACAGTTTTTAAATGTTTCAGAAAAAACGGCTTCTTTTCGAAAAAATTGCCATACAAGGTATTGTATGTCGTAGGAAGTAAAAACAGAAAACTAATATTTCTATTTTTAAGGTCTTTAATTAAAGTGATATATTTTTTCGTCAAAATCCGCTGAGTATTTCAAAAGGGTTCCATATTTTGTAAATGGGCACAGCCTGTGTTGGAGTTTGTGTTGGTCAAAGACTTTAATAAAATATTTATATTATAGAGACTAAGGAGGAAATTGAAATAATCCCGAGAAATAAAGTTGAAGAAAGACTCGTCTACTGCAGCCAATGCTTCATTTCTTTTTAATGTGTAGTCACTTGTACCCGCCCACTACCCGCAGCTATTAACACTTTTTAGATGCTCATGAGCAAGCATCTATTGACATGATTTTGTCCGTCTGTCTGTCTATCCGTCTGCCCGTCTGTTGGCGTTGGCCGTGCTCTACAGGCCACAGTTGTTAACTGTTAAAAAAGTTTATAACAGTTTCTAAAAATTAAAAACTTTTTTGTTAAAGTGAAATTGAAAAAATGTTTACCTAAACCTAATATTATGTTTTTAAAGAGTGCAAAATCTTCTATCTTTAAGTTTCTATATAATAATAATAATAATAATAATAATTTATTCATTGGGTCGATTTAACCGAAGTTCATACAACCAGACTCAACCAGTCACTGTGGGTGAGGAAATAGGAGGCTACCGCGTTAGATCGTCTCGGTCTTTGTACCCTTTCACCTATCCCCGTCCCCTCCTCCACAGTAAAGGAGTCTCATTCCCTAGGCCCCTACAGTAAGTAGTGGTCACTAAGGAGCACCGAAGGAGATTGGGTTTCAATCAACCATCCAGTGACGTTTACCGTACAACACCGAGCCGTAAACGATTAGCAGTGGCCGAGGATTGAAGCCGGGTCTGAGACTGTAAATTTCGTTACAGTCTGCAGTCCTAACATATACAAAGGCATAATATTATTTTTTGCATGTTCAAAAAAAATTACAAACTCTTTTAATTTTATGTTTCTGAAAAAATCAAAGAATTTGAAAAGTGCAAAATATTTTCTTTTTGGATTTTAAAAATTGCAAAATGTTGTATAGTCATATTTTTTAAAAACTAAAAAAACATATTTTTTACATTTGTTAAACACGTTTGTGCTTTATTTACACATTTACAAAAAGTACAAAATGTTGTATTTGCATGATTAAATGAAAATTGCAAAATGTTCTATTTGAAATTTTGATTCATTCAATCTGTAATTTTTTAACTTTTTATCTTTAAGATTTATGACCATCATTTGTTTCAGTAAAGCAGTGCGTGAAGCGGTAAATGAACAATTACAATTCAATTTTTTGTTCAGCCTTAAAAATAGCATCGTTTCAGCTATTTCACATGTATGATCGGATTAATTTTAAAGAAGAAGATTTGAATTTTGCAAAAATAATGGAAAGAAAGGGATTCAGTCTCAGTCCTTATAGCCGATGTCAATAGTGCAATTTTAATTTAGTGAATTAAAGGTCTTAACTAATTGAAATTTTGAAAATGAGCGTAGCATATTATTTTTATTTAGTAGTTCTATAATTTTTGAATAAACGTAGGCTTTAACTCATAACTTCTGCTGTAATTAAATATACATAGGTACTTATATGCGGCACAGAAAATGGACAAAACCGTTTTGCGGATGCAAACAACCACATGGGAATAATTAATTATGCAAAATGTATGTAATGCTGAGGAACTACAAACAGTTTTTATTTTTATTCTTAAAATCCAATTAAATCTGAATACGTTTGCAATTCAATTAACTAATAGAAAAATTTGTTAACGAATTAGTGAATCAATTCTAATTCAATTACATTATATGTAGTACATCTATGTGCACACGAGTGTAGTTATAGCTCTCATGTTTGTCAAATCTACTAAAATGGGGGTTACATGTTAATGTTGTGCTAATTATTTTAGATTCAAAAATCACTGCCTCCACGCAGGTCCGCAACTAAAATTATTTAGAATTACACACATTAGGCACTCTAGTACAACTCATTAATTCTCCTGGTGTTTTTTTTGCAGAGACTTGAGACTGCCTCACACACATCGTGAAGCAAAGCATTTAAACAAAAATCAAATCAAATTCATTGTTAGGATAATTATCGTATAGCGAGAAATAAGGCACAACTTACTTACTGTGCACGATGGTGTTTAGAAGGAGAAGAAGTTGTTTATGGAGAATTATGCTTCTGATGGCTAATGATGATTCATCTCGCCTATATAAGAACATACCATTAAATAAAGGTACGAAACATGTATAGAATAATTTTTAATCCCCACAGTAATAATTATGTAAGCAAAGTTCAAGGTGACATTTAATGTGCACAATGTGGAAGTCATTTTAGGTATTAAAAAATGAAACTGTTGCACTTACTCAACATCTTGACAACTAACCCAGCTGCTAGTATATCAATTATGTGTGCATCTGATGAATTATCGGACAGCTCATGTGACGCATCCAACACAGATTTCGTATCCAGCGCATATTTCGCATCCAGCGCATACTGACCACCTTTCGTAGTCTACAAAATTTAAGAACTTTAGATTTTAAAATAATTATTTGATCGTTTACAACCTTAACATTATTTCAATTGCGTTGAAACTGTCACATTAAAATTTAAATGTGCGCTAAAAAAAATATAAAATGTGGACTCGTATACATACAAAGGATGTCGAAATTTTAAGATGCGAAAAACGCACAAATGATTAGTTGCCTAAGTTTAGCTGAAACTCTATATGAGTAAGTAGCTAGTAATTTTTAGGAACAGTTACCGTTGGTGCTGCAAGGACCGTCAAACTAGACCACGTTGCCGCCAGTAGAATGGCGATAAAGAAGCTTAAAATATTCATTTTGTTTTTTGACAAATTTACTTTTTAAACGGAAAAATCTATTTATTAAAATTTAAAATATCATATACGAATTTCAATGTTTGGTAAAACGAGAAAGAAAAATAAAAAATAACAGAGTCTCAAAAAGAACTAAATTAACTCTGGAATCAATAATGAACTAGAATTCCTGGTAGGACACTTTTATGTAGATTCCTTAACTGCATGTGCACAAATGGGTATTCTCTGTACATACTGTGGGGTGCGCTTTCTAGGCAACTATGCAGCCTATTTGCAGTTACATGATCTTGGCATTTGAAACCTTGCCAGTTGACTTATTTGACATGCATATCAAAATCTTTAAATAAAAGAGGAATTCTGAAGGGTAATTTATTCCGCTACTTAATTATAATTTAATCCTTGGCAGCCTCTTGTCTCTTTTCACAGTGAAAATACCGAACCAAACCGGAACGATCTGCCAGTCATTCCTTCAACCTTGTGACAAGATCGAATGACAGGCTTTGTTCAAGAATCTAAAGGGCGCAGTACGCAGTTAGATATTCTTGCTGCCTTTATTAAAACGTTTGTACGTGATGATTTTGGAATTGACGTGGGTAGCAGTTTTGGCCTGGACAGGCTCAAAATGATCGTACTTATCTAGTCTAAATCCTCATCCCCGGGAAAAACACTGTACATTAGGGGTCGTCCACAAACGACGTTATCAGCATATCGTCAATGAGTCCAGTTGGTGACTGCAAAAAACCCATATTGAATGTAGCTATTTACTCAATGGTTAATCTAATGAAAGCAAGTCAAACCATCCTATTTTTGTGTTTAATTTAATGACATCACTTATGGACGATCCCTGTTGTAATTATGTCAGTAGTTCGTCACTTTCCAGAAATCTGCGTCCTTCTGCTTGGGTGAAGTTCGTTGTTAACTGAGTTGCTATTCATAAGCATATCTTGTTGTTTCGAGGCTCGAGGTGAAAAATTATATTATTCATAACTCCCTAATAGAATCAATTCCTAATAATTAGGTTTACAGAGATGTTGGGACTCCAGTGATTTTAAAAAATTAATCGTTATGCTAAACGTGCTTTCGATTATCCTACGAACATTACACTGAAGATCCGAAGCGGAAGACTTGGAAATAATATGTATCAATCAAACGTATTGATTGCATTGATTTTAAATGGAAGAGCGTCTCCAGCTCTGCGCCAAGTACGCAGTGGTATGGCTATGAATAACAAATAAGTTAAATGTGTCGGTGAGAAAAAATGACAGTAAAATAGCAAATAACACTACTTACATATTAATGTTAATGTTGCATGGGCTTCATTCGTCCCATGTTTAATTGAAGTAATCATATAATCATTAATTCTCAATAAACAATAATTTTAGAATCTTATTCACACTTCATTTTTTATTTCATCTTTGTTTTTATGATCGGTTTGCAAAAATTCTGGTCGTTTAAATTTGACCGTCACCCGCGGTCAAAAATGACTCAAAGTGCAAGACTAACTGTAAGTATCCTTGTATATGTAGAGCCGCTGCTATTTAGTACCGTAGGAAGTACCTAAGAGGCAAGACGGCGGAGAATATGGTATAAGGGAGGGAGATGTGATTGCGGGATGCGGATGCTGCACGACGACTCCCCTCAATTCTTGTAATACGAGAACTGATAATTAGTTTTCCTTTATGTGGTGGCTTATGCTCGATCTGTCTTTCCATATCAGTAGGGCCTGTGTATATTTTGCAGTGATTTATCTGAACGAGTTGGCTCACTTCTAATGTGACCTCCCCCACGAAATGTTTGCGCCATCGCAGACACAAAATAGGACCTGCGGTGCGGTGTAAAGAATTATTAATTAATAAAACTATTTTTTCTTAATACAAAAGTTAAACAATAATTTTTTTAATGTTAGTTTTTAATTTCGATTTTTTTAGGGTAAATATTTAATAATACTTTTAATTTTTTAACCTTTAAATAAAGTAATTCCTACAATTCTAATAAAAAACAAAAACACTCTATGTTGGTTACCAAAATGCTAAACCTATTTCAATGCTGTGGCTATATAATCTTAATTTTATGTATATGTGCACTTGGTTTGGGTGTACAAACCCTGCATAACTGGGCATAACATGTTTCTGTGTTGTGTACTACAAATTATTCTAAAGATTAATTGTTTAATTGATATAATGACCTTATGGCATCAAGCAAGCAACACTTTGGGGATCGTCCATTAATGACTTCATCCATCGAATCTATAGGTGTGCATGGAGACTTGTAACATGCCATGTTATTGCCATCAGCTTTAGATTTTTTCAAACCAATAAAAAGGGGGTATTTAAAATGATAATAAATGCGTGACGCTATTTATGGACAATCCTTCGCCATCTATAGGCCATACAGGTATGTAAATGACATGTAGATTGGGGCGTAGACGTACAAAGCTATAAGCACTAATGCTTGTAATTTAAATTTCTGAATTTTTTTCCAAGTGTAAAATTATGAGAAAACAATAAAGGGTTAGAGAAGGTGAGAGTTTGAACACAAATGGCGCTATTTACATTTTTCAAAATTTTGAATCCACCCTTCCGCATCAGCCCTACTGTACAAATCATACCCCGCGTACCATTAGTGACCCGCGTAGTATTAAAATATACGCGGTTAACCTTGGCACAGTACCAAATGTAGGTCTTGGTTACTTGTTGTTCAATAACAAGTAACCAAGACCTTAATTTTATTTTTACTGGCAAGTTGGATTGTTTCAATAATTTTTTTTCAACTTTTTTAAATTTTACTACGAGTGTTTTTCAACAAAAATACTACTACAAGTAAATCGTATATTCAAGTTCTAACCATAATGACTATGACAACCGCATGTTCCTTCGTCATTGATTATGCTATTTATGCTTTTCGGTTACCTTACTTGTTAAAAAATCATTTATTCGTTTAACAAATACAACGATAATTAACTGACTTGATTTATAATAATAAAGTTTAAAAAAGAATTGTAATGCAAAAACTTGTTGAATAAAAAAAGATTCAACATTGAATGTTCCTATTATTATTATCGGCGTTAATATTTTCATTAATTTAGCAGGTGTGCTTGGGTAAGGGATTAGGATTGCGGACTGTAACGAACTTGACAGTCTCAGACCTGGCTTCGATCCTCAGCCACTGATACTTGCTTACGGCTCGGTGTTGTACGGCAAACGTCACTGGGTGGTTGATTGAAACGGAATCTCCTTCGGTGCTCCTTAGTGACCACTACTTACTGTAGTGGCCTAGGAAATGGGACTCCTTTACTGTGGAGGAGAGTACGGGGATAGGTGAAAGGGTACACAGACCGAGACGATTTAACGCGTTAGCCTCTTATTTCCTCACCCACAGTGACTGGTTGAGTCTGGTTGTATGAACTTCGGTTATATCGACTTAATGAATATTTAGTATCATTATATTTTCATTAATTTATTGTTGTCCCTTATCAAATTCCTACATAACAAAATAAATTAAGTTGTAAACATTTCAATGTAAAACTGCAGTCTAGTCTGCTCAATACTTATAAATAAAATACTGAGAGCAATAAATTATGAAAGCATGGTTCGATAGGGGATGTTTCGGACTCTCCAGCCTGGGCAAGACTTATTAAACAACACCATAGTAGTGTAACATTGCAAATTTACATTTTATTATTTTGCTGTTTAAAATTACATTTAATAGAGATGAGGTTGGGACATTTGAAGGGTCTATCGTTCGAACAAAGTTTTGTGGGATTTCAGGAGATAAACTTTAGCTCATTAGCTTTTTTAAAATAGTTTATTATGACGTATTTCTGTCTGTGTGTCCGTGCGTAGGTCGTATGATACAGGTCACATATTTAAACTGATTTTCTTTAAATAAATGGTAGCAAAAATATGCGCGGCTACAACTACTAAAGTATTTAAGCATATTGTGTAATGCATGAATACAATGAACAGGACTAAAAAGACCAAAATATAAATTCACATTAAACCCGGAGTCACTGTCACTCAATCCGTTAACTACAACGATTACAGGAGCTTTAACGCCGTAACGGGAGAACTTTACGACTCGTTGCCGAATTCCCTTTGCTCCCTTCATTGTCTTCTTCGTAGGTATCTGGAAATTTTCCTCCTGGACATCCCCCCTTGACATTATTCCCCTAGGACATTTTTCTCCAAAATAGTATCGAAAACATTTTCCTCTCAGCATCAAAAACACAACGAGCATGAGCGAGTATTCTTTTACAAAAAATGTGTAATATATGTATATAGATTTTCTCCATTATATGCAAAAATCGTAAGCTATTATTACTATTAATAATAGCTTAAGATTAAGGCGGCCACCGTCCGCCTGTATTTAGTTGTCTCGTCAATCCATATTCCTTTACTTTATTAGTTGTTAGTAATACTCTGCAACTCTACTTTTGTAGTTAGTTTTTATACCTCTCCTTAACTAAGAATCCGCATTTTTTGAAATTAGATGTGTTCAGTGGCAGAACCAAAGTGCAAAAAAGAGGGAGAGGTGAGGTCAAGGTTGTAAGAATTTACTTAGTTGATCTTAAAATCTATGCTCTTCACATGTGTTGCGACCCTATGTCATTAAAGGCTTACTTAGCTCTGTGTAAGTACGAGGTAAGCTAGTAACACAAGGGTTTGTGTTGGGAGATCTGATCAATTGATTAGAAACACCAAACTTATTACAAATAAAGTTTCTTTGACCTTTGACCTTTGATGCATTCTACATTTTGGAATAAAAACGCGTAAGCAATTTTGTATCTATGCTGTGTGTGATCTGTTGATAAATTATATCTGTATGGCTAACTGTGGCTTATACTACTACGCTTACTACACTCGCAAGGCTCTAACTGTATGACTGTTTTAAGCAAGACCAATTTACTAAAGTGTAGGCATGCTTTTGTATAGTGTCGGGGGACGGGAGCGCCAAGTATTACAGATTTTTATACACTGTGATACCAGTGTACCTATATTTCTAAAAGTTGACAACTTTTCACTTTAGCTTTTAAAAAACACTTCTACTTTTTGAATTTAGAAACTGAAAATTTTATTTCCCTTCAAAAACTGATAAAGTAGAGTAGAGGCGAGTAACTGTGATCCTTTAAATTTGTAACAAGAAAGCATTAATTACAACTGACGGTGGTAATTGGACAATTTTGTATACACTGACAAATAGGTCCATTCCTTCACTCAAAATATACGTTCATTACTAGTGTTGATGTTTTCCACCGAGGGATCGTCTATAAATTAGGTTACTGGTAAAATCAATTGATCTAATCACGTATTAATGGCATGTCATGTTAAAAAAAGTCTTCTACGCAATGTTACAAAAATATTAAAAATATTCCACAATACAGTGAGGAACAAGTTCCGCATTATGTTGCGTGTATAAATGTAGGCACTTCTTATTGCTAGTTAGTCTTTAACTTTTTAGTTAATAAAATAATTTAATAATTTTGACTTGAATAAAATCCTTAACACTAAAAATCAAGCAATTATTAAACTTGTACTAAACTCCGACATAAAATTGTAGTAAATTATTTTAATTGCCAATGAGAAGCGAAAATCATGATACAATCTAATACATACGTATACAACGTATCCAAATAACTTAATAAGAAGGTACATACATAGAACATGTATTGCATTTAATTCAGGCTAAAATTCAAATTAAAAATATTTATAAGTGGTTAGTATGCACATTTACTAAATGCCGCTTCAAAAAGTCATGTCGTTCAAAAATAACTGAACAATTACAGCATAAGGGCATAAGCGAATTATTCCATTGTAGCTGTTATTGTGGCGACAATAAGCGTAGTAGCTAGAAAACACCTCTCAAACCAATATAAGTATATAAATTTGTCAAATTGTCGCCATTCAATATTCACTATCTCGTGTATACACGACTAACATTTAGGAATAAACCATGAGTACTAACAGCAGTGGTACTTCTCGCATTGGTAGATTTGGCGCCTTAGAGCGTAGCTTAGAGTGTACTGAGCCTAAAGGTCACTTTGCTTGATTCCCTCCTTTCTGCTCTGAAGCTTCTTCTCTTTCTTTTTCAGCGTTGATTGTTGCTCCAGAAGTTAAGCTTTTAGGAGCGATGCATCCTTCTGCAGTTGACATGTAGCCGTTTTTAATTCGTCTAATTAAATCTTCTTTTCGACGACCTTAAACGTTGACTTGTGTATTTCAGTATCATGCTCTTCTATTTTCTTTTGAAATTTAAGAGTGAACTCATTTGCCATTAGAAATTTTTTCTGGTCTAAGTGTAGCTTTCTTTGGTCCCGTCTAGTTTAAGCCTTTGCATTGCTAGGATTTGCTTTTCTTTTTGTATATTTTCCATAAATTCTGAAACCACTGAAATAAAAATATTCAAGTAGTTGCTTTATTTAAGGAATTATTACAGGAAAAAATTAACGATTTTTTTTTGTTTTTAAAATAACTTTTTTTATATATATTTTCAAATGTTGCGAAACAAAGTTTTAAATTAATTTATTTCCTAATTATAGAAATCACAGTATTTTATAAACTTACCTTGTTGCATTTGAGGATTGAATTCTACGACTTCTGAATTTAGGTGTGGATCTGTAGAAAAAACTAGAGAATAGTGCCATCGTCACTGCCTAATAGCAACTGAGTCCTTTGGAGAATACGAAAACTTCTGGTTATTTACATCATACTATTTTTCCAGCCTTAACAGGGACCCTACTGTAAGCTCTGAACAGAGCACCTATTGTTTTCTTTCACCAATATGCTCTATTTAGCTACGACCTGAATTTTACGGTCGTATTTTTGTGCTTCATTCATTAAAACGCGCACACACTTGGCTGTAAAATATTTTTCTAATTCAAACTGCACTTGTGTTGTTTGTAAACTTAAAATACGTACTGTACATGTGAGCTTTTGAAATTCTTTAAGACTCCTCTCGACCGTATACTTCCAAATAGTATGCCAATATGTATAACTATGTTTGTGGCAATGCAGTATGTTATATTTATGCGTACGTACATGTATATTATATTAATTTTTTCAAGCCTTTATGATTTTCATAACAACATTATCAACCAACAATACACGTACTTCTTATTTTTATTGCTTTATTTTGTTTTAAAACTACGTTTAAATTGGTCTATAAATATAAAAGTGGAACCTTCGGCTAAGGAAGGTCAATATTCTCAAAGAAAAGCAAGCCTATGTTAAGCCTTATAAAATACTAAAGTATGTACTCTTTTTTTACCATAAACATTTTAAGTAAGTAACATTTTCAAAGAAGGACAATGGAACCTTGTGTGTTACTTGTTAAAACTTCGACCGACTGCTTAGTCCCACCTGCATTGCTTTTTGTACTGCTTGAGATTCTTCAATTCTACTGATGGTCTGTTATTGGACTGACGTGTTGTGCATAAGCTCTCTTGTCAGCAATTTATCAAGATAATCCTCCGACTGGGTCATACCTTAGTCTTAAAACAGATCAATAATAAAGTCATAAAGTCTGACCTGCACCCAAACAATGCAAAAATTAATCGTAAATATGACGAATGGTCGGCAGGGTCTGGTCTAGTCTAGATTTTATGGTCTGATCTAGTCCAAAATCTAGGACTAGACCATATGAATCTTTTTCAATATATCGGACCACACCAGACCATTTTGGATCAGGGATGATCATTTTAAATAAGCGATTTTTTTTTTAAAATTTGATGAATAAACTGCTTAGTTTGGTCAACTTATACACAAACGTAAGGATGCCATTTAAAGTTGCCTTTTATTCTAAATATTGTTCTCATACATTTTCTAATTTGCAAAATATTTTGAGTTATGATCAGACCATAAAATATTGTATAAAACTTTGTGGTCTGGTCCGACATAAGACCTAGCAGAACACAAAATATGACGCATAGTACTGATGATGGCACATCATTAATTAATGTGCAAACTTTAGGACTTCAAATGAATTTTTAAATGACTAACTGTATAAAGTATTTGTACCAGCATCAGATAAGATATTCATCAAGCTATTAGATGATTTACTCATCTGTGCCAACCGTTTATCAACATCATCAAATAGATTATCTTCCAGCAAAGCTGAAATATTCAGAAAACGATCTTTCGTTTCTTGCGATGACCGCGAGGATCACTTAAATACACCCGAAGAAGTGCCTTAACAGACTTAATCCTCAAACTGAGGATACACAAGCTCCTGTTGAAGTCGTGCACACTCTGCTTCAGCTTTTGACTATTTCTTCAATACAACATATAAAGCTTATGTGTCACGAAGTTTAAAAATTAAATTAGCAATAACCTAAATAATTTACAGGCCAAATTACGAAACTTTTATTGAAATGATTTTGGGTTTAAAAATTTTTCACAGAACTTTAACCTATTTTTTGAACTACTTACTAATGATTGTTAAAACTGCTCGCAAAATATTTTGTAAGTCAAACAGGCTGGCTGGTTCAACTTTAACTGCAAATTAACTTATTTTAAACTTCAAATGTAATAACTAGAATGAAATACGAATATAAAATACACCACAGAGCACAATAGTGACCAGCAGCAGACGTCAGCAGATTAAAAGCTAGAACCAGCACATACAGGCAGTGTAAGACACGGAGCCGGTGACCGGTAGGACCGATTGCACTGACCGGAGGTCCGTTTAGTTCTATACTTTTGAGACAAGCTCAGGACGGCCTGTGTTAAATAATACGGAGGCTCAAATGAGGCAAAAAAGAAAGGTACGTTTCGGTCCTCAGTCATTTTTAATTAAGGGCTCAAAAGGGACCGATTGTCTTGCACTACATACAGGAGAGTTTGTGCTGGTAGCTATAGTATAGTAGTATACATTTCAATGTATTTTACTGGTATAAAGCCGTCAAGCTTGTGTGTTGGTCAGTAGCTGGTACGGCTGTCGGCTAATTTGAACGCTACCGCTCCCAATTCACGCATTCCCGCACGTCGTATGGGAGTAAGATCTCGATAGAAATGTGAAGTAAGACGCATTCTTTGTAGAAAAAAATTTATTCTACAAAGATTCTAACAATTTTGGCTTGAAAGACACATTCTAGTAAGAATTTCTTCAGTTTCTTACTAGAAATCTGAGGGTTTTATTCTTATAAGAGTTTTGACGACTTTTCTTTAAAGAAATTTCGTATGCAGCCTAAAAGCGCTGTTCTCTTAAGACCGTCACTCAAAACATTATTGTGTGCTCATGCGCAATCAGCTTGCCTGGCACAACACACAAAAGCATCACAGGAATCGTCCATTAATGATGTCATGGATGACATGAAGATTTTATGGTAAACCCACCCACCCTAACAAAAGAATGACAACTCTTTTAACATTGCTTTAAATGGGGAGATTTCTTAAACTCACCCACTTAGATGATGACATTATTTACTGACGATCCCATATTGAGACTCTGGCACTACTACATAATGATATATAGCATATCCAAATGTAATTCATATTCCATTCACTATATTAGTTCGCACCAAATCATTCCCGTCACCCCACACTTGTCCAGCCAATACGAGCCTCGTTCGTTAATAATATAGTATTGAGGGAAAATATAAGACTCGAAAGTGTGAGATTGAAGATTGTAGTTTCGATTTTGGTCTTTTCATATTTTCCACCTAATTCATATTTTATTGGTTAAATATTATAAAGTGCAATAGTTATCACTTAAAATAACAGCCAGTTATTACTGGCTGCAATATCAAGTGCATGCTGTGTTTAATTCGACAATGTATCAAAGTGTCAACAATTACTACTTCATTCCTGGATCGTGCAATATAGTTCATAGTAATAACCAATACTATAGTCAAAGCTGGAGTTGAAGTTTAAAAACTGAAGTCCTGACAACACAATCTGGTGAGTTCTTGAGTTCCTATTTTAAATGTTGTTAGTTAGAAAGTATTGTAGTAAAAATGTTTTAGTGCATGATCTTAAGAATGTGAAAATATCAAAATTATTAGTTGATTTAATCGACAGTGGCCGGTAGACATGCAAAAACGAATAGGCTTCTTTCCGTTAGTTGTATTATTTACCTACTTAATTTCAATACTAACTCTAAGACTTCGGACTGGCACTGTTTAGTATTATTATTTCCTAATGTTTGTTAATCATTTACTAATGTTTCTGCGATGTGGACGGGAAAAGAGCTCGTTAAAATGATACATTTAAAGTTAACGGTAACTCAATCGTTGATTAATTTCAGGTGTAATGACAGAGGCACGCGCCTGCTAAATTGGTCACCTTGAAAAAGACGTTTTGGGCTGTGCTTTTGAAGACTTGTTACTGCTGCTGACATAATTTTAATTTTGTGTTAATCACCTACAATAATTATAAATTGAAGTGTTTATTCAATAAATAACAGTTTTTAAATGTATTCTCGAGAAATACTTGTGCACACAATAATAAACGATTAATTTTTGCCTACAAAATTATCAAATTATGAGTGAATCTAGTAGGACAATTAAAATAATTCTTTTGTGAAAGGTTTATTGAAAAATGAAAATATTCTTTATAGTCTAGTCTCATAAGAAATACAGCATAGCATGACAAGCATGGGTTCTATTAGGAAGTATGATTCATTCCTTATAGATCAGGCTTATAAGAAAATAAGTAACGTGAAACCAGCTAGTGTTCTTAATAGAAGTGCGAAGTCGTTCTATAAAGAAACAAGAAGAATTTTCTATTAGCTATACGAGTGGGAAATATTAAAAAAGGCCTGCAACCTTTCCCACTAGTCTCCACTCGATAGTTCTTTCTAGATTGGAATGTGCGGGTTGCGTGCTCTTTTCCATGGTCCTTGTCTGGGACAACTCCAACGCGCATGCTCATTATTGGGTTGATAGGAAAAGTAACTAAAGCTCCTACAAGTTCTTACAAGTACAGATGGTTGTAGGAAAAAAGAAAATATTATCATATCTGCTTCTACAGGTTCATGCAAGTACAGATTCTTGAAGGGAAAGTGAAGTAATATTCTTGTACATTTCTACAATTTCCTACCAATGACAAATCTCCTATAAGTTCCGACGTTATTTTCAAGCTTGGGCAAGCACGAGTTTTACAACTATGGATGGAACTCTCAAGTAAGGGTAGGACGTTACAGGAAAAATCAATATCAGGTCTCGTATTACCTCAATGCAGGATGCGACGCTTCCGGAGAATCGAGGAGCATGTGGAGATGGTACTATAATGTCATTTGTGGATCCGCATTCTACAATCACATCTCTATCTCTTATAGGTTTCCGGTCCCGGTCGTCCTGTCACTTAGATGTACATGATGTACACTAATAAATAATGAATAAATAATAATGATAATGAGTTTTACATTATGCTTACGCTTATGCTGGATCTTCCTTTCTATATGAGTGTGAGTAGGGGCAGTGTATACTTAGTCGTGATTAGAATCCGTCCGTAGCCCATTGTTTATTTTAGGAACTAACATCTCGGACCATTACTTTGCAGTATACATCCGGAACGTGACTCAAGTGTCCATCCGATGCTGACAGCGTCCTATTTTAAAATCAAAGTCCAAACAAAAAACACACAACTTTTGATTTATCGTTCGGTTTCGGTACAGTTAGTCATCGAAATGGTATATGTAGTAAATATAGCCTGGTCTGGCTAGGCATTTTACTGAATTTCAGGATCGAAGATATTGTCTATAAAGAATCAAGATGACGCATATCCATTTTCAGCTTATTACCAAATGTACTACCTGTAGAAATCCTAAAATATCATCACGTTTAAAGTTTGTAAATAATTAGAACATTGTGGATTTTTTAAAAAACGTGTAAATAAACCATTGTGCACGTTTTGAAAGCATGTAAATTGAATAATTTGCGCTTTTCAAAAACATGAAAATGAAACATTGAGCACTTTTCAAAAGTATGTAAATATAGAATAATTTGCTTTTTTTCAAAAATATAAAATAAAACAATTACTACTTTTCGAAAGCATGTAAATCGAACAATTTTCACTTTTAAGAAACATGCAATGTATGTAAATAGACCGCTTTAAACCGTCCAAAAACTCCAAAATATTTAACATTCTACGCATCTCTAATACTCATTTCGTGTTTTTCGACATAGCTTAACCTGATCCTATCTAAAAGTGGATAAGGCTCATTTTGATTCTTTCATTCTTTGCAGACGATATGAGAGTGCAATTAACACGGCTTACTGGGCTGACATGTAATATTCCAAAAAGTATTTTGCTCTTGGCTCCTACTGCAGTATTTATCCCTAAGAAAGAGGAAACAATCAAAATGGTAAAGTACATCTTCACGTTTAACAACAATTCTGATCTCACCTGATAACTCGCGGGCTGGGTCTGGACATTGTTGAATATTAGGAAGGAGAAGCTATGATCTTTTTGACTTCAATATAAAGTCCGGAAATTTTAAACTAACTCCCTGAAATGTCAAACTGCCTGGACATGGACATAACATGACACATCAAAAACGTCCCGTCCCGACGAAGTATAAGTAAATGGTTAGTCTATCAACCATCTAACAATGAAAACTAGATGGCATGCATAAAATTAATACATCAGGTGTTGAAGTAATTTTACTTTTCAGTAAAAATTAACAGTTTTTATTATGAATTTCTGCAGTGCAGCTTTACACTCACATTTACAGTCATACCCACAGTCGACTGGGTCAATGGTTCAGTTAGCTAACAATACAAGCCTGCAACAATAACGTTATAGATTTTGGGGTGGGGTAGGAGCCAAGCTGCCCTAATTATCCTTTTTCTTGTGCGGGATCCTTCCAATTCATATTCGCATTCTTATCGTAACTATGTGTGAGTTTGGATTAGGATTAGATTGGGATTATAGGATTGGGAGTATGTAGAGAATAATTAAATCAGGTGGTTGTAGGACATTTTCTTCCCGGACAATTTCCTACTGGACATTTTCTCCTCTGGATTTTTTCCCCCAAGGACATTATTCTCCCGGGCGTTTTCCTTTCAAAGCAAACCAAGGACATTTTGCTCCCAGTATCAAAATAATTTCAGTCAAGAAAGCTACTTAACTTATCCATGTTTCGACGAGTGTTACTTTCCAGAAAATTTATGTATTCAAAGACATTCCAAAAAATATAACTAACTCAATGTAGAACTAAAATATGGAATTTTTATTACGTTATTTCTGGACGACCCCCAAGTGTGTGTTACGAGCACAATACAATCAGTAACACACCACCCCAACCCAATGTAAAGGAAAACGTGAAAGCGACCTCGACAGCAGCTACCAATCGTATGGACTTGCGACATAATGATTTTAGCTTTGCACTGGACATACGCCAAAATAGCATTTCACTGACGATATGCATGAATGACAGGCATACTTTTCAAACAATTATTTGCGATGTTTTTGCTTAAAACTCGCAATTGCAACTTTTTGCAACTTTTTTGCATTTTGTAGTTATTTTGAGATTTTGCCAAAAATGAATAAAAACACAGGAAGGAACCTGGATTTTTTCATTTTCAAATGTTAAATCCCATAAGGATTTGGCCATATTGAAAGTCGACAACTTTTTCAAAATGCGCGCGCCTTTTTTGCGCGAACAGCGAAGAATTCAATCAAGTCTATAATTATACTAGTGGAAGTGTCTAGGGTCGGTAGAAGACGTTTTGGTAACAATCGGTTCAATCCTAGAGTTACATGCACTTGAAATACAAATCGATTTGTATATAGTATACGGAAATTTACTACCCGGACATTCACCACATGGATATTTACTACCTTGACACTTGCCACCCGGACATTTACCACATGATCATTTACTACCCGGACATTCAATACTTGGACACTTGCTACCCGGAAATTTACTACCCGGACATTTACTACCTGGACATTTAGTACCCACCTGCAAAACTGAAAACCTAAGAGATTTAGTACCAAAACACGAAAAAATAATTTACTAAATATCAGCACAGCGGATACTCTCATAAGCTTACACGCATGCATTTAATTAATCAATGACATTAATTATATATTTAGTAATATACATGTCGTTTGTGAAAAACCAAAATAACTCATATCCAATTTTAGCTAATAACAATATCAGGCCATCTACAAACAATATTTAAATAAGTCTCGAAAGCATTTAAATGGGACATTTTACAGTTTGTTGAAATACGTGAATACGTTTTACTTTTTTCAAACACATGGAATTAGAAAATTTTGCACTTTTTTAAAAACATTTAATTAGAACATTTTTCACCTTTTCAAGAAAATGGAATTATCATATTTTGCACCTTCTGAAAAAACATGGAATTAGAACATTTTGCACTTTTTAAAAAACATGAAATTAGAACATCGTGCACGTTTTAAAAAATATGGCATTAGAACATTTTGCACCTTTTAAAAAACATGAAATCAAAATATTTTGCACCTTTTAAAAAACATAAAATTAGAACACTTTGCACCCTCTTGAAAACATATAAATAGAACATTTTACGTTGTTGACAAAATTGGAAAATAAAACATTTGAAGCTTTTTAAAAACTCCTAATTAACATTTTACGTAAGCTCATTTTAATTGTAGCTGAAATTGGTTATGGGTCGTTTTGGTTCTTCATAGACGATATGTATGTATATATAATCATTTATTACAAATAATAGTCTAGAAAACTACGAACGGTATGAGACTCAATGAGTGAGAGTATAGTGAGAATGATGATATTATGTATGCTAGGAATGCAATGCATGCTAGATCTAGAAGCCATGCAAAGCCGTGTCCCCGTGTCGTATTAGAAAATGGAAGTTTGACTTTTTTTTTTCTATTTAAATTTCCTAATAGGTCACCTGTTCACCGGTTTGGGAGCCCCTAAAATCCGCAAGATCCGCACGTCGTAGTCAAGATACTAAATGGCAGTGCTTCATTCAAAGGACGGGTACTGGAGGGGCAGACACTTTATATTTTAAATACTATCAATCCCACCTGGCCACCGAAGTAGAGAATTAGTTAAGTAAACCAAATCATTAATAACACATCTGTTGTAGGTACTCCATTTTACCTGCATTCGTTCATGCGCTAAAAATCTACGTATTTAAAACTAAAATTATGCAGAAAAGGTTAAAAACTGGAAGGTAAAACTGGGAATATAATATGATGCATTCGTGAACTTGATGAAATGAATTTTGCATGTAGACAGTAAAAGATGAATTAAATTGATGAATCAAAGTTTAATTAAAGTTTTCATTACTTTTAAACCATTAAATGGAATTTTAGGCCACTTATAAAGGAATTTTAAAAATACAAATAAAATGCGAACGAAGTAAAATGTATAATTGAATTTGTAGAGTACCGTATTTCCTATTTTAGACCAAGGGTCCGTAATTGTACACGGGCCTGTATTAGTAAACGGGTCTAAGAGATAGGAGTTTGAATAGTCCACGTCCACGGGTCTATTTAACATAGTTTTATATGGCAGTACACGGGTCTGTAATAATACACGGGCCTGTATTAGTACACGGGTCAGGGAGGTCGGAATTTGAATAGTACACCCCATGGTCTAAAATAGGAAATACGGTACTCTACTATTATATATAAAAATCCGGCGCTTCGCGCCGGATTTGCCTACTGTGGGCCCGAAGTAGATGCTGAGCTTACAGCAAATATTGACTTTAGTCAATCGATGCATCTTTTCACATTATTTACATACAATACACTCTTCACCCTCTAAAGTGAAATATTTCAGTGACGACATTGTTGGATGATCCTAATATGTACAATAATAATATTTCATGCTAAAACTACTATTTTACATAATGTTTGAACTGATAACGGGTGTTTTTTTAAATGATGACATTTAGACGACGTCATTTATAAACAATCCCTGTGTGTATACTGGTAAAAGTAGATTTTGAAGATATAAATCTACCAAACTTTGCATTTAGCACTAACAAGGATCCTTAAAATGATGATTTTGTGATGACGTCATTTATGAAAGATCCCTGTTTGTATGCTAGAAAAAGACAGTGTTAGGGATATCCATTAATTTGATTTTTGAACTAAAGACAAAAGAGATTCCTATAATCAAAATTATTAAATGACGTCATTTTTAGATCATCCTTGCACGGCTCCTAACTTGTGTAACCCTGTAAGTTAAATTTAATGTATGAATAACATATGTATATGATTTACAATTTACTGGACACTAAAAATTACGAACTGCGTGCCATTCGGTTAAAGTATGTTCCTTAAAATTAAGAATTTGAATGACGCCATTCATGGTTGGTCATCAACTATCTATAAGCTTCGTTCGTATGTTCACAGCAAAAAGTAAAAAAAGTTGGGGTGGGTTTTTTAAAATGAAAATTTTAAATGACGTTATTTATAAACGGTCGCCTTCGTTCTACGATCAACGTACGTATGTTTACAGCATAAAGTTAAACACGTTGAACATATCATGGTATAATGCAATTGGTTTTTGCCGAAATTCCGTACTCGATGCAGATAAGCATAGATTTTACCGAGTGTAATTAAAATACAGGATAGCGAACCTAAAATATTAAGTTCGTATGCTTGACCAGCTTTGGGTACGGACACAAATGACGACACCTAAATTTACTCAAATTATAAGCCTACCCACTTGCTTGTTACCTTTTTAAGCATTGCTTAAATGGATGCCCTTACCGTGGAATGTCAAGTGTCCCACCCTCAAGGTAAGCAACGCCATTTGTGTCTGACCCCTACCAGCCTTAACGTCGTCAAAACAAAAAGAAACCGATTCTTTTGCAAGACACAAAACGTAGCAGGACTTTCTGTTGGAACGACGGGGAACAAAGCCAACTCGCTTACGGGACTCTACGTATTTTATGGGTTCCGTATCTGACACGCTCACATATTTGTATCAGACATTTCTTAGTTCAGGCCATTACTGACCCATTGCTGTTCACGGGACTCTAGGTGTCGCGTGCTCAATTCCAACCTTGGCTTTGAGGCTTCGAATTTTTAGGACGTATTTTACAATTGACCCTAAATTCCCCCCCCCCCCCCACCCCCTCGAACCTAATAAGGATGATTTGTTGAGTAGGGAAGCATTACTTTGCGGTTGGTAAAGCATTCGGCATAAAAAATATTTTTATTTTTAAGATTCTGACTTTTTCTAATTTTTAACACCCCCCCCCCTCTTTAAGAGATAATTCTTGGGGTTGGGGGTGCAAGTATTTAAAGTTTTTTATTCGTTTTAGCAAATAAATTAAGATTTTTGGGACGTCATTTGTGGGTGACCCTAAGTACACCCCTTCTTCTTAAGTTGATGCTTGGTGGGTGGGGGGTGCAAGTATCTAAAGTTTTTATTGGTTTAGGCAAAAATAGTTAAGATTTTAGGGACGTCATTTGTGGGTAACCCTAAGTACACCCCCCTCCCCGAGGGGATACTTAGTGGGTTAGGGATGCAAGTATTTAAAGCTTTTTAATGGTTTTAGCAAGAAATGAAGATTATTGGGACGTCATTTGTGAGTGACCCCAAGTACACCCCCTCCCCCCTGAGGAGATACTTTGTTGGTGGGAGTGCAAGTATTTAAAGTTTTTTTAATGGTTTTAGCAAGAAAATTAAGATTTTTAGGACGTCATTTGGGAGTGACCCGTAGTTCCCCCCCCCCCCTCTTCTAATATAATACTTTGTGGGTGAGGTTGCAAGTATTTAAAGTTTTTTAATTGTTTTAGCAAAGAAATAGGGATTTTTGGGACGTCATTTGTGGGTGACCCTAAGTACACCACTCCTCCTAAAGGGGATACTTAGTGGGTGGGAGCTGCAAGTATTTAAAGTTTTTTTATGGGTTCAGCAAAAAAAATAAGATTTTAGGGACGTCATTTGTGGGTGACCCGAAGTACACTTCTTCCCTTTAGGGGATACTTGTGGGTGGGGGGTGCAAGTGTTTAAAGTTTTTTATGGTTTTTTCACATTGCTAAATTTTATATAATTATAAAAGGTCCAAATTATTGTATTTAAACTATTTTAAAATGTAATTATAAAATTTAATTAGCACTTCCTTGTTTTTAGTAATTGCAAACACTGTTACATTTAAATTTTTGTTAACATGAAAGCATATTTTGTTTTTTTTTTTCATTATATATGGTTTTAAGTTTAAAAAATATTTTTCTTACTTGCTTTTGAGCAGTTGTGCAAAATGATTAGGTAAAACTTTCCTGGAAATTGTAGACGATTTTATTAACATATGTAATATTTTTAGAAATTCATGTTCGATTTACATAATATCATTAATGAACTTAGCATGTAATTTTTTATTGTTATTACCTTGTAAATTTGTTTCTCATCAGAAAAAATACAAATGGCTCGTTTTGACTCCTCACTGATTTGTTGAATATTATCTTGATTTTTCGTCACTTCGTTATTAATGTTGTTATTGAAGTATTTAAGTAGTTGTTTCTGAACAGATTGAATCTTTTTGAGTGAAAAAAAGTGCATGCCTGCGCCATCTAGCGGATTTTTTTTGGAACTAAAGTTTTCAAAAGTTGCCGTAAGATGGCGTGTTAACCTAACCTCTAGTTCCGTTGGTTGCCGTAAGGTGGCGCTGGTGTCGCTTTAACCTAACCCACAGTTCCGAAAGTTGCTGCAAGGTGGCGCCACCGCCTAACCTAACTCCTTAACCTAACCTCACCTCTTAACCTAACCTAACCCACTAACCTAACCTAATGGCGCTAGTGTCGCATGGTGTTGGTTCCGGTATGTTATCGAGCGGGCGCTTGGTGTTGGTTCCGGTATGATATCGATCGGGCGCTCCGGACTGGTGTTGGTTCTGGTATGATATTAATTGTTTGGCGTTAGTTTCGCAGTCCAGTTGACAGTCTGTGTTGTCAATTTGGCGG